>CM053582.1:502505274-502524104 GCA_028627135.1 Pseudochirops cupreus
CCTCATCTAATTTTTCTCTTCTCAACATAGTTGTATGAAAACTGTTATCTCCTAGTTTTCTGAGATAGTATAGTTTAGAGATGCAGTTCAGTTTAGTGGAAAAAACACTGAATTTGTAGTCGTTGTAGCCTCGATACATAGAATTCTAACACTGAATTAGAATAATATGAGTTCTGTTAATTACTTAGTCCTATGACCTAGTACAAATCGCTTCTCTGACACTCAGTTTTCTCATCTTTAAAACAAGAGGGTTTCCACAATTGGAGGAATGACTAAATAGATCGTGGAATGCAAATGTGTAAATAGAATTCTTGGTTTGGGTCTCACGTAGGTCAAAGAGGCAAACTGAGGAAAAGAAAGGTATAAATCTTTTAATTAGTACAAGATAGCAAACAGCCCCTCCCCCCCCATTCAAACTGTCATTGCATTTTATAGACTAGGGCAAAAGATAAGGGTAAAAGTATGTTGGTCAGTACACTAAATCATGAGGAAATGGGATCAGTGTCACCTCTGTTCCTCCTTCGTTATGGTATCAAAGGGGAGTAGGATTAGTATATGTGTGCAGTGGTATTTCCAGACCACCATCTCCTACAGGTAGTGCATGTATCCAAGGTCTAAACTAGGTTTAAACATGGAGTAATTCAGGCTGACTCTGTACAAGTAGCTGACTTTGCACAAATAAATGTTGCTGCATCATCGGAAATTGGAGGATTTCTATGAACTGAGGCAGAGTGAAGTAAGCAGAATCAGGAAATGTTAATGACAACAATATTAATGGAAAGAACCAAAAAAAAAAATTAAACTAAATCATATAATTATAATGACCAAGCTTTGGTCCCAGAAAAGAGATGAGAAATTGTACCTCTGTCCCTTCTCTTCAGAGATGTGATACATGGATATGGCGTATTGCAGCCACAGGCACCAGTGACATATTGGTTGGTTTTTCTGAACTGCTTGTTCACCTCTTTTCTACTATTTGATACAAGGAATTGTTGTTTGTTGGGTAGGGAGGACAATGGGACGGATACATTTGGAAATGAAGGCGATATAAAATAAAATATTTAATTATTTTCCAATAAAAAAAATCTTTAAGTTTCCTTCCATCTCTAAATCTATAATTCTATGATATGATTCCTTGAAAAATATATTTCTAATTTTCATAAGCTCTAAACTGAGTTTTAGAAGGGAGAGCACCAAGAAAAATAGGTCAGGGGATCTGAAACGGTTCCAGGAGTTAGAAGACAGAATTATCTCTATTTTGACACAGAGGAACTGCAGTTTGGAGAGATTACATCACCCATCCAAGGCACACACAAAGAATTGTCCTCAGAGAGATAGCAGGGAGTTCAATTCAACAAACATATATTGAGCACTTACTGTGTGCAACACCCTGTTTACCAGCCCCTCCAAAGTCTGCTGAATCAAATTGAATGGAATTGAAGTAGGATGCGCAGAGAACTCACTGGCCCCATGTGTCTGGTTCCTGACTGACTCATTTCTGAGCCACCTGAGGCTCTCTCATCTGAGTACAGACCTAATTTGTGGATAGTCAAGGGAGTCCACAAAAGATTCCCCTTCTTCCCCTCTCTGCTACTTCTGCTGAATTAGGAAGTGGTGACCTGTCTATTTCACTTTCATTCACTCCCTCACCACCAGGATTTGAGCCTGGAAGAAGCGCCCACAATGCCAGCAGACACTGGCTCCAGACATTACATCACCAATCGTGATGAGCTATAAAATAATAAATCTCTTGCCTTTGTTTGGTGTCAGAGCTGAGTAGAGGGGCACCCTAGGACAACTAGGTAATGCAGTGGATAGAGTGCCTGGACTGAAGTCAGGAAGACTCATCTTCCTGAGATGTGTGACCTTGTACAAGTCACCTAATCCTGCTCACCTCAGTTTCCTCATCTATAAAATAAGCTGGAGAAGGAAATGGCAAACCACTCCAAAAAAAAAATCCAAATGAGGTCATGAAGAGTTGGACTTGACTGAAATAACTGACCAAGGACAACAAATAGGGCACACTATTCATTTCAAAGTTTCCTGGTCTTTTACTATTAAAGTGCTTTGGAGGTTTCTACCCCATCTCTCACCTCACCCCTTGCAAGCATACATCAGAACCATTCTACTAAAATCGCTCTCTCAAAGTTTACTAGTGATCTGTCAATCACCATATTCAATAGCCTTTTTAAAAAAGTCTCTTCCTCCATATTTTCTCTGCTGCTTTTAATACTTTTGGTGATTCCCTTCTGCTATTGCTTCAGGGACACCAAAGATGCTTTTATCTCACCTTCCTCTATAACAAGGTCCCTTCCATCTTGCATCAGATCCTCTCACTGACCTCTAAAAGTGGTGGTCCCTAAAGATCTGACCTCTTCTCTAGATATGCTTTTTCACTAGGCAATCTCAGCTTCAATTATTATCCCTTTATACATGATTGCTAGGCTATAGCTCTAATATTGATATCTCTTTGGAATGCCAAGCCCTTTATCTCCTCCTTTTTTAACTTCACCAATTCTTTCTTTTTCATCACCATTTATCATAGTTCTCAAGTTCAAAATCTTGGGGTTATCTTTGATTAAAAGGCAACATGGTATAGTAGAGAGAATGTCACTGCACTCTGCAGTGTCTGCACTTGGGGTCAGCAGAACCGAGATTCAAATCCTTTATCAGACACTAGCTGTGTGACACAAGACAAGCTATTTCACCTTACCTTACCTTCCTCAGTTTCCTCATCTATACAATGAAGTGACTTTTCAGCTTCCTTTCAGTTCTAAACCTGCTGCCCTATGCCTCTTCTTTCTCATATATCTCTATGTCAGCTTTGAAAATAGATGGCCAAGGAGTCCAGAGGTTATGCAACCTCTGTTAACTCTGAAAAAGATACCAAAGTGCTCACAGAGGTAATCACAACAGTCATTAACTCTGAAAAATAAAATATCATAAAACCAAAGAGCTAACAGTGGTTATAAGCAAAAAGCTTTTTTATTCTGTTCAGGGAGGGGAACTAGACATGCCTGCCCGAGCCTCCTCTAAAAGGAGACCCACTGCAGTGAGACTGAACCTTGATACCTATAGTTGTGGCTAGACAAAGAATTAACAGCAAGGTGTGGCAACAGAGCAGCAACAGTGAGGCCAGGTAGCCTAGTGGCAAAAAGTCTATTCATAGCAGGGCTTCATGACGGGCCCATGGGTGCTTGCCTGAGCTTAGGCACTGTCAGTTCTGTGATTTGGTTGCAGTAGAGGTGGTTCATCCAGAGGGTGAACCCAAAGGATTGTTGTTATGCCAAGCTCAGGGCATAGCTTGCTTGTGCCAAGCTTTAGCTTTGGAAAACAAGCTGTCTCCTAATAGTAAGAAAGGAGGAGTGAAAAGAGAGTAGTGGGCTTGGCACAGGGATCCTGACAGCCAATACCAAGCCTTTCCGGTTCATTTCCACAGCATCTCTTCCAGCTACCCTTCCTCTGTATTCCCACTGCATTCATACTACTTTGGTCACGTTACTGTCACACACCTGGATAACAACCTTCTAGCTAGTCTTCCTCCCTTTGCTCTTTTCCCCTCTTACCTATCTGTTCTTCATACGATAATCAGAATAATGTTCTTATGGTCTAATCACATCACTCCACTGCTCAACAGCCTCTTGTGGCTCTGTTTTGTCTACCATGTAAAGTTCAAACTCCTTCACTCGGCATTTAAGGTCCTCCAAAATCTGACACTGCCTGACATTTCCAGCCTTATCTCATATACTCTCTGCATAATCTTTGGTCTAGACAACTGGGCTTTTTTCTGTACCCACATAAACACTGCATTTTGTTCCCTAAACCTAGAGGGTCTTTCCTCCCCCTCAACACCTACTGAAATCTCATCCATTCTTTTTGAGCTCCACTTAACGTTACCTCCTCCAGGAAGCGTTCTTTGAGTCCCCTAAGTCATTAACAGTCCTCCCCCATTGGAATATATGTGAAAATTTATTTTGCAACTTTCTAATGCATTTGTCATTCAAAATGCACAAATTATTTATCCAATCATTAATCAATCAGCATCTATTAAATATGTATGATGTGTATAGCACAGAATTTGGTAACATACAAAACTTTTTTACTATTTTATTTTTCCCCAATTACATGTAAAAACAATTTTTTACATTTTTTTTGTTGTTGTTTTTTAATTTTGAGTTCCAATTTTTTTTTCCTCCTTCCTTTTCTTCCCTGCTTCCTGAGACAGAAAGCAATACGATACAGGTTATAATACGTAATCAGGAGACATACAAAGTTTAGATGAGACATGATCACTGCTGCCCAGAGATTTTTAGTAAGGGAATAAAACACAGCCACATGTAACTATAACACAAAACAATAATTTTTTAAAACCACATAATATACACGGTTCATACTTTGGTAATTTTTGTTTTATCTTGAGTTTTGGTTGGACCTGTAATTTGATAAGTGTAGGGAACTCTGTGTGTCTAGACCAGGGGCGGGGAACCTGCAGTCTGGAGGCCAAGCTGTGAAGTTTGGATTCAGTCTAAGGGCCACACTTGAGGACCTAGAAGGCCACATGTGTTCTCAAGGTCACAGGTTCCCCACCCCTGGTCTAGACACTTTCCACCAATGAAAGCAGCAACTTTTCTGTAACTTCTAGTCTAAGAGAGTTGCTTGGAGGTTAAGTGACTCTGGTCACACAGCCAGTAAGTGTCAGAGACAGAATTTGAACCCAACTCTTCCTGATTCCATGACTAACTGCAATCCATAACATCTTTTTGTTGTGTGATAGTGGAGAAAACATTGTCTTGGGACACCAGAGATGGGGGTTCTGTAGCACTGACACGGACAAAAGCAAGCTGGATGACTGGACCTGTCACCTGTCCTCTCTGATTCTCAATTCCCTTCTTTGTGAAATCTAAAGGTTCTACTAAGTGATCTATAATATCCCTTTAAGATCTTGAATTCTATTCTAAAAATACCAATCCATTATTGTTTTAGCGATGACTTTGTGTTACCTGTTTTTCTCCATGTAAATTTCGGCTATGTGCTATTTTGAAAATTAATCTGAGTTCAGATTTCATTGAGTATATGATAGAGAACCAATAAAGGATGTTGAGAGGAGTGGCTTGAGCGGAGCTATACATCGAGAAGATTGATCTGATGGCTATGTGAAGTATGGCTTAGAAGAAGCATACTTGTAGCTTTAAAGTAAGGAAAATCATTTTTAACTTTAGTCTGGGTGTAAGGAAAAGCTTCCTAGCTTTTGGACAGCAGTCCAAAAGCAGATCAGAGAAACTGCCTAGGAAGTAGTGAGATCCTCCTCACTAGAGGCCCTCGCTATGCTAGGTGGCACGGTACACAGAGCATTGGGCCTGGAGTCAGGAAGACCTGAGTTCAAATCTGACCTCAGATGCTTGCTAGCTGTGTGATCTTGGGCAAGTTGCTTTATCTTGTCTGCCTCAGGTTTCTCATCTGTAAAATGAGCTGGAAAAGGAAATGGCAAAACACGCCTGTATCTTTGCCAAGAAAACCCCAAATGAGGTCACCAAGAGTTGGGTGTGACTGAAAATGACTTGAATGACATAGGCTTTCAAGTTATCAAGCTAGACAACTATTTGTCAGGTATGTGGCAAAAGGGACTTTTTTAGGCAGGTAGATATATCTAGCCTCTCTCCTGGTCTCTGCTCCAACACCACTAACTGCCTTTGAGACTTTTTATACTAGATGTTCTGTAGACATCCCCAACTCAACATGCCCAAAACTTCCGTGTAACTTCTCCACCCTTCCCAAATTTCCTATTATTGTTAAGGGCATCGCCATCCTCCCAGTCAACTAGGCTAGTAATTTCTTATCATCTTGACTCATCCACTACCCTAATCCCACATACACAATGTATTGTCAAATCTTGCCATTTCTACTGTCACAACATTTCTCTTATATATCTCCTCCTTTTAACTTATACAACTACCACTCTGGCATATGCCTTCATTATATTTCTTCTGAAATATTGCACTATCCTAATTGATTTTCCTACTTCAAGTCTCTTCTTATTCCAATCTGTCCTCAACTTACACCAGCTAAAGTGGATTTTCCTAATATTTATATAGGTCTAGTCTTGTCACTCTCTACCCCCTCTCCCATATATTCAGTAATAAACTTTTTGTTGTTGTTCAGTCACTTTTAAGTTGTGCTCTACTCCTTATGATCCCATTTAGGGTTTTCTTGGCAAAAATACTGGAATGGTTTGCCGTTCTTTCTCCAATCCGTTTTACAGATAAGGAAACTAAGGCTTAAAGAATTAAATTACTTAGCCAGGATCACACAGCTAGTAAGTGTCTGAGGCCAGATTTGAACTCAGGAAGATGAGTCTTCCTTACTCCAGACATAGCACTCTATCCACTGTACCACTTAGCTACCCCAATAAGTTCTGGTGGATCCCTTTATCACCATGCTTAAATATAAAGTTCTTTGTTTGGCATTCCCTTTACTACCTGTCCCCTTTTTGCCTTTCTAGTCTTCTTACATTTACCACTTTGGCACTCATTCTACAATCCAGCTACACTGGCCTAATTATTGGTCCTTCTACAAGATGCTTTGTTTCCCAACTCTGTTCATTTGCACTGGTTGTCCCCCATGCCTGAAGTGTTCTCCCTCTTCACCTCCAGGTCTTAGCTTCCTTGCTTCTTTCAAGACTTAGTTCTATTCCCACCTTTTGTCTTTCTTAGTCCACTGGTTGCAGATGTCTTCCCTCCAAGATTATCTTCTATCTACTTTGCATATAGCTTGTATATGCATAGTTATTTTCATGCTGTCTTTTTGTCTCCCCATTATAATATGGATTCTTTGAGGCCAGAGGTAGTGTTTTCATCTTTTTTTGTATCCCCATTGCCTATCACAGTGACTGCCCTATAATGAGTGGTTAATAAATGTTTGTTGACCGACTGACTGACTGACTCCAAGATCCTTTGCAATTCTGAGACTCTGTGGTTCTGTGATTTGATCCTGTTTGAATCACAGAATGGGCGATAACTCCTGGAGGCCATTTCCTTTCAGCCTTGAAAGAAGTATCTTATGTATTTATTTCTCATTTGGAAGCCAGCTTGAGGCTGGAAAGCTTTTTTTTTTCCCCCATTCTGAGCACTGGAAACTGCAGTCTGTCCTGAAAAAAAAATCTTCTCTTCATCCCCACTGTCAAAATAAAATGTTCAGAAAGTGGGAGCATCTGAGGTATTTCTCTTTCTCTCTCCACACCTTTGCATTGGTTCTTTGTGAGTCTCTGAGAGAATCAATATTTGGATCAATAGTTATTTTGCTTTAAGTTATTGGTACCTATTGCCTAAACCTAATTAGTGCATTTTAGAGCTGCGTGTGACTTGTGAGTATTGCCTTAAGATGAACAAATCAATCCCTGGTACCTCGTGGCAGACTCTTCTATAACCATGAGGTAGTCCCTCTCCAACCCAAATTTGTTTCCAGTTATTAAGGACTAAGGCTGAGAGTAAAGGTGGAGATGGGGGTGAAGAGTATAGCAAAGGACATGTATGAATATGTATGGGGAGTATGGATAAGACATTTGGATTTTGCTGGCTTAAAATCTCTTGAAGTAAAAGTGACATCTAGGACAGAAAACTAAACCATTAGAAAGCAGTGCTCTAATAGTTAAATAGATAAATAATTAAATAAGTAGAAATATATGAATGTTTGCCATTATGACTAATAAACTAGCCTTGCTGAATTGGAACAGTTTTTCATTAAGAAACTCATTTCCTTTAAAATGCCTCAGATTAGCAATTTGGAAGGTCCTCCAGTTACAAGCAGCTCTCCATTTCTGTAAATGAGGAAGGGAAGAGAAGAGGGCCACGAATAGGAAAATCCACATAGACTGTGCTATTTCTCTGTTCAGATTAAGGTCCACTATAGACAGTGACTTTTTAATGGAGTAAATCAGGAACATGGTCCTCAAAAGTAAAGGAGAGATTCTGTGAGTCACTATGAACTGACTGTACCTATAACATTTGCTTAGGAAGGACAACACTCATATACACTTTTAATAAAGAAAAAAAAAGCTAGATCATAGAAATAATATTGCTCCTGTTCTACAGAGGAGAAAGGTGAGGCTCTAAGAGGGTAAGTGATTTGTGCCATGGCCACCTAGCTAATAAGCATTCGAGGCAAGATTTGCACCCAGTTCCCTTGACTCCATGTCTAAGACTCTAATGGTAATGTAAATGGGAAGATCTTTCCCATTCATTAATAGGCCCGTGTAACCTGCTTGAGTCATATGGAAACTTAAGTCACATGAGTTTGAGTCACATGAAGCCTGTGGTAGGAGGAGCTTGCTGAATGGGTGGAGCAGGAAGGGTGGAGCAGGAAGGGTGGAGTAGTAAAGGTGGAGCAGAGCCCTGAGGAAGTTGGTCAGAATAGTTAGAGCTGAGGGAGAGAGAGGAAGCAGAGGTGAGTGTGCATTTGTGGGAAGGCCCTAGCAGGAGGAAGACTTGGGGATAGTGGTGCCCACTGCATGGTTATTGTATATAGATTTCTTTGTTGCTGTGATGAATTTGGCTTTCTGGTGTTGGGATTCAGCTTTCTTGTGTGTGAATAAATGTGTTCATTCTGTCTTCCATGTGGAGAGTCTGTTATATTTTGCAATTCAGAATTATGCCAGCATGTTCATAGCCTCCGTAGGCACTGCGAATATCACATTGGTGCTACAAAGACTCTTTCTACTAAGCCATTCTAGCTCTTGTTATCATCTGAGGAAATCAGACAAGGTTTCATGAAGAAGACAATGTTTGAATTGGGCTACTAAAAGAAAACCAAAATTTCAGTAAGCATGGAAGTGTCTTTGGGTTTTGAAGACTGTGCCAAACTCTCATGAGTTCTACAAACTAGAAAGGTTTCAAGTTTAAGACTAACAACAGATTGTACCAGCTGTCAGAGAGCCATTCTAATTCTTTTTTTAATTAAAAAGTTATTTACTTAATTTTTAATTTATGGGATAAAAAAGCATTTCCATAACATAACAGACTAGAAAAAAAAGATTGCACATGAAACTGCAAAGCTATTATGTACCATTTGCTATTCCTTCTAAATATATAATAATAAAGTTATCATGTAAATTTCTTCTTTCTTTCTTTTTCTCCTCCCCTCCACAAGGCTACCGTTAGACACACACACACACACACACACACACACACATGCATGCATGCACTTCTGTGTGTGTGTAATGTAGAATCATCCTATATATACTTCTATTTATTAATTCTTTCTCTGTATGCATCTAATTCTGTATGAAGAGGCTCATCACCAACACATTGGCCATTAGATAATGAATTCTATGGCCATGGCTATGCAAGATAAAGATGAGAATAGGAAACGACCTCCATTCAGGGCAACCACTTTCTACTTCCATGGTGGAGAATCAGTCAATGGCTCTATAACCATTGATTATACCAAGTGCCAACTATGTGCCAGGTGCTACTAGGTACTAGGGATACAGGGATAAGAATGAAACAGTTCTCCCCCAAGGCAGTGATTCTCAACCTTCCTAATGCCTCAACCCTTTAATACTCATATGTGGGTGTATCTGCATGTGGGTGGACCTGCCTGGAGACAGATAGAGGAGATTCCTAAGACTATTAGAAATAAGTGTTTTCCGATGGTCTTAGACGACCCCCAATGGGGTCGCGACCCACAGGTTGAGAACTGCTGCTAAGGGGTTTACAATCCAGCCAGGAGAGCTAACATGAACATATACTGTTATATACAAAATGGATATAAGATAAATGAGTGGGAGGAGGCACTAGCCACTGGGGGAATCAGAGAAATCTTCATGTAGAAGGTGAAGCTTGAAGGAAAACTAGAGATTCTAAAGAGGCAGGTATGAAGCAGGAGTGCATTACAGGTATGACGGACAGCCAGTGCCAGAAAGCATGGAGACAAGATGGAGTGACTTGTGAGACAAACAATAAAAAGGCCTATTTGCTTAAACAGTAAAAATGTAAAAGAGAGCAAGATGTAATAAAATTGGAAAGATGAGTTGGAGCCAGATTATAAAGAATGTAAAATGTCAAGTAAAGCAATTTGTATTTGTTCCTAAAAGTGATAGTGAACCCCTGGAGTTTTAAGAAGGTAAATGACATTGTCAGACTTGTGCTTCAGGAAAATCACTGTCCAGAAAGGATACATTAGAATAGGGGGAGACTTGAGTCAGGACTAATTATGAGAAAATTTCAATAGTGCAGGAGAAAGGTAAGGAACTATGGTGGTAGTTTCGTTGAGTGAAGGAAGGAGAACTGATGCAAAAATATTTGAGAGACAGAATTCACAAGACCAGGGAACTGACTGGATCAAAGTTTGTAAATCTGGGTGAGTGAAAGGATGTGATTTTTTCAATAGAAATATGAAAGTTAAGGAGAAAGGTGAGTTTGGGGAGAAAATGATGAGTTCTCTTTTGGACGTGAAGAAGGCATTTGCTGATATGAGACGGCTTCTGGAGAGAGATTGGGACTGGGTATATGGGTATGAGCTCTATCTATATAGAGGAGATAACTGAATCCAGAAGAATCGATGGGATTACCGCGATAGATTAGAAAGTGAGAAAAGAACCTAGGAGAGAGCCTTAGGATATATTCAAAGTTACCTGTGATGATTCAACAAAGAGCGATAAGGACTGATCTGTTAGTTAGGAGGAGAGCCAGGAGACTAGTGCCCCAAAAACAAAGAGGAGAGAGTATAGACTTATGTAATGTTCAGTTGTGTCTGACTCTTCCTGACCCCATTTGGGGTTTTCTTGGCAAAAATACTGTCGTGGCTTGCCATTTCCATTTCCAGCTTATTTTATGAATGGGGGAACTAAGGCAAACAGTTAAGTGACTTGCCCAGGGTCACACACCACCCCCCAAAGGATGTATACATCTTGTGAAATGAAAGAGAGATTATGGGATGATGGTCTAAATGAGACTATAGACTCAAGTGGTTGGCTTTTTTTTTTTTTTAAGAATAAGACCTATGTTGTGGATAGTAGGAAATGAGCAACTAGATAGGAAGGGAATAAAATTAGGGATGGAGATAATTTCGGAGAAAAGTTGATCATGAGGAAAAGATCCATCTCTCCCTTAGAGAAGTAAGCAAAGGAGGGAAGAATAAACAATGTTGTTAAGGGGTTTTGAGAAATGAAGTAGAGGAGAAGAAGCAGTTTATGACGACATGTACCATGGGCAGTGCATTGAATTGGTCCATTGGTCCATGTGTCTCAGGTGGTTACTGCAGATAGACAATGAACTGGGACCAAAACTGAACATAAACAATAGAGAAGACTGCCTCTTCCTTTGGAAAATTGTGCATCATTTTTAACATGAAGTGTTTCAAAACCTATGACTTTAGAATCATGGAGCACTATGATTTCCAAAGGACCAGAGATTGTGATTGTACATGACTTCAAAGGCAATGAAGAAATGCATGATAGATATAAGTAGTCTATGGAACATTGCCAACCATGACTTATCTTCAAATAGAATGAAAGATCATTGAAACTATGTACTATAGGAAAATGAAGTGTGCTTGTCATGTAGCATGAGTGAGGAATAACAGATGCACAGCCCAAGTTTAATATTTTATTAAATATTTGTGGGGATGTAGAACTGGGGAGTTACTTGATCAAATGATGAGATACAAGGTAGTGAGCCTGTGTTTGGGGCTTTAGGAACATCTCCCTAAAAAGGATTATGGACATCTTTTGGGGGTTAATAAGAGGAATTTCCTGATCATCTTGACAAACTAACAGATAATGAGCCTTTGTGATTTCTGACCTCTAATACATGGTACTAATATGTCTCTTAATGCCTTGTGGAAGATAGTTCTAAATGTCATGAATTGTTCGGGTTATATATCTGTGGGACGAACTGTTACAAGAGAGTATACTCCTTAGTCCTAGCCTTAAGAAGGGAGGCTTGGGGTGCTAGGTAGTGCAGTAAATAGAGCACCAGCCCTGGAGTCAGGAGGACCTGAGTTCAAATGTGGCCTCAGACACTTAACACTTACTAGCCACATGGGCAAGGCACTTAACCCCTATTGCCCTGCCTTCTCCGCACCCCCCTCCAAAAAGCCAAAAAAAAAAAAAAGAGGAAGAAAGGAGTCTTTATCACAGACTCAGGCCTTTGTAACTTTTTCCACTTGAAACTTTTTTTCCCTTTTCTCCCTGTTTGGAGGACAGAGAAGAGTATGGGCTGGATTTTGAGAGTCAGGGGTATATAATGAGTTTCTGCCACCCGGGAGAATAAATAACTTCCCTGGGAGCAGAGGCCCGTGGCAGCCTCCTGTTCTTAGACTCTAGGTTCCTGATTCCAATCTTGGAGAGGTAGTGAAATAACATTTCAGTCCAAGAGATGATAGAAGGGGAGACTCTGTAGTCAAATGCTGGTTCCTGAACCCCAGCTTTCTGAAGAAATGCCAAAAGTCCCTAGCCTTCTAGATAAAGGAAAGGGAGATTTTCTGGGCCAAGGGTAGATAATGTTTCATTGGACAGTGTTGGCTAATAGAAATCTTAATTCTGAGATATCCAAAATCCAGTCTTCTAAAAAGAGAAAGGAAATTTCCTGGAAAGTTCAAATTTTTTTAAAGTTAGAAGAAGATCATTCAGTTGGGACCAAAGTTGGAAGAACAACCAGAGAGTGTGACCTTCCACTAGGAGGGGATCAGAATACCCAAACTTTGCTCTCTATCTTTAGTATGAGCTCTACAGACAGGTCTTATGGGAAGGGGGGTGCCTCTCTAGCAAGGTCAAATTCATTTTCTTGTGTGGAGAGTCCAAGATGCCATAAGGCCAGATCCCTAAGTGTAAAAGCTCGACTCACTAGAATGTTGCAGAGTTGCCTGTCTAATAATCCCAAGGGTTCCTCCAAATCAGGAAATCCAAACCAGAGTATAGTAACATAAGCCTGAATGCCTGTATGTATCTCTTTGAGGTAAAAAGGCACAATACATATACATCTAGAAGAGTACAAAAGTCTTCTAAATTTAGAAAGAAATAAAATACTGGGGATATGGAGAGAGGAGAGTATAAGGGAGGGATCTTTAGAGGGGAGGATGAGGGAATAGATCAAAGGGGGGTATAGAAAGATGTTTAGATTAATGGGAACGGGATGGGAATGGGAGGATAAGGGAGGGATCATTGGAGACCCCCCCCCCCTTTGTCAAGTAATAGGAGAGCAAGGTAGTGAGTAGGTGATGCAGTAGACAGAACACGAAGTAGTCAGGAGGACCTGAATTCAAATGTGACCTCAGATACTTGACACTTACTAGATGTAAGTGGGCAAGTTATTTAACCCCAATTGCCTGACAAAAAAAAAAAGGCACAAGTGGGGATTTGGTGGGGAAGGAGATATATCCTGCTAGAAATTTCTTTTGTTTCCCTTCTGAAGAAACTACAGAATAGTTCTATGAATCTGGAGGACTTTAAGACCCTGAAGAAAGTGGGACTCCCCAGAGAGAGAAGATTGATTATTTAAGAACATAGGGATGGGGTGTGGGGAGCTGGACTGTAAGTCCTCTTTTGTTGTTGCTTGTGTTTTCAGGGGTGGGGGTAGAATAAAGAATGTTCTGTGTCTATTTTATGAACTTTCTTGAGTATTTATCTGGGATCTGGGAACTCTAATCTTTATCTGTGGAGATCTATGCATGCAGGACCTATCTTCTAACTGTGTTCTGAAATCACCCAGAGGTAACTCTAGGTGGGGAAATATGAACTAAATGTGTCATTTTTGAGGAGTAACCCCTGAGATGGAATCAGGATGGGACCTGGTTCAGGTTAGCCCCGGGCTTGGAGTAGTGAGCCAATACTTTACAGGTCAAAAACATCATCAATACATTGAGTAGATCTGCTACAGAGAATTTGTGGAAAGATGAAGGACAGAGACAAAAATGACCCAAAATGAATTTCAATCTGCAAATGGTGGAAGGTATATCCCTTTTGGTGAGGTCTCAGATTCATCTAGGGCTCAAGTGTTTTCAAGCATGAGTAGTAGTAGGCTTTAAATGTTTAAAGCAAAAGCATTTAAGACAAAACAATTATGAAGAGGGGAAAGGACATTCGAGATATAAGTAACAGGATAAAAAAATGCAGAACGTTTAGGGGAAGGAAGAGGAAGGGCAAAGAACAGCTGGAAAGGTGGTTAGTTGGTGCTGGATTTGAGAGAGCCTTTCATGACAGGCAAAGGGATAGGGATTTAATCACCGAGATTTTTGTGCAGAGGAGCAACATGGCCACATCTACATGTAATAAAGAGTATACTAGTGGTAGCGCAAAGGAAAAATTGATGGGGTGGAAGTGTGGGGAGGTTGGGGAAGAGAAACAGAAAAACTTTAGAAGGTTGTAGGGATTTTTGAACAGAAGGGTAACTCACTAAATCCATGCATAAGAATGAAATTGAAATTGTACAAGAAAGGGAATGACAGTGAGCTGGAGCAACGGACATGGCTTCTTAAACTTTTTTCACTCTCAACTCCTTAAACTGTGGTCAAGACCCCTTGGAACTGGAAGGGACTTTAAAGATCACTTAGCCTGACCCTTTCAAGTTAGAAGTCAGGAACCTGAGACAAGAGGGGTGAAATGAGTATAACATCAAACAACTAAGTGACATAACTGGGGTTTGTATGTGAGTCTTTAAGAGAATGGGATCAAGGAACCAATGAGAAGAATAAGCCTTAGTCAAGATCAGCCTTCCTCTAACTGTAGAAAGGTAGGAGGGATGATACTGAGAAGGGAGGAGGGAAGGAGAAGGGAGGTTCTTTCAGGTGATTTCCATCCTCTCAGTGAAGCAGGTTTCTTAGTAATCTTCCTGTTAGCATGTCCTTATCTAAAGCATGGGTAGCTAGGTGGCAAAGGGGATAAATTAAGCACCTGGGCTCATCTTCCTGAGTTCAAATCCAGCCTCAGATACTTAGTAGCTGTGTGACCCTGGGCAAGTCACTTTACCCTGTTTGCTTCAGTTTTCTCATCTGTAAAATGAGCTGGAGAAGGAAATGGCAAAACACTTTATTCAGTATCTTTGCCAAGAAAACTCCAAATGGGGTCACAAAGAGTCAGGCACAACTGAAGATGACTGAATATCATCATCGTCTAAAGCACACTGTTTTTATACACAGCAAGTACTTATTATAATCTTTTCCTTCATTCATTCTCTTCATCAAGGGGTCAGAGAGTAAGAACACAGAGGAGGCCTTGAGGACAGAGGAAGAACTTTGGAGATAATAAATAGAAAAGCCCTTTGTATCTCAATGCACTGTATAAATGTGAGCCCTTAATGATCTGCTATAGCTGGCTACCGGCTACTTGCTGCTACTGCTGACTTCCCAGAAAAAGAATGAATTGTGAAGCCCCGAGATGCTCCTGATGTTTTGAAAGTCAGAGATTGAATCTCCATCACTGAAATGAGAACTTTCTTGAGTCTAGCCCTAACCAGGGATGGGGAACCTTCAGCCTCAAGACCACATGTTCTGTGAAGTTTGGATTCAGTCAAAGGGCCTCACTTGAGGACCTAGAGGGCCACAGATGACCTTGAGGCTGCAGGTTCCCCACCCCTGCCCTAGACCATGGGATAAAATACTCATTTTCTGAGTCACACTCTGTATCAGCAAGCACTGGGCAGGGCAGAGCATTTTCTTTACCTAAGAGCAGCAGCTCATACGTTATTCATGAACTTCAGACCTTCCTTGCTTTTTATGGCATCCCAGAGCTTCTCCTTCCTGCTTAGCCACAGAGCCCTTTCCAAGACTGCAGTGGCTGCCTCAGAGCAAGGATGAGGGCCTCGGGGGGCGTCAGCTGTCACACACTGACTCCTGAGGAAGAAGCATATGGACTGGAAGACTGCCTGCAATTCACCGGGGAGCAGCATGATCTCCTATTAGCTTCTTCTTCTAAGTCCCCGGCTCCTTATTTCAGTGTTCCTACATATTTATTTCTTTGTTTGTTTATCTATCTGTGTACCCATTTATTTAGCTATAGCTAAATTGCTAGTTTATTCAATTACTAGACCAAAGTGGGTTAGAGATAACTTGAAGCAAAGATATGTAAACAACATTCTTTGCTTCTGGCAAGATTAAGAGCCCGGGATTCTCTAGCGCCAAGCTCAGCTGATTTAATTGTGTATGTGGAGAGTGTGGGGTGGGGAAAATAGAAGAGGATAGTCCTAGGCTAATTTGTTTTTAGATGCCATTTTGCCATCACTTAAGCCCTTTGGTGAAATAATAGGCTTTTATCTAAATAGAAATGTTACTGGCATGCTGCTGCAGGGGGAGGTTAGAGCCCCATCCTGTAGCCAAAAAGGGTGTTACTTTCTTGTCCTAAGATGCAGTTATGCATCCAGAATTCCATTCCAGTGTGTAAATTTCCAGGATTTTAAGCAGAGTCATACATAACTAGCTGAAATGGATTTTTGGACAGATTTCATTTCAGGGGATTGGGAGGGGAGGGGGAAGGAAGACAGGTGATGAGGGGGTTTAGAATCTGGGAACCCCCTAGAATCTTCCCATTTGATGAGGCATTTGCCTGAGGCTATAAGTCTTTCATTATCCCTAGGCCCAAATCTCTGTTACTCAACCTAGCCTAGCCCTCCATTGTCCAGCTACTTCCCACCCCTGATTCTATCAAAATATCTATAACCAAATCTGTTACCCTTAAATTTAGCCTAGCCCTCCATTGTCTGTCATCTCCTGGTAGCTTTCAGCTATTTCCCACCCTCAATCCCATTCCTGGAGTCTGACCTCAGAATTTAAGATCCTCCTTAGACTCCTCCTCAAGACCCTCCTCAAACTCCTCCTCTAGACCACCCCTAGATCATTCCCACAATCTTTCTGTATATAAGATCCATCTTGCCTCCACGAAGGTGTCGAGATTCAATCTAGCTCAGACTCAGTCTGTATCAGATTGTTCTGGCTCACTTGCCAATGCAAATGTCACAGATTCTTTGGTTCCTTAAGAGTCCACCCAATATGGCAAATCTTTAATAAACTTTGCTTTACTTTGGCTGAAAGAAGCCTTGAATCGAATTCAATCAGTTGGACCTGGTGTGTCAGTATTTTGGGGTCTTGAGCACCCTAAAACACCAAACCTCAACAGTACCACAGTGCATACAACAGTCCCACCACCAAGGCTACAGTACATGGTTATATTGTGAGTGAACTGTCTACTCCTTGAGAGTCTCATGAAGGTGCCTGGGCCACATGCCTCTAAAAGGCTGCAAGATGAGCCTCAGGAACGATTCTTTTTTTCGGAGTAGGGACAATTCTTCAGAGAGGAAACACGGAATCAAATTCTTCACCACTAGGAGGAAGGTCCCCACCTCCCTCACACCCCAACACAGTGGTACCAATGGACAAAGTTCCTTTTTGCCCTGTGCTACTTTAGGGCTCTGAGCATAGCATACTATTCATGGAATGCTATGCTGGCAGATAAGATATTTAGGAAAGGCAGTGTCATATAATCAGCTCTGGATTTGGAGTCAGGAAAGATCCAAGTTAGAATCCTATCTCTATCACCTACTAGTGTGATTATGGCCAGGTCATTTCATTTTTCTAAGGCTGAAGGTCCTCATCTGTAAGACAGAGATGATAATAATACTTGTGTATTGGAATCCACACCATGTTGAGATATTGACAAGAAAGCCTTCAGAATGTTGGGTGGATCCCACTGATGATGTATGGGAGAACATAGAAATTGCATAGGATGGCAGACACAGATGGATTGCAATTTACGTTATTGGATGGAATCAGTAACATCATCAACCATAGAAATTTCATCCAAATACTAACCTCCTGGGATTATTGTGAATACATAGTGCTTTGTAAGTATTAAAATACTGTAAAAGTGAATTATTAGTGTAATTAACTTGAGAGCACATCATGGTCTGGTACATAGGCTACCAATCTCTCAAGCCCTGTAGGGGTAGGCAAATGCCTATGGGTAACACTGGGCACCACTGAAGAAGCACTTACGGTAAAGTCAAAGATTTAAAAAAAGAAAGGAAAAAAAATTGAAATGGAGTATGAAATCAGAAAAGTAAAGCCCTGTGGAATTTCATTTGTTTGTTTTAGGCAAGGAAAAGACAGCTAGGCAGGGGACCTATTCACTGTTTCACCCCAGGTAATCTTCTGATCTGTGATCAATCAATCATTCAATCAACAAGCATTTGTTAACTACATATCATGCCCCTTTATGACTTCCTAAGTTGATTTTCAGGAGTGGGGAGAGATGCCACCAGTGCAAGTAGCAAGCCTTCCTTTCATTCTGGGAATCCTAGCTCAGACACAACATTCCAAATCTCCTGTCACTTTAGTAGTTTCAAGTCTTCAAGGAAATGAAAATTAGCTCTCCTTCACAAAATGTTGGGGGAAGAAAAATAAAACTGCTTATTTATTACCAACCTAGATACCATAGAAAATACCTGCAATGAATAACAATTGAGAATCCCAGAAGTTCTCAGAAGACAAAAATCAGAGAAAAAACTGCCAAAATAAAAGGATAAACAAAAGATAGTCATTGAAGCATTATTCAAAATTTATGGAAGAAAGCAGAAAGCAGTTTAGAGGAAAACACAAATAAAAACAGCTTTGGAACTCACCATCTTGAATTTACTAAAATGAGGAGTTGTGGGTTCATCCATAATCCTCTTTTTCTGCTCTACTTTGTATATGGAAATGCTCTCTTTTTTTGTTATTCATTAAATTCAGAATAAAAAAATAATTTTAAAAAGAAAAAATAAGACTGTCATCACAAAGGTACTCACATCTGATATGAGATTCTTTATTAAATTTTTTTGAGTTACATCTTTTCTCCCCGTCTTTCCCCC
>CM053582.1:502524604-502585039 GCA_028627135.1 Pseudochirops cupreus
ACCTGATCTACTTAAACAAGCTATTGATGATGAAAAATGGGAAATGAATGAAAAACAGATGTCAACATAGACTACCACCATTTCATAAGGAGGCTGAATCAATGTAAATCAATTGCCACAATAAGGAGGCAAAAAAACAAAAACCACACCTAGAAACTGCCTCAGGTTCTTGCTTATTCACAAAAATACCAACGGCGGCCAAAGGAAGCACCAGCTGAAAATACAAACCTTCTTGGAAAATAGTAGGGAGGAGGCTTCTAGACAATTATGAGCAGTATCACTTCATTAAACAATAAGAAATGGAAATTTAAAAAACAAGATTGCAGAAGACTTGAGAGAACCAACTAAGGCTTAAAGCACTTAATGGTGAACCTAGAAAGAGAACATCAAACAAATGCAAAATAGAAATATACTGACAAATTTCTACACCAAACTATTTGGGGATTGAAGACTTTGAACTCTAATATCCCCATTCCCAATACAATGCATGAGTTAGTGGAAATGGTGTTGAACAAAGATAAGAAGAGCAGCCAGACCAGAAAAGGTATATCTGGTTGAGGTCTGTGCTAGAGGTGACACTTTTGAGGGCATTGAGGAAATGATTCTCAAGATATCTGAAAGAAAAGAGAATACTAAATTCTTGATATTCAAAAGAGTGGAAGATGCTGAATTCTTGGAAAATATCAAGAATATTATTACTACTTTTAAAAA
The DNA here is from genome assembly GCA_028627135.1 of Pseudochirops cupreus. Classification (NCBI taxonomy): domain Eukaryota; kingdom Metazoa; phylum Chordata; class Mammalia; order Diprotodontia; family Pseudocheiridae; genus Pseudochirops; species Pseudochirops cupreus. The sequence continues at coordinate 502,525,316 of CM053582.1, forward strand.
AGGTGATTGAAAAACATTAATAACTATAAACTCATTTGTTTACTTACCCATCTGTACTAAATCTTCATTTAAGAAGAATCTATATGCATATCAAGGACATCCTTGATGAATATATGAGAAGGGAATAGGAAGGTTTTTACATATGATATTCTATGATAAAGCATTTCTTAAAAGTCATGCAGTTGACTGAAAGATAGAGTATATTACATCCTATTATACTTGTTGTTTGTTGATTATAAAAATAATTTGATTTATGAAACAAAATATTGCCTTAAAGACTTTCCTTTAGCAAGGTGATTGCTATATATACATACATCCATACATCCATACATCCATACATCCATATATATACATGCATATGTATATATATGTATATGTGTGTGTGAGAAAACCATATACAGTTACTTGAAAGATTCTACAACAGAATTAATTTTTTTCAATGATGCACTGACAAGTTAGGCATAAACCAGAGGAAATTATGCTCAACAAAAAATATTGCTACAATCATGGAGGATATCCAGTACAGAATCTAAATGAAAGAAGTACCCCTTATGGATGCTGAAACTATCCAGATGTTCCTGTTTATGAATAATGCTAATGCTGATCACCTGAAGTCCTAGAACATGGCAAATCCTCCTAAATGAAACCATAATCATTCAAAAGAGTTTGACTTAGCCATCCACATGGGAAAAACCAAGTGGAAAATGAATGCCTATTGTCCATATTGTGACATTTGGTTAGGTGCACATAGAACAGTTTCAACATATATCTCTTAGATATACTATAGATGGACAAAATTCTCAACTCCCAGCATTTTGCGTGGGTCATTTGTGGGTGAATCCCTTGTGGAGGTTTTGTGGGAGGACACAAAGTTCCCAGAAGCTAAGAAGACATTGTTGGGATGAGATCTATAATTTTGAAGGAAATACTCATATGAAATCCACTAAATATGAAGTATCTATATAGGCTGGCTATAAACCTGGGGTGCAACCTCTCAAAAATATGTAGAGCATCAGTGGGAAGAATGGGCACACACAGGTGACACATGTAGCCAGGACACATCCTTGGACAGACATAAATAGGGAGCATGTGCGACTATGGTGCAGGTAGAAGAGCAATCCCATCGCTCTCACAGTCTTCTAGGAGATTGATGTGCTACTTCCATCAAGTTTTCTTCCCACTTATCTCAGATGCTACTTAGTTCACACATTGTCTCAGCTCTGCTGTTATGTGCTGCCTCCACTATAGTTTTTACCAGAATGCTTGAGTGTCATCTGAACTGTCTCCACTTTCTGGTTCAGTTGAAATCCTTAACTATCTCTTTCTCAAGAAAGAGCAGGGGCTGCCATGCCTTCTTAGCATAAAACCAACATACATTTCCCTGTTTGTTTGTTTTTTTAAGGTAGACGATTCTTGGCTCCAGTACCAGCAAAAAACTTCCCCTATCTTATTTCCTACTCAAAGTCTTGGATACCAAGACCTCTCATCTTCCTATCAGGAAATACTCAGCCCAAGTGGTCTTTTCTTTTCTATTATGAACTTAGCAAACATCAACAAATATGAAGATTTCCATACACAAAGAATTGAAAAGAAAGATCATATATGAAACTATCAATCTTCATCATGTGCAGTTTGGTTTCTTAAGTATATATTAAATTCAACACTGTAGTACTAAAGCTCCCTAGCTTGTCTATCTCCCTTTGCACTTCATTCTGATCTCATGGAGGCAATTAAGATTGCAGATTGCAGAGCAGTTTCTGATCTGCACTGGTGAAGGGATTTTGTGTACTCCTCAGAAAATATTTTTAAATGCATAAAATACAATATATAGGATTACTGTAACGCCTTATTGGCGCTTTTCTTTCTTTACTTCTTTGTATGCACATTACTGTCATTTTCCACTTACCCTTTCTTCCCCTCTCAAAGTTCTTTAGAACAAAGACAGGGGCCTTCCCAGCTAGGTAATTCTGTCATTCTCAACTTTTTCTTTGGATCCTTTCTGATCAAGATGCTTGAGCCCTCCTTCTAGCATATGTTGATTATTCAATATATTTACCAAATTTCAATCTCTGACAGTAAAAATTATTTGACTAATAGCTATCTAGGGTTTGGAATTCCTCAGTTTTCAAACCCAAAGTTGCTTGCATTCTTCTTTATAGATGAATGGTTAGGCAAACAGTCACAGAATGCTAAGTCCAGGGAGCAAGGTCATCATCTCTGCTTCCTACCTACCTGCATTTTTGTTCTATTTTCATCAGAGATAGCCAACCAAAGTGTGCAGGGAGCTTTGCAGCACACCTCACGTGTATGTATGTATCAATTCAATGGCCCCAATGCTTTGCCTAGCTGAGCCATATAATAGTACCCTATGGGTGAGTGAACCTTTTCCCATGAATTAAGTCATATTTGACATTTCCAAGTGTTTTGTTAATCTTGGGCTTCTCAGAGAAAAACCATCTACTTTAGATACTCACCCCTGTGTATATGTATGTCCTTTTAAATATAAATAATTTAAGGGCAAAAGTAGGATTTTATTATTCTAGATAATGAGGAAGGATAGAAAAATGTTTCATAGTTAAAAGGATCTTAACTGACAGGACTTTAAGTGTGAAAGAGAAAGATAGACATGTGTTTTCCAGTGCCAGCCAAAAGCATTTTTCTAAAAACAAGCAGGAGTGATAAGAAAACTGAATTAGTATCATCAATCACCAATTTTGGGTATAGGTGGTTCTTTTCTCCAAGGTACTCTGTAACCTCAAATCTCCACTATCAGAGCTGAGATCTGACTGAGGTCCTGCTTCATTAAAACACAGAACTTTGGAGCAAGAAAGCACTTTAGAGGTCACGCAGTCTAAGATTCATTATACAAATGAGGAAACAGGACTAAAAATGTGAAAGGACTCGTTTAAGGTCATACAACTAGTGAGTGGAAAATCCTGTACTTGAACCCAGGACTCTGGTTCTGAATCCAATGCTGTTTCCAATCTACAATGTTTCTGATTGTCTAATTCATTTCAACATCCTGGCACACAAGAGTTCAGATAACGGCATGCTGTGAGGTCTTTGAAGCAGCAGAAGATACCATGGCTCTTGCTCTTGGGAGACTAAAGGCGGTTAATGGAAATGATGGAAGGATGAAGCTGCAGGCTGCCCAGCAATAGATTTTAAGCCTTTCCTCCCCCCCCCCCCGCCCCCGCCTTTTAATGCATGCAACCACTTTCACAAAGATTTCCATATTTTTCCCCTTCTCATTTGGATGCCAGACTATGCAGAGAAACTCGCAATGCCTTGGTCTCAGCCAAGCTGATTGATTTCTTGGCTAGGGCAGCCTGTAATTTACATGGCAACATAGCACCTCTCCCCATAGGCCTGGCCTGCAGTTGGCTAAGCACAGTCACGGCACCTAACGGGGCCACTTTATGAGCCATAATTTTCTCCATTCAAATGGTTCCCCTCTGATTTGAAGACACATAAAGAACCTGTCCATGTACACAAAGCAAATGCTCTGTCAAAATACACAGCCCTGACAAATTCTCCTTTGACTTACAATGTACCAGGAAACCAGCCGGGGGCTTCTACAGAACCGAACAGAGGCTCTTCAAATCATATACTGTTGGACTGCTGGGCTGTCTGCCTATAATTGGCTCTGACTATCCATCTTCCTTTCTGTCTCTTTCAGAGAAATGTGAGTCACAGTTAAATTCTCCCAAATAAACAAGCTATATTTTAAAGTTGTGTAAACCTACAATTTTATAAGGACTGGATTGTTGTTGATACTAAATTGGCTCAAACACCTTCTATTTTATGTCTAATTCTGGGTTACTTTCATCAAGAAACATATACACTCACAATGTCATTTTCCACAAGTGTAGGATGAATGTAAATATATAGAAATCATAGATTCACATTTTCTTTTTTTTCAAGTGTATGTATTATTTGTCAAAGACCAATTTTCCACAAAGTTTTAAAGGAATATCTAATCTTGATAGTGCAAATAATCCTGCCATTAGTGGAAAGACTAAAGAAATTCTCTCTTGACGTGCCCTGGAGGTTTCTTGTATACAATAGGTATAGGTTCTTGGAACAGCTCTACTGGAGATGTTTAAAGAAATTGACAGAATAGAGAATTCAAGAATCTGTTCACATCATGTGTAAGATATTTACATCCAGTCTAGCATTGGATCAAAAGGAAAAAAAAATATTGCTGGCATTACAGAAACTCTGAAGATGTTCACAATAAAGTCAGAGAATCTGATTTTGCCACTTAGAAGCTATGTGTGCAAGTCATTTATCTTCTTTTGGACAAAGTGCCTTCATCTGTAAAATGCCTCTCATTTCCACTAAATGACTTCCAACATCCCCCCTTCCAGATCTTAACCTATGATTTCATGAATAAGAAAAAAACTTTGGAAAGATAATTTCTGCATTATATAGAAATAATCCAGTGAGAGTAAAATCATAGTTTAAATCTGTAATATTTATCTGAAACATGCCAAAATATTTATAATTTCACAAATATTTACTACATGCTCTAAATAAGGTACCGTACTGAGGAGAAATCAGTGTAATGGGTAATAATTGAAATCATAGTAATAAATGAGGTTTTCAAAAAGGACAATGTAGAGAGAGAAAGGCTGAGGACAAATCCTTGGGAACCTTCATGTTTAGTGGATGGAAGGAGGAAGAGAAAGAGCAGAGAGGTAGGATACCCTAGTGTCGCAGGTGTGGAACAAAAGCTACTAAGAAGTAATGGGTAGTCAATAGTGACAAATGTTGCTAGGAGGTTAATAAGGATGAGAATTGAGAAAAGGTCACTAGATTTGGCAACTTATATGGTCATTGTCATTCAGATGGTCAAACTGCTCAGAGAGAGCAGTTTTAGTAGAGTGGTGGAAGAAGTCAAATTGCAAGAGGTTGAGAAAGAATGAGCAGTAAGGAAGTATGAGTTACTAGTATAGGAAATTTAATAGCAAAAAATGGCATGAGATGGGATGGTTTCCTAACCCAGCAGGTGAAAGAAGATTTTGCTATGAGAGGTAGGTACAACTTCTATTTGTTAATACCTAATCTCTGAATTCTTTGCTCTTCCCTCAGTTTAAAATATTTGTGCAACTGCATTTTGATGGATAGGATGAACAGGATGAAAACATTGTATTATTTTTGTTAACACCAATAGCATGGTGTTAACCATGGGCATAGTCAAGTATTGAGATGGGTACAAACAGATAAAAATTCCCAGCCATTTTCTTCTACCATCAGACCAGTGGGAGATATGTACATGCTACCTGCCTTATAATATTTTTAAATGCTATTGGTGCTTTTAAAAAAAAATACCACAGTTTTGGCAATATTAACTCCCCCGCATCCATTATTTTTAACAAAGAAAAACGGTTCAACGGTTCAAAAAAAATGAACAGACAAGAAGACCATGTCTGACAGTATATACAAGAGTCCTCTTCCACTACTCCTCCAACTTTCTGCAAAGATAAATGTCTCATGATCTATTACCTGATGACATGATTGGTCATTGCAGTTCATTGGAAATTGGCTGTCTTTTGGTGCTGTTTTCATTTACTTTAGCATAGTTACTTTATATATTGTATTTTTTATTCTGCTTGGTCTGTTCTATATCAGTTCATATAACTCTTTGCTCCCTAATTCCTCATATTTGTCATTTCTCATGTAATAATAATATTCTATCACCTCCATACACTATAATTTGTTCCAGTATTCACCCAATTAATGAGTATTCACTTTGGTTCTAGGATATTTAAGCTATAACAAAAATAATTATTGTGAATGTTCTTGTACATATATGCTTGTCTAGTATTCTTAAGGATCTTTTCCTGATCCTCTCATACTTTATCAACTATGTAGTAAGATCCCAGAAAGAGGCATATCTTGTATTTCTTACTATTCCCCATGATGCCCTAGACATAGCTATCACATTGTTTTTGTGCTGTTTCTTCTTTCATACCAATTAAACACATTCAAATTTAATTTAGCAAGCATTCATTAAGCACCTACTGTGAATGAGGCACTGCTGAGATACTTAAATAGTCAAATGGATCTGTGGTTGAATTCAGGAGTTCTTTTTAGCAAATTCAGATCCCATCAATGCACACCCTGCTTGACTCTTGTCCATGTTCTCCTAAAAATTTGCCAGAGGGGTGGGGTGAGTGACAACCAATGTATTGGAGTTCTTCTTGCTTTTTCTTGGTAATTTTGTCCATGCCTCAGTCTCCCTTTTTTCTTACCACATGACTAGCCTCTTCTTCTCTTCCTATGACATAATTCTTTTATGTAAAGGAAATCTTTACTACTGTTCTTTTTAGGAGGTTTTTATTCATATATTGTGACCTCCTCATACTCATGATGAACCTTTCCACTGTCCTCTGCCTGGTGCTATATTTTAGCTCTTTGAAAGCAGTACTATTCCAGGTCCTTCTGTCATACAGCAACTCTGGAAAAATATCAGTATTGAGAAAAATGAACCTTTACTTTCATGGGAAGGTTGGGGTCAGTTGAAGAGTTTTGCAGTTTCTTGAAAGCAATCCAGTCCACTCTCCTCCTTTTCAACTATGAGCCTAGCTCATTGTCCATAGGCATTATATGTACAAACTATATTGTTGGATAAGCTCTATAGAGAGGCTATTCAGATGTATGTTGAAATCCATGTAGGAGACAATTGTCATCCATTTGGTCTTTCCTATATGGATAGACAAATCAACTAAACTCTTTTGAATGATTATGAGCTCTTTCAGGAGGATCTTCAGTGTCTTGGGGCTTGATACAATCAATCCCTAAAACATGAATCCAGAGAGCTCATGAGCATCCACAAAGAACACCTACTTTACTTGTTTCTATGCTGGAGCTCCTTCACCATGGTGGTAAATACCTTTGGCAAGCACACATCCATCTCCCTGACCTTATTCTTCTATTGATGTTTATCGTCAGAAGGTGATTTAACTGGGTTATTTTGGTAGTAAATACAGAAACAAAAATTAAGTCATCTAAGTACTTACACACTACTAGAGTGATACATGTACACAGATAATTGGATGTAAGGTAACTCAAAAAGGGAGAACACAGGAACAACTGGGGAGGCAAGGGAAAGCTTCATGGAAAAGGAAGCAACTAACTTGTGCCTTGGGGGAAGATAAGGATTCTGAGAGATACAGGTGAGGATTACATTCCAAACATGGTGCACAGATGGTGCTAATGCAAAGATGTGGTACATGGAATGTCCAAAAGAATCTATGCTAGGGCAGCTAGGTGGCACAGTGAACAGAGCACTGGCCCTGGAGTCAGGAGGACTTGAGTCCAAATCCAGGCTCAGACACTTAACACAAAAACTAACCATGTGACCTTGGGCAAGTCACTTAACCCCAATTGCCCTGCCTTCTCTCCTCCAAAAAGCAAAAAAAAAAAAAAAAAAAAAAAAGAATCTATGCTCCCTGAGGGCAGGGATATATTGTTTTTTAAATTTACATTCCCAAAGTTTAACAAAGTGTTTCATGAAGAGCAGGTGCTTAATAATTGTTTGTCATACTGCCTAACTGAATACAAGTTTTGGGCACTAGATAATATTACTAAATTGAGCAGGATGAAAGAGCTTGTATTTTATCCTAGAGGAATATGAGCCACTGATGGTTTTTGAGCATGGGAATGATATTATTAGACCTGTGTATTAGGAAGATTGTTTTTTAGCTGTGTGATAGTTGTATTAGAAAGGGGAGAAACAGGAAGCAACTATGCCAGGTGGGAGATATTAAAATTGTACAGCCCTATCTATGTTACTTCCCCAACTTTCTTTTTATCTTTCCCAGTCCTTGTTTTTTCCCCCCAAAAATTATCATTTATTTATTTTTAACATGAATTTAAAAAAATTTGAGTTTCCAAATTCTGTCCCTCTTTCTTCTCCCTCCCCCACCCATTGAGAAGGCAAGACATGTGATACCAATTATACATGTGAAATCATGCAAAACATTTTCACATTAGCCCTTTTGCAGAAAAAAAGCAAGAAAAATAAAGTGAAAGAATTATTCTTCAATCTTCACTCAGACTCCCCCCGTTTTCTCTCTGGTGATGGATAGTGTTTTTCATTATAAGTGCTCTGAAATTGTCTTGGATGATTGTATTGACCAAAAAAGCTAAGTCATACACAGTTGGTCATTCTACAATATTGCTGTTACTGTGTACAATGTTCTACTTATACTTCTCACGTCACTTTGCATGAGTTCATATAAGTCTTCTCAGATTTTCCTGAAAACACCCTCCTTGTCATTTCTTATACCACAAGACTATGTCATCACAATCATATGCAATAACTTATTCAGTCATTCCCTTATTGATGGGTAGTTCTTCTATTTCCAGTTCTTTGCTGGCACAAAAAAGCAGCTATAAATATTTTTGTGCATATAGGTCTTTTGATGTCTTTCCCTTTGGGATACAGATCCACTAACGGTATTGCTGGATCAAAGGGTATTCACAGTCTTATAACTACTTGGACATAGTTCCAAATTGCTCTCTAGGATAGTTGGATCAGTTCACAACTTGATCAATAGTGCCTTAGTGTCCCAATTTTTCCACATCCCTTTAAACATTTGTCATTTTCCTTTTCTGTCATAGTAGCCAATCTGATAGGTGTGAAGTGGTACCTCATGGTTGTTTTAATTTGAATTGCCAGAAGACATTAGGAGTCCTGAAGCATCAAAGAGTTGTTCCTCTACACATGTTCCCCATGTATAGGCACCTTATGCCTTACATGATACAAGTCCATTCTCCCCACTGGTGGTGTGTCTATTTGTATGAGGATGTGCCTTATGTTTGGGTGGTGGGGTGAAAAATGTTCTTTTACAATTTACAATATTTCTAATTCAAAGAAATTGTGTTTTCTCTCAGATTGGAATAAAAAGTAAACCAATCTGTGGGGGTTTATGAGCTAATCTTTTCTGAGTGGATATGGACTTGAATACCTTGAACTTATGGTAGTTATTCTGAAGAGTTTACCAGTGCTACACACAAATCAGCTCGTTCCTCTCAACACACCTAAATAGACAGGATACTCGATTAGAAATATTTACCCTTAGGTCAAACAAACCTTGCAGAGCCTGAAAGTCAAATCATTCCCAGGTGAATAAAACAGGCTAAGCTGGAGAGTGCAAGAGGAGATGCCCTTCAAACATTCTGTTCAATGTAAGGTGAGGAATTCAAAAGAAGCATGTCCTTTTCTGTTGGATATATTTTCCATTTAACAAGGGTAAGGATGCCCTTACTGAAGTATTAACTTCAGTAAATAGAAGATTTTCTGCTTCTCCCTTAGTTCAAATCCAGTTTTTAAATGGTCTTAACTTAAGAAACCCATGAAAGCCAGAGGAAGGTACGGGGGGAAGAAGATATGTTAAGAAAAGTCCTGAAAAGTTTGCCAGAAAGAACCTTCCCAATTTTAAAACTGAGCCTAGGACCAACTCCGCTTTTATTGTCCCTCTTTATTTATTTCTTTTGTCTGTTCCTCTGTGACACAGATCTACACACCCCCTAGTAACCAAAGTAGCCAGGCATAGTCTTTCCCACAAAGCAGAAACATAATCACAGAAATTTTTTTGGCCTGCCTTTTAAATTAGAGGCTTCAGGAGCTGCCACCATGGAGTATATTGTAGGCAGTACCTACTATTACCCAGTACCTGCAATATAATAGTAATTCTAAGATAGTTTTCCTTGGAATGAACTGAGTGTATTGATATCTGTCCAGGAAGCAGTTCTTTCCCTTCTGAACAAACCACATCATTTGGAAAAATACAGTCTCTTAAGCGAAAAATAGAATGCAAAAAGTAATAGAAACAGGATGGATTCAAATACTGTATCCACCTGTCTGTTCTTCTACCAGGTAATTTTCATTTTTTTATATACTCTTAGCATTTGTAATCTTGTTGTTAATTTTATGTAGGTGCTCCCCACAGCAACACAGGGTATGACTTCTCAATTTAGTACCAATCATCATGAATTTCTTGTGACAAAGAATTCACTCTCCTATAATCAATTTAATGAAGAATGTTTCCCAAATAACCTAAGAGTCCACAGACACCAGAGATATATACTGTAACTGGATCCAGATTTCTTTTCTATAATTTTTTTAAACAAACAGGCCAACAGGGTATGGTATGGGAAGAGTATTAAACTTGGAATAAGAAGTAAGTTCATATTCCAGTTCTTTCAATTATTCGATATACAATGCTCCAAATTTTAAAGTATTTGCAAGACAGGGGAAGAAGACTCTGAGAAATCAATTTAATTCCATTCAACAAGCACTTACTATATATCAGGCATGGTGCCAAGATACTGTAGACACAAAAACAAAATTGAAACTGTCCTTGTCCTTTAGAAATTTATGGTCTAAACTGGTGAGACAACATATAAAAACATGAGTATATACAAACAGAGTCAAGGTAATTTTGAGAGGAGAGCACTAGCTGATGATTGGGAGGTGGGGGGAAGGCATAGAGCAGATTAGGAAAAAGCTTCATGTAGAAGATGGTATTTAAGCTACGTCTTGAGATAAACTGAGAATTCCAAGAAGGAAGAGAATTCCAGGGATAAGAGGACAGATAGTACAAAGATACAGAATGAAAGGTGAAGTGTCCAATAAGACAGTCAGTTTGACTGGACGATGGTTTATGTGTAACAGAGACTGCCACTGAGGCAACTCCTCGTAAGTAAATGACTAGTGAATCTGCTTTTAGGAGAGTAGAACGGAAGGACTTTGACAATTCTATCTAAATTAATTTACTTATTCATTGCCACACCAATCAAACTACCAGAAATTATTTTATAGAAAAATAATAGTCACAAAATTCATCTGGAGGAACAAAAGGACTAGAATATCAATGAATCAGTGACAAGAAATGTGAAGAAAGGCAGACCGGCAGTACCAGATTTCAGACTGTATTACAAAACAGTGAGCGTGAAAGCAAACCGGTGCTGGTTAAGAAATGGAGTGTGGATCAGTGGAATAAATTTGGTACACAATGCACAGTGGTAAATGCTCATGGCAATCCAGTGTTGGACAAACACAAAAATTCAAGGTTTTGGGACAAGAACTCACTGTTCAACAAAAATTGCTGGGAAAACTGGAAAGCAGTTTGGTAAAAGCTGGGTAAACATCAACATCTCACATTGTGTACCAAGATAAGGTCAAAATGGGTACATGATTTAGACATAAAGGTTGATATCATAAATAAATTAGGGGAGCATGGAATACCTTACCGGTCAGATCTATGGATAAGGGACACATGTATGATCAAACAAGAGATAGAGAATGCATTAGGAGATGTAAAATGGACCATTTTGATTACATTAAATTAAAAAGATTTTGTGCTAAGCAAAACCAATGCAGCAAATATTAGAAGGAAAGCAGGAAACTGGACAAAAAATTTTTATGGAAGTTTCTCTGATAAAGGCCTTATTTCTCAAAATTTGGAGAACTGAATGAAATTTTTGAGAATATGAGGTATTCCCCAATTGATAAGTAGTCAAAGGATATGAACAGGAAGTTTTCAGAAGAAATCAAAGCTACCTATAGCCATATGAAAAAAAATGCTCTAAATCACCATTGATTACAGACATGCAAAATAAAACATCTTTGAGGTATCACCTCACACCTATCAGATTGATTACTATGACAGAAAAGGAAAATGATAAACATTGGAAGGGATGTAGAAAAATTAGGACTCTAACGCACTGTTGGTCAAGTTGTGAACTGATCTAGCCATTCTGGAAAGTAATTTGTAACTACACCCAAAGGATCATAAAACTGAATATACCTTTTGACCCAGCAATATCACTGCTGGGTCTGTATCCCAAAGACATCAAAGGAAAAGGAAAAAGATTATGTGCACAAAAATATGTATAGGAGCTCTTTTTGTGGTGGCAAAGAATTAGAAATTGAGAGGGTGCCCATCAATTGCGGAATGACTGAACAAGCTGTGGTATGTGATTGTGATGGAATACCATTGTGCTATATGAAATGGCAATTAGGATGTTTTCAGAAAAACTTGGGAAGATTTATATGAACTCATGCAGTGAAATGAGCAGAACCAGTAGAACATTGTACACAGTAATGACAATATTGTACAATGATCAACTGTAAATGACATAGCTCTTCTGATCAATACAATCATCCATGACAATTCCAAAGTACTTATGATGAAAAATGCTATCTACCTCCAGAGAGAATTGATGGAGTCTGAATGCAAACTGAAGCATTCACTTTTTTTTCTTGCCTTTCTTCCCAAAATAGCTAATATGGAAATGTTTTACATGACTAAACATATAGAATTTATAGCAAATTACTTGCCTTATTCAAAGAGAGTAGAGGTGCAAGAGAGAGAGAATTTGGAACTCAAAATTTTCAAAAATGAGTGTTAAAAATTGTTTTTAGTGTAATCTAGAAAAAATAAAATTAAAAAAATTTAAAAAGAAAATGCTATTTTAAAATAAATGATAAATTTTATTTAGAAAAATAAAAGGATGGGAGGGGTGGAGTCAAGATGGTGGCATAGAAAACAAAAGGATGGAAGGAACTTGGAGAGACTTTGGAGCATGCATAGACATTGTGATTCTAGGCTCTGATTAGACACTCGTTAGACTCTAGGCTAGACACTGGTTCTAGGCTCTAGGCTCCTACTCATGTGGTGAGCCTATTTGATTGGCAGCAGTTATAGACTCAGAACTATGGACATAAATTCTTGGTCAGGTATAAAATGGATGGGATAATTTCTCAGTGTTCTACCTCTGAGCAAAATCAAGTAGGAAAAATTCTGAGTGATTTTTTTCAAGGGGTATGCATGAGAGAGATAGCCACAGTATAATGGAATGGATCCTGGGCTGAGTTGAGACATTTAGTTTCTAACTCTGGCTCTGCCATTAGCCAGGAAGCAAGACATTTCATCTTTCTTGGCCTCATCCATCAGATGGATGATGTGACCTTTCATGTCCTTTGTGAGAGATGGCTTAGTGGAGAAAGGATAGAATTCCTGGATTCAAGACCTTCCCCTGACATCTCCTGCCTGGGGGACCATGGTGGACCATGGGCAAGTCACTAATCTCCTCAGGATCCTAAGACCATATGTTATAGACAGCTTTCTGAACTGTATCACTGGAGAAGGTTTCCCCAAAACCCATGAAATCACAGGTTCAGACCATAAAAATGCCCCTTGTTAGCTCTAACATTTTATGATTCTAAGGGTATGTGTTCTAAAATATCAAATCACAGAGCATTTGTCACACACACACACACACACACACACACCTTGTAAACAAATTTCATCTCATATTCTCTCTCTTTTATTCCATGGATTTCCTAGAAGTCCTGCAACATGCCCCCATCTGCTGTCCTCATTTCAGTGCCTGGGCCTTACCAAAGGATTCCAGATTGATAGCAAAAAACCAAAAGGAATAGTTGCATCAGGTTTATTTAGGGAAAAATATTTTATTGTGTATTCCTATGCAGCCCAATTGTGTGTGTGTGTGTGTGTGTGTGTGTGTGTGTGTGTGTGTGTGTAGAGGTGTTGTTGTTGTTTTTTTTTAACCAACTCTACTCCTTGGTTGTTATAAGATTAAAACAATTTTCTCCCTCAGTAAATACTTCCCTTGAAAACCACTGGAAGCACATAATTCACCAGCCCATTTGTAGCTTCTATTTTCTTTTGGGCTGGGAGGAAATCATGATTGTGTGCTTGTTTTCTCGTCTAAGAGCCCAATGTTGAACAAGTGATGGATAAAACAGTAATGTTTCAGTGACCGCCCTGAGGCATTTTTCATTCATTTTGAAGTTCAAAAAAGATAGGTAAGCAACGGAGGTACTTTGGTAAAGATGGGTCGGTGGGGCTTGGGGGTAAATTATTCTTCTATCCTCAGTAAATATGATGGGCACTTTTCATTAAACCTGCAGGGGATTTTAAGGTAGCTTTATTCCTATTTCAAAAATACATTCAGAGACTTTTTTCCCCTGGATCATTTTCTCCACTGTGAAACCTACTAAACATTTTAGAGATGCAGTGGATCTTTATTTTAGTTGGAAATAATGGGAAGGAGCAGAATACGTGTGTGTGTATGCATACACACATAAACAGAAGCATTACCTCAAATCACTACAGATTTGAATGAAAAAGGCGTTTAAAAGGAAATCATGAAAAGATTGCACAGTTGATGTCAAGGAATAGAAAATCTTGTATTTGTCCTTGAAAATTAATTCATCTGTCACTGATCAGCTGCCCAAATTGGCCTGGTGCTTTTGGAGGGGAAAGCATTACTTGCTTATTGTACATTGCTACATGGGCACAGCTAGTATCAGAAGGACATAGAGAAATGTTATGCTATGCTAAGAGACAATGTGGTTTTCCTCACGACTTATGAAATATTGTCGAGAAATCTTATATAATCTTATCAAATCCAAGAGAGACATCTTGTTAGAAAAGAGCTGTTAAAAACTACATTTGTTCTGAGTCAAGCTTTTTTCCCTTTTAATAGTCAACAAGCAATCAGACTCACTGGAATAACTGGCAAGGATTATTTTGGATTTGGGAATACAAGCAGCCAAGGTGCTCATGTCTATAGGCCTAGAGAACCAAAATTATGGTAGGCAGGAAAACATGAAATAAAAGCAAACATTAGAATTCTCAAATTATTGACCTCAGTTTCATTTGACACACTCAAGAACAGTAAGAAAGTGGGGACAGGAAGTACAGTGAACATTTCAAAGATAATCCCTTATCCTAGCATGAAACATTAACTTTTCAAGATGTTTTCATAGCTATTCATATAATTCAAATTTAATGAGATAAGTAAGGCAATCTCCCTGGTTATATCTTCCCCAGTTACTTTAATCCTAGTCTTTCCCAAGTCAAGACATTGTCCCATGATGTTATTGGTCCTCTCCCAAAATGAAGGATGAATGACACCAACTATCACCACCATGCAACCAATATCTCTGGAACTCCCACCATGCTGCTCTACTGTCCTAACCGGTGGTTGTCTTAATTTCCCACTACATGCAGGCCAAACTCTAGCCTCTCCTTTGCTTTATTCCTCAGCTATTTCTTTGCCAACTACACCTTGACTTTCTGATCCTCCATTCCTTCCCACACACCCTCATTGCCTCCTTACCAGTTCTGGAAATAATAATAAAAACTCTATCATTGCTTCTGGGAAGGGTGTATCAAGCAGCAACCCTCTGGCTCCACTCACTATCCCTGTAACTTTCCAACCTAAAACACTCTTCCTTGGCTATCATTCCCTATATGCATTATCACTCCAACAAGAATGTAAATTCCTTAATGTTGAGGAATATCTTTGTTTTCCTCTTACATCCCCATATATTACTCAGCACAACCTTTAGAACATAATAAACATTGCATAAATGCTTTTTCATGCCTTCATTCATTCATTCACTTTTAAAAGATGAGAATACTGAGGCACAGATATGTTAAGTGATTTTCCTAATGTCACCCCACTAGCTATTGGCAGATCTCTGGACTCTTAGCTTTGGCAGGGGGGCTCTGCTGAGACCACACTGTAGGCTAATAGCTTTGTCTTTACCATATAAGATTGATGTTTCTAGAGTCATTTTGACAAGATGCTGGCCTCTTTATTTTATCAGATTGTGGATAAGCCTCCTTTTGCTTTACTGATATAGTAAACCCCCTATTCCTCTGGAAATTCTGTATTCTAGATATCAAATATTCATTGTATGTATCATGACAAACTTTTGAAACCTCTTCAGTTCTGCCCTGTGATAGCCGATAGTATTGCTACCTCCTTGGGGATCACATCTTCCTTACTAGGTGGGAAATTGTGGCAGGGATCCAAGGCATATAAATACCAAACACAAGCTTTCTCTTATAGTCAGAAGAATTGAAATAAAGGAGAGCTTTGGAAGGAAACTGAGTAACTATCTCAAGCATTCTCTGCTGGGAATCCCATTTGTCTGTGCCCAGAGAGTCTGTGCCATCTTTGCACCCAGACTTCTGTGCTGGATCCATCAGAAGAGTATAAAATGGAAGAGAGGAAACTTAATTGAATTCCATTGGCTAAATATTATACAATACTCAAGGTGAAGTTTTACAAAAAAAATCTGCAGCCAGATGAGGAGAGATCTACAAGGAAGGCCAGAGGAATACTTCGCTTAGCAAATTTACTGCTCCAGAGGTTTCTTCACCCTGCACCCCAGAATGGACCACTAATCTTACCTTATTTAATTCTGACTATTTAGTGTTTGCCTTCCAAGATGGAAATTAAATGCTGAGCTGGGAGGAAGTGCTCTTGAAACCTCATGGCTGTGGCAACAGCTTCATTTTCAAGCCATTGTTTGCCTAAGCTTGGGCTCTGCCCTTTGATACAGTTTCCCAAGCAGTCCCACTTAACTGATCATTTTTTTTTAAATCATAAACGCAGATCTCTAGGTTTTAATCCCTCCTGATTTAGGCATTATTTTTAAAGGTAGAGTTACTTCTTGCTGCACAAACTTTGTAGATCTGCCGTATTGGGCTTTAACTCCCAAAGTATTTTCATATCCATTACCTCATTTTCGTAAAAGCAAAAAATCATAGAATTTTAGAGCAGGAAGGAAACTTATCATCCATCTAGTATAATTTCCTCATTTTTAATATGAGGAAACAGAGAAAGTGACTTATCCATTGTCAGGGAGCTAGAGCTAGTAGCAGAAATTTTGACCTCCTGAGTACAAGTTCAGTCTCTTTCAATTGGACCCCACTTTTAAAAGTTGGAAGGGACTTCAGGTCTCTTCCTTGCCCATAAATCTTCAGGGCCTATAGAACTTTAAAAGCTGAGCTCCTAAGCAGAGTTTTTAAGGCCTTCTATAGTCTGATTTCAACCCATCTTTCCATCTTTGTCTCCCACTACCTCTATCCACAATCTTGGTTCCAGAGTCATCAGGATTCCACTGGGACTTTTAGGTCTAATGCTATGATGGCAAAACAACCACAGGCAGTTCCCTTTCCATTTATCCACTCTGATTGCAGCCCTCAGTCTACCTCTGCATCTCTGTTCTCTCACATTTTTTTGGTTCCATTTTTCTCTGTGGAATATCTTGTTCACAACTGCTCAGAAACATACCAGAATTTCCTTTTTCACTTTTTTTTCTTCTATTTTTAATGATATAAGGGAGATACTAACTAAAACTGGCTATTTCTTTCAGGGAAGATGCACTAAAATGGTAGCTCAGACTGAGGGCATTAGAAAGATACCCCCAACTCTTTGGAGGTGCCTTCAGAGCCCTGGGGGAGAAGATGTAGTCTTGTTTTGGGAACTCAGTTTGCCAGTGAAAGTGTGAATTCAGGAAAGGACACAGGGTTTCTGAAAACTACATTAATGTTCTTAAAATTGGGCATACAAAAATGGAAACAATACTCCATATGTGGTCTGACCAAATCACAGTACAGTGGGTCTATCACCTTCCCAGTCCTGCACCTTATGTCTTTCAACATCAAATTAACCTTCTTGGTTGCCATATCATACCATTAACTCACATTGAGTTTTCAATTCACCAAAACCAACAGAGCTTTTCCAGACAAACTGATATCTTAATATTTCCCCATATTTCACTTATGAGATTGATTTTGAACCCAGATATTAGATATGACATTTATTCCTGTCAAATTCCTCTTATTAGCTTTGATCTGACATTCTAGACCAGACATCCTTAAACTATGGTCCCATGGGCCAAAAGCTGCCCACTCTTTGTTTTTGTATGACTCATGAGCTAAAAATGGATTTTATATCTTTAAAATGTCAATGTAAACTTATACTCTAAATTTTTATCTTTCAAATATAAATTTGCATTTTAAAATATAAAGCATTTTTATGTTTAAAAACCATACTTAGCTCATAAGTCATATGAAAACAGATGGCAGACCAAATTTGGCCTATAGGCTGCTGTTGTTCCCACCCCATTCTAGACTATCAGGATCTTTTTAAATCCCAACTCTCCATGTGTTTACTATAACTCCCAGTTTTTGTGTCATCTGCAAATTTGATAAGCATATTATCTACGCTCTTATTTAATTAACTGGAAAAAAATGCTAAATAGCATAGAGCCAAGCACAGATCCCTGGGACATTCCCCTGCAGACCTTCTTCTAAACTACTGACTATTCTTTGGTTTCAGCCACTCAACCGATTCTAAATTCAATTAATAGTACCATCATCTACCTCATATTTTTTCTGTTTTTTTTTACATGATAGTAGCATGAGAGATTTTCTCAGATGCTTTCCTAAAATCTAGACAAACTATATATTTACTGAATTTCCTTGATCTGCCAGTCTATTAACTCCATCAGAAAAGAAAATGAATTTAGCTTGACATAACCTATTCTGATGAAATCATGACCGCTACTTATTTTCCTACATGTTTATTAATGATTAATAGGATGTTTTAGCATCTTGCCAGAAATGGAAGTTAAGTTCATTGGCTTGTAATGAAAAGACTGCACTCCATTTTTGAAAATTAAGTCAGTATTTGTCCTTCAACAGTTCTGTGGTGCCTTCCTCATTCTATACAATCTTTCAAAGATCCCTGGCTATGGCTGAAGTGTTATGTCTACTAGTGACTTCAGTACTCTGGTGGCTTAAACTCAACAAGGTTGCTAAGTGTTTTACCACTATCTCCCTTCTGAAATTGGGTATCAAAGGTCTAGTACAAATTTTTATTCCATCCTTTCTAGTTCAAAGAGCAATCTTCTTGGCAGAGAAAATGAAAGCAAAATAAGAGTTGAACGGAGATTTTCTATAGAATGCCTCCTGTTGCGCTGCTCAATAATAGAAAGATGGCCCTTTGGAAGGATTCCTGTTTTCTCGAATGGCATCCTTGAAACAGCGAGTTTACAACATTTGAGAGTTCCATTTCTCTTGAGGGAGGTTCCTGTAGGCATAGACATATTTTCTTTTGTGATAGGAATCAGAATAAGAGAAATCCCAACCAAATAAGAGCCTGCTGAAACTACTCCTTCTAGGCCATATTATTTGGTGGGGATTTCAAACTATGGAGAGGACAGTGCAGACCACGCTTCGCTTGTGAATCTAGTATTGTGTTACTCACACCAAAATCTTTAAGCACATCCATAGCACCTTTCTTCCATGGGGCATGAAATGTTGGCCATGAGCCAGCCCTAATTATGCTTCCAATTATCATTTGATCAATGCACTCTCGACCTTTTCTCACAAGCACAGAGGCTTTCAATAGCAACAACCCCGCAACTTCACAGCTCAGAAATCATTTCACTAAAAGAGCTGGCGGAGGAGGTGTTTCATGTTCCATGTACCTGACTTCCTAACATAAGGCTGACATGTAGCTATTGAAAACATAAAAGGTACCATCTTGCCCACATGAAACAGTCCTGACATCTCATTTAAATTATTGGAACTGCTCTGGTCTGTAGGAGAATCTACAGCCCATAATAACACTGAAACATTTTGGGATTTCCTTTCTCTTTAGGATGATAAAATGATGTTCTTGAGGGTGAAATCCCAGGCTTAAAATCACATTGGATCAGGGGTTTGTCTGGTGAGCTCCCAGATTCCTTCTACATCCAATTGTCCCTGCCAAAACCTGGGATGCCCTGTGGTTCAGTTTGAAGCATTTGCCATGTTTTGGTCAGAAACAAAGCTGTCCTCTGGTAATGTCTATTTTCAAGGTGGGAAAGCAGAGCGCTGGTCACTATCTATACGGTGTCAAAATAACTTGTTGAAAAGTAGGACTGTTCATGCCATTGGACCAAATTTAATCAACTGTTTTGCTTGTACTGTGTAGACAGAGCTTCCAAGTTAACTGAGACTGTTATTTGTCTTCTTTTATGATGACTATAAAATCATAGAAGGAAAAAGTCTGCAGTTTACCAGGATTATCTGGATCACTAATTTGAAAAAAAAAATGCATTTCAGAGACAGGAAGAGAGGCAAATACTTTTTGGTTAGCCCCTTTGTGCAAGGATTCTCTATTGCTGCTCACTAATGAAAATAGCTTTATTTCATAATTAATGAAGGGGGAGAGGACTCCTTCTTTAATTTTTGCTTGAAGATGTGGGGTTGAATCTTCCGTTCCTAGCTGAAGGCTGTTGTCCACAGAATTCTAAAGGCTACTCAGTGAGAAATATTGTTTCCTAACAGGAGGTTTTGTAACTGTAGCAGATAATCCCAGCTTCCAAAGTCAGCTTGCTTAAGACAAAGGAAATAAAGAAACAGTAAAGAACAAGCTGAAGGATTATTGTACCTGATCATTAAAACCCATCCAGCATAAGCATCTGAGTTGATCTTAGTTAAGGTTTTCCCTGAAGGTGTCAAGAGAGTTCAGGGACAGGTGAATCTTCTATTCACACTTGGCAAGTATCAGGCTTGTAAAATCTTGGCAGGCAGGAAGACATTCTTATATTTACATGTAATTATTCTATGTTTTAAGACTTCTGTCTACTCAACCATTTCAGATCATGATTCTTGCCTGGGTCTAGAGGCAGGAAATAGAAAATTGAGGTAATTATCTGAGTATTTCAAGCCCTACCACTTCTTCCCCAAAATCTTTGTCCAAAATATATAGATAAGTCCAGATAACCTGGACAAGATATGGATGATTCCCTGGCATCCAAAAAATATCCAGATAATTCAGCAGAAATGTTTAGGAAGGGATGGGAATAGGGACTGGATCTGTGATTTCATTGATAGGTAGGGAACTCCCATATGAGGGAAGTCCCTCTTCCAAAGCAGGCCACTACACCTTCTTTGCAACTCATAAATAAATAGTAAATAGTTTTCCTAGCCTATTGAGAGATTAAGTGATTTATGCAGGATCACATTCAGCAGGTGTCAGAGAAAGGGCTAGAATCCATGTTTTTTGGCTCCAAATTTATCACTCCAAATACTACATCATGCTGCCTCTCATGGGCAGTTGTGAATCAAATAATCACTCAGTTAAAGTAATACCCTTTAAAGAAGTTGTCTCTTTGTTATATTACTAGTAAGTAGAGACATATTGGGTGATTTTACTTCAGCGTTTACAGTAGCCAAAAATTGTCGCCTTTTAGCTGTGATGTGTCCTTAGGAGATATAGCTGACAGATTAAATCTAACTGGCTCCAGTGGAGATGTTTGTAATAAAAAAATAACAACTGATGTATCTATAATGATTTAAGGCTCTTCTGAACAACTGTGTGTTAAGGAATATTATTATCCCCATTTTGCACATGAGAAAACTTAGATTAAAATGACTTGTCCGTGTTCACACTACCAGCATATGTCAGAGTCAGGCCAAAACCTCCTAACTGCAAACCCAGGGCTTGTCCTTCTTTATTAATCAGCTCCTCTAAAAGTTCCAATGTTGTCAAATCACAGGAGATGGAGGAGAATAGGGAGGGGAGATGGTCATCTTTTGTAGAAAATGATCAGCATGATGTAACAAAAGCACATTTGCATCTTGTACTTTGTTTGGACCAAGGCTCTTAATCTCAATCACAGTGGCAGGATCCCATCTATTTCCTAGCCAAGAGTGACCTTTGTGGTCATAATTTACCAAGTAAAGCCCAAGTTGTATCAGGGCAGTGATGATTCCATGTTTGTCTTTTTATCTGCAGCACCTAGGATCTTGTAAATACTATGTACGTAATAATTGCTTGCCAAATTGAAAAATGAGCAAAGGACCAAACAGTATATTTTTATCTGTCCTGAAAGTAAATGGAAAAGGCTAAGGCAAGTTTGTTTTTTTTTTTTTAGTATCATTAACACATTTCTATGTGCATATATACACACATCTTCATATACAGAAGAGCAGGTAACGATAAATAAAAAGGGGCAGAGCATAATAAGAAATATTTTGGTAATTAAACACAGACTAAGCTAAGAGCATTGCGGAAACCTAAGAATAATGCAACCTTTCTTTGCAGAAGTATATCGGGGAAAATAGGATGCTTGAAGAAGGGTCATTAATGCTGAAGTAGAAGGAAGAGAAACATAACTTACAAGAGTCCATCTCTTAGTTTCCCAGGCTTCCTTTGAGACTCAAGTCACATTTAACCCTCACCTCACCTGATGGATTGAATGACTGACTACTAATCACTGGGGCCTTCCCTCTGGGGGCCAGGTAGGACTATCTGCAGCTGGGGGTGGGGTGGGGTGGGGTGAGTGAGACTAAGGCAAGTTTTGAGATATCATCTCATTTGTAACTCAAAAGGATTGATCTCTGTTATTAAACACGTTAAGCAATAAGAAATTTGTCAAGTTTTATGGTCCAATATCCTCCAATAATCCACTTTAGGGAACCTTTCAACTTAACAATTTAAATTTAAAAATAATGAGGTGTAATGGCAACAGACTGTGATTCCAATACAGAAAGTCCTTAAACACAAGAATAAATGCAGACAAAATGCCAGAAGTCACATATCATAGGGTTCAGAGATAAAAGGGATCTGGCATATCATCTGGCCCAATTCTTTCACTGTGTAGATGAGGAATTTTGAATTAGAGGCACAAAAATTTTCATGTGGAAGTGACCTTAGAGATCTGCCCCCAATTATTCACAGATGTGAAAATTGAAGCTTGAAAAAGGCAAGTGACTTGCCTAAGGTCACAGAGACAGTAAGAATGAGAGTTGGGGTTTGAACCTTAGGTCCTCTGCTGGCAAATCCAGTGCTCTTCCTTATATGATTCTGTCTTTCCACTAATATTGTCAGAGCTCTGATTCTTGTATCAAAGAGGTTTGAAATAGAACTAGGGGAGTATCAAGTCATTTTGGGTAGTCTACCATAGTCCAAAAGTTGTTTTTCCAAAATGGTCCTACAAAATCCATAACAAAGTCAAGAGCTTATGATCAGGGTTTACAAGTCAGTTTCCACAGAAAAGGAGTCATGTTGGCAACTGGTTATATATAAAGTAGTCTGGAATGTGCTGTTCTCTTATAGGTGTTTCATTATCAGTATCAATTCCAGGTCATCATACATGGTTGCTATCATTGCTTTCATGTGAATGATTCCTAGATATTCTGTTTGTATCATGGTCAAGATAATGTGATTGACCATCTTTTGTAACAAAAAAAAATATTTCCCCATAAGAGACAGCCTTTATGGGAAAACAGCTCATGTTGTTAGCTTTAATTCCTTAAGACTTTTTCATGGGGATTCTCCTCAGTTCAGGGTATCAGTCAGTCTGGGATTCCACTAAGTTAAAGATATAATTCGATGGGCCTGAAAAGATGAGATAAGGATGTCTTCTAACATTCAACTGTCTAGAATAGGTGGCACAATGTAATCTGAGATGGACAAAAGCAGAAAATTCAGAATATTATCATGTGGTACTGCCTTTTGAGTAGTGTAAATAAGTGTGTTGGCATAAACATGGAGCAAAAGATGTTCAACATTGCTTCTGTGATGACCTAATTATGGGTGTAAGCCTACCCTTGGAAGAGCATTCCACTAGAGGCTAGTGTTCAGCACAAATTATAAAGTTATAGCTGCAGATATAGAGACTGCTGTAGGACTCTTGACCATCATCAAAACAACTAGGATTTCTTTGACAGTGTGAATGTAGCTCCATTCTATGGATGACATGACATTGCTCTTGAGTTGTAAGCAATAGGTCCCTTGGTACCATTTAGCATTCTATGGCCAAGCATGTCATAAGGTGAAGAAGTGGCAGGGATGAGAAATAATGGGTTCTATTCATTATAACATACTAGTACAGGTTCAAAAGCCAATGGATGCTTTACATTAGGGAAAGCATCCTCTTGCTGGTGAGTCTGATGCCACCAAATGTCATGTTTTAGTAGGTGATGAAGTGGTTCACTGATGACGGCCTTTTGTGGAAAAAAACTAGGTAGAAACTAGGTGGTCCTAGGAAATCTTGAAACTTGAGACCTTTGTGTTTGAAGAAGGCATGACCCAAATTGTGAGTAAATTCTCTTGGATGGTGGAAATATGAGCAGCATTGATACAGTTATGCTAGGAAGAAATCCTGGAAGTTTGTGCATTCCCTTGACTCTCTTTTTTCCATTAAGACACTTGATGAATCAAACTCAATAGAAATCTGAAGTCTTCCTGGAGTATATTCTGTCATACTCTTCATGAAGTCACTATTAAAATAGGGATCCTCATCTGAACTTGAAAATCTCATGGGCAACAGCTATTGCAAACTAAAGACCCCTAAATTGGAATGCCTCTAGATGAGTCGTGATTGTTTGAGCATCTACAGGAGCATCACTGATGATAAGCTTAAATAAAGTCAGGTTTCCCAAGACCTTCCCCACTCCTTCCACAGACTACAAGAATAGCAGAATTGTCTGTTGACATAGGACTCTGACTCTGACTACAGATGAAATACTTTATTAACAGTGTTTTAGAGACTTTGAGGAATCTCATTTAACTATCAATTTTAATGCCAATGCAAAAGATATAAGCTGATGGATATGAAAAACTGGTTTGAAGATGTCTCATAGGATTAGTTAGTCAAGGTACTTTTCAGTGCTTTTGCTCCTTTAGAGAAAAAAATGATACAAGAAAAAACTTGTGTTCCTCTTTTATTAATTAAAAATATTTTATTTAAAAAAAAGATTTTACTTATATGTTTTGTTTTTACATCATCTATATTTCTATCCCTCCTCCTCACCCTCTGCAAAAGCCACCCCTCATCACAAAGAAAAAAAATTAAGAAAAAGAGGAAGAAGAAGGGAGAATAAAGGCAGCTAAGTGGCACAAGGGATAGAGTGATAGGCCTGGAGTTAGGAAGAGTGGAGTTCAAATCTGACCTTAGACACCTAGTAGCTGTATAACCCTGGGCGTATTACTTAATCCTGTTTACCTCAGTTTCCTCTTTTGTAAAACGAGCTGGAGAGGGAAATAACAAACCATTCTAACACCTTTGCCAAGAAAACCTCAAACAGGGTCAGGAAGAATTAGACATGATTGAACAACAAGAGTGGAGAAAAATCAGTAAAACTGATCAACACATTAAAAAAACCTGACATCATATGCAATGTGAGCATATACACCTGCGGATGCCAGCTCCTCTGAAGAGCTGGGGGAGACGCCATCTGATAGCTATTCTCTGGGGCCGAGTTTTTTTTTTTTTTAATAATTTTGCTACCTTTGGTTTCAATTGTTTTGCGGTAGTCATTCCATTAATGTTGATATAATTGTTGTGTGTATTTTTTTTTCCTGGCTCTGCTTATGTCACTTTGCATCAGTTCAGATTAGTCTTTCCGTGCTTCTCTGTATTCATCATGCTCATTGTTTCTTCCAGTACAGTAATGTTTCCATTCCATTCGTATATTACTTTGTGTAGCCTTTCCCCAACCAATGGACATCTACTTTGTTTCCAATTCTTGGCTGTCACATAAAGTGCTACTTTTATGTCACCTTCTAACTTCTCCCAACCGCGAAACCCTTCACTGTAACAGAATAGCTCTGTTGTTTTATCAATTAGTCATGTCTGACTCTTCATGACCTCATTTAGGGCTTTCTTGACAAACAGAGTGGTTTACATTTCCTTCTACTTATTTTACATACGAGGAACCGAGGCAGACAGGATTAAGTGACTTACCTAGGGTCACACAGCTAGTTAATGTCTAAGGTTGAATTTGAACCCAGGTCTTCCTGACCCCACCGTCCACTGCGCCACCTAGCTGCTAAAAAAGTAGCCAAGCTAGGGAAAACACACACACATTTTCTGTGTCCAACAAAATGTCTTATTCTGCAACTGTAATCCATCAGCCTTTTGTCATGAGGATGGAAGCATTCTTTACTACTAGTTTCTTGCAAGTCAAGACTGGTCGCCACATGGATCAGAGTTTGGTATTTTTCAGGTTTGCTTGCTTTTACAGTATTGTTATTGTGAAAAGTTTTGTTTTGTTTTTATTGTTTGATCTGGTTCCTGGTTTGATCTGGTTCATTTTAAAAGATCAAACCGGGAAGGAATATACTTAGCTCAACATGGAATTTCAGACTAGTATCTGGGTGAATAAGATATTTGATGACATATATATTGGAAAGACCTTTTAAATCATGTCATATATGCAACTACCTACTTTGCCCATTTGTAAGGGTGGCTGAGATCCTAGTACTTTAACATGTTTCTGGTCTCACTTTGTAGAATTTGCCCCAGGTAAGGGGTATGGATGACAAAGTAAAATCATATAGAAACCAATCAAAAGCACAAAACAGCACATATACAGTATGGGTTTCCAACAGAGGAAAACATGCTGCCTGCTTTTCTGGGAAAGAACTACATGATTGGATAACTGTAGTTTATTGCCAGATTAAATTCTTCCATGTAGGCATTTGACAGTTTGAAGTAGTGAAGGATAAAAAGCATTTTTCTCTTCAAATCCTCTATTTTCAGAAAAATATAACTCTAAAAAAATAAACTACCAATCAGGGAGTTTAGGTTTGGCACGTGTTTCATCTCATAGAGTAAATGCTACTGCCCTTCTTGAATTTTCCACTTCTATTGCTTCACTTCAGCGTCTTGGATGAAGCTCCACTTGGTCTCCTTAACCACAAGGGGAAAGCAGACAAATTCATAATTTTCTACTATTTCATCCTTTCAATCACTGGTCTATTTTCTGAGGCCACAGACAAATTGAGACAAAATGTGAGCATGAAAAGAAAGTGTATGTGATACCTATTCTTGAATCTTCCTAGAAAAGCTAACTCTGCTTTTTTTTTTTTTTAAATTGCAGTTGGTAACCATTTCTACTCTATTTTTCAAAAATTCAGTAAAGATTTACTGAGCCTCTACTATGTGCAAGATACTGCTAGGAAAAATACAAAGATGAATAAGACAGTTCTTGCCCTGATGAAGCTTAGTATAGTATAGCACATCTTCAGTGAGTAAGAATGAATGAATACACACACACACACACACACACACACACATATGTATATATTTATGGAGGTGGGTGAAATAGATTTGGCAGTAAACAACAAAGAGAAAAAATAAGCAAGACAGTGTCAATCATTTTACTCATTGGAATGGACTGAATTTCTTTCCATCCCTCTATGCTGAGAATTCCAGGATTTTTCTTTAATAGAACCCTTCTGAAGGGTGATCAGAGACAGAAACTGGAAATGAACTCAAACTGACATAGTAATTCATCATTCACAAATTACTTTCTTCACAACAATCTTTGTAAGGGAAGTATTATTTCCATTTTACAGATAAAGAAACTGAGCTTCAGAGAAGTGAAGAAGCCTTCCTAGTCAAATGAATAGTAAGTAGAGAAGCTAGCACTTGACTAACACTTTTGGCCCTCTAAGTCAAGTCGGTTGTCTTTCCACTGTCCCACACCATCTCTCACAAAACTGTAGGGGTTTCCCATTGCACTACCCTGCCTGCATCCTCTGTAGTTCATAGGTAATATGCCACGAGTAATGGTAATGATATTCAGGACTTCCTGGGCATCTCTATATACCCAATGTGCACACTGTATCAGCTCTACTGCTGCTAGGCCTATACCTTAAAGAGATCAGAAGAAGAGGGAAAGGCCCTATAGGTACAAAAATATTTAGAACATCTCTTTTTTGTGGTGGCAGAAAACTAGAAACAAAGGGGATGACTATCCAGTGAAGAATGGATGAATAAATTGTGGTGTGTGAATATAATGTAGTACTATTGCGCAATAAGAAACAAGGAAATAGATGATTTCAAAAAGGAATAGAAAGACTTGAATTAACTGATGGAGAGTAAAATGAGCAGTCAGAAGAACAATTTAGATTTTAACATCAATATCACAAAAATGAATGATTTTGAAGACTATTATAAACAATGAGCAGAATCAGGACAATATTTATACAATGATAACAACACTGTAAAACACAAACAACCTTGAAAGCTGTGAGAATTAGGATTGACGGGCGGTTAGGTGGCGCAGTGAATAGAGCACTGGACCTGGAGTCAGGAGGATCTGAGTTCAAATCCGGCTTTAGACACTTAACACTTACTAGCTGTGTGACCTTGGGCAAGTCACTTAACCCCCAAAGCCCTGCCTTCCCCACTCCAAAAAAAAAATGAAAAAAAAAGAATTGGATTGATACAATGACCATCCGTGATTTTAGAAGGCAGATGGTGAAACATGCTATCTATGGCTAAGAGGTACAGAATGAGACATACACACACACACACACACACACACACACACACACACACTTTTGTATGTATTCATATTTGCATATAGCCATCAAGAGATTTTGTTTTGCTTGCCTATGCATATTTGCTAGAAGGAATTTTCTTTTCTTTTTTTCCCAATGGGGTTGAAGACAAGAGGGAGAAAAAAAAATAATCTTTCTTATTTTTTTTTAAATAGAGATAGGGTGGAACATATGCAAAATGTTGCATACATTTTCAAATAAGGTCACCATATTATTAATTTTACTTAACTGTTTCACTTTGTTCCAAGAGACCACTCACAGATTGGGGGGTAATCTATAAATGTTTATGGATGAAGCACATCAATACAACTTTTAAAAAATCTCATGGTTTGGCATTTTTAAAATATGGGGTTTAGGTACAAGTGTACCTTAGAATTACAGAATCTGAAATTTACAGAGCTCACCAGACAGTGAAGGTGTTGGTCACAGCCATTCCTGAAACTCTGTAGGCTCTCTATTAAATTATAGAGACCATCTGTGTGGGTGGGGCAAGGATTCCATTGCAACAAAATGATGGATTCTCGAAGTATTGAAGCAAATACAGAAGCTAAAAGTAAATTATTTTTTCCCTGACAATCAAAAGTAAAGATATGAATTGATGCAAGGAGGTGTTTATATTTACTTCTTATCCAGCAAGCAAACGCAAAGCATCTACTATGTATTCAACACTACGTATTAGGTTATGGCCAGAAAAAGAAACACAAAACAAAGTTCCTGACTTCAAGGATCTTTTAATTTAGTGATAGATATATGGTGACCAAAAGTACAAGTAAATTACAAGACAAACTTGCCAGAAGGCAGTATAGCTGAAGAGCTTCAAATACTCAATAACGCAATACTTGGACAGCTAGGTGGTGTGGTAGATAGAGCACTGGGCCTAGAGTCAGGAAGACTCATCTTCCTGAGTTCAAATCTGGTTTTAGACACTTACTAGCTGTATGACCCTGGGCAAGTCACTTAACCCTGCCTGCCTCATTTTCCTCATCTGTAAAATGAGTAGGAGGAGGAAATGGCAAACTACTCCAGCATCTTTGCAAAGAAAACCCCAAATGGGATCATGAAGAGTTGGACATGACTGAAATGATACAACAACAATAAGAAAGTGCCTACTATAGGAGTTCAAATGGAAAGAGCAAGCATTATAGGCAGCAGTGACTATAAAAGGTAGACGTTGAAGGTTAGTTAGAATCAGTTAGATTAACAAGAGGGGCTGTAGGCAATTTGAACAGCATGAGCAAAACCCTGGAAGAGGAAATATATGTAACTTATTAGTAGGTAGCTAGGGGGAGCAATGGTTAGAGCACTCAGTCTGTAGACAGGAAGACCTCAGTTCAAACCTGGTTTCAAATATTTCTTAGCTGTGTGGCCCTCGGCAAGTCAGTTAACTTCTACCTGCCTCTGTTTCTTCATCTTTAAAATAAGAATAAAAATAGCACTTTACCTTAAAAGTTGTTGTGAAGGTTAAAAAAAAGAGAGAACATTTATAAAGTGCTTTGCAAACCTTTATGTGCTAAATTCCAACTAGTATTACTGCAGTTAGGTGGCACAGTGGATAGAGTGCCAGGTGAGTCAGGAAGACTCATCTTCATGAGTTCAAGTCCAGTCTCAGATGCTTCCTAGCTGTGTGACCCTGGGCAAGTCACTTAACCCTGTGCCTCAGTTCCTCATATGTAAAATGACTAGAAAAGGAAATGGCAAACCACTCTAGTACCTTGGCCAAGAAAACACCAAATAGGATCACAAAGAGTTAAACAGTACTAAAATGAATGAACAACAAGAATATTATTGTTATTATTCATTATTAATAGAATCTTATTAATAGTATTAGAACAGTAATTAAGCCAGTCTGGCTGGAGAAGAGTACTTATATAGATAACCAAAGGAATTAGAGCTGAAAAGTTAGGTAGCAAATCCATAGATAGATTGTAGAGCAGCATTTAAAACCTATATGTGCATGACAGTGGACACAAATTAATCTGCCTTGCTCAATGTAAAACAGGTGTTTTGCTATAAAACCATATGAACTTTGTTTTCCCTTCAAGCAGTAGAATAAGCAATAATCATCCAAAGTGTAGATCAAAGAATACTTCGCTTTCACATGGGCTATTATTGAACTTCCATGGAAATATTTAGATCTCACAATTGTCTCTTAACTCCAGCAAAAGCCTTCTGGTTTTGTGTTATGGCTATTATCAGCTTCAGATTATTAGTAATTCCTGCCATTTCTTTAATGCCCAACGTGTGCATAGCAAGTCACAATAGGTAGAATGTGTTAGAGAATGAAAGCTTTGCCCAGAACAATTTAACAAGCTGAGGCTCAAGTGGACTGAATAGTAATGAAAGATATTTGAATAGTGCATAGTTTGTGGTCACTGTCCCTAGCACAGTTCATAGAAAAAGAAAGAAGGAAAAAAAGTCCTAATTTTATGTGTGTATACTTCTTCTAGTGACTTTTCTGCCTTAGTAATGAAATATTTAGTTGAGAGAGTCCTTTGAGGATTAGTGAATCAATTCTTTGGGAATGATTACTGGCATGTATAGCATCATGAGTCCTACCTGAGATCAAGATCAAATTAATAATAATTGCAGTAAGAACAAAAACAACTACAACAATAATGATTTTGTTCCATAGTTATCATCAATTTCAAGATATTAGTCATCCCTGTCACATACATAGAGCCTGAAGCATGTGTAGCACATCACAATAGAGAGAATATGTCAAAGAATGAAAGCTCTGTCCCCATAATTAAACTGAAGCAGCATGGCACAGTCGAATGGAGTTAGGAGGATGTGGGTTCAAATGCTGCCTCTGACACATACTGTGTGACTGGTACAAGGCAGAACAATGATTTGATCTAAGGAGAGCAAATCTCAGTGTTCAGAAAATGATTTGGTAGATGTCTGCACTAATTGATGTAATTGATGCAAGAGAGATGGGCAGTTCTTAAGAATGAAATTCTGAAGAAACAAAAATGTTTCCAATGAAAAGGAAGAAGGAGAATTGTCAAGAGAAAACTATATACATAAAAAGAAAACTCCTAAGTCATCTTAGATTTTGAAAAGGCATATAAAAAAGGAAGCAAGGATAGGCAACAGAGAATGAATTCAAAAGTATGGTACAGTCCTGTAAAAATAGGACCAAGAGGGCTAAATCTGGAATAATCTGAGGCTGGTAAGAGCGCTAAGTACAAGAAAAAGCATTATTTTAAAGCTGTATTGGAGGAAAGAGGATGGTAAATGTTGCTTAGGGGGATGGGATAATGATAATGGATGATGGGGGAAAGCAGAATCACTCAACTCTTATTTTTGCTTCTTTTTTTTGTCTGCCAAGGAGAATGATCTTTGAACTGAAAAGGGCAAAGCAAAAATGGCTGATAGTTGGAACCCAAGATAAGTAAGGAGATAATAACTACTTACTGTCATTGATGAGTTCAAGTCACCTGGCCAGACAAACAGTATCCTGAAATAATGAAAGAACTAGCAGATGCCATCTCTGACAGACCATAGAGGAAAAGTGCCGTGGGACTAAAGAAGACAAATGTCCCTATTTTCTTAAAAGAAAAAATGCAATGCTAGGTGACATTTTAGAATGTACAATTCAAGAAATAGTGAATACCTCAATGAGTACAAAGAATTAGCCTGGCTTCATCAAGAACAAGTCATGCCAGGCTAATCTCTCTCTGTCTCTGTCTCTGTCTCTGTCTCTGTCTCTGTCTCTGTCTCTGTCTCTCTCTCTCTCTCTCTCATACACACACACACACACACACACACACACACACAAAACACACACAATCAATCAATCAATCAATTTTGTCCGAATTACAACAGATTATTTCCCCCAAAAAACTACCCCTCATTATGAAATTCTATTTCTAATTAGAGAGCCATCTTCCTCCTATCAGTGTGGATTCATCACTCACCTGCCAATATCCAATCAGTTTCCAGATTTTATTGATTCTACCTTCACATCACTTCCCTTCTTTCTCTTCACTCATGCAGCCACCCTACTTGATCAAGACTTTATCAGCTCTTGCTTAGACAACTGTAATAGCCAAATAATTGATCTTCCTCTCTCCTATTTTTAATCCTCTCTTCCACACCATTGCCAAAATAATCTTCCCAAGGAACAAGTTGATCCCCTGCTCAAAAAGACCTCAGTGGATCTCCATCACCCCTAGGACTTCTCAGGCTAACTTCTAAGGCCTACCACAACATGACTCCTAACTACCTTTCCAACCCCTTCCATGCTATTCCTTTTCATTCATCTTACTTTCCAGATAAATTCATGGGAGAAGTTTATGGAAGAAGGATCAAGACAAGATAGAAGGACTTGAACCAAATAAGAAGGAAATTATGTAGGTAACTTGAAGGGATTTGGGCTAGTGAAATGGGTAGGATATTGAATTTAGAGAGGAAAAAATTTGCAAAAATTGGACAAAATTGAAAGAAATTTGAAGGAGAGTAATTTGTAGGCCCAGAGGCTAGTCCACATTCTACTTCTGAATTGTAAGAGGAGCAACATAAAGGAAAAGTAAGAAAGATATAAAAGGATTAAGGAGGATAGGGGATAAATAGGGAATAAAACATGAAAGATAAAAAGAAGGTAGTGGGGTGGCTAGGTGGCACAGTGAATAGAGCACTGACCCTGGAGTCAGGAGGATCTGAGTTCAAATCCAGCCTCAAACACTTAATATGTACTAGTCGTGTGACCTTGGGCAAGTCACTTAATCCCAATTGCCCTGACCTCCTCCCTCCAAAAAAAAAAAAAAAGGAAAAGAAGGTAGCAAGCAAGTGGAGGCTAGGAAAAGTAAGAAAAGATAAGTAGAATAAGTAGAGGGTAATTAGATTGGCAAGTAGAAGACAAATCAATTGAAACTTTAAATAATTGACTGTCAAAAGTTTTAAGTACATGTTTAGGATTGAGGTGTAAATACCCACAAGTAGTTTCAAGCCACAAGGTTAAAAATCTGTCATTAGAGCTATATAAAAGACTATAATGCAGATAAAATATATAAAGGAAATGTATATGAAGGAAACTTTATAAACTTTTATATAAAAGTTCGGTGACTGGCTTCAGATGTGTAACATCTGTATTTCTGCCATACCAGAGAGATTGTGATTTGGGTTCCAAATTGGGCAGATCCCAGATCTTCCAGAGAAGAAGATGGAGAGGGTCTAGATCAGGTCTGCACCACATTCCACATCACTAGGAAAGATGAAGAGTGCCTAAAACAAATGGGAATAAGGCTTCAATGAACAAAAATGGATTCTGAGGTAGAACAAAGTGGAAACTTCACCCTTGCCAGGTTGCTAGAAAATACAAGAATGTTACACAAAGTAGAAAAGTCTACTCATACAGCTGGTACATAGAAACAGATCTGAGACTCTAAGGGAGAGTGAGTTGGATACAGCGAGGAAGAAGAAGCTGTCCTCTAATGAATGACAGAGTAACCTGGTAATACAACTTCTAGGTCTGTATTCCAAAGAGATCATAAAAACAGGAAAAGGACTCACATGTAAAAAAGCATTTATAGCAGCTCTTTTTTTTTTGGTGGCCAAGAATTGGAAATTGAGGGGATGCCCATCAAGTGGGGAATGACTGAACAATTTATGGTATATGAATGTAATGGAATACTACTGTTCCATAAGAAATGATAAGCAGGGAGACTTTAGAATAATCTAGAAAGACTTACATGACCTGATACTGAATGAAGTGAGCAGAACCAGAACACTTTATACAGTAGCAGGGACATTGTGCAATGACTAACTTTAATAGACTTATCTCTACTTAGCAATGCCAGGATCTAGGACAACTCCAAATGACTCCTAATGAAAAATGCTATCCACATCCAGAAAAAGAACTATGGAGTTTAAATGT
The DNA here is from genome assembly GCA_028627135.1 of Pseudochirops cupreus. Taxonomy (NCBI): domain Eukaryota; kingdom Metazoa; phylum Chordata; class Mammalia; order Diprotodontia; family Pseudocheiridae; genus Pseudochirops; species Pseudochirops cupreus. Next base: position 502,559,388 of record CM053582.1, read on the forward strand.
AGCTTGAAGTATACTATTTGCTCTCTTTCCTTTTTTTTTGTTTCTTCTTTCTCATGCTTTTTTTTCATTTGTTTTAATTCTTCTTTACAATATGACTAAATAAACTAAATATGTTTAATATGAACATATATATATATATATACACACACACACACACAGAGAAAGAGAGAGAAAGAGAGAAAGAGAGAGGGAGAGAGAGAGAGCGAGCGAGCGAGAGAGAGAGAGAGAGAGAGAGAGAGAGAGAGAGAGAGAGCTTTATCCGATTGAATGCTGTCTTGGGATGGGGGGAGGGGAAGCATGGGGAGGAAATTTGAAATGCAAAATCTCATGGAAATGAATGTTGAAAACTAAAAATAAATAAATAAGCAAGCAAGCAGACAAATAAATAGATAAATGAAGAAAGAAAGAAAAGAAAAAGAAGGAAAGAAGGAGAGAAAGGAAGGAAGGAAGGAAGGAAAGAAGGAAGGAAGGAAGGAAGGAAGGAAGGAAGGAAAGAAGGAAGGAAAGAAGGAAGGAAGGAAGGAAGGAAGGAAAGAAGGAAGAATGATAGAGTACAACCACGAAAACTATAAGATGAAAGATCATGCACTTGGTGGCAGAAGAGTAAAAGGACTAGTAGTTGGTGATTCCCTGCTCAAGGGCGTTTTGGTAGCTATTTATTCACTTGATTAAAATGATAGCGAGCTCTGGTGCCTTCCTTCAGTCTGTGTCTAACATGTAACAAAGAAGCCCCCAAGATTAATCGAAATTGGTGACAGTTTCCATTTCTGTGATTTACACTGGCACAAATGTCACCTCCAGAAGAAAACTAAAAAGTTTTACCGATGATTATGAAGTTTTGGGCAAGAAACTGAAGACCATAAAAGCACCATAGGTGTTTTCCTCACTTTTGTCCATTGAAGGCAAGGGATGCATAAGATAAAAATTAAATTAGGAAATGAATAGCCCATTAAAAAGGTGGTATCTAAGAATGGTGTTTGGCTGTGTACATGGCAGCCAGGGGTGGGCTGTAGCAAGCACCAATCAGCTCTTGTTAAATTTTCTGTGTGAGTACTTACACTTCAGAAATCAGCAAATTCTACAAATCAGGGCTTGATTTATTGTTTGGTGAATTGTCTGGATTGAAGAAAGTGATAGAGACAATACTAATAATGTGAATTTAACTTAAAAGTGTGCATATATGTCTTTTAACAGAGAACGTGTTGTTAAACATTTACCAGCATTCTCCTGATGATAGTTTCTAATAAGCAGTTTACAAATTCCTGGCTAAAGATGGAGGACATTTGACAAAGGGTGGTAAGAATGGGTTTGCCAGGAATCTTGAACAACCTAATAAAAAGAACTTTGAGCTAAAAAATTGAGGGAGAGAGAAGTTTACTTGCAAAAATCCTCCAAGTTAAATGCTACAGAGAGCAGCCACAATGCAGGAGGAATAGCAGCTGGGATATTCACAGATTTATGAAAGACAAAATCCCAAGAAAAGATCCAATAGGGAAAAAACCCCTCAACAACATCATAGTCTCAAAAGTTTATATATAAATGCCTAATGTTTAGGTAAAAAAAAAAACACCAAAAAGGTTCTAATAAAAGGAGGGAAATTAGACTTCATAGAATATCACTGAGGTTTAGTAGGAAGAAATTCATGATAGGAATAATACTTTGCATTGACATACCTTGTTCAAAAGAAACAGGCTAGTTAAAAAAAAAAACACTGGGGTACCTTTACATATTGAGAGAGTATACTCGTGTAGAGAAATCTGGGACCCAGAGGGAAGAAACATGACCAAGAGTATTTGGGTGAAAATCAAAGAAGGTAGAACAGAAGTGATTTTGTCATTTGAATATACTAAGGGACCAAAAGTTTGGGAAACACCATCAGTCCAACACAAAAGCATAATAAAATAGTGATGGAGAGCTTCAACTATTTAGAAATCTGCTGAAACTCTGCAAAAAGCAGAGGAGATAAAAAATGTTTGTTCTTCATTTAGTAATAATTTCACCATTTTAAAGGTATAAGGGAACAAGGAGAAATTCTCTTCTGGATTTGATTCTCATGAGCAGGCAAGAACTGGTTGCTGCAGTGGAAATGATGGGAACTTTGGAGGAATTAACGCTAGAATTTTGATAGAAGAGATGAAGTCTAGCCATAGTCTGACAGGGACACTAGATTCTCTAAACCCTAGAAAATCCAATCTCAAAATATTCGAAGGAAAGATAGGTCTGATTTTATGGAGTAAAATGCTTTAAGAGAAGCTAGCATTGAGGGAATGAGATGAAATTCTGAAAGATACAAAGGAAAACAATTCCATAGAAGAGGAAAAATAGAAGTCTGAAGAGATCAATGTGGACACACAAGAAACTCACCTGTAGATTTTTTTTAATGTTAAAAGTTGGAATTAACAGAAGATAAATATAATTGTGCATAGTCCTTAAAATTTGTATTAGAATGCTGAAGTTCACAATGACCTGAAACTAGAAGGTAAATCTAAGGACATGTATTATCTATACTATATAGAAATGTATTATACTATATTGGGAGAAAAAGGAAGATCAAAGTAGAGACAAGACCTTTCCTTGGAGTGATAGGATGGAAACAAACATTTATTAAATGCCTACTTTGTTCCAGGTACTTTCCTAAGTACTTCATAAACATCACATTTGATCCTCAAACCCTGAGAGGTGGGTGCGATTATTATCTTCATTTTATAGTTGGGAAAAATGAGTGGAACAGAAGTTAACTGACTTTACCAAGGTCACACAGCTCATAAATTTCTGAGGTCAAGTTTGAACTCAGGTCTTCCTGACACCAAGCTCAGCCTTCTATCCACTGTCCTGCCAGTTTTCTCTAGTGAATGGAATGATATTAACCATCAAAAGAGAGAATACAGAGGTATTCAGTTCTTATTTTGTTTCTGTTTTTTCTTCAAAAGAGAATAACATTCACCCTGGAAATGAGAGAATGGTTAAGAGAGCTGTTACCAAAGAAATTAAGGAGATAACAAGAAAGTATTTGTTGTCGTTCAGTCGTATCTTGTCATGACCCCATTTGAGATTTTCTTGGCAAAGATACTGGAGTGGTTTGACATTTCCTTCTCCAGCTCGTTTTACAGTTGAGGAAACGGAGGCTAACAAGGTCAAGTGACTTGCCCAGGGTCACACAGCTAGTAAGTGTCTGAGGCCAGATTTGAATTCAAGAAGATGATGAGTCTTCTGACTCCAGTCCTGGCATTCTATCCACTGAGTCCCCTAGCTGCCCCAAGAGAGTACTAGCTATCCTTAATGAATTCAAGTCATCTGGCCCAGAAACTATAGAAACTAGCAGGTGGTATTACTGAGTCAGTGTTAGTGACATCTGGAAGATTGTGAACATTAAAATGGTTCCCTTGGGACTGGACAAGGCAAATTTTCATCTAACTTTCAGGAAAAAAAAGGTTCTTCAGACTTGAGGTCAATGATTCTGAGTTCAATTCCTTAGAAAATTCTAGAATGACTCATTAAAGAGCTAGTTAGTGAACATCTGGAAAAAAATTACAATAAGTCTGCAAAGCTTCATCAAAAATAGGTCATGCCAGACCAGCTTGATTTCCTTTTTCTGAGCTTGCTAATCTGGTAGAACAAGAGAATGCTGTAAGAGAAGACCCAGATTTTGGCAAAGCATTTAATAAAGCAACATATAATAGAAGAATTATGGAGGGATGTGGGCTAGGTGATAATGCAATTAGGTTGAACTGGAATATATTGAGTAGCTGAACTCAAAGGATACTCATTAATGACCTGGTGTTAGCTTGACAAGATGTGTCGATTAGAGTGCCCAATGGACTTGTGCTTTTACCCGTACTATTTAACAATTATTGATGTCTTTGATAAATGCATAGATGATATACTTATCAAATTTGCAGATGACAACTGGGAAGGACAACTAATACACTGTATGCAGAATTTGTATGAAAAAAAGATCTCGATAGTCTAGAGCCCTGAGCTGAATCAAATAAGATGAAACTCAATAGAGATAAATTTAAAGTCTTACATTTGGGTACCAAAAAAAAAATTAACATCACAAGTACAAAATTGGGGAGACATTGATAGATAGCAGGGAAGTTTAGTGGATTGTAGACTCAATGTAATCCTGCAGCTTGATGTGGCAGCCAAAAAAACTAAAGCAATCTTCGGTTGCATTAAGAGGGGTACAGCTTGCAGGAATAAAGGGGTGGTATTTGCATTGTACTCTTTCTTTATCAGAACTCAGTGGGTATACTGGATGTATACCATGGTTTCAGGAATTGGGCATGTTTAGCCAGAAGAGAAAACCCAGGAGGAATCTGCTAGCTCTCTACTATCTTCAAGGCCAAACCAGGAGCAATGGATAGAAGTTGCAAAAGAAGTAAATTTAAGGTTGATATTCAGGAAAAACTTCCTAAAAAGAGTACTCTAAACATGAAGGGTGGCAGGACAGAATGAGCAAATGTAGGCACAGAACACATTGTGGGTGGATGCTTGAGGGGAGTAATAGGAAATCAGTCTGGAAAGATAGGGAAAAGCCAACTTGTCATGGGCTTTCAATGCTAAGCAGATGAGTTTTTGTGTTTTTTAAAATCTTATTTTAGAAGCCAAAGAAAGTTAAAAATAGCGTATTTTGTTCTGTATTTAAACAATGTAAGTTCTTTCTCTGGATAGCATGCTTCATCATTAGTCTTTTGGTTAGTCCAGGATTACTGTATTGCTGAGGATAGCTAAATTGTTCACAATTCTTCATCATACAGTATTACTGCTATTGTGTACAACATTCTCCTGGTTCTGTTCACTTCATTATGCATCAGTTCATGTGAGTCTTTCCAGGTTTTTCTGAAATCATCCCACTCATCATTTCTTATAGCACAATAATATTCAATTACAATCATATATCACGGCTTATTTAGCCATTACCCAATTGAGGGCATCCTCTTGATTTCTAATTCTTAACCAGGAGGTACCATTCTTAATTGGCTTATATAAGAAATCATTTCCGGATCTGGAGTGTCTGAAAGGCAGAAGCGAGGCCGGAGCCTGGGACACTGCCAGGGGGGAGAGGAGCGGAGCCAGTTCGCAGAGCCGGCCCCAGCAGCCCCATTGCCCCAGGGTCTCATTGGAATCCTCCTCTCCCCACTAAGTGCCTCTGCACCCAGTATTGGCCTCCCACCCCATCCCCCACGCTCACTGGTGCCACTGCTGTGGGACGGGCCATGGCGGGTCGGGGAGGCGCAGTACGACCCAATGGACCAGCTGCTGGCAACAAACTCTGCCAATTTAAATTGATCTTACTGGGTGAGTCAGCAGTGGGCAAGTCAAGCCTCGTCCTCCGCTTCGTCAAGAGACAGTTTCACGAATACTAGGAGAGCACAATTGGAGCGGCCTTCCTCACACACTGTCTGCTTGGACGACACAACGGTCAAGTTTGAGATTTGGGACACAGCAGGACAAGAACGGTATCACAGCCTGGCCCCCATGTACCACCGGGACGCTCAGGCAGCCTTGTGCTCTGCGACATCACAAATACAGATACATTTGCACAGAGTGAAAGAGCTGCTGCGGCAAGCTAGTCCTAACACAGTCATTGCAACTCTCCGGCAACAAGGCTGACCTGGCTAGCAAGAGAGCTGTGGATTTCCAGGAAGCACAGGCCTATGCAGATGACAATAGCTTTGCTGTTCATGGAAACATCAGCAAAGACAGCAATGAATGTGAATGAAATTTTCATGGCAATAAGCCAAGAAGCTGCCCAAGAATGAGCCCCAGAACGCACCTGGTGCCCCGGGCCAGAATCGGGGTGTGGACCTCCAGGAAAACAGCCCAACCAGCGGGAGCCAGTGCTGCAGCAACTGAGCACCCACTTGCCCACCCACTGCCCCCCACCTCTCCCTGCCTGAACAACCCGACTGGAATTCACTCTAACCATTTGCACTTAACGAGAGCGAGCCGCTGCCACGGCGCAGGTGGGGGGTGGGGATGGGGATGGGGATGGGGGCCTGCCGTGATTTCTCCATATATTTTTTGATCATAGGCTGAAGGGACCTATTCCACCCGAACCTTTCAAATACTAATTCAATTTTAAGTCTTCAGTCATTTTTTAAAAAATATATGAACTTCAGCTCTTTCTACCCCTCCCCTCTTATTCTTTTCTGGTGGTAGCTGCATGTTCCAATTCTTCTACCTACCTTTGTATTTTTTAGGGGGTAGGGGGATAGGGAGGTGGTTACCCCTCCCGTCCCTTTTGCTGATTGGGAGGTGTTCGTAACACCTCAGTCTCATTATATGCTTACTCACCATCTTGGAGTGGGGTTCGTTTATCTTGGGACGGAAGGAAAACCCTGGGTGGGGAAGAAACTAGGAGGATTTTCCCTCAGCTGGTTCTTATTGGGGCCACCCTATTACTTCACCCCACCTCACTGACTCACAACCCAGAAAGAAACAGCATTATTATGGCAGCCAAGAACCCTTTTCCCAAATCTCCTGCTACCACCTGGACCTCTAACTCTGAGCACTATTTTGACCAAATCATAATGATGAGTGTTTGGGGGAAGGGGGAAGAAGGGAATAGAACCAACTTTTTTTGTATTTTGTATTGTATGTTTTCTTCAATAAGTAACCAATCAGTGTCTTGTCGATATAGTATACTGATGAACAAAAAAAAATCATTTCTATTCTTAGTTTGGTTACCATAAACAAAACTAAGTCTCTTAGTTTCAGGAAATCAAGAACTTTCCAGAAAACTGATTTAAAAAAATGTTTTATCAGCTTTTAACCTAGTCTTTTATCCAGGATAATTAAGTTTATGATTTTAATTAATCCAAGGACTTCAGACTAAAATATTGTCAAAATAATATTTCTTGATATTTTATAATTCAGCTGGGGTTTTAGTTCTATAATGCTTCCATACCAGATTGCTTATTATATATACCATTAGCAAGACTTGGTTTTACCTGATTGCATGTGGCCTTTAATACATATTACAATCCATATTCACAAAAATGAAAAAGAGAATCCAATTAAAGTAGGAAAGCTATACTGATGATCTTATAATTATATCCAATCCAGGGTCTTCTGGTGTTTTGATTTCCATGCAAGTTAAGTAAGACTTCTTGCTATTAAAAATTAGCATTGATCTTATACCTAAGCAGTTTACTCTCTTGATTATCAACTTTGGGGATTATCTGCAAAACTGTTTCCAAACTTGATTTCCAGTCAACACTCAGAATTCTTCAGTATTATTCCCCTAATCACCCAGTTGTATGTGCTTAGGGAAGGTAAACTGAACTCAGGTAAAATGATTGGAAACTCAAATCAACTAGGTGGCGCAGTGGAGAGAGTGCTGGGGCTAGAGTCAGGAAGTTGTTCTTCAGTCGTTTCTGACTTTTCATGGCCCCATTTGGGGTTTTCTTGGCAGAGATACTGGAGTGGTTTGCCGTTTCCTTCTCCTGCTCATTTTACAGATGAGGAAACTGAGTTGTGACTTGCCCAAAGTTACACAGATAATAATGTCTGAGGCTGGATTTGAACTCAGGTCTTCCTGACTCCAGGTCTAGCGCTATTCACTGGAATCTGCTGGAATCAAGGAGACCTCTGTTCAAACCAGGCTCTGATGCTCCTAGCTGTGTGACCTTAGGCAAGTCATTTCACCTGTGTCTGCTTCCATTTCCTCAAATGTAAAATGGTAACAATAGCACTTATCCCCCAGTGGGGTTATGAGGATCAAATGGGATATTTGTAAAGTGCTGAACATAGTAACTGGCATAATAGTAGGAGCTACATAAGTGTTAGTGAATTGATAATTTATGAAACTATGAAATTATGAAATAGGAGCAGACACACCCAGTTCTTTGAGTACATATCATGGAAGACCATGGTTGGCAGTGGGAAACTGACCAGCAATTACACTTTAATTAAATACAGAGGACATGGGAGCAAGAAGTCCAGAAAGGCATTGACACGTAGTACAGAGTGCTACGAAGGTAGACAGCAGCTAGGGGACAGGAAATCGGATGGGGGGAGAGGCAAACAATATCACTCACATAAACTTGGATTTGAGTGGGAAGTACTCGGCAGCATGGGCCTCTTGGAGATGGAAGAGAGTTTGGGGAAAAGAGTTTGAAGTCTCACTTTAATAGGATTTTTTTTGGGGGGGGGGAACAGGCCACTTCCTATTTTTGCCACCTTGGGTATAATTCATTAACATATACAATCATTTCAAAATTATTAGTAAAACTTCAAAGTTGTTATTCCAAAGTTAGTAGCACTTTTTTCCTGCAACTGTGTAGGTATGTATTTTTTCTGGATTTTACATATCAAAGGACCAGAACCTTAATAACAGTGCCTAGATGATTAACCCCTCTCCCCATACAGCACATATTACTGGGATGTAAATTCTGATTAATTTTGTTGTTGTTTAGTCATTTTGGCTGTGTCTGACTCTGTGACCCCATTTGGGGTTTTCTTGGTAAAGATACTGGAGTGGCTTGCCATTTGTTTCTTCAGCTGATTTTACAGGTGAGGAAACTAAGGCAAACAGGGTTAAGTGAATTGCACAGGGTCACACAGCTAGTAAGTGTGTGAGGTCAGTTTTGAACACAGGTCTTCCTGACTCCAGGCCCTGCACTGGATCCACTACTCCACCTATTATTAACAATATTAATAGTTATTAATTAATGTACTTATTAATATTATATTATTAATGGTTGCTATTTATTAACTGTTGGTTAATATATGATACCGTTTATAAATTTTGCTCTTTTGATCTTTGGGACCATTTGTACCTTATTTTCAGGTTTCCTTTTGCAATCTCATTTCCTGCTATTGCTCCTTTATACTGACTGTCATAAACCTACTATACTGACTAGAAGACGATGGGGTGGTCAAGGCCATCAGAACAAGATGCAATTTTAACACAGCTAATTATTATTATTATTAAGGGTTTTTTTGCCTATACTTTTTAATAAACCATAAGTTAATCAATAAATATTTATCATCACCAACATGGACTAATGACAAGAGTATGAAGACTAGAAATCAATAGGCTCTGTTACTAACAAGCTATGTGACCTCATCGCTCTGTGTCTCTTTTACCCATGTGTAAAGTAAGAGTGTTAGACTAGATGAATTCTAACTTCCCCTTCAGCTTAGCTATTCATTGATTAAGGCCACTATATATTTGTTATTGGTTTTTAGGATTTTTGCCACTTAAGAAATTATGAAGCATTTATCAGAGTTCTGAATCTATGACCAGTGCTCTTCCTCCCCTCCCCCGCCTTTTTTTTTTAACATCATTAGGGTTTGTGTAACACATAGAAGGCTAAACAGAGTTCTTATTTTTCTCTTTTTCTCCACAGAAAATAGAAACCTTCTTTTCAACATTCCTAAATCCCTCCCAAAATTTTTAGGGAGAAAAGTTTTCCAGCATCTGGGTTCTGAGATTCTTATGATGTCTGTGCCCTATGGCCAGGGGAGGCTGTTAATGACCTCCCAGGGATAATTCAAATTGCTGATTTAGGGAAGCCCATTCTTGACCTTGACACAAGACAGGACAGGCAAGGGGGAAGAACTTGCAAAGGAATTAATCAAAGAAAAGAGATCATGGAAGAGCTCAGGTCTCACTAAGTTCCCACCCCCCCCCATTCAGCAAACACCTGGCTGAGTTGGGAAACATGACCGGCCCAACCTTCCCACTGGAGCCGATTGAAGCTGTCAGCTCCGGGCTCGTCACCCGTTGCACTGGGAGGCCCTCGGGCAGCCACAAGAGCCCTAATTAGGCAGAAATGGCACTTCTACAACTGACCTGCCAGGACCTTTGGCAAACCATTTAACATCATTAGTTAACATTTTTTTAAAGTGTGAATATAAATGAACAGCCAGTGGCTTTCAATGGAGTTTGTCGGTGGCATCTCCCCCTCCCTTCTTTCTCTCTCTCTCTTTTTCTTGCTCTCCCTCCCTCTCTCTCTCTCTTTTTTCTATGAATAGTTCACTTGTTTTCTCCAAAGTTGTGGGGTGAGGGGAAAGAGAAGAAGGAAGACGACCAGGCTCTCTAAGAGAGAGCGGAACATGTTAAAGCACAGTAAAGTTCCAAAGAACTGAGAGACAGTCTCTTCTTTCCTTTGTGTGGGCCCCCAAACACAACCAACCTCCATGTGATCTCAAAGCAGCTAATAACCAAGAGAAATATGGCCAGACTGAGCTCTAGGCAAGCCAAGAATAAGCATGGAGCTGGATCATTCCAGCTTCCAAGTTCTTCAGGTGTCTGGTCCCTGCATGGTTCACACCCAGGCACTCTTTTTTTCTCCTACTCCTTTTTGTTGGAGACATTTATACACCACAGGAAAGCACCTGTTACAGTTTCTTTGTAAATACCCATATGTACCAGATCCAGTGCCCACTAGCTGTCTAAAAATCTGAGATATAACTAGCTCCTTCTCTATTTAGGAAAGTAAAAGAATGTGATTCTAAGGGTAATGATATCAGATGTATACCTGAGGAGGACATACTTTAATTATCTCCTATCCTACCTGATGTTCTAATTCCCTAACTTGTGTTCCATTTGATTTCTCAGCTTCTTTGCAACCTTAGAGGACATGATCAATCAGTGAGAGGAAAGAATTCTACTGCTGACAGGTTCTTTTTTCTCTACATTGTCTTAACACCAACTAATAGCTCTAGGGTACTGAGCTCCTGAGTTGGGGAACTGCTCTTAATTTTATTGGCTATATTACTCTGTCTTTAGTTCCTATGTACTCATATTTGTTAACTCACCCACCCCCGCCCCACCCCAACCCGCCATGCTCAGCATTACTTTTTAAAATGTCTAATTAAGAAAGAGAAATGTGTTTCAATGAAGTCCTGGGACATAAAGACATTCAAAAATAAAACCCTCTATCACCCAGACAACAACAAATTCCCAAAGCTTTGTTTGTCTCATTGCCATGCATGTTCCAGTTGGATATTGGGAACCAATCTGAATGTTTGCTCCATGAAGGCACCTGAGGATCCACATTCAGATATATGCCAGTATTTGGATTTATTTGTCCCCGATGGAAGGAAAAAAAAAGCAAAAGAAAACAGGAATCTTGTTCTGACAAGAGTGAAAAATGCCTCTAACTGGTAACAAGGGAGAAGAAGAAGAAAAAAATGGCTTTGGTGTTGGCCAGGAAGACCATGAAAAACACTAGGAAATATCCGTCTTAACAACAAATGGGAATGAGGATGGGGATGGGAGGAGAAACTTGCTCATCATAATGGAACATTTAGTGCTTTTAAGCTAAATACCTCAGCATATTAAGCAAATAGAGAAAAGCCAGTTAGAAGATGTCAGCAAATTGAACCATACAATGTTCAGAAAGCCGATAGGAGGTGTCTGTCTTTGACCCCTTTTCCCATCACATGCCTAGTCTGCTTCGGCTTGTTTAGGGTTGCCTCTTCTCTCCAGCTGGGGAGCTTATTGAAAAGCTCTTGCTCCCTGCCTGGTTTTGGCACATTTTCTGCAGGTGCCTCCTACTGTGGCCACAATGGGCTGCTAGGGAGGTTTAGACCTGTCAACAGCTACAGGAGGGGGACGTAGTCATTGTCTTAAAGGGCCAGTGACATTGTGTGCAGCTCTGGACCCTGCAGCACGGGCACCTGCTAATGAGATGAAGCCTTTCTCCTTCTCTCTCTCTTTCTCCCATTTAATGATTTAACTTGATCGCTTCGGTTCCTTTCTGGAGGGGGGAATTGCTCCATTGATCATATAAAGTAATTGCCTGTAAAACATTGCTCTGCAACAACTACTCCTTCCCTGGCTGAAAATGTCACAGCAATTGAAAAGCTCTTAGCATGGTTCAAGAATGAGGAGACTAAAGAGAACAACTGTCTTTGCATATATCCCCATGTACTCATGTGTTCCCACAGTTGCAAGTTTCTGGTATGACCCGTGGATTTGAAGTGAGAGATTTCCCTTCTCTTAATACACACTGTTAGTTTGCAGAAAACCAGAGACAGCAAATGGAGTATATTAAAAAACAGTAACAACAAAAAAATCTCTTTCTCCTAAATCAGAAATACAAGTTGAAGGAGATAAATTGTATTTTTGTGATGCCATTTCCCCCAGAAAACATGAATTCTAGGGGAACTTGTCACTAAGGGGGCTAATGAGTTGACATTTTAGTAAGGAGACTTCATTTTTCATCGAGAGAAAACTAGTACATAGTTTTTTCTTATCACATGGTCAGAAGACAGTATTTCTATCCAGGAGGGAACAGGGGCAACTAAGGGGAATTGTTGCTTTAATTGTTCAGGGTTAGACAACCTTGCAGACCTGTCACTTGGCGGCAGCAGTGACACGTGTTTGAAGGAACAGGACCACACAATTATGAGTTTTGCTAAATAGCTTTATTAGGTAATCATTTCCACTGCAATGCCAAGAAGTAATTCATTTGGGGGAGGTGGGAAGACTCACTCTGTCTTAGATGTGCAACTACAAGGGAAAAAAAAAACTTAGCTGCTAGTGGCTCTTCCAATTTTCTCCTGACAGGTGAAAGAAAGCCAAATTTATGTTTGATTAAGAAATAGGGCTTTTTATTATTCCAACAATGCAATTGGTAAGAAAGGCCAGTGCAAAATGCTCCTGCAGCATTGCAAATTCTAGAGCAGAACTGCAGGTGAATTACTTTTGTTCTAAATGAGCTGTGGAGTAGGAAGGTTTTCACAGAATCATCAACTTCCCTCCTACATGAAGTGGAAAGTTGCATTTTCTCATTTTAGTCAAATACCTGATTCAAATAAGAATGTGGGGAATAGCTATGAATATGTTGAAAAGTGACATCTGAGAAATATGTGGAATATATTACACTCAGAGAATTGAGAAACTCAATTCAGGACATGTGTGTGTGTGTACACATATACAACATACATAGATATAAAATTGTTTTATTTTTAATATTTAGAAAGTGCCATAGTTGAGTATTCTAAAATCTTATTAATAATCCACAAAGTATTCAGAGAGTATATCAATCTTCCACAAAATTGTACCATATGTAATAAACTATATTTTTCTATTATCCAACTACAGAGTGGAATTTAAAATATATGCCCCTTCCCTCCAAAAGGTCCTGGAATGCAATAAAAAAAATCTTATTTTTAATATTTGCAGTAAGTAAGTATTGTTTTGTCAGTAATTTTTTTTGTCATTTTAAAATAAGTTTCTTCTTCCATAAAATAAGGAATCTCATAATAAGGTCCCTTCTAGCTCTAATATTCTGATTCATGGTCTAAATAATTATCCTTTCCTCGGGGAATAGAATGATGAGGTAACTACAGCCTATAGTTAATTCTATCAACATTTCTTGGTAGGTGGAAATAAAATCATATTGACTCAGTGGAATTTATGGACGAATAGGAAGAAGGTGAGAGTGCCAATTTTGAAAATCTGAACATCACTCAGTAGGTAGTGGCAAAAGGAGACGGGAGAGGGAAGGGAAGCAAGTGAGATGGCATTCAGTATCTGTGATGGGGTTAGCTGGGGGGTGGGGGGGAGAGAGTGCGAGGAGGCGGGGGAGGTGGGGAGGGAATGTCTGGACCAGGAAAGAGTTGTGAAAGGAGGAGGGAGGTGAGGATAACTACTGCCACTGTTTGTCCTCCAGCCACATGTCCTTTGAATGAACTCCCATTACAGTGTGAAAGAGTGCTTGGAAAGTTTTAACACCATTTCATCTTGTTCCAGAAAAACAACATCTGAAGAGGAGAAAAACTAGCCAAGCAAGCTCATCTTCAGCGGAATGAGTGTCAAATCTAACAACATCTATGGAATATATTTGATTTTGTTCTTCTACTTCATGGATATCTATGGATATCTGTGGATATCTTTGACTATCTAATGATAAATATTTTAAGAGGTATGAATACAATTTGAGAATTAGGAGAGAGCTAACCCAACCATTATAACTTTTTATGCATATGAATCATCATAGCACTTTTACTAATATGGATTGTCCTAATATTTAAGGACTTTAGACTTCTCCAAAGTATTCATTAACCTTCCATTTAAACTGTCTGAACTTCATGCTAACTCATTTGTAAAATTATCTGCTATGTATTTAAAATTAAGATGAATTTAAATAATATATCTTAAGCCACTGCATCATTATGCCCATTTATATGGAATTGTTAAAGTGTATACAGGGCAACAATAATTATGCCCAAGCATTGTATCTGTCATTTCTTTATGGCTTTTAAGTGTGTATTTATATAGTAAGAGACATGTCATTTCAATCTAAGAATTCTATTTACTTGGGAAATCCATGTGTGTGCATTTATTACAATTTTATATCTCATCCACTCAGTCAATCCTTTGAGATAGAAGCATCATCTTAAGTAAAAAAATACTGTATGGGGCTGAGGTTAATAATATTTTCTTAAATGTTAGTATAAAATATAGATGTATGCATTTTTTCAAGATGAAACTGTGATGTCAGCATGTTCTTTGCTTTACATCTAGTAAATCAATATAGAATATTCTCTGAGCAAAAAGACTTTAACTGTCAAAATATCATTTTGTATCTTCTCAGTTTAATTTGGATAGTTCTAAGTAAACATTTTAACTAAAGCTGATATGCCTGAAGTTATAGCACGAAGTATACAAGAACATTGACTTTACTTCTATCCAAGGAGATTATAATAATTATTATTTAACTTTTTTCCATATTGATATCAAAGATATGGGCAAATACACTGCAACATTATTCTTCTTTAGGAGTCAGAAGGACCAGGAATAAATGGCTTTTTTCCATGCCATATTTTCCCTTACTTATTTGTTAGACACAGCTTTGGAAAGGATGCCTACTAAAATTTCATTCTCTAAAAACTACATCTTATTCCTTCCCATTGTTCTTAAATAGATTGTTTTAATAGTAGTTATAATTAATTGCAGGAGGCTAGTCACTTCTGAATCCTTTTGTAGCCTACTAATGTGCAAAGGGCTCAGATTTTGCCAATATATTTTGCAAGGGATTATCTGGAAGATGAGAAAGGGGAAATGAGGGATCACAATTTGTCAGAGAGAGAATAAAATATATCTACATCATAAATTGATGTGATCTCATGGAATGTTTCTAATGTGACAAACAAGCCTTTACTTCAGATGGTACAGTGGTGTTTGTAACATAAACTGTGAATCATAGTACTGAAATCTAGTTCCGTGCCAAGGAGCAGAGTGCATTATTCTTAGCATCAGGGCTTGGAAAAGAGGGTTAAAAGTTCAAGGCATGCCCCCAAGTGATTTAGAGTGTAAAGACTAGCCAGTGCATGGAAGGGAAAGATGTTATTTTTAGTAGAAAACTATCTACCTTTTCTATTTTTACACAATATATTGGAACGAGGGGATAATATGAATATAAATTTGTATTTTTTTCATATTCTGTGAATTCTATTATGTTCCTATAAATTTGTGAAGATCTGCAAAAGTACAAAAAATCATGGATTGATCAGGGATATGCATTTCTTAATCTACAAAATCCAGCATTTTTCTTGATAGTCATAATCAAGAATTACTAATAAACAGCCAAGGTAACATAACATGGTATATTTGAAAGGTTCTAGGCCTGGAAATATTGAGTGTCTTATTTCAAAACATCATAGTTACAAGAAATTCACATTCTTTTTTAGCAACAAAAGCTTCAGTTGTATAAAAATTTTTGGTTTTTATCCATTGCTAGAATCTTTGATTAGACATTTTTACTTCCAAAATCAACATATGCCTGTTATTTTACCTAAAATGAGGATAATTTAAATAGGAAAATAAAGAAAGCATTTCTAATTAGAGAACCAAAGGTTATGTCAGATGGGTGTAGGAATACAAAATTTAACAAAGTAAATATGGTTAATAGGAAGATTTCTTACACTGAAAAAACATTCAGTGTTTTTTTTCCCCTACAACAGAAATTCAACTCTCAGATAACTTTTTAAACATCCTCAAGACAACACATTTCATAATGATTAAAAGGCAAGAACATCTTCTATCTGAGATTTTAGCTTTATACAACTCCTCCTTTTATAGAGGTGTTTCAGTTTTCTCTCTTAATCTTCAAACTTTCACAAAGTCTGAAAGAAATTAGGTACATGTATTTGATGTTGCACTTTGAAAAGGATGGACACTAATAAATTAAAAATAAATCAATTATTCTTATAAAAGTTTCACTGTATTAAAAAATCAGTCCATTATATGTGGTATGGTTAAGTAACATGATTGCTTAGTGAACTTTACTGGAAAACCTCAGAGGAGCAAATGAACTTACTGTGATTATATAGCTCAGTCCCACGACATGTGAAATAGTGAATGAGACAATTATCCAGCTATTTCAATCCAAATCTCATTTTTACCTGAATTAATTGCATACTGGAAATAAAACCATCTTTTGGACCAAATTATCTAGATAATTGCTTCAATTCTCCATTTCACTTGCATATAGAGAAAAACTCACTGAATGTTACAGTGAAATGCTTCTAAGATTTCCCGTTCTAACATACAAAACAATGATATAGATATTTATGCTGATTTTGTCCAAGTAAGAGACAAATATCTGACAATAAAATCCATCCCCATTCTTGGAATAATATTTAATGAGCGGTCTTTTACCTACAATCTGCCTTTCAAATATCAAAACCACAGATTCTCCTCCCTTCCCCCAATGGTTGTTTTTATTAGGAGAAACTGACATTAAATACCAGAAAGTATTTAAAGAGATTTAAAGAAAATTATGTTTTATGGTTCTGTTTTCTCACCCTAAAACATTCCTAGTTTACAACAATGAATATAAGTAATTAAATTATTTAATTAAAGATTGGGAGGCAACTTAAAAGAGTGGAAAGAATTCTGGATTTTGAGTGAAATCTTTGGAGTCAAATCTATTTTCAAATTTTGGTTCTGTCATTTAGGGTCTGTAAGACTCTAGACAAGCCACTTAACTCTGGGTCTCGCTGTCCTCATCTGGAAAATGAGGAGATCTGAAGTAGAAGACCTCTAAACAGATTGTGTGGTTCAGTTATTCTTGTAAACAGCCAATACCTAAAAGTAACAATATTCAAATAAGTTATCTCATAAAAGAAGTTATAGGCATCAAAATTTTTATTTTCAATAATTTTGGAAATTTTGTCTCAGTCTTTTTAGACTAATACACAAAAATATTTGAGATAGATATAGACTATAGTAATGTTAGAAATTTTGCTTAAAATGCTAAAGTTTCATTGCTACCTAAAGTCAGAAAGGATCTATGAGTTTAGTCTCATAAAATATGACTTTTCATTAAACTAAAACTTCCATATCCACTTATGCCAGTGAAAAAAGAAAGTTCCTTTGTAATTTAACAGGATTTCAATTTTTTTAAAACCCAAGACTTCTTGGTGAGGCAAAACAGGTAACCTTTTCAAAGAAAAACTGTCTGTACAGTAGAAATATTATACATATAGGTAACATTTTCAAAAAATTTCTGGAAATTAAAAAAAACTACTTACAAAAAGTTTTAGTATTATTATAAAAGTTTGTGACAAGATAGGCAGCCTTGGCCATAGAGAACTATGGAATAAAACAAACAAGTCTATTGGTCTTCCTAGTAGGGGGCCGATAATACCCCTAATCAAGTTGAATGAAGTATGTGTTTGGGAAAAGCTGAAAGTCTCTTTAATTAGAAACCTAAGTGTTCTACAAATTAAACATGATTTATTTATGTTTACTCAAGTACCCCAACAAAAATAATTGCATGTTTAACTCAATAAATTTTATAGTCTAAGACACAAGCCCTGGTTTTGTGATGATGACGCAAATGGATCTGCAGCCTTTTCGGTTTGATGGCTCTCTCCAACAATGCAAGTAACAACCCAAAGGTCTGATAATAGTTAAAACTAAAAAAATGATTCTTTGTCCTAATAATTAACTCATATAATAATGACAAAGAAACATTTATCTTATATCAAATTCTCTACACATATGTTCCAGTCTTCCCCTTGTGGTGAAGACAAGTAATAAACTTTTGATGTGTAATATTCTTCCTTCAATAACCATAAAACCAATCAATTCTTTTCTATTTTCACACTATTTACAGTAAAAAGTTAGAAAACCAGGTTTCTGTAGAATTTTTCATAGGTCTACCTTTTGCTCTATGGCATACTGACCTACATCACAATACAATAAACTTGGGCTGTGTTTCTTATTATAAAGTAGAAAGAATTATGCAAAGAATTCTGGGTAAAAACACTTGTCTGAAGAATTTTTGGCCTGGTTCGTAATTATCCTTTTTTTTTTTCAATTCATTGAGTACCTGTCCTATTCTCTTTATCATTTTGCTTACCTAAACAAAGTTGCTGTGTTGATACCTTGAAAAACATCAATTAAATTGGGCCATGGTAACATTCCAAAGGTATCACGCTGTCTACTCTTCAAATATCTTGGAAATGCATACCTCTCACTCTGTGTCAGACAGACTTTGATAGGATCCCCAACTTGAGAGCTAACACTGGAACCCTAGTTTTCTACATTATTTGAGAAGCCAGAGAAGGATGATGCAACAACTTGGTTATTTTGTACAGGTATGCAAAGATTATAGATGAAGGAAATTTCTGGGTAGTTTCATTTTTTAAAATGATCATGAATATTCTTTTTAAACAAAGCAGTTCTTCCTCAGAGGGTCGTAGGATTCAGAATTGGAAAGAATCTTGCAGATGACCAATTCTATTTCCTTTGGTTTATAAATAAGGAAAACAAGGTATACAGGTAATAAATGGCAGGGCCAATAATAAAAGTCATCTTCCTTAGCTCCAAAGCCTACTTTTTATTATACCTGATTATTATTTCACTCATTTCAAGTGGAATATCTAAATAAAGTCATCTCAAAAACTTTTAAATCTATAACGCATAGACGTTAAGTAGTATTTCATTTTTCCTCTCCTTATTTGATTTTTTTCTTTTTTGGTGTTTGGTTGAGAATTTCCATACATTTCCCTAAACTGTTCATAACATAACCCTGTATGCCAGGTGTGGGTAAATACTCATTTGAAATAAATGAACTATTATAATGCTATCTTTGGTGAAAAGTAATGCTTGGAACTCTGGTTATGAAACAGATATTTTATTAGTCAAATAATTGCCATTTTATTGCTTACATACTTCAAGGATTTGTGGTTTTACCAATGCATATTGCTGACTTCCTTGTCTTAGTAAAGGAGTTCTTATCCTTTTTTGTGTCATGGACCAGATTAGCAGTTTGGTAAAGCCTATGAACCCCTTCTCAGAATATCTTTATATACATAAAATAAAAAACATAGGATTACAAAGAAAACCAAAAATATTGAAATGCTGTTATAAAAATACTTTTAAAAAAAGTTCAAGGAGCACAGATTAAGAACCGTGATCCTAGCAGACAGCATTTAATAACTGCTGTGGCCAAAAAAGCTCATTGTTTTGTAGCCACTATGGAAATCAGCTTCTCCTAGCTTAGGTAGTTTGGTCCTTGGACAATAGATATGCTGTCCTTCATTGAGCCCATATTATTCCTATCACTTATCACTTTAAAAAGAGTTGTTATATTTGCATAAGATTTGGTAATAACATTTCTTACTCATGAAAAATGTATGGAGGAGGTCAACATGAAAAGCAACATGGTATGGGGGAAAAAGGACTGGATTTGAAGTCAGAGGTCCTAGGTTTGAATCCCAGCTCAGATAATTACTTCCTGTGTGACCTTTGTCAGGAATCTGAATCTTCTAGGGCTTTAGATTTGTAAAAGGAGGAAGTTGAACTAAAAACCCTCTAATTGTTACAAATCTATTATTCCACTATCTCTGCTTATTGCTAAGGTTTCTTCCAACTCTAAATCCTTGATCCTATGAACATCATTATTCCCACTTTTAAGACAAAGAAAAAGGAAATATATTCAATCTTTTCTGTCTATGGTTTCTATGGTTTCATGATTGAAAACACCTGAAATCATGTTAATTAATTTTCATAGAAAATTATATTCAACTCAGATGTCAAATGAAGGAAAGAGAATTGAACAAGCATATAGAATAACCCTTAAAGTAACAATATTCAAATAAGTTATCTCATAAAAGAAGTTGTAGGCATCAAGTTTCTGTTCAAATAAAGGTTTTGGATGGTGTCAAAGTAACAGAAAAATAAACCAAATGAATTAGATGCACCATGATATAGTAAGAACAGTGCACTGGTCTGAATTCAGCAGACCTTTGGTTGAATACTAATTCCATCACTTACTAGCTGGGTAACCTTGGGCGAGTCATTTAATCTCTTTGACCTTTAGTTGCCTCATCTGTAAAATAAGTTATTTACCCTACAAAATTGAGAGGAAAATACCTTGCAAATAGTACGTTGTCATATAAATGGTTAGTATTTTTATTCATGTTGGAAATACTTGGTACTGGTTTAGAGATTCCTTGAAATATAGGTAGAAGAAAGTTCAATGCTCTTTGAAATAATGAATGATATTTAATATATAGCAAAGTCTTACCTTTAAGCGGGTAGCTGCCGCCTTGCCTCCCTCTCAACCACATCCTCTTCTACACATGGTATTTCCAACGTGGGGTAGAGAGGATATTTGACAACAACACTCCGGGACTTTACAGTCAGCAACATACAGAACTTGTTTCATGGACTTTAGGTTAAAAATAATATCTCTTATGTCTAACAGGGAGATAAAATTTAAAAATTCATTTTAATTGTGAAAACTAAAAGTTCATGAATAAAACCTTACTTTGATGCTTCCTTGTTTTTGCTAAGAAGATATTCCCCATACCAATGCAAATCACAGTCTCTCCCTAGCTTCTTATTCTTTTAAATTCTTTCTTCTGTCTCTTTACAAATCCTCTATAGAGGATGTCTTGAATGTTCTAAAAGCCTTCTTTTTATTTTTTTCATCTTTAGGGTCAATAATAAGCCACAAGTAAACCCCTTTGATAATTAATGTTTGGTATGTATATAGTCAGTTAGGCAATAAGCCAATCTACTATGTTCCAGGTACTACCCTAAAATTTGGGATACAATGAAAGGCAAAAGAAACAGTTCTTACTCTCCATGGGGAAGACAACATGCAAACAACTATGAATAAGCAAGATACATACATGGTAAGTTGGACATGATCAACAGTGAAAAGGTATTAGCATTAAAGAGGATTGGGAAAGGCTTATTATATAAGGTGGAATTTTAGGGGGAATTTGAAGCAAACAAAAGAAGGCAGGAGACAGAGAAGAGGAAAGAGAGAATTCCAGGAATTGGACGAGGGCCATTAAAGATTCCTAAAGTCACAAGATGGAGTGTCTTGTGTCAGGAACAACAAGGAAGGACTTCTGGGTCATATGAACAAAAGATGTTGGATTAGACATTTTTGCTAATCAGCATGACCTCTTCAACCTTTCCAAAACAAATTATACAACAAAGAAAAAGCAACTTCAGCTGTCCCCATGGTCTAGGACACCCAGAATCTAAAAAAGAAAAAAAGATTTAACCCCTCCCCCCGCAAAAAAGCCCATGAACTCGCTGACACTGAAGTCACTTAGCTCTCTTTACCTCCCACCCTAATGGCAATGAGGCTGCACTGGCAGACCCAAGGACCCAACACAGGCTTATAACAAAACCCCTCCCACACTCTAGCCACCCTTCCAACTTTTTAGTGTCATAGAGATCCTGGCTCTAAGCTGCATAAATTTGCTCAGGCCTCCACAGCCATACAGGAGGAAAAGTCTGCCAGGAGATGCAACCCCTTAGCACCAGCACTGCAAAGCTCTGAACACCCAGCACCAAAGCAGACAGCTTTGTAGTACCAACAGAGCTGAAGCCTGGGTGGTTAACCTTATAGCACCAGCACAGCTCTTCTCTCAACTGGCATGGCCTGACCAGAGAACTAAGGAACAGAGTGAGCAGGACAAGAGTATTTCAGGAGTTGGGGGGAAGGGGGAGTGAATGATTGTGCAGCACTCCATTAAGCCTATGGGAGAGAGTATAGCATTCAGCTGGGGCCAATTCTGACCACCCAAAACTCACCTGGAGCAGAGACCTAGGTTAGTGTACCATGAATTGCCCAATGTGGAAAGTGGCTGAGATGCTTTGAGATCTAGTCCCCAAAGTACCCACCATCAGAAGGGACAAAGTCAAAAAGTGAACAGGGGAAAATAGGGATGAAAAAAAAAGATTGAAATTACCAAAGATGTCAGGAAGAAGAAGATACAAAAACCCTGAATTTAAGCAGATATATCAACAAGGAAAACATTAACAACAGAAGGAACTGTTTTCTACAGATCTAGTAAATGAGTTCAGGCATCTACGAATAAATACTGCAAAACAAAAGAAACGGACCCAATATGAGACAGAGGACCCTATAGGATGTGAGGGGAAGATGAAATTATAACACATTGTATTTTTTTAAAATGTTTCCATTTCACTTTTATATGCACTCTAATGTCATATTTACCCCCATGCCATAAGCTTTTGTTTCCTCAGTTTCTTCTGGGATATCTTTTCCTTTTGAGCAACCTTCTCTTCTGGTTTAGGAACAATTTGTTCCTTTTCAATAAGAATCATCTCAATATGGTGAGGAGAACTCATGTATGGGTTGATTTGACCATGAGCCCTGTAAGTACACTGTCATATTTTGGGAGGCTTGTTAACCTGGATATGCTCAATGACAAGAGAATCCACATCCAAACTCTTTAGTTTTGCATTACTCTCTGCATTTTTAAGCACATGCAGCAAGAATTCAGCACTCTTTTTGGGCCACTAACCCTATGTCCAACCCCATTGCTTAGCCTGGGCATACCTGCCAACTCCACCATTATATCAACAGAAGGGAACACATTGTTTCTTCAATGTGACATCTTTCAAATACTTGGTAGCTTTTTGGATTTGCATGCCCTTGATAGCCTGGGCTGTTTCACGAGTGTTCTTGAAGTGGACCCGGAGATTTGAACCCTTTGACTTGTATGATTTTGCGGGGTTTTCTGGATCAAGAGAGTACCTCACTATTTTAAATGATTACCTAGGAAAGCTCAAGAGAAGAGGAAGACATAACACATTGTTACTGAGTGGTTTGAAAGAGAAATGAGAATTATGAGAGCATAATTTATGTCCTGCCCCTTAAATAGTCAAAAAAGAAAAATTGGGATCTGCAATGGAAGTCTCACCAAAGAAACAAAAGAGAGAACAATAAAATGCGAATGTGAACATATAGAAGTGGAGAAATTTCTAGATGAAAAAAAGCAAGAAATAATAACATTAAAGGAAAATATGCTTACTACCTAAGAAGAATATACTGATTTCAAAGCCAGAATATGTAGAAAGAACCTGAGGGCTCATAGGTGTCCCAGAAGAATACAACAGCAAAAACAAAACAAAAAACAAACAAAAGACCTTAATGCCACCATGTAGAAAAGAATGAGAAAGAAAGAATCTCCCAGAACTTCTGCAGTGAGAAAAAGATACACCAATAGAAAAAAGTCACAGATCAACCCTCCCTCCACCCCCCCAAAAACAAACAAACAAACAAACAAGGCTAACGCATGGAGTGGTTTAAATTTAACCATTCAATTTAGAAATAACAAGTCATGTAAACGATTAGAAGAAAGACCCTGAAATAACAGGAAAGAATGTTCAAATAACACAAGACTTTTCTGGACCCACCAAAAGACAGGAGGGAATAGAATACTGGGTTAAAAAGACCAGTGGAATTCAGGATGCAGCCCAAGGTTATCAGTCCTGCAAACCTAAGCTTAACATACGTGAAAAAAGATGGACACTGAACAATAAAGAGGCATTTGAAACATATGTTAGAAAATTAGAACTGAAGAGATTGTTTGCTCCTCAAACACCACAAACAGAAATGCAAGAAGATTGAATGAATGCAGCAGGTACAGCAACAGAGTAACAGCAAAGTCATCAGTAAGAAACTTCGTTCTAAACATACACAAGGAGACGGGGTGGGGGGGAGGTAGAGGGGTGGAAGAGGTGGGGAGGGGGAGGTGAAAGAGGAAGTCTTGTGGAGGTAACAAGGAAGAGATGGACTTGGGTCATTTTAAACAATAGAAAAGGAAAATCTGTTGGGCAAGCTTTACTAGGCAATGGCAGAAACAGCGGTTCTCAACCTGTGGGTCACGATCCCTTTGGGGGTGGCAGGACCCTTTCACAAGGGTCACAGGGGTAGCCTAAGACCATCGGAAAACCGTATTTCCAATGGTCTTAGGAATGAGACACTGCTCCTCCATCCGTCTCCAGGTGGTCCGCCCACATGCAGATACACCCACATACAAGTATTAAAGAGTGGCAGCATTAGGAAGGTTGAGAACCACTGGCCTAGAGGGAAGAACCTAGGGTGGATATCCTGGAACTTTGATTTCATGAAGAATACTAAAAGAAAGACTAGACAGTTATAGGCAACATGAATCAAAGAATGAGAATCCAGAGCAGACAGAAAGGGAGGATAATGAAGAAAGTAAAAGAAATCTCTTTTGGAAAGGGTCATAAAGATGAAATTTAAAAAAAATTAAAGAACCAGACTAGTTGAAGGAGAGGAGAAGAATGGAATTTACTTGACTAATTAAAAGGGAAAAATTAGGGAGGATTATATAACCATTATATTCCCCAAAGGGAAAGGGATAACAAAGGAGATGAGGGAATCAGGAATGAGGGGAAGAGAACCAGTGGGAAAAGGACCACCTTGAAATATAATAAGATAAAGTAACTGAAGGAACATAGTACTTGTGTTCATAGCAAAAGTAGGAAAACATCATAACTTGAAAAAAATAGTATGAGAGAAAGATAGAGGAAAAATACAAATCTAACTTATAACTTTAAATGTGAATGAATTAAATAATCCAATAAAATGAAAAGGACAGGCAGATTGGTTAAGAAAATAAAACTCTTCAATTTAGTGCTTAGAAACACATTTAGACAACAAAGATATACACAAAATAAAAGTGATAGAAAAAATATTCCTACACAGCAAGTGGATCTAAAACAGTAGAAGGTGCAATCATGCTCTCTGAGAAAGCAAAGACAAACATTCAAAAACTGGAAAGGAATAAACAAAGAAACTACATTATGCTGAAAGGAACCATAAAAACAAAACCAATATCAGTAATAAACTTATATCTCTAGATGCCTTAATCTCAAGATTCTCAAAGGAAATATTTTCTGAACTTCAAGAAAGCATAGACAGTAACATGATAGTGACAGGAGACTTCAATATTCCTCTCTCAGTTCTGCATAAGTCTAACATAAAGATAAACAAAAGGGAAAAAATGGAACTGAGCAAAATTGCTGCAGAAAGTAGAGTCAAAAGACTTATAGCATCTTCTAAATAGTACAGCAAAAAAAACATACATATTTTTCAGCATCATATGGAACTTTTATAAAACTGATCATGTTCTAGGGCATAGAGATATTACAAACAAATGTAAAAATGCAGAAAGAGTTAATACATCATTTACAGACCATAATGAAATAAAAATAGTAATTGATTCAGGGACCACAAACAAAACATGCAGTCTAAGATGAGATAAAGAATAAATAAAGAACAAATAAAGAACAAATCATAGAAACAATGAC
Organism: Pseudochirops cupreus; assembly: GCA_028627135.1. Taxonomy (NCBI): domain Eukaryota; kingdom Metazoa; phylum Chordata; class Mammalia; order Diprotodontia; family Pseudocheiridae; genus Pseudochirops; species Pseudochirops cupreus. The sequence continues at coordinate 502,584,979 of CM053582.1, forward strand.
TAACTATGTAAAAAAAAAACAACATAAATTTCTGAAATGCAGTTAAAGTCATTCTTCAGAG
>CM053582.1:502585539-502615645 GCA_028627135.1 Pseudochirops cupreus
ATGTTACAGTAAATCAACAATGTCATTATGAGGTGGGGTCTAGTTTTGCTTCTTAGGCAAATTATTTCCTCTCTTCCCCTTCCTTCTTAACTCTTATAATACCATTATGAGAGGAGGATTGTTTTTCTTCTTCATTTTGTGTACTCCTCTCTTTCCTCTGCAACCTGGTTTCTTTCCCATTGCAAATAAATGATACTTTAAGAGAACTTCCTACCTCATCTGAACTTTCCATCATCAGTCTCTTTTCTTGAAATCTCTGCAAATGACTTCTATTCTCTCCACTTCCACAAAACTACTATTACTAAGGTTTCCAACAAACCCTTTTAATATCTAGGATTATTCATGGATTTGTGGTGAGTGAAATATAGCTGCTACATTTTTCCTCACCATTACAAATGTTAGATATCTCACAGAGAACAATAGAAATTGGTTGACTCAGGATCCCTAGACAAAATTTATATGGATGATAACATTCTCTACTACCATTTGACCCATGTATTTCAGACTGTGTATATTGGTTAGAGAATTAGATTGACATTTGGGATATACATTAAAAAATATCATAGGGCACTTTGTGTTTGTTCAAAATTCATCTTTCCATGCTGTCACGCTGTCTGAAGAGGCAGAGAGTGTTGGGATGAACTTGTATCTGTGTACCTGAGGGAAGAGTTGTTTCAGCTGAACTGTCATTGTCAAATTCAGGCATTAGGAATTGAATCTAAAAATAGGCTTAATACAAGCAGCAAAGTAAATTTTATGATTGACACTTTGAGTAAAAAGAAATTTGATATTTATAATTTTACAATGCTTTTTTTTTTATTTTGAAGGCAAACTGCTTTTCAAAGCTTGCAAAGGCTCCTACCATATACAAAGTAATAGGGAGAATAGTACTGGATGGCATGGGTCATCAGACTCTCAAAGTCGAAGTATTCTGCACAGTTCAAAACCAGGTTAAGGTATGGAGTTGTGTGGTTTTCTTTACTGTGTTTTATTGTGCTTTATTCATGACAGTTCTCTACTGGGCTTCAGGTTTCAAGGTACTAACAATGGTGATTTATTTGAATTGCAAAATAATAATAATAATAATACTATTACTTTTCTTCTGTGACTACCTACAATTTGTCTTGTATATATCTTGCTTGTATATAGTTTTTTGCATGATGTCTCCTACTTTAGACTGTGAGCTCCTGGAGAACATAGACTGTATCTTTGTAACTCCAGATCTTAGTGTGGCACCAGGCACATAGTAGGTGCTTAATAAATAGTAGCTGACTGACTAACTAAAATCATTCTCAAATTCAGTTATAGTCATATTGTTTACTTCCAGAAAGACAACTTGGTGTAGCTGAAAGAACACTGGGTATAAGATCAAATGATAGGGATTTGAACCCTGGCTTTGCCATTTAATGACCATGTGATTAAGACCTAATTTTTTTTCATCTTTCTGTACCTCAGTTACACCATACTTAAAAAGAAGATGACATCTAAAGTCGTTTCAAGTTCTTATACTCCATGATTCTAAGAGATATAAATTATGTAAATAACACTATTTCCAATAAGTGATTTTTGAAAGTCGTAAAATATACTTAGGAGCTTTAATAGACAACAGTCCCTATCAGCCAACTGTATGATATCACCACCAAAATAGCACATACATTCCTTCCCTGTTCTAGTATCCAGAACCAGGAGGTGGAAGTTACAGGATTGTAACAAAAAACATTCCAAAGGAAAGGAAGAGCAAGAAAGCAAAATGGCTGTCTGATGAGGCTTTACAAATAACTGAAGAAATAAGAAAAGTAAAAGGTAAAGGAGAAAGGAAAAGAAATATCCAACTGAATGCAGAATTCCAGAGAAAAGCAAAGAGAGATAAAAAGGTTTTCTTAAATGAGCAATACAAAGAAATAAAAGAAAACTAACAGAGTGAGAAAGACAAGAAATCTCTTCAAGAAAATTAGAAATATCAAGAGAATATTTCATGCAAAAATGTGCATAATAAAGACAAAAATGACAGAGATTTAGCAGAAGCAGAAAAGATTAAGAAGAGATTTCAAGAACACACAAAAGAACTATACAAGAAAGATTTTTATCATTGAAGATAAATGCAATGGTGTGGTTACTGATCTAAAGCTGGATATCCTGGAGAATGAAATCAAGTGGACCTTAGGAAGCATTGCTAACAATAAGTCTAGTGAAAATGATAGAATTCCAGCTGAGCTATATAAAAATCCTAAAACCTGATGCTGTTAAAATGCTACACTCAGTATGATAAGAAGTTTGGAAAACTCCTAAAGAAGAGCAAATTCAAAGTTCAAATTACTGAACAATTGCACTCATTTCACACACCAGCAAGGTTAAGTTTAAGATTCTGCAAGCTAGTCTTCAGCAACATGTAAACTGAAAATTACCAGAAGATTAGACTGGTTTTTGAAGAAGCAAAGGAACTAGAGACCAAATTGCCAACATTCACTGGATTCTGGAGAAAGCAAGGGAGTTCCAGAAAAACATTTATTTCTGCTTCACTGACTACTAAAGCTGTGTGGATGACCACAAAATATGACAAGTTCTCAAAAAGATGAGAGCACCCAGATCATCTTATTTATCTTCTGAGGAACCTGTATGTGAGCCACGAAGCAACAGTTTGAGTTGAACATGGAACAATGATTGGTTTAAGATTGGAAAAGGAGTAACTTATTTATTTAACTTACATGCAGAGTGCATCATGTAAATGCCAGGCTAGAAGACTCAAAAGCTAGAATTAATGTTTCCAGGAGAAATATCAGTAATCTCAGATATGTGTGTGATACCACTTTGATGGCAGAAACTGAAGAGAAATGAAGAAGCCTTTTGATGAGGATGAAAGAGGAAAGTGTAAAAGCTGGTTTGAAGCTTAACATAAAAAAACTAAGATCTTAACAACTAGTCTCATCACTTTTTGGCAAATAGAGGGAGAAGAAATGGAAGCAGCATCACCTTTTATATTCTTGGGCTCAAAGATCACTGCAGACAGCAAGTGCAGCCATAAAATTAAGACACTTGCTCCTTGCATGAAAAGTTGTAGTAAATCTGAATAGCATACTAAAAAGCAGAGACATCACCTTGTCCACAAAGGTCCATATAGTCAAAGCTATCATTTTTCCAGTACCAATTAATGTATGACTATGACAATTGGACTATATGGAAAGCTGAGTGTTGCAGAATCAATGCTTTCAAATTGTGGTGCTGGAGTATATTAGCACTCAAGGAGAACAAGTCAGTCAATACTTAAAGAATTCAATTCATGCTATTCACTGGAAGGTCAAATATTGAAGCTGCTTAAATACTTTGGTCACATAATTAGAAGATGGGACTTATTAGAAAAGACCTGATGTTGGGACAGATAAAAGGCAAAAGGAAAAGAGAATGGCAGAGGATGAGATGGATTGAGTATCATGGAAGCAATGAACATGAGCTTGGATAGACTTTGGGAGACAGTGCAGGACAGAAGGGCCTGGCATCCATGGGGTCACAAAAAGTCAGACATGACTGAACAACAAATGTAGATTGCCTTGATAATCTATTGATTACCATAATTTTAAATATCTCTCCAGAAATCTGTCTGGAGCACTCTTCTTTGCTTAGACTCAGAATTTGTTTCCTGGAGCTTTTTTTTTATTTTTATTTTTTTCAATTACAGAGCACTAGGAATTTATTATACCCACATTTCCCCAACCTAAACAACACCAACAGCTTAGCCTAATAATATTGTTTTCAGTTCACCCTCATAACATCTCTCACATAGGACCCTTTTCTGTCTTCTATCACCACCCCTTCCCTTGTCCACGTCTTCATCACCTCACCCTAGGCTAGTATAGTAATCTTCTGGTTGACCCCCCTGCCCCAAGTCTCCTCCCACCCCCTCCAGTAAATCATCTGTGCAATTGTCAAATGTCTTCTTAAAGCACAGATCTGACTATGTTAATTCTCCCCTCTTCCCCAATGCAATAAATTCCAGTCATTCCCTGTCACCCCCAGGAACAAATATAAAATCCTCTGGCATTCAAAGTTCTTCATTACATGACTGCCTTTGACCCTGCCAGACTTCTTTCATCTGATTCAGTCCCATAAACCCTTCAAATGAGTGTCACCAGATTGCTTACTTTATTCACACAAAGCAATCTATCATTCAATTCTTGGCATTTTCACAGGCTATCTCCCATGCCTGAAATTCACTCCCTCCTCACCTCTACTTCCTGGTTTCCCTGAAGCCCTCCCCTTGTTTTTCCCAGTCCCTCTTAATGCTCCTACTTTTCCTCTGTTCATCATTTCCAATTTATTATGTATATATCTTGTTTGTATGTGATTTCCTCTATTAGACTGTGAGTTCCTTGAGAGAAGGGACTGCTTCTTTTGACTTTCTTTTTATCCTCAGCACTTACTACAAGGCCTAGGACATAATATAAATGCTGGTTGATTGATTGACTTTGGACAAGTCATTTCCCCTCCCTGGGTCTGTTTCCTCCTTAGTAAAATGATTGATTTCTAAAGTCCTTGACAGCTGTCATGTTCTATATTAATATAATCAGTACTATGAACCTAATCAAAGTATTGTACTATTGCCGTAAACTTTACATGGAAAAGGAGCTAATTTATAAGAGGTATATTATTGTCATAGGCATTTTTTTTGGTGTGACAAACTTTTATACTATATTTAATACATAATTATTGTTAACAAATAACTTTGCTTCTGTCTCAGTTCTTTTTAGAACAATACTTATCATGAAACTTATTATTGTGTTAGAACCATAGCTTGCTGGAGACTGGAAAGGGGCTTTAGCACTCAACTATCCAGTCTCTCATTTTATAGATGGGGAAACTGAATTTCAGAGAAGGGAAGTGATTTGCCGGCAATCAGAAGTTTGTGCCAGTCAGTGCTAGAAGCAGGTCTTGTGTGTCTCAGACCAGTGTTCTTTCCTCTACACCATGTTAATAATAGTAATTGATACTTAAAAGCTACAAAGCATTATATATTCCTTTCCTCATTTCATCTTCCTAACACCCTTGAAAAATAAGCATTGCAAGGAGCTATTAAATACTTAATGCAGAGGCGCTGATGAAATAAAAGGGTAAATTTAGTTTGGCTTCTTGGAACAAAATCACATTTTCCCTTTCTCTCCCCACATGATGACAAAATATTTCAATGTTAAAATTCATTATTTCAAGCAGAAAAAGTGGATTTGTTCATTTCGGTGACATTTCTACAACTTAACTGGAAAATAGAATCAATTTGTATGACTTTCAGAGCATTACTTCTGCTATCATCTCTTCTCACTTGGAAGTACTGGAAACGGCGATGCCTGAGGTGGTGGATGAAGTAGAATTAGAACGGAATGAAGCCATCAGCGCGGCTGTGCAGTGGGTAAACGAGTCAATGACCGAACTTCTGGAAGGACTGGAACCGACCCAACAGGGGGTGGTGGATCAGTTACTTGCGTAAGTCTTGCACAGATGAGTGTTGGCTTCATTTTGGCTTCATGTGCCGTGGTAAAGGGTCTCTATTTTCTAAAGGGAGCTCCCTGAAGTCAATTTGGGAAGGAAGTGCTAAGTTCCAGCATCGGAACTTGAACACAGGACTTGTGACTGAACCCACCGCTTTTTCAATTACGACATACTTTTTGCATATACCATTCATTTATTTGATAAATTCCCTTGATTCTAATTCCAGGCGAGGTCCTGTATTTGTTCTACACTACCAAAATCCAAACCCTCAATACTTCTGGACAAACCTTATAAGAACTTGCTAACTGGTCTCTTTGCCTCTGGTCGGGCTCCTCTCCACAGTTCTGTCAAAGGAAACTTCCTAATTCACTGGTCTGTTTATGTCAATCCTTTGCCCAAAGAATTTAGTGACTCACCATTAAATACAAGATCAAAGGAAAATTCCTTATCCTGGAATTCAAAACCTATCCAGGTCTAGACCTTTCTTTCCTTATTCTATATGACTCCCCTCTGCAAGATCTAAATTCTATTTAGACTAGACTAGTTTTCTCTTCTCTGTCTGCCTCTGCTTTCCCTACCTATAAAATGGGAATGATAATAGCATCTACCTCACAGGGTTTTTGTGAGGATCACAGAGATAGTATTTGTAAAAAGCACTCAGCACACATTACACTTGGCACCTAGCATACACAGTTCCTGGCACATAGTAGGCACTATATAAATGCATATTTCCTTCCCTTCCCTTCTACCTCTATGCACTCAAACAGGCTCTTCCCTCACCTGAAATGAATTCCTTCACGTCTCCACTTTCTGAAATCCTTCTCTTCAAGACTCAGTCCCACTTCCTCCATGAAACTATTGCAGATTCCCCCTCCCAGCTAAAATAATCCCTCTCATCCCAATTTCACCTGTCACTGACCTTTCCTACATATTCTGCATATAATACATATATTTCCTACATATGCCTACATATTCTACCTAGAATATTTGGCTTTATTTTCCACCTTTATATAATCTGTGACTTGTCGGGTAGGCTAGGTGGCACAGTGAATAGAGCATCAGCCCTGGAGTCAAGAGAACCTGAGTTCAAGTGCAACCTCAGACACTTAACACACACACACAAAAACTAGCAATGTGACCTTGGGCAAGTCACTTAACCCAAATTGCCCTCCAAAAAAGAAAGCAAAAATAAAAATAAAAAAATGTGTGACTTGTCATTCTATGAGTTTATAAGCTTCTTGAGGGCAAAGTGTATCATTTCATCTATCTCCAATATCTAGCATAGTGAGCTGCATGATAAAAAAAATGTTTAATTATAATGTTTGTTGAATAAATGAATGACACATAGGAAAAGCACAGTAGAAGGGGTCAGAAGATCTTTATTTGAGTCCCATCTTTGCCAATCATTTGATGTCTCTTCACGCTCTCAGCCTCTATTTCCTCACCTGTATAACGGAGATTAAAAATACATGTAGTCCTTACCTCATAGATGTTCTATGAACGAAAGATATAATAAACAATAAAATGTGGCATAGATGAAATATATTATTATTGTTGTTACTTGAAAATCTACCACCACATTTTGGAATGATTGTCACCATTTTTTACAATAAAAGAACAAGCAAATTAGTGAAGAGACATAGTTTCATTCTTCTTTACTTTCTGCTTTTTTTTTTTTGGAGGGGGGAAGGCAGGACAATTGGGGTTAAGTGCCTTGCCCAAGGCAACACGGCTAGTAAGTGTTAAGTGTCTGAGGCCGAATTTGAACTCAGGTCTTCGTGACTCCAGGGCGGGTGCTCTATTCACTGCACCTCCTAGCTGCCCCCCTTCTTAACTTTCTAACATTGCTTTTGTTGTTATTCAGCTATTTTTTAATCATGTCTGACTCTTTGTGACCCCATTTGGGGTTTTTGTGGCAAAGACTCTGAAGACATTTGCTATTTCCGTCTCTAGCTCATTTTACAGAGGAGGAACTGAGGTAAACAGAGTTAAGTGACTTCCCCAGGGTCACACAGTAAGAGTCTGAGGCCAGATTTGAACTCACTTTTCCTGACTCGAGGCCTAGGACTCTAGCCACTCTACTACCTTGCTGCCTACAAATTTTTCCATTTAAATCACACACACACACACACACACACACACACACACACACACACAATTATTCAGATTAGATGTCTTCACTTTTTTATTAAAATGTCATTTTTTCCAGACATTTTGAAAATAAGAATCGATGGAATCTAAGCATGTATTTGATTGATTTAGGACCAGAATTAACTTCAATTTTAAAACTTTCTTGGAAATTCAAATGAAGTCTAAGTTTTTCTGAGGCAGTTAAAAAGTAGAGTTAATCCATGAAACACTGATAATGTCTCTGTTGGCAACTTGACTACATGACAAAATTATATTCTTGAAAATGGTATTATAATGAAATGTTTTTGTCTCTGTCCAGGAATTTTTTTGCAAATAAAGTACAAGAAGATAAAGAGAGCAAAGAATTAGAACTGAGCCTGGAACAGCCATTATCCTTAGGGCTTATTCCACCCCAACCATCACCACCACTGCCACCACCACCTCCAAAGAGGAAAGGACAAAGAGGTTTGAGCTTCATGAATTCATTAAAGATTCTTTAGCATTTGTGTGAGAAAGGAGGGGATAGGAGATTCTTTTGGTTCTTTTGACTTAGATTCTATCTCCATGGTCACTTTGGGGCCCTTCTGAGCTAGACTTTGTAACCTACCCATCATGGAATTATGTCTCATCCTTACTCAAGTGGCAGATAACCAGAAAGCAGCTGTCTGTTTGAGGAGATTCAGAAAGCTGTAATGGGATTTCCTCTTCTCTAAAAGAGTTTCCTTGGTTTACAAGCCATTAGTCTCTCCTCCTACTGTCTTCTCTGCTCCTTCCCTATAACTCGCCAGATCAACAATAAAGCATGACCATCCTTGTTGGCAGACTAGAAACCCAGACCCTATTTGGAGGCAGGTCTCTAAGTGGGAATAAAATAGCTCCTATAGAAGGGAGCTTTCCTGTGTTTGAGCATGCCCCTGCTGGATCCCTATCACAATGCATCATTGCTGATTGGTCTCAAATGAATATGCAAGTGTAGAAATAACGCCCAAGGCTATGCAAACTACCAATTATAGCTATAACAATATAATAATAGTTCCACTATAAAAAGGAAACAGAAACACCTAACAAAACAATCAAACCAAAAAGGGCCAAGAAAATGTCTCCCATGACCACTTAGCATATGTTTCTATCTCTTTTCAATCTTCCAGGCAGGAAGGAGGCTATTCCAGAGAAACCAATACCGCCAGCAGAGCCTCCTGAGCCCGTACTCCATGGAAGTATGGCAATAGGGGCTGTATCCTTAGCTGTGGTTAAAACATGTGCCACACTGACTAATACTCCATTGTATTTATATATCGCATCACTGAAATACAAACAGGTCCGTATCTATTGCAGGGTAAAGTCAATTGCACAGTCAGCAACGAACTTTTTGTTACTCTTGTTTTCATGTGTCCCCATTTCTAGGAATCACCAAGAGCACTGACTCTTCCATTACTGATGGTCACCATGCTCAGCTGTGGAAAGTCATCACCTGGAAAACTCAATCTGATGAAAGAAGTGATCTGTATTCCACACCCTGGCTTAACAGTTCAACAAGTATCTCAGGCTGTCTCACAATTTTTATAGAAAAATGCTCTTCTCATCAGTACATTTTTCTTTTAGGTTGGCTAGATTTATGGCCCCAGAGGTGGAGGAATTAAAGGAAAGAAGTGGAAAAAGCTTTCTGGAAGGGCTATAGTAAAAAGAAGAGATGTCACAAAGTGGAATATGAATCGAAATTAGACCATCTCCATTTATTCATTTTATTAAATAGCCTACAAATGGAATATATGCTTCTAATCAGCCGATCTTCCCTAATACCTAATTAGTTACTTAATAGTAATATTGACTGATTAGGGAAACTAGAGTTTGTTTATTAGTGGAAAGTACACTAGATTTGGAAAGCTAGGTAGTACGGTGGATAGAAAACTGGGCTTGGAGCCAGGAGGATCTGAGTTCAGATGTGGCTTACTAGCTGTGTGACCCCAGGCAAGTCACTTAACCCCTATTTGCCTTAGTTCCTCATCTGTAAAATAGGGGACACACTGAAAAAGCAAACCACTCCAGTAGCTTTGCCAAGAAAATCCAAAATGGGGTCATAAAAAGTCAGGCATGACTGAAACAACCGAAAAACACAATTTCTCTTTGGTGGTAGTTTGGCCTTTTCGTGATGTAGCACTCATATATTTTGTAGACTTTCACGACAGAGATGGAAATAATCAACCAATTAAAAAGCATTTATTAGTCTCCTCCTGTGTGCTAGACATATATGTGTTAAGCACGGAAAATGGAAGACAAGAATGAAGTGGTCCCTGCCCTGAAAGAGTCTACATATTCTAACAGGGAGACCATGTGGCGAATAATAAATATATATAATATGTTTATATATAATAAACATGTGTAATGTAATATAATACACTTGATATAATAATACATAATAGTAAACATTTGTAATATGTTTATAAAGTAAATACAGAGAATTCGGGGAGATGATGGAGAGGAGGAAGGGGAACACTACAAAGTTAAATTGTGCAGTGGATGGAGCCCTGGATCCAGAATTAGAGTGACTTGTGTTCAAATCTTGCCTCAGAAACTTAACAGTTTCAGAAACTATATGACCCCAGGCAAATCACTTCATTTCTAAGTTCACTCATCTGTGAAATGGGTATAATAATACCGTCTTCCCAGGGTTGTTGTAAAGACAAAATGAGGTAATATTTGTAAAGTGACTTGTCAGTCTTAAAGCACTATATAGATGTGAGCTACTGATGTCACTGTCGTCATTTGTTGTGTCATCATCACCATCATTGTTTGTTGTAGGCGGAAAGACCAGGAAAGGTTTCCTATAGAGCAGTGGTTCTCAACCCGTGGGTTATGTTCAATTTGTAACAATGAAAATACATCCTGCATATCAGATATTTACATTATGCTTCATAACAGTAGCAAAATTACAGTTATGAAGTAGCGACGAAAATAATTTTATGGTTGGGGGTCAGCACAACATGAGGAACGGCATTAAAGGGTTGCAGCATCAGGAAGGTTGAGAACCACTGCTATATAGAAGGTGGTTCTTGGGCAGTCTTGAAGGAAGCCAGGGACTTTTAAGAGGCAAAGGTGTGGTGGAGGTATATTCCAGAGCATGGGGATATACACAGTCATCCCGGCACAGGGCCGGGAGAATGGACTGTTGTGTATGACGAACAAGAAAGCCAATCTGGCTGAACTACACAGAACATATGAATGGCAGTGATGTGCTATGAGCAGAAATCAGAGCCTGTGTTAAAGCAGCTATATGTTCGGTGTAAACTTTTCCATTCAAAATATACAAAACTGCATTTTCTGAAGATCGTGATTTCATTTGCAGGGTATCACAATGCTTCTAGAAATTCAGAAACAAATTATAAAGATTATTGACAAAGTAAGTAAAAAGATTTAATTACTGCTTAATATGTTAACATATATTCATACACTTTCTAGTATCAAATCTGGCATATGTTATGGAATTATATAGACATTGTTCTGGAAAATGTACTGTCTTTTCTACTGGGTCCATTTGTCAGCTATGTTGATATATTGTCTAATGGGTGAGGGTCCCAATTCTAGTTTCATATGGAGGTTTCACTGAGATTTCAAAGGGAAATGACCCCAATGTATGGCCTCGTCTGCCTTTGGAGGAAACAATTCTGCGACTCCATGACCCTAATGTCACACACTGAATGTAATAGGAAACTCTGGCCTCTGGAATACGAAGTAAAAATCTTCTGCGGGAGGGAATAAGACCTTAACCTGACTTTTAAAATAATAACAATAAAGGAAAAGTACTCCTTTTAAGCCTTTGGAATTGATACTGATTTTGGGGGGCAGAGTCATGTGCTTGAAACCTAGGCTAAGACGCTCAGTAATAGCCACCATTTTCTTATTAACCATACTGATGAAATTAAATACCTATTCCCCTTTCACCCCAAAATTTTAAAAGTAAAACATTTGAATGTATAAATGTTGGATGTCAGCAATGCAAGAGACCATGAAGATTTTCTAGTTCAGTTTACATCATTTTATAAGTGAGGAAACAGCCCCAGAAAAGTGAAATGATTTATATGAGGTGATATAGAAAGTTGATGGCAGAACCAAGCCTAGTCTCCTGACTTCTGGAGAAAAAAAAGCATGTTTTTTTTTTCTTTTATACCATGCTACTTTTAAAAGGGGAGGTAACAAAATTCCAAGTGTTTAAACATAAAAATTATTATTATGTTACTTGACCAAATTCTTTTAAAAGAGGTTTTACAGGTTGGAATACTAACAATGCAGAAAGAAAAAATGTTATTTTTAAGGGCATAAGGTGGCATCAGATTTTTAAAAATAGTTAAGCACATCCATCCATTAGTTCTTCATTTTAAATCCATTTCAAAAAATGGACTGAAGAAATGGAATATTTTCTGTGGGTAATGACTGTCATCAGTCACATTAAAGCTCAAATCAACACAAAGCAGTTATGAAAATGAATGAAGGCACCAAAGGCATGACTTCTCTTTTCAAAGTAGAAAATGCCAAGTCTGGGACCATGGTTTATTGCTATCACTATTCTTTGCTTCAGTTACAAAATGCTTGGTACTGATATTTTGGGCCAATGGGGGTTGGTAGAGATAAGTGACAATCATATTTTCCCCCTAGATTCATTCTTTCTAGATTCTAGATTTTTTTCTTCTTCTTCTGGATTTCTTTAACGGCGTAGACTACTCCATGAGGTTATTGAATGACGAATGCTTGCTAACAAAAAATTTTGTTAAGTTTGGATTTTAGTCTAGTTTTAAAAAAATAATTCATCTAGAAAAATACATTTATTCTAGAACCCATTTTCATTTTTTTTCACTAAGTAAAGGATGGGAATCTGGTTATAAATACCAATATTGAACAGAAATTCAATGAATTGAGAGAAGAAAGCTGTATATTTTTGGCAATGAATCAAATATTAATGGAGCTTCTACCAGGTGCAAAGTACCACAGGGGAAAGGAAGACGAAAAGAACTATATTGGGTGACATCCTGACCTTCTGTAATCTTGTGTGTTTATGTGTGGCTGTGTGGAGGTGCCAACGGAAAGCAGACAGAGGATGAATGCTCCATGTATACGTTTATGACATATGACTATAAAAGAATGAGACTGATTTTTTCAACAGATGGACCAGAACTCAACAATCCAAATACATGTAGTTCACTTTAAAGCAATCATTTCTGAAGGCTATATACTTATTCTGGTAATGCTTCCATAATTCCAGGTGCTTTTGGACTCCTTTTTTATAACTACCTTCAAGGGGCTTTTTCTAAAGCACACAAGACATCTATTCTCACTATTTTGTAGTTATTTCTTGCTTTTTTGAGCCTTAAGAAGTTTTATCCAGGTTGATCATCCACCTTGCCAAGTTAGGCTCCAAAATGACTTTTTGGTGATTTGCCACCATCGAGGATATGGAAAAAACAGAACAACGAATCATATGTTATAGACCTGGAAGATATATATCTATATCTATCTATATCTATATCTATATCTATATCTATATCTATATCTATATCTATCTATCTATCTATCTATCTATCTATCTATCTATCTATCTATATACATATGACTGTGGGTGATAGTGATAGATGTAGTCACAAAGTTTGGACACCAAGGAAAACGTCTTACTCCCCACTGGATTCATTTCCAAATGACAGATACTCAGTCATGTGCCAAAAAAGTTTTGGGAGTCATTGACAAGAGTTCACACATGTTTGTTAAAAATGTTCTGCATTTATTCTCTATGTAAAATTCCCATAGGTTACCTAAATAAAACCCTGATCTAAAAGATATAAACAGAAAAGTTGCAACACATATAGATAAAACCTGTGGTGCTGTATCATTGCTGTGATGACTTGGAAAGCAAATATGATGGTTGCTTCTGATAATATGTTTCTTTGAATCCCATATGATTCTTGATCAGCTTTCTTTCTCCTTTCTCACAGCCCCATACTCCAAAACCAGAGACCAAAAAAACCCATAATGGAGGAAAAAAAGGTTCAGTAAGTAAATCACATTAAGTGCCTACTATGCTGTGCTAAGCACTAATGAATTTGGATTTCAACATTGTAAATAATTCTACAGATATATGGGTATATTCTTTTCTTTCTTTCTTAAATTAAATTAACCAATGGTTTGTTTTAATTTTTTAAAATAAAACCAGCTCCTAGTTTTATTTCTTAGCTCAACAATTTCTTCCTTTCAATTTTTATTAGCCTTACCTTTATTTTTCAGGATTTCAGACCTGGTATTTACTTGGGGATTTTTAATTTGTTCTTTTTCTAGTTTTCTTTGTTACTTATACAATTCATTGATCTGCTCGTTCTCTATTTTATTAATGTAAGAATTTAGAGATATAAATTATTCCTAAGTACACATTAGCTGCATCCCATACATTTTGGTATATTGCCTCAGTTGTCATTCTCTTTAATGAAACTTTTTATTGGTTCTATGATTTGTTCTTTGACCCAGCCAGTCTTTAGGATTAGATTATTTAGTTTCCAATTAATGTTTAATCTGTCTTTCCACCAGTATATGGGCATATTCTTGCAATATAAGGAAATATAACTGCTAGAGTCTTTTGAAACTTGTGCCCTCTCCCAAGGCAACCAATCTAAATTCTGACAGAAGGATTCTTACACACATGTATAGTGCTTCACATGTCCTCACAAATATTTTATTTTTCAGAAGTATAACCTTGCCTAATTAGGCTGCCTGCTTGTTAACACCAGCAGGCTGCTGGCTTAGTGAAATTTTAGAAAGTGATGATAATTGTGTAAGTGAAATAGGATTATTTCTAGAACTTCTACAAGTGAAGGACTGCCCACTAGTAACTCATTCACTTATATCAGAGACTACCAGGACTTAAATAAGCCAGAGTACTATAGGATATTTCCACCTGTCCTTTTACCTCATCGAGTTACAAAAACCATTTCAAAGACACTGTTATGCCATGAATTCAAATAGGGTCAGGAAAGTCAAGGAGTAGCATCCCTCTTGTTGACAATGTATAAATATAACAGCAAGAAACATATCTCATGGGGTGGCTAAGTGGCACAGTGAATAGAGCACTGGCCATGGAGTCAGGAGGACCTGAGTTCAAATCCAGCCTCAGACGCTTAACACTTACTAGCCGTGTGACCTTGGGCAAATCATTTAACCCCAACTGCCCTGCCTTCCCCCCTCAAAAAAAAAAAAGCAAGAAAGAAAAGAAACATATCTTATAATGAAAATTTAGCAACAAAGATAACCCCTAGAAACTGGATATGTTGAGTCAGAAACACATTCAGGTGAACTTAATTTTACTATTACATCTCATGAAAAGGGAGGGTTCTATGTACTTTAAATAGTTCATTTCCACCAAAGCCAGCCAATTCTCTAACAACTAAAGATGACAACCTTATTTACTCCAATTTTCAGACAAGAAAACTGAGACTCCATGACATTAAGTGACCTGCTTGTGGTCCCATACCTAGCATATGTTAAAACGAGAATTCAGACCCAGATTTCCTGACTCCATGTCTATCTACTACAACATGATGCCTCATTTTAAACCTATTTATTGTGTGCTTTTGAGCATGACTGACTTATGTCCCACTTGGACTACTCATTTTCAGTATTTAACCAGACCTAAGGAGAGGTCAGAACTTTTTATGTACCTAGTGTCATTTGGACTTGCCTTATGAGTAGAGCGGACCTCTACCAAAGCTCCTTTCCCCTCCAAGTCTTTCCCCACTGACTGCCTGGGGTCTAAAATCGAATTTCCGAACTTCATCTCATTAACTTAAGACTTTGGTTTCTGTTAAAATTTAGATCTCTGTGGCTAGAGTAACACTTTTTACCTGTCACCAATCAACCAATCAGTAAATATTTACTGTGGTGGGCACTGTGCTAGAGAAAAAACAGGCAAAAGACAGTGCCTGCCCTCAAGGAACTTAACAATCTAATGGGTGAGACAACAATTATACCATAGTATGAATGAGGATCACAAATCCAGGGTCCCAGTAAAGCAGTTATAAGGTATAGAATAGGAAAGTTCCAGTTCCCAAAATGAACTTTGCCTTTTGACAACTAAGGAGTAGATGGTATGTACCATGACAGTAGATACTGAGAAGTAGAAAAACCACACAATATTCACAGCTAAGCAGGAAAAGTCTTGCTCACAGATAAATGTGGAACTATCACCAAGTCTTCTATATCATTAAATTTAGAAAGCTAATGTTGGAGAGGCTGGAAGCTAGCTCCACATACCACCAGGAAAGTCAACTTTTCTAGGTTATATCTATTTACAAAGTGTCCCTCTGCAAGATAACATGTTCTGTTTACACATACTGTTTTGGTTTGTCTTGCAGACTCAAATAGTTGGCAAGCTGTCCTATATAGGTTGCTTGTCAATCAACTATGATACTATTGAACAGCCACTGCTCTTAATACAAGGAATCTGTGGCAACCTGGGACTGGAGCTAGGAATCAACTTGTATTTAGCCATAAACTGTGCTGCACATGAATTGATTGACTACGTAAGTTTTGCTTTTGGTATCTTCACATTTTTAGTCTCTTCCATTAAATTAATGCTTATAAAAGATGATAATGTATGTTGAATGAATGTGGTCTGAGAGACCTGTTAATGATCAGAAGACCTGAGTTTTATTCTCTTCTCCATTATGTCCTAGCCGTGGGCTTTGGGCGTCTCTCTTGAATATGGTCTCAAACTGTCCATTCATGTGTTATTCTGCATGTCATTTCATCTCTCTGGCTGCAGTTTCCCAATCCATCAAGTAAGGGGACTGGAATATAAGGATAATGTGTCTAAAGTGCTCTGCAAATCTTAACATATTATATAAATGTGAGTTATCGTTATTTATCATCCTCATCATTGTTAGAGCATCTCTAAGGTTGCTTACTTTTCTAGAATTCTGCAGTTGCATAACTCAAGTCCTTGGGAGTTCAAGAATGAACATCATTTCTATGAAGTGATCCTCAGCTATCTTATCTCCTCCTTACTCCAGTGTCTCTGTGAAGAAGTGGTCCTCATCCTTATCAAGGCCAACCCCTCCGTGGGTGTCTTTGATCCCATCACCTCCTGCCTCTCTGGCAGATTTTTCCCACCAGCTTCTCTCTCTCTGTCTCTCTCTGTCTCTGTCTCTGTCTCTCTCTGTCTCTCTCTGTCTCTCTGTCTCTTTCTGTCTCTGTCTCTGTCTCTCTGTCTCTCTTTCTCTTTCTGTCTGTTTCTGTCTCTCTTTCTCTCTCAACTTCAGTCTATTATGATCCACTTCTTCCTTGTTTCCCTCCTGCATAAAGATACACTTAAGTCTCCCTCATCCTTTCAAAACAAAACAAAATTCACTAGATCTAACCATCCCCACTAGTTGTTTTCCTGTATCTCATATCCCTTTATCAGCCAAACTTTTTTATTTTTTGGAGGGGGAAGGTAAGGCACACAGGTCACACAGCTAGTAAGTGTGTCAAGTGTCTGAGGCTGAATTTGAACTCGGGTCTTCCTGACTCCAGGGCTGGTGCTCTATTCCCTGCACCACCTAGCTGCTCCTCTCAGCCAAATCTCTTGAAAAAAGTCATTTGTATTAGCTGCCTCCATTTGTTCTCTCACTTTCTTCTAAACTCTATGCAGTCTGGCTTCCATCCTCATTATTCAACTGAAAACTCTTCTTTCAAAGTTGCCAGTGGTCTCTTAGCTTCTGAGTCTAATGGTCTTTTTCATTTCCTCATTCTTCCTGACTCCTCTGTAGCATTTGACACTGTCGACTACTCTTTCCTTCAGAATACTCTCTCCTTTCTGGGTTTCCATTACACTGCTCTTTCCTACTTTATTTCATTTGGTTTACTCTACTTTGATTTTTCTCCCACTTAGCTGCCCCTTTCCAGTCTTCTTTACTGGGTCTTTGTCCATATCACGGCTTATTAACTATGGGTACCTCCAAGATTCTATTCTGAGTCCCCTTTTCTTGTCATAATCTCTAGCTTAATGAGCTCATCAACTCTCATGGACTCAATTATTATCCACATACAGATGATTCCCATCTTTGGTAGTACAAACACTAACCAATTATTAACTTCTGCCAATGGACAAAGAAGCCTTAGATTAAGTGATTGTGCCCCCAGACTGCTCTGCTTCAAGTCCAGCCCTTGCAGCCATTATCCCTGTGAGATGTGACCTGGCAGCTGCTTCTTCAGGGGACGCAGATCCCACATCATCAGTAGTCACAGCTACCGAGGACCCAGAAAAGAAAGTTCTAGGCCCCCAAAGTCCTTGGCACTCTCATGTGATTCAATATCAGAAGTGGACATAATTTTATCAGTGGAAATTACATTTTAAAAGGTAGATTACTTGGGGACCTTTCCATCTGACTTGGAACTGAAACTTCTGCATCTGTTAACTTCTCTTTTAAAATGTAAGCTTCTTAAGAGCAGCGATTGTCATCACCTTTCTACTTGTACCTCCAGTGCCTTGAATAGAGGCATTGCTGATTTTTCATTTTTCATTCTTTCACTTATTCATCTATATATGTGGCCCTAAGTGTCCCTCATGAGCTCCAGTTCCATGCCACCAACTGATTATTAAACATTTCGAACTGGATGTCCCATAGGCATCTCAAACTGAATGTGTCCAAAACAACTCAGCAATTCCCCCCACCCCCACCTCAGGCCTGCCTTTCTTCTGAACTTCCTCATTACTTTTGAGGATTTCATCTTCTTTCTATTCCCAGGGATGCATAACTGTTGTGTCATCCTGGATTCTATTCTCATCTCTCCCCCCCCCCCCAACATATCTAATCAGTCATTGAATTGTATCATTTTCTGTCCCCAAAACATCTCTTCCATGTGCCCCCCTTTTCTCCATTCCCACAGCTACCACCTTATATCAAGCCCTCATCACCTCTCACCTGGATTAGTGCTATAGGCTCCTAATTGGTGTCTCTGCCTCTAGTCCATTCTCACATATCCTTCTCATATGACCCCTTCTCTTACTCACATGGCCACCACTCAAAATCAGACCCTCATCTCCTCTTGTATGAACTATTGTCATTGCTTTCTAATCGGTCTCCTTTTCTCAAGTCCATTCTCCACATGGCCGCCACTGATTTTCCTAAAGCTCAGATCTCTCCATGTTACCCTTCCTACTAAATAAACTCAAATGGTTTTCTATTACCTCTAAGAAGAAATGCAATTTCTCTGTTTGGCATTTAAAGTCATTCACAAGCTGGTACCGATCTACTTTTTCTGGCCTTATTGTGTATTACTCCTATTCACACACTCTGTGGTCAAGCCAAACTTTATTTAAAACAAAATGAAACCTGACGCTTACCTATATACATGACGCTACCAGATCGTTTTGAAAGTATTCCTCCTAGGAGGATCTCTTTTTTCCCCCAACTCCTGATTTGGCCAAAATTTAATGTTACCGCAACCACTTAACCGTTCTTCCTAGTTCTTGTGACTGTTAGAGCTTTTTTGAATGAAGTTTATGTTTCCATCTTGTTTAAAGTACTATATTAATTTCTAAAAGGAAATTATACTGGGGATTTCTGCTGTAGGATTATAGCTCTTAATGGCCTTCTTGCTGTTCTTAACATGGAACATTCCTCTGTCTCTTTGCCTTTGCATTGGTTCTCCCCCTGTTGCAATTCTCCCTGTTCTTAATTCTGCCTCTCAGAATCTCTGGTCTCAAGATTCATCTCAAGCCCTCCTTTCTGCAGGAGGGCTTTCAGGTACCCCAGTTATTAATGCCTTCTGTTCTAAGGCTCCCTCATATTTACTTTGTACATGTCTACTTGTGTTTACATTTTCTTCCCCGTTACAATGTAAACCTTGAAGAATGATACCATGTTTTTCTTTTTTTTTTCTTTTTTGTATGTCTAATGCATAGCACAGTGCCTGGCACATAGAAAGCTCTTAATGAATGCTTCCTGATTAACTTATTTGATGATATATGGCTGATTCAGTGCAGTGATTGAGTGATTGATATCATCCTGCTTCTTGGGGAGGCTGAGGTTTGCCCATCTCTGGAACCCCTGAGTTCTGAGTTGCAATGGGCTATACCAATCAGACGTCCACACTAAGTTCAGAATTTAAGACACTGAGCACTTAGCGGTGGGAGGCCACCAAGTTGCTTAAGAAGGGGTAAACCAGGCCAAGTCATAAATGGAGCAAGTCAATTGTCTCATTGACAGTCTTGTCTCATTCAGTAGTGGAATTGGGCCTGTGAATTGTCCTTGCCTTAATAATTCTGGGTGAGATGGGGATACCCAGTCTTTAAAAAAATATATATAGCTGAACAGAAAATTTGGCTGGTATTCTGGAAGCTGAAATGAAATCTAATCTTTTAAGTCTATTTCTCTTAAAAATCATAGTGTGTTAGAGCTGGAAGGAACCACAGAAATAATATAATCCAACTCCTGCTTTTGACAACTGAGAAAATGATTCCCAGAGAAGTCAGGTGATTTTCCCAGAATCATATAGTGAGTCAGAAATTGAGCTAGGACTAGACCCCAGCATTCCTTATCTTGTGTTCTTTCTCCTAGTACATAATTAATGATTTGGGGGATCCACAGTTTCAAATGAGGGATTTTTCATCAGAGTGACATGTCATTTTAATGACAGGATTGAAGCCCAAGTACTAGTCTATGATATTGTGGCATAGAATCATTGCCTCCACATACATCTGCCTTTGATTCATATTCTTTTCAACATTTCACCAGCCTAATGGTTATTTTACATCTGAGGCTGTTTAAGAACAGAAGTGTAATCTACCTACAATGACAATGTTGTTTGCATATTGTTGGTGGAAAAGCTAATCTCTATAGTTAGACTCTTGTGAGTGGGCAGGGTTCTCACTGTTGTTCTCTTGTTCTATGGGCTTACTCCATTTTATTGTCCTTGTACCCAGACAGTTGGGTGTCTGGCACCATTTAAAAAACCTAAATCAACGTAAATTTTCCATCCCACTCTGTACCTCCAGGTTTCTCTCTATGTATAAAGCTCCCTTTAAAAACAGTGGGAAGAAATCTGTGGGGTCCTAAGGGGGGTGTGAATCTGGCTCATAGCAACTACTTCATTTCAAACAGTATTCACCTTTTCCTCAGGTCCATGTTAACAGCTACTATTTGACATAAAATATGAAGGGGTTTTTTTCCCCCAGATAAATACAATCTGAAATAATCTATTTTACTAGTCCTTTCTAGTTATCTTATATTCTACTCCCCTTCACATTCTCTGTAATTCAATGACACTGGCCTTACTGTTCCTCAAAAGACAGCCCGTCTCCAGATGAGGGGCATTTTTACTGACTGGTCTCCATACCTGTAATGTCCTTATGCCTCCTTTCAGATCCCAGCTAAAACCCTGCTTCTACAAGAGTCCTTTCCTCTTAATGTTAATGCCTTCCTTTTGAGATTATGGCCAATTTATCCTGAATATAACGTGTTTGGACATAGTTGTCTTCATTTTGTCTCCCCAGTTAGACTGTGAGCTCCTTGAGAATAGGGATTCACTGCTTGGCATGGTGCCTGGCTCACTATAGACACTTAAATGCTTGTTGATTTACCTTGATTCCATTAATCCGATTAGGAAGACACCATCCCATAGGGGCAAGACTAGGAGTAGAATTCTACTTTTCTCTCTTATTAGTTGTGTGACTAAGTCTGTCTTTCTATCTGCAAAATGGGCATAATAATACTTGCCTAGGATTCTTCTAAGAAAAGTATTTTGTAAACTATAGAGCATTATAATAGTTTATATATATTACTCTTGAACTACAACTTTGATATGAAAAACATATTTTGGGGCAATTAGGTGTCACAATGGATAGCGTGCTGGGCCTGTAGTCAGGAAGACCTGAGTTCAAATCCAGCCTGAGACACTTACTAGTGTGTGACCCCGGGCAAGTCACTTACCCCTGTTTGCCTCAGTTTCCTCCTCTGTAAAATGAGTTAGAGAAAGAAATGGCAAACCACTCTAATATCTTTACCAAGAAAACCCCAAATGGGGTCACAGAGAGTCAGATATGACTGAAATGACTGAACACCACCACCCTCATTTTATTTTAACTTTTTACTTCTCTGTATCAGACTAGAGGAAAATATGAAGTGATGACAGGAGTATTCAAAAGTCCATCTGAGATGGTTGATATGTACGCAGACCTGATCAATAAATTCCCTTCAATTACTGCATTAATTGATCCTGTGAGGAAAGAGGTAAGTAAGGTAGCACTCCTTAACTCATGACTATAAAACAGGATCATAAGATGACAAATCTAAAGCTGGGACCATCTAGGCTGAATATTTCCTTTGGCAGATGAGAAATTGGGCCCCTGAGAGGCTGAACAGCTTATCCAAGGTCACATAGATGGCAGCACTAGGATTTGAACTCATAGCCTCTGAGTACAGTGCTGGGGTGGGGTGGTATTGTCTAAAAGAAAAAGGATTGGAACTGGAGTCAGATAACCTGTATTCCCACTCTACTTCTGCATCTAGATTTCCTCATTTGTAAACTAATACCACTACCCTCTATCTGCCTCAAATAGGAGTTTTAAGGATCATGAGACAATGTGTAAAAGGGTCAAATAAATGTGTGTATTATTTGAACAAGAACTAATTGATTTTAATGCTACTTGTTCCCAGTTTGTGATCATTTGGACTTGTGCTGCTGACATTTAACCTTGCAGAATTTTAAACAAGCTGACTGGGCAAACAGATAATGAAAACACGCTTACTTGGCGTGAGATACTGTAGTAGAACTCTGGACTTACTTTCCCATCCAACATGCACACTCGCAGACAGAACTCCTTGAACAAGGACAGATAACTCTCCACCTCAAGATTCTAGGGCCATCTTGAGGAGTTGGGGTGACTCTGTTCTAATGCTGTCAACTTGAATCTCCATTCTGGTATATGTTCAGTCTAATATCATTCCCCAGTGATTAGTACACTTGCTTTTATTTAACCACTTAACATTAATGAGATTTTTTTTTTTTACAAAGGGATAGCTACTGCAACAATCCAATAAGATGAGAATTTTCAAAGCATTCCCCTCAAACTGGACCTTGCATTCTCCCATCTACCATCTCAGTCCTTGGGAAGAAAAGGCTCAAATGTTAAAGTTTCAGTGACCCCACTGAATAGTCACTAATATAGTGGATTAACAAACCCAGTTGCTCCCACTTGACTGCCTTTCATATATACTGCGCCAAATATGGTGCTTGAACCTTCAAGCTTCACTGTCTGCCTTCTAGCAAATCCCAGAGTGAACTCCAGTCTCCAGACTTCTGGCTTTTGATATTTTGATCTTTTGAAGCTCATGTATTTATAGACATCTCCAATACTTCTTTACCTAAAAGTAGGAAGGATAGCCACAACAAAGGAAGAAGCCGCAATAGGACCATGTGCTCATGGGCCACATGGCGGGAAGCTCCTGTGGGGAGACCTTGAGCCTTTACCAAGGGCAAAAGGCAGTCCTTGCCTCCCCATATGAATATAACAAATCAGGGAAGAACAAGGGCAGGAAATTCACTTTGACTGGTTAATTCTTTTTGAACGCACATCAGTTTAGGCTCAGCAATGAATCAAAAGTCTTTTCAGAGTGCAGAGTGAAACAAGTTATTTGAGCATGCTCCGAATCAGGCGCCATTACATTTGATGATGTCTTTCCAGAAGCATGTTCCCCAGCTTCTTCCACTGGGCTGTCAGTAAACAGAGGCAGCTACACAGGCTCTGAGGATGGAGGTCCATTGACCAGACCCCTATAACATTACTTAAGGCCAAGTGTCCTTTTCACAGGGACTACTTATATAGACATATATCATTACCACATAAGCAGAGTTCTCTGTTTTGACTGTTGCTAATAGGGTAATCATGTGAATTTTGATCTACTGCACAAAGGAAGAATAAAAAATCATGAGTTAGAAAGGATTTTTACATAAAAGATCAGAAGATCCAGAATTGGTGGAATTTTAAAGATTGTGTCCAACACTCCCATTTTACAGATGAGAAAACAGTCTCAAGGAAGCTACCCTCCCAAGCCATGAAACCAGGATGTGAATTTAGGCAAATCCAATACTTTTTTCACAATACTCCAACTTTTACTAGACAACATTTTTAGCCTAATTTCCTTAAATGTCTGTATATATACATATACATATATATATATATATGCCATATATACACATATACATATAGATCTGTATATGTGTGTGTACGTATACACATGGTTAGTGAAATTTTAAGCTTTCTTCATTTATTATTAAACTACGAAAGCTTTGAAATGCACTAAGACTTTTGGGACACTCTTTATGTACTTGAAACAAGATACTGTGTTTCAAATAATCTGAAATAGTGGGATTTATTCTTAGTCCAAATTGATCCTCTTGAAAAGAGTCATTTGCTCTTCAGTGACCCAAACTTTTAAGAAAAATCTACTTTCCCCATCCTTGCTCCAGATTAAAACCACCAATATGTATCTTATGAATTTAAAAAATATGGAACAAGATTAAAACAATAGAAATAAATGAGCATGATTTTCTTTTCTTTCTCTGGCGGAAGAGATTTGTCTTGGCCCCTTCTGGAGTGCCATGTGCCAGCTCAAGGAATCTTTTCCTCTCCCCAGCTTGTGCTATACTCTTAACTGGTGAAAAAGATGGCATCTGCTCTCCTCATCTCCAATGCTTCAGTGTTTAATATGACAGTTAAATTCTTTGTGGGAGAGTGGGCCTTTGATTTACATTCTGCCTTATGAGGCTCAACCTTTTTTTTAAGGCTTTAACAATGCCAGTACATACTAGTGGCAGAGATGATGGAGTACATTATCTCATTTGGAAAGAATTTTTTTTAATATGATAGACTACTAAAAATGAGAAGGCCTGATTTGTAGCCCTTACAGTTCTTTGTACGCAGATTTTTTTTTTCTAACTCAGTCTGCAAAATGTTACTGCTTGACCCTACTAACCAATGCAGTGGAGATATTATATCTGAGAGAAGCAATCAGAGTGAGAAAGATTTCCCACCTTTGGGGTGGCTTAGTGGTGTAGCAAATAGAGCAACAGCCCTGGAATTAGCAGAACCTGAGTTCAAATCTGGCCTCAGACATTTGACACTTTCAAGCTATGTGACCTTGGGCAAGTCACTTAACCCCAATTGCCCTGCCTTCCCCCCTCCAAAAAGAAAAAAAAAAAAAGATTTACCACCTTTGTTCATGCGGAAGCAGTGGAGTTAGTCAAACATTCTGTGCTTGTTAAAATAGTTTTTCATCTATAGCCTGACCACTTCTGGGCCTGATCCAGGTGTTTTCAGGCCTTGTATGAGGGCTGTATTAACCTTTTTAATTGTTTTAGCAGTCATTGCCTCAATCCAAGCAAAGGGAAATGGGATGTGTTGGCTCAAGTGAATATTGTGCTCATGTTTGCCAGATTATTCATATTTTTCTTCTAGATTCCATGTCATAAATGTCAATAATTATTTGCTTCTTTAACCATTTGAATAGGACATTGAGCAGTGGGACAGCATCTGTAATGCTCTTGGTTCCAGGTGTAACATCATCGCAGGCATTGCATCCAAAAGTGTCCCCAAGCTTCTAGAAGAACAAAATGTCAGCACCCCTAAGTCCAGTGGGTTGATCATAAAACATACAAATCAAACTACAATATCCGACTTGATAGAAGTTACCAACCTTATTGAGAGTGAGTAAGAACATGGATTTGAAAGAGCTGTCATGAATTTAATGCAATCATGCAAATAGCCCTAAACATTGACCACTCAAGCTTTGTAGAAACTCTGGATAAACTTCCAGGGAGAAAGAAATCCTGTCTAATTCAGGAAAATAATGTTGAAGTTAATCATTGGATTCCATCACGTTTTGATACTATGCTTTGGTCAGTTCAATTCAATAAGCACTTAATTACTACCTGATGTATACAAAGACAAATGAAAAGTAAGTAGTTCCTGCCCTGAAGGAGGTTACATTCTACTGGTGTCAAAACACACTATCTACGGCTTTCAATGTGTTGTTGTCTCCTTTAGGATGTGAGCACCTTGAGAACAGTCTGTTTGTCTTTTCTGTAACTATTTTTAGTACCTAGCACAGGGATTTGCATACAGTAAGTGCTAAATAAACAACCAAATAAATCAATAAGTAATTAGATAAATAAAGGGGTGGGTGGATAAATAAATTATGCATTAATCTGAACAGGTAAGTAAATACAATTCGAGGAGGGGGAGTTCTAGCAACAAGGTGATTCAGGAAAGGTTTCTTATGGCTGACTTCCAGCTCAAATTGTGTTTCATCAGAAACTATCATTATTACAGAATACTTGTTTATAGAATTCTAATGGTAGGAAAACTCATGGAAGTCACTTAATCCACCCTTACCTGGAGCATGAATCTCCTCTTCCAAGGAGATGCCCATCAAGTGGTCATCTAGACACCTACTGAACACCTTTTCATCTAAGTTAGAGGTGAAGTAACTGAATAGGGAGTTTTGCAACTGTAATTACACCAAGTGGCCTTTCTAGCAAATCCTATTGTTACATGACATTAAGAATGATGATAAACTCTCTAGGGTCCAGTTTCTGAAGTGTGAAGGCTACCAAGGAGACAGAAACTCTCTCCCTACATAATGCTGACAGTTGTAGTTGTGAAGGTTGGTCATTACTGATCTGTTTGAGAGGAATCAGATTGATAAAGCAGAGAGTAATGAAAACATAAGTGTTTCTGTTATGATGAGGTACTTAGCTATTCAAATAGTTGCATTTATTTCTCCATAGCAATGCTGTCCATCTGTGAAGAGTGAATAATCATGCATAGGAGAGTCCTATTTCTGTACAAACTATAAAAGTTAACAATGGAAGATAAACAATTTCTGTGCTTATAGGTCAAAAACGCATTGCCATCTTAGGAAGTACTGAGGGAGAGTCTTCTGATGATAGCCTTGCAGATTTGGTAAGTGTTGAAAGCTGTTCAATTGCAGAATTGCCCAAACACTCCTTTTATCATGAGTTGGTATTTCAGAGAAATGCAGTCTTGGGTAGAGAAAGCCATGTCACCTTTTATGAAACAGGCTTTCTCCTGCCCAGAAAGCTGCCTTTTGAGAAGAGCTAATCTTTGAACTTTTAAGAAAAGAAAAAAATGTGGCCCGGGGAGAATGACTCACATATCCATCTGCTGCATTAGTCCCTAAAATGTGAGCAAAACAAGCTCTGGCTGGGTTGTTTATAGCGATGGCAACGTGTTCATAGAGTAGTGATTAATGACCAGTGATTCAATTTACAGCTATTTTCTTTCTTCTCAAACTGTCCATTTGTAAATAAGGTGACTTTTCTAATGTAGAAAAGAAAATTACCAAGTCAACAGCCACCCTGGATGGGCAGGTTTCCTTTTCCTCTAGTGGGAGCAGTCTTTTGTGGTATTAGGATACCAAATTAAACAACTCCCCCAAATGACTTCCGCTTTCTTAGTGAAATTGTCAAATTCACCTGCTCTCTTTTCCCCTCAGGCTATTGGACTGGGTGTTCGTTTTCTCAAGTTGGGAGGTCTTTCTCGGGGTGAGCGGATGACTAAGTACAACCGCCTTTTTACCATAGAGGAAGAACTCGTCCAGAGCGGAACCCTGAGTAGGAGCTTCATTCTGGCTTTGTGTTCAGTGGGCAATGAATCAGTGTAAAAAGATGGGAGAAGGGGGGAATAGAAATCACTCAGCAGGAGGGACAGGGAATCCATAGACTATAAATAGATGCTGACAAACACTAACATGGCATTTGCCACAATGTATATTGTCGTCCTAATGGATGATCTATTTACCTGAATGTTTCAAATTCTCACGCTCCTTCTTGCTGAGTTGACTCCGTGATGCTTTTAAACAGAATTAATTGATTGGAATCCTCACTCCTACCTATTGTTACAGTGCTCATTACATCGTACGGTTTGCCCACATCATGCAGAAGTTAGAGGCAGGTGTGCTGCCGACAGTTCTTGGGGGAAGCCCATTTCCTTATATTAACAGCTTATTTGTGTTTTGACTGGGAAAGGCTAAGGATTCTGTTGAAATGATAGGAAGCCAGATTTTTGCATATCTACATTGCAGAGTGTGCTGGTCACAGTAATGATAACAGCTACTGGCTTATTTATGTAACTAACACAGCCTGATGTACCATATTCATCAGAATATAGGTCTCATTCTCCCCTCTCCCCAATCTGGCCTGTAGACAAACAACCCCCTTTCCCCCATGAAAACCCCCACATCAAACCAAATGCTTATTGTAACCTACAGCTTCATTCCTTTATGCTACAAACACAGCTTAAGGTACACCAGTCTTCAGTATCAGAAGTGATGACAATGGTCCCCTTGTCAACAACACACTTTAAATCATAAGGTTTAAAACTGGAAGAGAAGGTAGAGATCATCTAATTGAGGGGTTTTTATTAATCCAGGGTCTGTAAACTTTCTTTTTTAAAAAAATGTTGATAGTTGTATTACAATGCCCTTGGTTTCGTTTCTAATTGTATGTATTTTATTCTATGTATTTAAAAACACGATTCTCAGAAGGGGTCCATAGGCCTCCGCAGACCACCAGGGGAGTCAAAGACACAAAATCAGTTAAGGAGCTCCATCCACCTCACAGGTTACCTAGTCTTACTCTTTCATCTTACCCCTGAAGAAACTGACTTGCCTAACCTAAGAGAGAGAGAGAACCAGAACAAAAATCAACGTCACTTGGCCTCCATCTGGTAGAGAAGACATTGAAGCATAGAGATGGTTACTTCCCTAGGGAAGAAAAGCAGGGATCCAACACTAGGTCTTCTGACCCTAAATTCAGTACCTTTTCTATCCTACAGGGCTGCTCAGTCCCCTCACTTTATAGATGAGGAAACTGAGGCCAAAAGCGGTTCAGTGATTTGGTTTAAGATCTTATGGCCAGTGCCAACAAACCCACTGCTGGTGTTTTCAGGTAAAGGAAGCAGATTCTTTGTCCTTGGGCAGTCTCAGTAACAGCTGCTTCTCTGCCTCCTAAGAGATAACCTAGCAAACCTCATCCATTCTTTCCTCCCTACCCAGATCCCTCCCTGGGACTGGGGAGCTCTATAAGGACTTGATATTAGGAGAGGATGCCTGGAAATCTCCTCAAAACAGCTTTGTAGTCCCAGGGGCTGCTGCTATACCAGAACCTATAAGAGGCTTCCAGAGCTCACTGTACTGGGATTTTAAGAGTAAGCATGAGAAGGGGGCAGGGGAGGAAGGATTAGAGCAATTTCCAAGCTTTAGAGTTTATTGAAGCTTTACCAGTAACATGCTATGTGCCCCAATCTCTGTGGCCTTCAGTTTTCTAATCTATTAAATGAGAGTTAGATTAGAAAAAAATCTCTGAAGTGTCTTCTAGTCTGAATAATCTATAAACTGAAACAGGATTGTTTTTGGAGGAGTGTTAAAGAAAGTCTGGGGAGAGAGAAGGCAAGTCTACCCAACTGAGGACTAACTTCCTACTGAGCCCTGAAAACACACACACCCATACCCATGCACCCACACCCACACCCACCCACACACACCCCCCGCCTCTAAATTTCCTGATTTTCTAAGGTCTATTAATTTTTTTAGTGACTTTTTTGTATTGAGAAACTAATTTATTTACTCAGGAAAAAAACAAGATTTTGCATTATTTTTTGGTACATACATACCTCTATACATAATAAAGCACACACACACACACACACACAAACACACACCCACACACACATATACACATACACATATAAATTTGCTTTCAAAGACAGCATTTTTAGGAAGTAGCCTATATTCAAATTGACATATCTCATTTGATTCTCATACCAGCTTATGAGATAGTGCAAGAATGATTATTCAGATTTTACCTGTGAGAAAGGTGAGACTCATCAAAGTAATGACTTCCTCCTTAGGTCACAAAGTCAGTCATTAACAAGGTCTGAACTTGAACTCATGTCTCCTGCTGCAGGGTCTCCCCTGTTCCTTCCATGTCACGCTGCCTTCTTAAAGTAGACAACCCAACATTTTCCTTTCATTGGTTGGGAAAATCAGAGACCACAAGACACACAAAAACATCAGTAGAAACCCACTGAGAGTCTGGTAATGCATTTATCACATTTAACAATAATATGGCCATGAAACATTGCTAGTCACAAAAAATGACCCAACTGAGGAAATGGTTGTCATTGAATCTTGAGGATGTGTAACCTCAGAGAGCTAACGTGACTTGCCCAGGGTTAATGAATGAACTAGCTATGGAACCCAGGCCTCCTCCATCTCACAGGCCAGTGGTCTGGCCAAGATGCCCAGCTCTTGCCTGTTTTATCTCAACTTTCTATTTTTTACCCAACACTCCAATCAAGTTGAACTTGTTCTCCCTATAACACAATTTCCTGCTTTCCTGCCTTTGCTATTCCTTGTGCCTAGTATATTTCCTCCTCTTCTGCCTATCCATTAAAGTCATACTCAAA
>CM053582.1:502615745-502727461 GCA_028627135.1 Pseudochirops cupreus
TTCATTTCTTACTTGATCACAAAGGTAAGAGGCAGCTTGTACAGTATACAGACACAGTAGAAAGGGTGCTGACTTTGGAATCAGAAAACCCGAGTTCAAATTCTGTTTCTGATGCTTATTACCCAAGTGACCTCAGGCCAGCCTGGGCAACCTTTCCTGGCCTAGGTTTTCTCATCTATAAAATGGGAGTTGAAATAGATGGCCTCCGAGATCTCTCTTAGCTCTAAATCTATGAGCCCATGAGTCCTGAGCCCTGGCACTGCTGTTTACTCTGACCAGGATATGCCCTTTAATCTCTTTGAATGTGTCCTCATCTGTAAAATGGGAACAATCATACTTGCCTATTTTTCTCATTTTTTTTGGTAAGAAAAGTAACTTTTACAAATATGTGCTCTTATTTTTTGGGGGGGGAGGGGCAATTGGGGTTAAGTGACTTGCCCAAGGTCACACAGCTAGTAAGTTTTAAGTTTCTGAGGCTGGATTTGAACTCAGGTCCTCCTGACTCCAGGGCTGGTGCTCTATTCACTATACCACCTAGCTGCCCCAATATGTGCTCTTATCGAACCATTTCAAAAGCTCTTGGTCCCATGCACTGGAAGAGCATCCATGTGAATGGCAGTACTGGACCTCACTGGTAACAATGGATAGAACAATGCTCTGTTCTTGGCATGGAGAAATAGACTGGCAGCCTTGCTGGCTGTGATGCTAACAATAAAGGGCAGAGGGGGAGGCTAAGTGGTGCAGTGAACAGAGCACCGGCCCTGGAGTCAGGGGGACCTGAATTCAAATCTGGCCTCAGACACTTGACACACTTACTAGCTGTGTGACTTTGGGCAAGTCACTTAATCCCAATTGCCCTCCAAAAAAAAAGAGGAAATATTTAAAAATATAAAAAATAATTTAAAAAAATAAAGGACAGAGAAATAGAACCACAGAGAATCATGGAATGTTGGAAATGGAAAAGCCAAGCTATGCACGATTTTATACTTCCCCAAACCATCTAGGTAACTATCCAGACTACGTGGGAAATCCTAGTCAAAAATATCTTTTACAACACTGTTAGTGCCTTCACCACCCCATCCCAATCACACTTCTGGAAATCCGAAGCCTGCAAACATGTTCAGTACTGGTTTCATAGTTGGCAACATTTTGCATTCAGGTACAAAACTGCCTTTTCCTCATGGTTGATTCTTCTTCCCCTGTTGTTGTGTCTCCTCCTCAAGCTTGGCAAATAATCCGCAAGTAACATCCTGCTGTGTAGCAAATAATCTGCACTGCTGAATTAGGGTGTATTGTAAATTGAACAGGGTGGCTGCCCTGCACATTTAATGTGTGACTGAAGAAAACTCAGCTTTAAGTGGCTCTGAAATCTTTCAGGATTGTGGTCCCAAGATTATTAAGTGATGTTTTAACCTGCCACATGCATACAGATTTAAAAAGTAACACTCTTTTTAAATGGTCATAGCTTTTGGATTAAGCATCAATCATTTATTTCTTATTTTTTAGCCCCAACTACAGGGCAAACATTTATTGACTTCAATGAAGAAAGCCAAAAAGCAGCAGAATCACTCCTGACTACTTTGTCTTCTGTCAACGTTGGGAGGACAGAGAGTGACATAAGCCACTTCTCCATGAAACCTGAAGGAGTAAAATAATGTGGATCTTCTCTGATGAACTGCATGGTGTCCTTCTGCGAGTCCTGACTATTCATATTAGGAACGACAAACCTTTTAAATAATGTTTTTGTACTCAACTTCACTTGTCTATTTTCACTATGCAGTAAAATACTTCTAATTACCAAAGATAGTCACCACCATTTTTTTTTCTCAAACCCACCATATTCCAAAAGGGATTAAAAAAAATTCCAATTCTACCGTTTTCTATTAAGTGCTGCCATGGGAATACAGAGTAGATGGAAACAGCCCATTTTTTTTTCTTTTTTGTCAAGCAAAGCCTTAGATTACAAAATTGGCCCCTGAGTCTGTTGTTAATTTACTTTTTTTTTAATAAGAATTTTTCTGAGAATACCTGAGTTTCCTGGGAATGGTTCAAACCAAATCATTTTTGCTTTTACATTTCATTTAGATTGGAAAGCAAGTAATTTGAAAAAGATGAAAGCAAGATGTCAATTTCATTGCATCCTCAGCAGGTGTCTATAGGATATAGAGTTCCATGAAGCCTTACCTGATTCCCTCCCCAGTCCATGTCAGAAGAGATCTTTCCTTTCCATGACTGTGTATAGCACCAGCCTCGAAATGGGATGGGCATATTTAAACCCTGCATTAATACTGTATTGCATAGTACTGCTCATTTATATGCCTTATAGCTCTTGATTGATTTTAAAGTACATGAGGGAATGGAACATGATTGTGTCATCTTTGCATTTCCCCCTAGTTCCTAATATAGTGCTCAGCACTTAATCAACAATTGCTGAATGAACCAATCAATAGATAAGCCCTGAAAATTCTGTTTACTTATATACACCTCTACATTATATAAGGTAAAATTGCCCTATGTGATTTAGGCCATTATGATAAAGAGGTTAGTGATTTGCTATTCTGCAAGAAACAAATTTTTAAAAAAAATGAATGCCTTGGACTAACAAAAGTTAGTTGGGTTTAAATTTTTGACAGATACTAGAAATTTGCCACACATGCTGAGGATTACCGAAGATGAAGGGACTTAATATCCTCATAGTAGAGATGAGGACTTACTCTTCATATGATTATTTGAAATCAACTCAGTGGCAGTCTTTCTCAGAATATGGTGCAGCAGAATTGGTTGGTAGCACTCTGTAGGTTGGAACAACTGTCACAGTTTGTAGCTGCCACTCTCTCTGCTGATATTTATCAACAATCAATGGGATAAGAACAGGTTTCCTGTATTTCCCGAAAGACAAAAAAAAAAATCATTTGGAAAAGAGGAAGAATGTGATTGGGTGTTTTAGGACACATAACCTTGGATCATACCTCAAAACACAAAAAGCTGTAACATAGTAAAACTATTTATTGGACCAGTCTCTTGCATTAAGAGCTTAATTCTAATTAGTTCAGGTCTGAATCCTCAGCAACTAGAATACAACCAAGTGGAATCAAAATATGCACCCGAAATGATGAATCCAATTGGTCACAAGGTCCATCTAAAGAAGTCATTGGCCTCAGGAGACTGGGCATTTTCCAAGATAGTCTCCACTTCAGGATGACATTCACTGATGTGCATCTAAACATGATTGATTCCGGGTGTTTTTTTTATCCTTTTAAGTTGATGCCTATAACCACAAAGAGACTATCAAATAGACAATTTAGAAATTAAAAGAAAACACACTAAGCAAACATATTTTTTAAAATGTGTGAAGAAATATTCTTGAGGAAAAAAAACTATTTAAACTGATCTCTTACCTCTGTAATAGTTGCCCAATAATGTTGCTCATGTCACATTAATTAAAATTATTTACTATATATTAATGCCTGTCAAGGAAGTATAAACTACTCAAGTCCTCTATATTAAAAAAAAAAATTAATGTAATCTCAACAAAGCTCTGTGAAATGACTTTTAAAAATGTACTTTGATGCATTTTTAAAAGGCCCCCAGTTTTAGATATTTTACTAGTACTATTACTCTTTAGTAATTCCCTACCCATTTTTGCTTCTAAAAAGGGAAATTAATAATGGAGGAAGGAATCATTTGGTGAGCAGCCACAACAGGAACTGCTCCTTAACTTCTGCTTGAAGGTTGAATCACTATCAGTGGCAGAAATTCCCTGGCTAATAAGAATTTCTTTCTTTTTTTTTTTGGTTGTTTGGAGGGGCAATTGAGATTAAGTGACTTGCCCAAGGTCACATGGCTAGTTTTGTGTTAAGTGTCTGAGGCCGAATTTGAACTCAGGTCCTCCTGATTCCACGGCTGGTGCTCTATTCACTGCACCACCTAGCTGTCCCTGGTAATAAGAGTTTCAAAAGGCTTTGGTTAGGAGACCTTAAAAATGTAATAGGATTATCTGAAATTGTTATGAATGTGACAATATGGGCTGCTTAAAGCTCTAATAATGAACCAAGATTTTTATTAGTGGGTGCTAGAACTTTCAAGTTTTATTTTCCTACTGAAAAAAAGGGGGAAATATTTCTTCAGGCTGGAAACAAGAACGCCAAGAAATAACTTCCATCAGCCACTTGCCTCATCCTGGTTCAAAAGGACACAGGAAAATTCTAAATTTATCACGTTACGACTCCAAACTGCATCGAGAGCCAGCAAAAGTGTCTTAATATTGTAAAAAGCAAAAAAAAAATGCAAACCACAACTATTAATGTTCATTCTGAAATCCCATCTTTTCTTTCCTAAACACTAATAACAGCAAATAAGCCCCTGTATAACATAAATGGTTCAAAACGTCCAGAATTTGTTTTATGGAATGCTGCTAATCATGTCTTGAGGTTGTAAACACTTGGCTTACCCTACCTTTGGAAGTTCAGGACTGCTGTTAGTGACAAAAGAAGTGACACAGGGAAGACATGTTGAAAAAGCCTCAAAATTTGGGTGGAGGGGAAACTTGTTAAGAACGTGAATGTGGAAACAAGTATGAGAAAAGAAATTTTAAAAAACTTTCTGATGATAGTGAAGGAAGTTGAGTGTGTTGTAAAAGGGCATAAATTTTTACCTCGAATAGCTTGGTTACTAAACTCTAAAACCAATGCATTGCTAAAAAAATTTTTTTGAATGGCTTAATGATTAGATTTCGATGACTTCAGTGTTTTGTGTATTGTAGAATCGGAAATATTTTTTATTCTTTTCTTAGGAAATGCTGCTGAATCGGTGAGAGGTATATATTACCATATGGAATACTGTTTCACAATGGAGTTTTGTGTTTTCTTTGAACTGAGGTTTTTTCCTGCACTCTAAGTTGAATGTCTTCGAGTCAGAAGTCTTTCTTCATAAAATTACAAATAGATCAGCTGGATGTGGGGATGCATGTAAGTAGTCTCTGCCTGCCCCTTGGTGTATAAGGCTGGTGGAGCATTTGAATTGTAGAGTTCTGAGCTGCAATTTAGAGTTAAAGCTGAGAACTAGAGTTAATTCTGGCTTCAATACAGTGAGCTCCCCAGAGTGGGAGGCCACAAGGCTTCCTAAGGCTCAGTGGCGAAACAGAGTGGGTCAGTTTCCATGCTGACCAGCAGTGTTATTAGGCTTTGAATGGCCACTGTACTCTCTGCTGGAGTGAGATAGGGGAACTCAGCCACAAAACAAAAACAAAAACCCCAAACACAGCCTGCATCACATCCCAACTGCCACTCTGCAGTATTATTAATGAATTATAACCAAACCCATTGAAACATGATAAAACCATACTCGAGTGGTAAAGTAGATATGGCCACCAAAAACACCAGTCTGCTTTCTTTCACCATATCACTTACCATATCTATGTATATATAATTCCCATGTTACTGCCTTTACCTATTTCACTTGTTAGCTGGGTATACCTTTAAAATTGTCCAAAAAACATACCAAATTTTGTAGTCTAAAATGTTTCTCACTTCCATTTCAAAATGCACATAACAAAATGGGAAGCTGTTGATACTTTTTAATAAGTTGTGATGAGAATGCTATATAATTTTGTCACAGCAGATCAGAAAAAAGTTTAAGGAAGTACAGATTCAGAATCTTTTTAAAACAATTGGTAGCCCCCATATATATCACACAACAGTGCTATTATTTTGGGGGTGAGTTACAGCTGTAAAGTGTCACATTTTCAATTTTCTGTAAGGAAACATACCTAAGTTTAAAATGCATTACTAGAAATTGCAGAAAGACAACTCTCCCCAAGTTTAGGAAATTGCCTGTCGAGCTCAACCAATTCCTGCTTATTAGCACTCGTGCAAACATAAAATAAAACACAACTACTGCAATTAGTACTTATCATTTTCTTTTGCCCTTAGGTGAAGAACACCTGACAGCTGCATGCTGAGCAAAACTAACAAAACAAAACCATTCCTTTGCTTGAAGAGTTAAATTACCATTACGGGATCATTGTCATAAAAAAAAAATCTTACAGTGCATTCAAATACATTACCACTTATTTTAAATAAACACCAATTCTGAAACAATCAAGTTTGAAAAGCTGCACAAGTTAAAAAAAAAATCCCTGATTACATTTTATTTGTTCACTGTTGTGGCCTGAAATATTGTATTTTTAGAGAATACCTACCACTTAATTTCTTTTTAAAAATCCCTATGTAATGTAGACTAGCAGTGAAATCAGGAAAATTATGTACCTGTCACTCAATTTCACCATAAATAAGAGCTGTGATAAAATGTGGTACTTCCATCACATTAGCACATGATACTACACAGATCACCACAGTATATGGCTTAAAACATCCACACTGTATGGAACTTAAAGGTTTGGGTTTCACCCGACTTCAGCAATCATGCCAAATGCAGTAGTGTATTCCCACTGAAAAATGTTTCAACTGCAAGAATTTCCTGTTCCCCTATGCTAATCATGACTATGTTGGGTTCCACTTTGACTAAGGGAACATTGGTTAGATGTCAGTCTCCAATATAAATTCTGTTCCAGAAACCTTCAGAACAGAATTTGCATGCATGAAAGGTAAATCATTTCAATGCTGCTGAAGTCACTCCATCACGAGACAGTCAGGTATGACAGAAACGGACGTCTTTGGGGTCTGTAAAGTTGCCAAAAATTGCTAGATGCCAATACTGATTGAACTACAGTATGGACGGATATATAAAATATTTACAATGTGTGGTATATCAAAAGTTAAATTCATTTGGGTAATCTCATTATTCAATTAAGTGCCATAATTTTTTTTCTTCATTAGAGATGAGTGGTTAGCACATCATTTTAAAATGGATTTTTTTTTAACCCTTGGAAGGTAATGACAATGAACAAAAAATAGCTAGGAAAAATCTTATCCCTATATAGCACAGAAAGACCAAAACCCAAACTGACTTAATATCTGTGTTGTTACAGAACTTACAGTTAACTACATACAGTGGGGCATTAGAATAGAATTCCTGAATACATTTATAAGTTCAGAATTCATAGCCCTTGACAAGACACCCAATTGCATTATGTGCTTATTGAAAAGGACTTCCAAAAATGTCAGCCTGTTGGCTCACAAATTAGCAGTTGGAACTGTCTGTCTCTTTGATTTTCTCAACTCCATCTTCTTTACATTCTTGTTTGTTGCCATCTTTGTCCTCTTTGGGTTGACTTGACTCATTTTCAACCACTTGGTCTTTGGTTTGGGGTTTGCTTGTGGAAATGGGGTCTAAAAATACAATTGGACCGGACTGTTTTTCATTGCCCATATCTTTTCTTGTGCCTCCGACGTTACTGGGTGGTCTGTGGAAGGAAGAGTTAAAAACAAAACAAGAGAAAACAGAAAAATAAAAAAAAGCAGAGAGAAAGAAAATATTTGTCTATGACATTCCTTGACTAAAAAAAAAAAACCTAGTTAACTTTCAGATTTTCACTAACATGCACAGAGATAGAACTGTATTCAGAGATGCCAGACATTTAACAATGAGATGGAGCTATTAGGTTAGATATTAAGTGTACATGAAAAAAACAAAGAAAGGTGGTGACAGGGGGAAAGGGAGGAGAGAAAAGTAAGAGTACCCAGAAAAGTTGTGAAAAAGTAAAATGTACCTACCTTCTTAATTACATGCTCTTCTCAGGAAGTATAAAGCCAATGGATACATTGTGCTTTCTTCCTCACTCATTGGCTCCTCCTTAGAACTCTCATGTTACAACCTCACACAGCTGGAAAGAACACCTTATCTCCTATTCCAGGAATCGCTAGTGTTTTCTCAGAGAATACTGTCATGGCTGAGAATCTAGCTGTGGCTCAGATTGAGGATCAGAAGGAACACCGCTTGGGCACTTCTGCTGCTCACTGCTAAGATAGATGTCTGCCCCAATATAGCTAGAGTGCTCTAAGACAATGATCTTGAATGTAACCTGATACCAGTTGCTGGCATCACCAAATGGAGGAATTTGGTTAGAACTGTTGTAGAGTAGGGAAAGAGGCCCAAAAAAAGAGATTAGGAGCATGTACAGAAGAAATTTTCCAAGATCTTAAGCATTAAAACTTTTGCTAATACCATTTTCAGGACTCTGGGATTAAGGCTCTTGTCCAAAACCAAGAGACATAATGCTTCTTCCTGTGTATACTTAGGTAGGTTCTCTTCCCTATTTGAAGTTATTGCCACAGATGCTTCCTCTGTCCTTTCCTTTCCTTTCTTGAAATTGTGTCTCAAGTCCCTATTTTCCAATTTGAGCAGTATCATATTTGTGTGAACAGATTTTACAGGTACCCTCTCAATTAATGAACAGTACAGAACTCCCTTGTCTAGTCCATGTGTTAGGAACAAGGGCATACTAGGAGAGGGCCACTAAGATCTTGGCCCCAAAGTTTATGGGACACTAAAGTTTAACACATGCTCTTCTCTGGCATTTCAGAAAAGTCTGGAGCTTACCGCTTCATTTATAAGTTAACTCATTAAAACAGGAAGCTTCAATATTCACCCATCTTCAAGTCACTATAATAAACTCTCCTACCCACTCAACTCAATTTTTTTGGTTTGCTTACTTGTATTACTTTAAGTTTCAACACTAAGTATATACCAAAGGAGGTACAGAACATTGCATATGGTCACCAAGGAAGTTGCAGATCAAAAACTTACTGTTAATGTTTTACATCCTACTTATGGACAGAATGCAGAAAGTGGCAGCCCTGTTGCTCATCAGTATCTTTGTTCTCTCATACCTTATTTATCAGAAATACTTTTCCAGGTGGTCTCTATTAATAAGTGAGATCTTAAGCTCTTAGGGCTTGAAAGGGATGAGCTTTGGAGGACTCCATTTAGATGGTCAAATAGAAGTTTTGTTATGAGAAGCCTTGAAAACCTTTTTTTTTTTTTAAAAAAAAGAGAACATTTATCTTCATTAGGAAATTAATTGTGCAGTTTAAGTTACGAGGTGTTTTTTTTTTTAATCATTCCAAACCATCAGGTTGGTTTGTCATTCTTTGCCAGAATTACTAACTATTATGAGAGTGACTCACGGTTATTGGTTTCTACATCTAGGAGTAGAATTTAATCTTTCAGTTAGTAAAGAATATTTCATTTCTTTTAACTCAAGGTTAAATTCTACCAAATGAGATGGGAATTTGAAAAAAAAAAAAAACTAGTAATGGCCAATCCAGAATGTCAGCCAAAGGAAAAGAAGTCTGGGTTCTGGGGTGAACCCACATCTGCCATGAACTAAGATTACAGCCATTCTGGTCTATCCTCTCATTTCTAAAATGTGGGATGGAGGGGATGGACTAAAATTCTTAAGGTCCTTACAGGTTTTGAATTATGTGATTCTGGTTCATGTTCAACCTCAGTATATTTTGGATATTTTTCTAAGTCTGGAAGAATCTCTTCCCCTCTTGGGCTTTAATTCAACTTCTTTTTTTCTCAGAAAATTTTGGGAGTAAACCCAAGACCCAACATAGAATTATAAACATACTATCCCCTTATAATTACCTCTCTAAATTTCAGTATCACACAATTATCTAATTTTAATTTCCTACAATTCCCCACAACTATTCCTATGTATTAGCCAGACTGGAAAATTTGGTGTTCCCTCAAACACACTGTCTTGTCTTCTGCCTTCATATCTTTGCCCACACTATTCCCTTCATGAATGAAAAAAAAAAACTATACAATTTTTACCCATCCTTCAAGAGTTCATGGCATTTTTCCCATTTAGTTTTCCCAGATCACTCCTTCCTTTTAACTAATAAGACAGTTTATAAATCTTATTTTACTTTCATTTTGTGATTATTTGCCGTCCTGTCCTTTAGTAAAGTTCCATTCTGATACCTCATTGTGATATGAGTGACCCTGAATTATCAGATACAGTCATCAGAGTGCAAGACTTGGCATGTTTTGCCAAGCAGGATAGGCTCTGAGTATGACCCCAGCAAGAGAATGCATGATGACAGTGGAGAAAAAGGTAGCTAAGTTTATAAAGGGTCATCACCAAGAGTGGTCACAAGATAATGCAATGATTTTTGTCCATAACTCATAAAATTACAAAAGAAATGTAATCTCTTCTAGTGGAGGGGTAAACATATTGAAGAAATCATAGATCTGAATAAGTTAGCATGATTTCTCTTCTCTCTCCCTGGTCCTGAGGAAGTTCCATGAAGGCGGGAACCATGCTTTATCTTCTCTGCAATCTCTACCCCACCCATCCTTAGTCTCTACCATGGTGACTCTCACATAACAGGGGTTCAATCAAGATGAGTGGCACTGAATTGTCTTTCCCACAGGGTTTTAGAAATTATGCCATTTCAAACTCTGGGAATCTCTTTCTCATAACATTCATATGGAGGCTGTCCATATGAACCAATCTCACTATCTTGAGTACAGACAGAATGCTCATTCAACTTGCCTCATTTGTTTCAGGGCTAAGAATTTTTCTCACTACTAGATGAGATCCTTAGAGGAACCAATACTTTTCTGTGCTATATATGTGTACATGTATGTATGTGTCCTGACCACAGAACATATCCTAGAAAATGATAGAGATACTCCAACCATTTAAAAAATTCCCCAAGTCTTCTTT
The DNA here is from genome assembly GCA_028627135.1 of Pseudochirops cupreus. Classification (NCBI taxonomy): domain Eukaryota; kingdom Metazoa; phylum Chordata; class Mammalia; order Diprotodontia; family Pseudocheiridae; genus Pseudochirops; species Pseudochirops cupreus. The sequence goes on from CM053582.1 coordinate 502,626,385, forward strand.
GGGCTCTACTACTAAGATGAATGGCCATGCAATCTAAAACATTTGTAATTTTTCATGCTGACAGTTATCCTGAAATCACCTTGATCTATATATCAAATTATTTTATCTCTTTGTGGTAAATAGTATTCCCAACCACAAATTTCCTCTTTACTGTGGGTTTAGCACAGGGCCAGTTCCCTTGAGTTTACTGATTTATAAGGATCACCGTAATGATTCTTTCAAAAAACAGGCCCAAATCAATTAAAAACCAAATCCTTGGAGCTGCAGTTAACCTTATAGATCACATAGTCCAGCTTCCTCATTATAGAGATGATGGAACTGAGACCGGCAAGGTCATTCGTGAAGACATCACAGTCCTAGAGCTTGCTTCCAGCTCAGTGACACCCCCTCCCTCCCCCAAGCCCGATAGTTTTTATACAATACCACATCATTTGTGAAAGGCACGTTCTCCATAGAAAGATGAAACCCTGCATCATGGCAGTTTTGATGGACAATTTTTTCCTACCTGAATTCCAAGAGCTTTCCTGGGTAGGAAAGCAAGCTGTAGCATTTAAAAGTGCTTTATGCTATCTTCATTTGATTTTCATTTTCTTTTAGCTTTTCCAAATTTCCAGTCTGATTTCACCACTGAACTCCCCAAGTCTGCTTAGCTGGTAGTCAAGAGTTCCCTTTGGAGTCTGATCTTTTTTTTTTTCTGAGTGATCTATTTTTTTTAAATTTTTTTTATTTACTCATTTACTTTTAATTTACAAAATTCTGTTCCACAATCACTTGAGTTTCAGATTTTCTCACCTCCCTTCTCCCCCCCCCCCATGGTGGCGTGCAATCATGTATAGGATCTGCAAATACTTTCATATTGTACAATAGTTTGGTCACATAGAAGGGTTGTAACCAATGAGTGATCACTGGGAAAAGAAAAAAAAAAAGCAAAACCAGATATGAAAGAGAACGATAACGAGTTTTGCTTCAGTTGGAGTCTGATCTTTATTAATTTTAGAATGGTCCATATTTAACCTACCCGTATTTCTATCTCATTATGATGGGTTATACTCTTCCTCCATGGAGAGGGTGATCATCAGAAACAGATGTCTTCACCACTAAAGAAACACTGAGCTGGCAGTTACTTTTCCCTAAAAAACCCTGATAACAACAATACTTAGGGCATTCCAAGTTTCACTGTCTTGTCCATGCCAGAAGCAGAAGCTCATGTGCTGCATAGTAATTGTTTCATGCTATACCTGAGTTTCACTTTATCTTCTTTTACTAATCCTTTAAGGAGGATGGAAACAAAATGGAAGTAAAAAAATACAATATTCATGGAAATTCTTATGTGTTATTGCCCTACATACCGCAAAACCTAATTGACCTAATTAGAGGAATGGATGGTGAACTACAACATTAGCCTCACACAATTAACTGTAAAGCTAGAAAGGGGGCTTAGAGATGAACTAAATCAATACCTTTATTTTACAAATGAGAGCCTGAGGTTTGGTACCTTGGGCAAAGTCACACATTAGGGCTGGTACCTAGAAACCTAGGTTTCCTCACTCCAATTCAGTGCTCTCTCTATAGATTCATAAATGTTTAGAGTTGGAAGGGTTTTTAAAGACCACATCGTCCAGCCTGCTCATTTTACAGATAAGAAAAACAAGATTTAGCTAGAGGTAGTGACGTCTGATAACACCTAATAAGTGTTGAAATTGGGCTTGTAAACTAGTCTTCTGATTTTAAGGACAAGACTCTTTCCTATCTTTTACCGCTTGGTGTTTGATAAACCCAGCTCATTTAGATACTTTTAGTGGGTAACTTTGGGGCTTGTGTTTAGAAATTCTCGTAGTCTAAAAAACCAAGTCCAAATGATCTGACAACATATCACCCACTCCAGGACAAACATCATAGGCACATCCCTGGGACTATTAAGTACAGAGCTGTTTTTTTTTCTAGCACGACATCATGCTGAATTTCAAAGGTGGCGTCATTTGCTGATAAAAGGGAACACCTGGCTACAAAGGCACTGCTGCTGGGTGACTCATAACAAATGAAAATCATTCTGGCCCCATGGAACTTTAGGGAATTGGTGAATTTCTCAGTGTTTGATAAGGGATGAAAATTTGGCACTCTGGATTTTTAAAAGCATATCATTGTTTGTATTCGGTGAAATTCCTTTCAAAATCAACTTTTTATGTTCCAATTATATTCAACAACATCCCAGCTAATGTTTCAGCTGCAATTCATATTAACTAATGCCCAAACAAGCCCTAATAGATATGGTTCTGAGCTCAATTGAAAACAATCAACGCTCATGAAATGAAGGGGGAAAAATGCTCATTTTATGCAAATTCTACATATCACTCAAGCTTAATTTTACTGATAATACAAGGTGGGACATTTTGAACATTATAGCGAATGTAACTTTTAAGCAGTGAGAGTTATTTTATAAAATGCTACCTCTGAAAAGCTGATTGCCAAACAGTACAAAAATGGTCTCTGGAATAAATGCCAAGTTCATTTTTATTTCACTTCGAAGGGAACTATCTTTCAAATCTCAACAGCTGGACTATTTAACACAATCTGGTGAATCAAAGTATAGTTCTTCTCTAGGCTCGCAGTAGGGCGTCTGCATTAGTGCATGGCAGTGGTCCAGCAAATGACGCACAGCCAGACAGTTTGAACTCTGTTTCATTTACAATAAAAATGGATAAAATGGCAATCATATTTACCACCTTCATGGACAGAAAACTGAAAGATTTAAATCTGTCTTTATAAAGTAGTTTACTAGAAAAACTCCAGAAAGGACATCCATTTTATACTTTCCCAAGGTTAAAAAAAAAAAAGAATGAGAGTCTAGAAGCCCTCTTACATCTTTTTCTCTGGTCCTTTACGCAGTTACTACAGCAGTTAGACAGCAATGCCATGATGGCAGAGATGGCTGTATTGTCTTTTTTAGAAATCCTGCTTTTCAGGGCTTTCTAATACACTTGTAGAATTTCTCCCTGTATTAAAACGTGACCAAAAAAGTTCCAAATAAAAGATACAACTTTGCATTTCTGCTGATATGCTGCCATTTTCAAGTGTCCTAAGGAACGAGAAAAACACGAGTCTGTTTCTGTGATTTTTCTAAAATCTTTTCAGTTGAAAAGTAAAATTTAATTCCGTATTTTGGGCCTCTTTTTGTCTTCCGGCAAGGAGGGGGAATTTCAGCTATGTTTTTGAATGCTGACAAAACAGCTCAGTCAGTAACTACAACAGTGGCCATAAGTCAACATTTTATTCTATGTACCACATAGAAGTTTCATTTGTGTTTATTCTGGAGATCAGTCTTGGGAGAGCTCCTCTTTATAACACATAGGTGCCTAAAACATGACAAGGATGACCCAGCTATTTTTCTTAAGGGAATAAATGTGGTGATATACTTCATGACTTCAAAATCTTTTAAAAATGCACAGGTTTTATAAAAGGCAATAACCTAGCCAATAACGCCTACTGCCAATTTTTTCCCTCTTAAGATAAGAAACATTTCAGATGGTGCCACTATTTAGCTGAACATAAAAACTTTTGAGCTCTTAAAATACAGCAGAGCATGATTAATCATATTCTCTAGCAAAGTCAGTGCTGCTAATTGTTAGTTCTTCCTGATTTCATTTTAGCTTTGTATCTCTAGTGCAAACAGTGGGTGCTTAATCAGTGTTTGCCAGGCTGGGTTGGCTCGTAGTGGTAGCATAGATGCTGAAATCTATATGACCTTGATTTCTGCCTATTTGTAATACCCACATAAAATGAGACAAAGAAGAGCACATGGGTTTGAGACTGGACCTTAACCCACCAAAAGCTGGAAAAACGAGACAAGTCAATTTAATCCTTGTACACTCACAACACCATTGCAGCTGAGGCAGGTCACTCACATGAAAAGTTTGATCATCTAAGCATTGCTTAAAAACAGAGACTTCTAAGAAACAAAGTCTCCCGCAGCCCTTATGTGATATAGTCTATGTATCATACATATATTTGCCCCCACAAAAAGGTCATCTTCTTCAAAATGCTTATTTTTGCTCTAGGTTCCCAAAACAATTTGATTCTATAATAATTTTTTAGATTTATGACAATTCACGAGGTTTTTAAAGGTTGCCCAAATGTTATGACTTATCACCGAACTAACTAAATAAAAAAAAACACCTTAAAAAACGGCTTGCTACGGTGAGCCTAAAATTACATACTGATTTTTAGGGAACTACATTTTTTTGTTGTTGGGCATTTATTTATTTCCTTGTTTGTTTGTTTAGGACTAGATCTATGACTTCATTAGTGCAAAATTCCTCGTTCTCATAATGGACTTTCCTTCTAACAATGCAGGTCTGCATTTGTTCAGTAACTCCTAACAACCTTAGATATACCTCTCTACTTATTTTTTTTAATAAATTTTGTTTTCTCTATGCTAAATGCATCTAGAAGTGTACACTAAGACCTTTCAGACACTCCTGAAAGGTAATGAAAAGAGACCCACAGCAAAAGCAAACACCTTCCTTAGCACTTACCTTTATGCTCAATTCTCTATGTAGAAAGAAATAAGATATTCTGTGCTAAGTCTTTGGCAATTATCAGTGCTTTCAAACAGAAGTGAATGTTATACAGAACAAAATTAATTCGTTGAGGTATTTACATTTTTGGAATAACCAAAGAGCATTTTAACTGCCAGTTTTGCACTGAATGCAATATGCCTTTGATGACTGGTGGGAAGGTGCTGTTAAAATGTAATTCAGAACCCTTGTATGACTAATAAGTAAACAAGCTTTAATTACATAAGATAGTTCCTTAACAAACAGAGAGAGAAAGACAGAGAGAGAGAGAGAGAGAGAGAGAGAGAGAGAGAGAGAGAGAGAGAGAGTGTGTGTGTGTGTGTGTGTGTGTGTGTGTGTGTGTGTGTGTGTGTGTGTGTGTGTGTTGGAGGGCTAGGGGGGAAGGCGGAGGTGAGGAATCATGGAACTGGGGGTAGGGGAGGAAAGAGAATCTCAACTTCCAGGACATCCAGTTGTTCTCCTAATTTTGTTGTTAAAGCTTAATTGCCCATGTACAAGCTGCCCATGGAAAACCTTTGTAGTTGCATCTTGCTGAGGCAGAGCTGTTTCCTGCAGCGTGAGTAGACAATTCCGTGGTACTAAGATTACAGCAGAGGGGAGAGCAAATCCTTTAATTGTGCCAGATCATCAGATTAGGCTGTGCCTTCTCGGCAGCTCACTCTGCTAACCAAGTAGTCCACTGCCCAGAAGCCAATGTTTACTAAGTGCAGAGAAGGTGAACACACACAAAAAAAGAAAGAGGAGGAAGACCAAGCCTTGGTCTCGTGGTGGGAGCAGCAGTGTGAAAACACACCTTTTTTTTTTAATGTAAGTGTGCACCATAGGGGCCAGAAGAACCTCTTGGGTTTCCTGCTGAACAAAACATTACCTAGAGCCTTCTTAAGGAATAGTTGTGTGTCCATCCAAATTAAGTTCCAGCTGAGATAAACATTTAGGGAAATAATTATATACCAAGTTTCCCTAAAACAGAGCTCAGACCCTCAATTTCTATTTGGTGGTGTTAATCAGGTTTGGCAACTCCAAGCCAATGATTTGGTCATTTTCAACAACATTTTTCTAAATTAATATCACATGGGAAGCAATAAATTTCAAAAACGGTTAAAGGTCAAATAATAAGTCAATCATCTTTTTTTGTTACAAATATGAAGGTCAACTGAATTCAATTTTTGGTTAACAGAAAAGTTTTACTTGCCAACATATCCAAAATTGTTTTTTTATTCACTATTCTTTGGTCTTTGAATAGTGGTCCAAATGAGATGATCTCAGAAAAATACAGAGGATATAGAGGACTGACTCCAACTTCCATGTTCTTCCCACTACATAGGACTGCTATTATCTCTGATAATCAAGTCAAAATATAGGCAAACCTCGGAGTTGCATTTCCCATTTAATACTGGAAAAAAACCACAAGCAAACCAACAATCTATGAGCCTTAATGTCTCACTAAGTTGTATGTAGTATTAATCTTCCTGAAACAGATTAACGGGAAGAGTAAATGCTGATGTTCCGACTTTAATAGAGTAAACTGACCTGACCATGTTGAAAGGACACTGCCTGCAGTTTCCCATTCCTCACCCATATGACTGTAAGATTTATGAACTTTGAAAGATTAGTTTTCTGTTGTCTAATGTTGTCCAAAAACCCGTGTTCTGGTTTGTTATTATTTTTATTTATTTGTTTGTTCATTCATTCATTTTATTCGGACCTGTGATGTCAATGGAATGCTCCTGGTGAATGACCTTCCCTCTATCAGTGTACACCTGGACCTAACCTGCAATTTTCAGTCTTTAAGTATAGGAGAGGGTGACATGGCAAACATGGAGATTTAACTGTAGCCATATAACAATTATGCATCAGAAATGAAACTTGAACTCAGGCCTTCCTGACTCCAAGTTTTGTCTCTGAAAGTACTTGGGGGAAATCAGGATCCCCTTGGAATCCCTCTCTCAGATGCCTACTCTCCAGAAGCTTCTTTGGTGATACCCCAGCGAAGGACTAGGCTGGAAGTGTCCACCACTAAGGATTGCCTTCCCCAGCTGCCCAACAGACATAAACAGTATTCTTCTGATGACTTATCTCAGACCTAGCAAGAGCAAAGAGAATGTACTTCTCTTGCTTTTTTTTTTTTTGCCAAGTTGGGATCCTATAAGGTGGGAGGGATGGAGCAAGGGAGGGAAGGAAGGAAGGAAGGAAGGAGGGAAGGAGGGAAAGAAGGAAGAAAGGAAGGAAGGAAGGAAGGAGGGAAAGAAGGAAGGAAGAAAAGAAGGAAGAAAAGAAGGAAGAAAGGAAGGAAGGAGGGAAGGAAGGAAAATAGCCTTGATCCACAAGGTAGAGATGTCCAGAAGTCATGCCTGGGAACACACTGGCCATTAAGCAGCATAATGGGAAAGCAGGGCTCCCTTCCGTGGAATAGCCTCCAGAAACTCACATTGTCACCACAACCAATACAAGCAAATGAAAAATTAATCTTTGTCTTTGCGTAAATAAATGAAAACTTTTTTTTATCTACGCCATAGTGCCTCTCAGAAAACCATGTAAACACTAAACAGCTAAGACAATATTCAAAACAGTCAAAAGGTAAAAAATTTAAATAGCCCCTTGAAGGACCATAGGGTTAACTCTCAATTATCTGTAATAAAGGCAACTGGAAGCACAGATAACCCACAGTCGTGGATAATTAAAATCAACAAGTTTTTCCCCTTTGGTTTTATGAGTACAAAGTCACTAATTCCAAATCTGTAACGATTTAAACATGGGCTTGATCTTTATCGTATCAGCAGAAACAGAGAAGCTTCCAGGTAATCACAAATGATGAGCAGAAGGACAATTTCAAGGAATGTTAACTGTCTGTCCAGGGAGACCAAAGGCAGCAGAGCACAGCGGGGAGGGGAGCGGATCTGGAGCCAAACAGACCTCAGTTCAAACCCTGACTCTGACACTTCTACATATGTAAACAGACAAGTCACATAATCTCTCAGGGGCTTGGTTTCCTCATCCATGAAACGAGCTGGTTGGATGCCTTACATGTTTAAGCGCATGATCCTATGATTATGCCACATTTGTTTACTCTGGCTCCAGAATATTTTACATACTTGAAAATAATCACAATTGGATTTTTATCCAATTATTTTATGACAGATTTTTGGCTAATCCATTCTGGTCTTCTCCCAAGTGATCTGAATTCCTGGGGTTTTGTAGTGATAAGTAATTTGGTTTTGCTTTGTTTCTTTAGCAAGGTTACCTCCTAATTATATTTGTTCTAGGTCAGTTACAGAGACGGAAAGAAAGAGAAGAGGAAACCCAGGAGTGTGGTATGAAAAAGGAACTGACTGTCCTGGAATAAAAATCAGGCCTTCCCCACTTCCCAACCTATGAATGTAACTGGGCAATGGAGATCTCAGAAATCAGAGAGAGTTCTTTTCTCTTTCCCCCCACCCTGAGAAGGAAGGGGATAGTTATAAAGCATCCCACAGAGCACTCTTTTAATGTTTAATAAACTGTTCCTGTTCATCTTTGGATGAACCATCCTTCAATCAGCTTGTTATTTCTATAAATCTAATTTCATTCATTCCTGGTGCAATTAAACCTCATTTTATGTTGTTTGCCATGATGGGAAGGAAAAAACCCAAATTGTCACCCTCCATTCTTATACCAGTATAAGGGATAAGGAGACTACATATATTAGGATCAAATGACATAATACAATGAGGGAGCCTTTCAAAAACAAACAAACATGAAGTGATGCAGAAATAGAACATGTGAAGCTTCCTAAGCATCTGAGTGCCTGTTGATAGAAATATTAAATGCCACTTTTAAAACAACACACTAGAGTATGGCTTGGCTCTTTATTTCCTTTTTCCACTCCAAAAACTTTTATTTTGTGATCAAATGCTTAATTTGACTTCTCCATCTATTTAAATCTTAATAGTGCTATCTCTTGATCCCCAAGTGTCTAAAACAATCTTGTTTTTAAAAAAAAATGGTTTCTCCACTTTGTTTCCTTTTTACCCTCTCCTGTTTATATCTCAAATTGTCCCCACGTGCTAATTACAAACTATTCTAATTTAGCCATGAAAACTGGACCTCTAGAGTCAGCACCACTACATTAGCTTACTGTTTTAGTCTCAGATATTACATATTTTGGAAAGTAATAAAATGACATTTCTTTTTTTTTAAGTTCCTGCAATTTAAACTTTTCTCTAACATGGACCTGTCTTCCCTAATTCTCTCAAATAGTTTGAAGTAATTAATTTTAGAGCAGTTATTCTAAATTCATAAGATTGATTTGCCTCTATCATATAATTACACTGGAACTGTACCATATTTAAAGGAATATTTATAAAGTACTTGAAAACAGCAATCTTCTTTATATTGTTCGTATACTTTGGAGATCTTTCACTAGCAGTAAAAAAAATAATTCTCTCATAGAAATAATTGTAATGTTTGATGGATGAGATAATAAGTAATGTAAATGTTTTATTAAAAATATTAAAAATAGTTCTGGTCCCTTACATAGAGTTTTATTTGTTTTTTGACAAGATTGTCACAGTGGTGCTAACTTTCATTCAGTCTTGCAAGGAAATCATGAAAATATATCATCTCATCCCAACTGCTCGGCAAAGACTCACCAGTTACAGTGGTGGTGAGAGCAGCAGCAGCTGTAACAATAACAGTCAGCACTCATTTATCATTTTCAAAGTTGGCAAAGTGCTTTACAGATGTTATCTTACTGGATCCTCACAACAATCCTGTGAGGTTAGGTGCTATTTTATCCATAAGGAAATTGGGTCTGAGAGAGGCTGAGTGACTTGCCTAGGGCAATACAACTAGGAAGTATCTGAGATAGGACTTGAACTCAAGTTTTTCTGATTCCATTACCCTACCTGTGCCATTTAGCTCAGTAGTAAGTAGTGAGATGAATTAAATGATTAACTAATGATAGCGTATTTTTAAATTTATATTTTACTTTATGGTTTACAAAGAATTTTCCTCACAACAATCCTATGAAATAGGCTCTGCAACTATTATCAATACAGAGGAGAAAACTGAAGTTCAAAGAAATGGAATAATCTGTCCACAGCTACACAGCTAGTTAAGTGACCAGGCTGTGATTTGAACCCAGGTGTTCAGATATCCAAGTATAACACCTGGATTCTACAATTTTAATAGCCACAACAACAATGACAGTAAAATCATACTAGCTCACATTTATATGGCCTGCAAAGTATCTGACAAATATTATGTCATTCGATTCTTACAACTGCCCCAGGAGGTAGAGGTGCTACGTAATTCCTATTTAAGGATGAGGAGGCTGAGGCTGAGACAGTTTAAGGGACTTGCTGAGGGTCACACAGCTAGCAAGGATCTGAGGCAGGATGTGGGCTCTTCATAGATAGGCAGCTCAGTGCTGGATTCATTCAACTCTGCAAAACTGGGTATTCTATCTTTCCTATAATGTTACTGACTGATGGCCATGTGAAATGGACAGCTAACGCTGTCACGGATTCAGTGCAGGAAACGTTGTAAAGGCCTGCAGAAGCAGCTCTGGGGATTCAGATGAAACTGTACCAAGGCAAGGGCATCAGCGGCAAGTCTTCATCAACAATTCCTCAAAATAAGCTTCTTGTTTTTAACAGTTTTCTCTCTGGGAAAACCAACAACTGCACATTGGAGGGTTCCATTTAGTCAAAGCCTTTATGCCTCAATAATTAAAAGAAACAGTCTACATTTTACCCTGGATACCTATTAACAAAGGCTGATAGCAGCACAAGGCAAACAGCAACAGCTCACAACAGCTGCTCTTCAAAACCGTTTCCCACGTGTGCCTTTCTCACAACAGCTTTATAAGCTAGCTGGCACAGCTGCTATCACGCCCATTTCAAAGGCGGGGAAACTGAGGTCCTGAGGTACGTCTGCGCCCAAGTCTGCCGACTCTCCCACCAGCACAGCGGTGGGGCTCTCTATGCTGTCCAGAACTGCCACTGCCAACGTTCAAAATGAGTAGTGGTCTGCAGACAACGTAAGTAAATTTCAGTAACTTCCTTTTTCAAGTGAGGACACATGACCTCAAATACTCTGTCAGTTAAGCTTTATGCTGCAATAGAAACATCTTAATCTGGAGTAAAGAAACATAGATGAAGAGATTTAAGAGTTGTAATAGAACGAGACAGTCTAGTCCAAGCCTTCCTTTTACAGAAGAGGACAATTAGTACTAGAGAGGCTGTGACTTATTCACGGTCACACACAAAGTTAAGAGGCAAAGTAAGAATTCTAACTCAGGTCCTCCTCAGATTCTAATTTAAGAACAAGACTCGCCAAGCACATAACTTAAAAGAGTGTCTAGCGGCTAAACCAGAATTCATGAAGTACTACTATTAAATAAATATTGTGTAGCTTCACTTTTCACTCTTATACGGCACTGTTAGGTTAATCTTCATTTAGATGCTAAGGGACCAGATTGTACACAAATGGATGAACTCTGCATGTTTGGGAAGTGAATAACTGCTATGCTAAAAAAAAAAAAATTCCGGGACTTGTTTAAGTAGCATAATTGTACTTAAGAAACGGGTTTTTCAGAAAGGTGGTGTTATTCATTAATTGACTGTCAATATGAAAAATACGTGCCATTTTAGTCATTTCAGCTAAAGAATGTCAAGAACTGAATAATCAAGCATTAGGTTACAAAGTTGAAAAGTTAACACGGCAATGCACAGTGTTTGTATTAGTGCTTTAAATAGGTAAATTAAATTGAAATGTGTCTCTTAGGCAGTCATTGAACAGGCAAGATGAGAAATAAATTGAGCTTCACATATGCCTTTAAAGCGTCTAACAACTGTGTCTGTCAACACACGGATCCTTTTCACTGTCAATTCACCACACATTCTGCAGACCGTGGGCCTGCAATTATTTCATTTCCTTTCTTGGAAATGTAATTTCCACTTACTTTTGTTGAATAAAAGGCAGACAAAAGGTGGAAGGAGTTGCAGTATTTTCTGATTAAGATTATCTGTGTAATATGGTAGAGGGGAAAAAAATCTATACACACACACACACACTGAAGCATTTCTCAGAAACTAACTTGTCTCAACCCAGTGGTTTTTATGTCTGGATATTGGTTCCAATGCAGCCAAATTGGTGATGACAAATTAGCTTTTAAACAAATTTAAACACAAAGATGAAGGGTGAGTATGGATCATCTTTCTGTCTAAATGATTCCAATAAAAAGGATGGGAAACATTCCTGGAAGGGGAAAAAATGTACTTTTGGAAACACAATAAAATTAGCTAAAACTCTAAGTCAGCAAAGTAGGTCTTTCATTCTGAAAAAGGATGGGGAGAGGAGGAGACAGGGAGATAGACAAAGGTTAACACCACCAATAAGAGAATGTGGCAGTGGGAAAAAAATACCACTTGGCAAAAATAGATCCAAATTGAATTTCCAGTTCATTTGTCCAGGATTCACCCTTTGAACTAAGCAAGACAGCACAAGCTACAAAAAGAGGGTCCTTTCTCTCCTGGTGGAACAGGAAATCAGAGGTTTAATTAACCATGATTACAATATTCTGCTGATCTGATTTGTCTCACCTACTTCCTTTTCTTTAAGTGACAAGCCAGATGACATCCTGGCAAGAGAACTGAAGCAAAACTGTAGACTAATTTCGAAGAGAGGCTGGCATTGTTAGAAAACAAAATGATCCTCTACCGGATCTGTTGGAAACATAGACTTCTGTAGCAGGATTAACTCCCTGACGCTGACAGTGGCACTTTGAAGATCCAGGTCTGTTGAACCACATCTCTTTACCTAACCTATTTTCTCTCTTGGGATAGCTCAGTGTTCTCCACTCTTAAATCTTCTCCAAGGGTTGGAAAATGAGGATGTGAAAACAGACATTTGACATTTTTAAACAGATCTCTTGGACATCAATCCAGTGTCTTGAGTTGGACAGGCACCAATATAAGATAGATGAATTAAATATGTAAATCTTGAAAAAAACAATTAAATCCCCTACGATATGAAATATAACCTAAGACAAGCTGTTATTTCTTCACCCAGGATTTTTAAGGTCAAACTTTTATCCAGAAGAAACTGGCTACTATTCACTTTAGAGAAAAGAATTCACTTGGAAGATGTACTTTCCATCAGCCCTGAATGACATCACTCCTCCAAGGGACTCAACAGAGCAATTACTGTCTATCATAGGAACATGACTCTTCCTTCAAATGAAGAAAGAAGAGATACTAAAGGAAGCAACTATAATATTTTAAGGACTTATTGACTATCTAGAGTGTTTTCCAGAAAGAAAAAAAAAACACAAACAAGAGTAATAAATTAGTAATCACATATTCTGCTACATACTACATAAGAAAGAGCATCATTACTTACTGAAATGTAACCTTGGAACTTGTGCTTCCTTCCAGTTTATGAGGCCCTCCACCTGGCTCAGGTATTTTGGGGGCCGGGCTGTTGAATTCTGCCTCCAGAGTTTTCTTGTTCAATGCAGTTTTTGTTACACTGGATACAGAACCCAACACTGGCATGGATTTGGACTCTGAAGTGGCTAATATCCCCGTTGGACCTTAAAACCAAACACATACCTACAGTTTAACAATCGTGGGTTATGCTTGTGCATAGGGTATTGAAAAATAAAAGGCCTAGGACTGGTCAGACTGAAATCTCAAGAACATTCTGAAAAACATTCCTATCGGAAATATGATCCACTTCTATGATTCTGTTGCTTTTAAAGTGGTGCTGAGGGACCAATTCCAGGATTTTTTGTATTGTCCTTTGGAAGATCACCTGGGCATTGACCTGAGTAGAGTCTATGGCTGCCCTGGGATGATAAAAATGCTGTTCTCATGAAGCTTTGGTTTACTAACAGCCCTCCTTGAAGCAACCCTTTATCCTTCAAAAAGTTAATTCTTCACATAACACAGCTCCTCATTTTTAATGGAAAAGGGAAAAGACTTCAAAAGCTTCTTTCAAAAGGCTCATAAGGATTTTCTAATATAAAACAGCTTTTATAAAACATTTCCATTTTCAATGTGAATGAGAAGTAAGTTGGATTTGTTTCCTCTTAACATGGAGATAGTGGGTGAAGAAATCAAGGGATAAATAAAGAGGTCTAGACTTTTCTGATCTCTAGCAAGATATTAAAAACCTATGGAATAGGATTTAGTTCACTGGCTATTATAATTGTTACTGCATGCATTATTATTAATATGTATTAAGCATCGACATGGAGCACTTCTAGCCTTATGTTAAAGGATGCTATCTGGCTGATTTTCCTCACAGCAGGATGTTAGTTACCCTTGATTTGTTTTTGTCGCTGAAAACTTATAAAATTCCCGGACAGGCCAGATCCATGTCACAAGAATATAGGCAAGCCCCAGTCTAGGTAGAAAGCACGGTCCTTTTCTTGTTTGTCTTAAAGAGGGGGTAAGAGTGAATTTGGTGAGGTAATTAAATATCCTGATTTCCCTCTGCCCTTCAGGTAGCGGGCATGAAAATAAAGAGACGTTCTTAAGGTCAATAAAAGAGTGAATATAACTAGAAGGAGCCTGCCTTAAGCCATCTAATCTACATTTCTCTTTCCTCGTTTCTGAATACACTAGTTCCTACAGCTCATTCCGTAACTGAAGCCTTATTAAGGAGGAGGGGGAGTAGGCGAGCCCTTGCTTTTCCTACATCTAAAAAAGAAATTTAAAAAAAAAACATAATGGTTAAGTTGGACTTTTCTTCATCCTGTATAAGCTTCCCAATGTTTTTTGAGAGGCACTTGCTGCTCTCTGAAAGACCAATTTTGTAGACCAAATTACTAGGTAAAATGTGGGAATGATAATTAGAGCCATATGAAGCGTTTTAAAGGAAAATACACTTTAACAGGGCACTGGAGGAGACCAGCTGCAACTTAGGATTTGGGTCCTACTAGCCTCAAACCTACTCCCAGCTGCCCTAACTGTGTATTTCTTATAATCCTCCTGTTTTCTGCCTGTCACCTTACATTTGAATACATCTTTACCTTTTCCATAAGCTTTTGTGAGCAGAATAACACACTGTACATAGTGATATCCACTTCCTTCTCACTAGAGACAAACACACCTGTCAGGACATTATCTCAGTAAGTTCTCCAACTGCTTCTAAAGGATGGAGTTCAAAGAGTCCTTTTTCTTCAAATTCTCACCAAGCCTGTAAATTTCCTTCTGACATCCTCTGCACAGTTAAAGGTAGAATAAAGAACTGACTAGGACCTGAGAGATGACCCAGTCTAATCTCCCCATATTACAGAGGAGAAAACAGGAATCCAGAGAGGGCAAATGACTTGTCCAAGGTTACACAGGTAATAAGTAATAGTACTGGAATAGGGACCAAGGTCTTTTGATGCCAAATCTGGCATTAAAGCCACTGTCTTATTCTTTCCTCTGCATTTAAATCTCCCCATTAGCACACTGGAAAACTTTTCATTTCTACTAAAAAAAAAACAAACCCAACAGTCTGAGGAGCATTCTAAATGCAATGTTTGTCTTTTTGATACCTCTTCACTGACTGCTTTTAGAGGGTCATCATCTTGCAAGGCACGGAAGGCAAGAAATCCAGCTAAAAGCTAACAATCTTGCTTATAGCGAACATGAGTGATAGTCACACTCAGAAAGAGGAATCTAGTTTTACTTCATTCAGGTTTCAATGACACTTTTAGGAAGGGAGTAACGGTAAGATTCTGGAATCCAAAAGTACAAGGGAGTATTTAGTTAGCATAGTGGGTTGGAGGAATAAGATAGTGGAATAAAACTGACTTTGAAAGTATAACAGTAAGTTAAGCAAAATCCAAGATGAAAATCTCAAAAGTGAAAGGGTAAAGATCTCAACACACTTCTCTACATTAGCTAGCAGAAGAGGCACAGATGTGCTTTTCTTTTTCAAATGCAAGGTACTCTTTCAACAACTAATCAAACATCAAAATATTAAGTGTTTCCTCATGTTAAAACTCCATTAATTCAGTTTCTTTTAGGGAAATCAGCAGCAGCAGTAAAACTGGTAAAGAAACCCAATGGGAATAACTTCTCTCATTAGAGAAATAGGTTTCTTTCTCTCTGGGATCATGCCCTCCTCCTGGTAACTCTTCTCTGGGTTTTTCTGCCACTGTTCTCTTGGCTCTCTTCCTATCTGTCTGACTACTCCTCACTCTCCTTTTTCTCCTTGCTCGTCATCCATTTCACTGTGGTCCACTTTCCACTCAGCTGTCAAAATAATCTTCCTAAAATGTAGATCTGACCGCAGCACTCTATTCAATAAAATCCAGTGGCTCCCTATCACCACCAGGATGAAACAGACAATCCTCTGCAGGAATTTTTCACAACCTGTCCCCCTCCTACCTTTCTCCAGTTTTCTTATACCTTACTTCCCTCTACCCACTCTGTGAGCCAGTGACCCTGGTCTCTTTGCTGTTCATTGCACAAGAAACTCCATCTCTAGATTCCAGGCATTTTCTCTGGCTGTTCCCCATATCTGGAATACTTTCCCTTCTTGTCTCTGCCTCTGGACTTCCTTCAAGTCACAGCTAAAATCTCATCTTCTAAATGTCCTCTCTCTATTGATTCTCTCTGATTTATCCTGCACAGATCTTGCTGGTACAGAGTTGTTTGCATGTTGTCTCCTCCTATGAGCTCCTTGAGAGCAGGGACTATCTTTTGCTTTTCTTTGTATTCCTAGTGCTTAACACACAAGTGCCTTGCACATCATATGCACTTAAATACTTGTTGATTTATCTCACTCCCCCTAATAGTAGGTGTTTCCCAAGGTTCTTTCCTAGGCTCTCGCCCTATACTACGTCTTTTGGTAGCCTTGAGAGTAACCATAAATTGAACTATCATTTCTAAGGCAGATAAATTACAGATCTTCATATTCAGCTCCAGTGTCTCCCCTAAGCTTCAGCCTAATGGAGATTTCAAACTAGATGTCCCAGAGGGAACTCAAATTCAGCATACCCCAAACTGAACTTATTATATTCCCCTTAAACCTACCTCCCTTCCAAACTTCCCTATTTCTGTCAAAGACCCCACTATCTTTTCTGTAACGTTAGCATTTTTCTCAACTCCTCATTCTCTCTCACCCCATGTATCCACTGATTTACCAAATCTTGTCACTTCTACTTTCAAAACATCTCTTGCACCTGAGCCCTCCTCTCCAGTGACCTGACTACGTGACTACTCTATTTACTCTTTTGAAGCCCTACCAGGACCAGGCCCCAACCTATTCTTCTAATCTCAACAAACATGACTTCCCCTCCTACTCTGCACAATGCAGACAAATTGGCCTTCTCTCTGATTCTTATGACATACAACCACCTATTTTTGTACTGGCCACCTGTCATGCTTGGAATGTAGTCTCTCCTTACCTGTGTCTCATGGAAACCCTCTCTTCCTTCAAGGTGCAGCTGAAGCACTATCTCTTACAGGAAGCCTTTCTTGATCACCACAACTTCTAAGTGTCCTCCTTCCCAAAATACTGTATTTAACTACTTTTGTATTGTGTTTACTTTATATATTTATGTATGTACTCTCTCTCTCTCTCTCTCTCTCTCTCTCTCTCTCTCTCTATATATATATATATATATATATGCATGTCCTTGTTATCTTCCCCATTAGAATGTCAGTTCCTAGGAATGCAGCTACTGTTTCATTGTTTCTACCTGGATCCCCAATACGTGGCTCAAGTGCTTAGCACATAGCAGCTGTTTAATACTCACTGACTGATCACTTGTCTTTTAGAATTTTATTACTGTAACTTTTATGTTAAAATAAAGGATATACAGTTGTACACTCACCCCCTTTTTATGGAAAAAAATTAGTTGTCTTTTTTAAAAGAGAAAATTATACTGCAATTTGACTTGCTTAGAATGACCATCTGTTTGATGGAATCATTATGCTCAAATGGAAGATGATGTCTGAGAGACATGCTGTAGAGGGGATCCAGGCTTAAGGTAGTGGTTGGACCAGATGGCCACTGAGGTCCCTTCCAACTCTGACATTCTAGAATTGTAACTAGAATAATTTTGGATTAGATAAAAGCTCAAATTCTCAACATATTCTGGTTACTTTAATTTTTGCTTTCTCAGATGTCTAAATGCTCTGATGATTTCAACTCTCATCCTGTAGCAACTATGATTCAACGAACACTTTTTAAAAATTCAGAGAATTTGCAATAGGTGATGGTTAATTTCTTGGTAGCAACAACAAAAAAATCTTAAAGGCTGCTCCAAAGACTTAAGAACTGAGACTTTTTATTCCTTTCATTCTACAAAATCATAGAATTTTGGATTGGGAAGAGACCTTAGAGAACATCTATTCTAATGCCCTCATTTTACAGATGAGGCGACTGAGGCTTAGAGAGATAAAGTGACTTGTTCAAAAGGCGTGCTGCCATTCTACAAAGCAGCAAATTGGCCTAATGCCTTTAAAGTATGACCTGATTTGGAACATTTTAATTAAATAAAATGGTTACATAATTTTTCAATAAGCTAGGTAGATATGCGAAGAATTTCTATAACTGGGTTTGCTGAAACATCATGGTGTAGTGGGAAATGTTTGGGAATCAAATGTCCTGGGCTCAGATGAATCCTGTTCTGCTGCTTACTAGTCATGTGATGCTGGGCAAAGAACACTATTTCCCTGATTTTCTGTTTTTCGTTGGTAAAATGAAGGTAATAAAACATATATTACTAGGTCAAGGTTGTTTTGAAGCTAAACACGATCATATATGTAGAGCACCATCTAAATGTGAGTCATTACTAGTAGTGATACTAATCACAGAATGTTAGAGCTACCATGGACTTTGGACACTGTCCAATCCAATAGCCCCATTGTGCTGAAGTGGAGGGAAATGACTTACTTCTCTGGGCCTTAACTTCCTCACATGTCCATCTAATACTTCTCACTCACATTAGAAAATTTATTCAATAATTACGAAGAGATTATTTCATATTTAAAGAACGAATTTAAAGACAGATACTACAGAAATTGAAGAGTAGGACTGTGAAGAATTCAAACCAGCTTACTACTGCTATCTGGTTCTGCTGTCACCTTTCTGCGCCGTAAAATTCTTTCTAACTCAGTTTCACTGTTTTCAGTATCAAGAGATTTTAAGTTTCTTGAACTAGCAGATGTGTTAAGTGTCTCCTAAAGTAAAAACAAAACAAAACAAACAAAAGATTAATGTCTTAATACAACACAGAGAAATTTATAAATTCAAACAACAAAATCATTACCAGAATTCAAATGGAATTTAGGAACAAAACACAAATATCTGTCACAGAACCAAAAGAAAAAAAAAAGTGGTATGAATTCTTCGGAATATTGTGAGAACCTCTTTTTCCTATGACCTTTACAGGAAGTTAAAAGATGCTACTGAAGATGTGGATGGTAAGTTTTATGTGGAAAGAAGACAACAGCTGTGTTTCTTTATGAACTACTTCCTACATGAAGTTCAATGATGGAAAAGTCTTGTACATCAATGGTTCAATTTCTGATGTTTGTGGAGCCAATGTGGAAGAGAACAAATGTGATGAACTCACCTTAGAGAGAAGCACATCTTGACATGGCCATGTGCCAAGGAACCCAAATCCTTGTGGTACTTGGAAAAAAAAAACTGCAGCTGATCCTTCAAACATAATGACTCTTGATTCATGGCTGCTCAAAGCAAGTGCAGTTATTGCCAAAGAAGGTCTATCACAACCTCAAGGTGGCTACCAGAAGAGAGGTTGCATCAAATGCACCATGATTCAGGTGAGAATTGGACAAAGAAGCAATATAGCTCTTTGGGGGCAGCTGGGGGAGAGGATGTTAGGGGATGAAGGAAAGAAAGAAGGTGGTCTTCATTCCATTTTTCCTAATGGAGCTGATCTAGAATATATCCAAAGACCAAAAGATTCTGGAAGAAGTAGAAGGCACAAAAGTTGTCCTTTCCACCATCAGTGCTTACTGTGGCTTCAAGGAAGACAGAGATGACCTTGTAACTCTAAGATCCTTTGGTCTGATTCCTCTGAGGTGAGACTTCTGAATGGACATCAATGGAAACATCCTCCCAAACAGCCATTACACACACACACACATACACACACACACACACACACCTGCTGTTTTTCCTTATTTATATGTAAGAATATATCCCAAGATGTAAAATATCAAACTCACCAGTCCATTTTATTTTTCATAACATGTCTACTGCTTTCTATAACTAACTTTCCTTACCTGTGTTACAAGTAAGACTTCTAAAAGTACAATACTGACTTGATTATAGTGAATACTAAATCCGGCATCATTTATTTACTCAAATGGTAACACTTCATCACTTAAAATCTCTAGTGCTAGAGGTCAAATGAAGTTACTGTAATCATTGGCAGATCATAACATAAGTCTAGCCTTTATCAACGAAGTACAAGCTATTGAAAGTCCCCATTAAAAAAAATCTTATCAATAATGAGATTGCTTATAAAATTAAATGGTCAGAAATTTCAAACAGTGCACCTACTTTTCCATTGTGGTTAGAAATTTTTTCATTGCTTAAAAGGGTCAGAATGCCAACCGCTAGCAAGCCCAAACCAGGTTAATTAATAGAAGAATCTTAATTAATTAGATGTATGCTCTGCAGATGCTGACTTTGGAAATACTTAAGCAGCAGTCATCTTCCAATTTTTAAAAGAATCTTGTTTCAGGAAATATATCTATAGCTATTAAGTCTATACTTACTACCCAAAAAACCCAGAGAGTACATTTAGAGGAATATCATATCATATTTTGTGTAGGCCAAAATAACTACTATATGCTGATTATGACAGGGAGTGTCACAGAAAAGACAGTTCACTTTACTACATATGTAATGCTGCACACCTAATCCTAATCTCCTTGCCTGTGGCTTTGTCTCCTGCCCCCCACCTCCACCCCCAGTTTCCATGTAAGTGTCATCTTCCTCAAACACAATGAGAACTTCTTGAGGACAGAGACTATTTTGCTTGTGTGTACTTGTATCCCCAGCACTTAGTACTATGGGCCTAGAACATATGAAGGGATTCATGTGTTTTCCCTCCCTCCCTCCCTCTCTCTCTGTCTCTGTCTCTGTCTCTCTCTCACACACACACACACACATACACACACACACATACACCTTTATGTTACCTACAAATCTGATAAGAATGCTATCTCTGCCTTCATCCAAGTCACTGATTTTTATCTCGATCACAGAAACATTCTCCCACATTCATTCTTTTTTTTTTAATATCTGGGTTACCCCCATAAAATTCAAGGCTTGAGAATTCCATTTCCCAGTAGACTCCAGATCTCTCAAAGCTAAGATCTCTTCCTTCATCAAAATGCCAGTATGTTTGGTTTAACTAAGAACACCAAAAAGTAACAATACCAAATGAAAGAGATGTCACTATATAACTAACATTTGTACTTAGGAAGCAACTAAGTAAAAAGAACATCAAGTTTTTGATGTTTTACTTATTTGCAATACTAGGCAATTAATAATAATAAACATTTGACTTGATTTGAAATTTCAGACTCACGGAGCCAGTAGGGCCAAGCTTAAAGATCAATTGGTTTAATCCTTTTCACTCTATAGACTATAAATTTACTCTAAAATGTCATTTCTTTAACTGAAAAAAAAACCCCTAACATCTAACAGTGTAAAGTGGCTTACAAGTGACTAAAAAAAGGTTTCTTGGTTCTCAAAATTCTTATAATTCAATGACAAATTCAGTGACAATAAAAATAATTTTAAAATTATGTGGAAATGAGTTTGGGGAAATGGTTTAAGTTCATACAGAGGCTTTAAAAAATGATTTGCTCTCTGTTCCACTTAGAATAGGGCTAGATTCCTTAAATTCTCTCAACTGTGCACCTGCCAATCATCCATGACCTGACTATGAGCAGCTGGCCTGAATGCCACCATGCTTTTCACAGCCAGGAACTCACTGCATTTCAGCACATAGACCTCTATGGCATCATCTGATCAGCAGAACTATGGCTTTCCATTTTGCCCTACATTGTTCAAGGATTTTTATTATCACCTTGGCTCAAAAGCATATGACACGATAGGGCTTCAATATTTACCACTTCTTTCAAGGAAAGTCCATGTCTTTTGTACATTTTTTCTTTTTCAAAGAAGTTAAAGAACTGAAAGAACATTTCTATATAAAGTGTCCAATTGCAAAACATTAGTACTTGGTGAACATAGCATTTCCTGGTGATAATGCCAGCCTGAATGTATACACCAAGCATTCTGGGAAGAAATTCTTTAGTAAAGTGATTCATAATTTGAAGATTAAAAAAAAAATCCTCAGCCTAGATGTTGGAAGGTGGAAGAGAATGCTAGTTTGTCATAAGAGCATATTTTCGTCTGAGTAGTTTGCCTGCCCTACATCCTAATGAAATTCTGAAAATGAGATATTAGAGGACATAACATTTATTTCACATACATTCCTACTTCAAAAAGGTATACAGTTTTGAGAAAAGGCCTTAAGCATAACACCACTGATAGGAAGTTAACTCTGTTTTCCAACATTATTGGGAAATTGGTCTCAAAGATTCAAGTTATTCCAATTGCCATATATCCCTAACAGGTCTATTTGAGAGTTGTTTTTTTTTTAATGAAAACATAATATAAAAACTATATTAAATATAATTTCATTAATCTTTTATAATTCAGAAGGTACTTTAGCATCTTATATTTCCTGACACTGTTATTTTCTGTATCAAATACTATTACACAGTAGACAATAATTATAACTCACATTCCTATGGAGCTGTAAGGTTCCAAAGGTGTTTTCCTACAACCCTGTGAGATAGGTAAGTACTGCTATTATCCCCATTTTACAGAAGAGAAAACTGAAGGTCAGAGGAGATGAAATGTGATGTAAGGTCATACAATGGTCAAGTGCAAGAGTCAGGATTTGAACCTGAGTCTCTGGACTCAAAGTTCCAGCATTTTTTCCATTACTAGGACATGTAGAAGTCCTGGCTTATAGAAAGTTCTTGTTAGTAGAACACTGAATAGAGATTTTTCTGCGTAATAGTTACGTTAGATAACCACATTTATTCTACAACAGCTTAAATATGCTATTCTGAGGGTGAGCGGACCACCACTGTTAACCAGTGATATGCATCACTTCAGAGCTAATCCTACTCACCTAAAACTAAAGCAAATAATTGAGCTATTTTGCATTAAGTCTACAATTTAAAGACAGACTTAATGAAAATAATTTTGTTTACGACAATTATGTGGATGTCTGCATGAAATGCATAATTAGCACAGTAACAACAAACACAGGAGTATTTAGTCCTGCACCTCCCGCCCCCGTGTTTGTTGACGTACTGTGCATAATAACTGGTATTGAGAATAGAATCCTTCGTATCCTAAACACTTTCCAAGCAATGAGTTTGCCACTGAAAACTCAATGATTGTTCAGGCTAGTGCAACAGTCATTTATAAACTCAGTGATGGCTCACACACATGCCTGAACTATAGAATGGAGAACAATGGTTAAAGATAAGGACGTTAAGCAACTTAAAAAAATAAAATCTTTGAATTTCCTTTGGAGGATAAATTCAATTGTTTACAAATGAATCTTTTTTTTTTTAATATATAATTTATCATCAAAGGTTAAAAAGAAAGACTACAAATGAGAATGGGTGACAATCGCTCTCTTACTCATTAGTTATTCTGTTTCCAACAGATTTGGGGTATTCTCAAATTTCCACCTGAATGTCAGAATTTTCTTCTCATACACTAAGTAAACTGCCATCTCTCTAAAAAGCCGCAGTGTATTTCTATTAATTAACAAGCATGACGATTCTAACATATAGGTCAACATTTTATCTTCAAATTGGAATTCTGGGATTAGAAGAGGAAGAATAGGAAACAATCATTTTGGCAATTTAGTGTAACAGGTATAAAAAAACTGATTAGGGCTGTCTTGAATGGAAACTACAAATGTGTTATTTGATATGTTATTAACACCTGTGAAAGAGAAAGGGAAAATAAATATGGCACAAAGCAAATAATCAGAGAAAGAAACAAGGCCTCATAAAAGGTCTCGACATACATCAAATGTAATTGTTCAGAAAAAAAATCAGATTTATAAAAACATTTTCCTCTAATCCCCCACTAAATGAAAATGATTGAAGATAAGCTAAGGTTTGTTCTTACCAGTATTCCTTTTAGTTCATTCACTGCACTTTCAGAGCCTTTTGAAGATTCTGGCTATAATTAAATGGGGAAAGGGGTGGGGAGGAGACAGAAACAGCAGGTGTATTATTCTGAATTTAAAACTATTAAGCCACATAAATATCCATTTGTCAAAAGGTGCTATGGGGTTATACTGGCAACATACATGAATTTCATCATTTTGTTAGGTCCATTTCTTAGGGTAAGAAAAAAAATAGAAATGTTAGTGTTCCCATGGAACAGTTAAATGGAAAATGAAAAAAAACAGTTATGTTCAAAGCAGTGTGGACTTCCCCCACCCAAGTCAAAGACCAACACTTCCTCTGTAACTTGGAAAGTTGCCTGAGTCACTGAGAGCCTTGACCTGGACTTAACCTGGTGACACAGTCACTTTGTATCTGAGGTGGGACTGGAACCCTGGTTTTCTGGACTCCAAAGCTGCTCTTCTCTGTCTACCACACTATGCTGCCTTTCAAACACAAGATAATGGACTTAAGTACATATAATTTGGCTTTTGTATTTAATCTGATTAATAGCACAGCCCAAAGATGTGTTAAATAATAAGTTCTAACCATTTCTTTTAGGTCTTCTTAGGACTGGCACACTTTCTCATTTCATTTTAGCTACTTGATATCTCCTGTCAAGAACTGGGAAGCAATCATACTGAACCAAAACTCCTCTCTCCACCTCTTTTGGGTTCGGCTGAACCTCTATTCACCAGACTATCACTGACTGCCATCCCCTCCTCTCTCTTTCCTTTCAGGAAAGTCATGGGGAAGGGACAGTGGGCAGAGACTCAGAAACATAGATGGTTAGCGCTGGAAGGAACCTTGGAAAGCAGGTCCCTCTTTCCTTCCCAATTTTACAAAACAAAAACCAAAACCTTGAACATGTTGAGACAATTGTTCAAGGTCAAGTGGCTAGAAAGTTGCAGAGTTGGAACTAGAATCCAGTTTTACTAACTCCTAGCACTGCTCTTTCCACTATACTAGAATAAAGGAAGAGAGAAATGTGAAGATGATGGCTGGATCTGGGGCTCTAATGAATCTCTGGACCCTCAAAGGCAGCTAGTAAAATGCCTGCTAATGTTCAATTCATCCCACTGGATGATGAAAGTCAATTTTCATGTGAGACTATCACATAAAAGATGATGATCAGTAAGATCTCTAACTTTCCTCCTGCTTCATCTCACAGGAAGGTAGTAATAAAAAAAAAACCAATATAGTAATTATGATTACATTAATAATAACAATAAAAAGAGCTATCACTTAGATAGCATTTTAAGCTCTGCAAAATATTTTACAAATATCATCTCATTTGCTACAACTCTGGAAGGTAAGTGTTATTATTATCACCAATTTATAGATGAGGAAACTGAGGAAGACAACAATTAAGTTACTTTGCCCGAGGGTATATAGCCAATAAGTATCTGAGGCTGAGAAATTAGATCTTCCTAACTCCAGTTCTAGCACTCTACCACTATCCTCTGGACACGGAAAAATGACCAACACTTCTCTCCAATCAAGAGGTGGTAGAGTAACTTGCAACTTCTTATACCTAAAGGACACGGGAGTCCTCAAATCCACCCTCCTCAGCAAAAATAAAAATGTGGAGAGAGACAGTCAGGCAGAGGGAGGGAAAGAGGGAGGGAAAAAGGAAAGGGGGGGAGAGCAGAGAGAAAGGTTTGTTGCTTATATGTAAATTGAGCAAAGGAGCTAAACTTTCACTGCCAACAGTTTTCCTTAAAGATGCCACATGCTATCAGTGCCAGTCAAAAGCTTTATAGACACTAGCTTAGTCACAGCACCCACAAATTCATTTAGAAAATGTGGCCTCTGGGCAGGCCTATGAATGCAAATTGTTCAGCCAGAAAGTTGATGCTCTTGAACTCACTGCCCAAGCCAGCCAACCGGAAGGCAGCTGGGAACACACATTCTCTTCACTTCTAGCACTGCAGGAAAGCAGGGATGGTAATGCAGAAAGGGGCCTGAAATTTAGCATGCATCAAGCGTGAACGTTATTTAAAAAAAAAAAGAGTATTGACCAGTTAAGTCAAAACTAAATCTACACACGTTAATTATTACCAGCGAAAAACCCAGTAGTCCACTGATCGTTGTTCAGTTTCTTTCCAGATTTTGAACTGACTTTAAATAATGTGTAACTGCTGAAAGAGTCATGTGAAGAAGAAAAAAAAAAAGATGATATACCAAAAGTGGGATGGGAAGAACATAACTAAATATCGATAAATTTAAGAATAACCTTTTTTAAACATTTCTTCCTAGACAACGTAATTTAAGATTTATTTGGGTCACTATATTACTTTTGCTTTGCAATAGTTCAGGTTTGCTTATCTATTCCAGAGTAGCTATGTTCATTAAATTACAAAAAAAAATATCCTTTTAAAAAATGCCCTTTCATTTTTATAGTGTTTTCACTTGCATTCTGATCACTACTATTACAACCCTTCCAGTGAGGTACATAGATTGTATTATTTCTTCTTTATTTATAATCTGAGAAACAAAATGTGGTGTAATTTTCAGGTTAACATGACTAGCATACACAATTAGTATCTAGTTGAATCAGGTGTCTAGGGCAATATGGGAGCTCAGAAGTCAGCTAGTTTGACTCCTTCATTTCATGAGGAAACTGAGGTCCAGGGACTTTAAGTGACTTGTGCAGAATCACACAAGAAGTATGCATTGAAGGCAAGATTCAAATCCAGGTGTCAGGTTCAAGACTAGGACCTCGATCTCCTGATCCCTAGTTCAGTACTTTTTTCTCTAAAGGCTAAATCATCTTACCAGCTACAAATTCTCTATCTTGGTTAGGAAGCTGTTTTGGTTCTTATGGGTTACCAGAGTAAGAATGAACCTCCTTATGTGAAAATCAGTTACTTTCTATTTGATAAGCTACTTTCTGATCAGTCCAAGTTGAAGATATAGAAAATTGCTCTTCCATCTTCCTACTTATTCTCTTGGGGTGACCTACACACAGTGGCCATTCCAGTACCAACCTAGCCAAATTTGCTTTCTACTTATGGCAAAACATAGTTTGATTGTAGGTAGAGAAGGATCCAATACTAATAGAACCCCAGCTAATCCTAAAAGGTGCAGATCTATATGGGCAGAGAGGCACTCCTGAGGGTAAGAAAGAGCTTTTAAATTGGGGGAGGGAGAGAGAAGTGTCCACAGGCATCTAATTAAAGGGAGGAACTATCCAGCAAAGTGATTTTAAAAATTCCATAGTCAGCATGATTTCAATAAGACAGGAATACAAAGCAAAAAGAAGAGTATGATGCTAATCACTGTATCATAGGATCTCAAAGTTGGGAAGGACCCTGAGAATTCATTCATTTCTGGACCAAATAATTGAACAAAATATTCCACTATATTTTCTTCATCTCTGTCTTAGAAGAGATGTGATGATTTAATTTTTTTTTAAGTACCAACTCTGGATCTTTTCAGTGTTTTACAAAACTATCTCTGTTCTTCTGGCACTATAAACTTCCTCAATGAATCTTAATCAAATGAAAAAGGAAGGAAGCAAGGAACAGAAAACATCCTGGGGATGACTACCTCATACTTTGTCTTTTGTTTGTGGGATAACTAATTTTACTATCATTATCCTTCAATAAGGAAAAAAAGAACTGGAATATCTTAAATACTTCACGAACTTGGGTTTGTTGCAAAACAAAAACATATCCCCTCCCAAGTAAAACTGCACAAAAATAATGACATAATTGACATAATGCAACTATGTCAGTCCTGTTCCTTGACATTATTTCTACAAAGGTACTACTCTATATTCCATTTTTCATTTCTAAAGTAAGCACCAAAACAGGAAAAAAAGAAAGAAGATTTAGCTGCTCTATACCTTGGCCTTTGGTCTGGTTGCCTGATTAACTGGTCTAAGATGAACTCCCTTCTTAATCCTATCCATCATTTCTTCAACTGCTTGTCTCTTGAGGTCTGTGACTTCTTCTGCTGTTCAAAGAAAACACATTTCATTGAGTTTCAAATGAAGCCCAGGAAAACTGTAAGAAGAAATATTTTCTGCTGTGAAGTGAGAATTATCTTCTCAGTCTATTGCTACTTTTCTGCAATTTGTGATTTAGAAAGATTGCAATGTGCCACACCACACAGTCACTATTCAGATGCCAAGAGTCACAGAGCACCATGACTCTATTCAGGTGAACAGCAGTCAGGTAGCAAAGTTTCTGTAACAGAGCTGAGTCATAAAAATGGGAAGGCTTTTGTTGTTGTGTTTTTTTTAAATTAAGGCATTTAAGTCAGTAATGACTCCCCCACATCAAACAATTAAAATGAATTTTGCCCTATTTGTCAGCATAATTACAGACTTTATTGAATACTTGGTTCATTTCTGGAATTTCTCCAGGTCTTATTAAACCCAACTTTGCACTTAATCCTAAATAATCATGCCTTTTTTTCCTTGAAGGGGATTTTATACCTTATTGGCAGACGTCATATATTGTCCCTCCAAGAAATTGGTGTAAAGGAGGAGAAATTATCAAAGGTTTGACTGAAAAAAACATGAGAGATATTTTCCTCCTTGGAGGAAATCCAGACAAAAGCAACCAAATAATAAGTAAAATCTATTTTCCCCCCATGTCCACTTTTTACTGATGAATCACATGAATATAAAACACTCACACAAGCCTGTTAAAGGCATTTTAAATTTCCTGTTGGACAAAAACATAAATATAGGAATGATTTCAATCAAGTAATTAAATTTTAAAAGAAAGTTTATCTAAACTGTAGGCTAACCTTTGTGGTACAAAACACTAATAAATCAACTGAGATTTCTAGATTCAGTGAATTAACCTGAGATGAGTTACCAGTTCAAGGCCATTTGCTATAATGCTGAAATTTGGTACTTTGAATTTACTTAGAACTCAAGCTAAACTTACATTAATTATTAGGCCCTATACAAAAGTAGATCATTTGCAGACTGTCCAAGTGCAGGAAGATTATTAGCTCTGACTCCAGATAAATAGGATGAGAAAATCTGGAGTCTTTAAAAGTATGTGTTGTTAGTTGATTTTGAGTGGTCCTTAATATTTCACTTATTTAGGCATACCTAAGACATCCCAAAGTCTTGGTTTTTGAATTGGAACCAGAATACATATGCCTAAGCCAGTTGGCCCTGACACAGTAGGATACTAACAAAGCCAAGATCAACAGATTATATCTCTAGAATGGGCGGTTTGCCTTTTTATGTTTTTATTGTCTCAGGGAACCCTTAACTCTAGCTAATCATCTCAGAAATGGATACTGTTGTTCACAAAGTAAGACAATATAAATGTTCCAGCCAAGGCGGGTCAGTAGTCACCTAAGCATATACTACGGCTATAATATTCTATTATGTTGCACACACTGCTCCAACTTGGAACTTTCCTGACACCTAGTTAGTTCATAGATGTTAAGATGTCAAGAAACTAAGATATACCAATGAATCATTATGGGTAGAACTAATATCTTCTGCTGAAACTGCTTTAAATTAGATGACACAAACCTCAGGTCTGCTATTTTGGCATCTTTATGGATAAATGACTCACTGAAAAGTAAAAAGTGGCTTCTGAAAAATGCTAAATTAAAAAAAAAATACCATTCTGAATTAGGATGGAAAAACTGCATGGCAATTGATGGTAAAACACTTCCTACTAACCCATCAGCACTCTGGAAGACATCACTAAAGCCCAATTAATCACAGAAGACAAAAGCCAATTAAGGCAGACAGATGGAACATTATGGTCAAAGCTATTTCATTCTTCTAAAACATCTAACATAATAGGAATTTTAAACAGTCTCTTTTACTTGTTGGTTGGGATAATATTGATGATTCAAAGACAGATAGCTATCTGTATCCTATAGAGATTTTAAATGAGAATTTAATTCCTTAGTTGGTCTTTTTTTCCCAAATAGAAAAGTCTTACTGGCTGAAAGGAAAAAAAGACACCAGATTACCCACACAAATACAATACAAGCTTAAAGTTATCTATCTATCAACACACAATATGGACATTTTTTCTTTCTCTCACCCTTGTTTGTGCTCACTGCTGAACTAGCCAAAAACAATCTATATGAATTTCAAAATGATTAAGTGGCTTTATAAAATATGGAAGAATAGCCTACAGAGAACTCATGGAATATTTTATAATTCTTTCTGTAATGATAGAGTGGATAATTGTCTCACAAAACCATGTAATCAGAGGTACAAAAGAAATATCCAGGATGCTGGGGATTAAAGAAAAATGACAAATGAAGACAATTCTAATGTTACTGAACTACCCACCAAATAATCAAATTTTCCTAGGAAATAGTGCTGTGAGGTTAGTCTTGACTCAATAACCCAATGCAATTAATTGAGGCTTAAATTTTTAAGACCTACTTGAAAAATAAGTAGCTTCATAAGGGGGAAAAACACCCTTTATAACTTTCTGTTATTACCTAGCAGTGATTATAACTTTTTTTTTGTCCCTCTATAACCTTGTTATCACTTAAAGGTGACTGGAATGAGTTTCTGAATTTCACTGGATTCCCTAAATCTAGTAATTGGTGGCAGGGTGGGGAATCTTTGCTTTTTCATTCAGTCATTTATTGTATTCATAAATCATTCCTTACCGCTCTTTGGAAAAACTAAAGGCAATGCAATGTGCAGCAAAATGTTCTGGATTCAAAGTCCTTTCTCTTCATTACCCTAGCAATGGGTTTAACCTCTCTAAGTTTAAGTCTCCTCATCTGTAAAAAGGGGTTAAGATACCTTATAAGGTTGTTGTAAGAAAAACAGTGATAAAATCTTAAAGCATTATAGAAAAGTGATTTTGTCATGTTGACACTGATTTGATTTTTTTAAACTAAGGGTCATAAACATAACCTTTATCTAAAGTAATTACAAAGCTGTTTCCCCCCCTCCCCCCATTTTTCTGCTTCTTATCACTAGAAGTCCATTTGGTAGGACACTGATAAGAACCTAAACTCAATAGACACATCTCCTGGGAGCTAAAAATTGGTCTAATAGGTTGATTCTTCATAAAATTAAACTCTTTTAAATCCATGATGGCATCTTAAATTCAGACCTTAAAATACACGTAAAATAGCTTCATACACCCTGCCTAAATTCACCATAAGTTACTTCATCAAACAGTAATAACTACAGTTAGGCAACAAGAAACCAGTTTTTATGGGCTCAGGGAAGTCACAGTACAAACAAAGGTCAGCTGTATCTCATGAACCACTGTAGTATGCC
The DNA here is from genome assembly GCA_028627135.1 of Pseudochirops cupreus. Lineage (NCBI taxonomy): Eukaryota > Metazoa > Chordata > Mammalia > Diprotodontia > Pseudocheiridae > Pseudochirops > Pseudochirops cupreus. The sequence goes on from CM053582.1 coordinate 502,657,443, forward strand.
GCTCCAAATGTGCAAGTTATGTTGAGACTGAACCCTAAACTTGACATTCCAATCTCCAGTTATGAACACAATAGGAAGTTCCACAGCTGAAGTATGGAATTCTCCCATTCATGTACTCCTTCATATAATTCTGGTGTAACCACTATGGGTAAGGTGCTATGAAAAAAATATGCCATCATCAAAACAAGTCATCACCAGAAGCTCAGAGAATGCTGTTTAATCTGCATGTGTTGTTGGTAAGGTACTATGTATCCTTTCTATCAGTATGATTTTAAAGTTATTCCCAGAAACCTTTCAAAACACCATGGACAGATCAAAATGCCCCATTGTGCTGCTGGCCAAAATCATTTTCAGAAATTATCAAAAAATTATAACTTTATATAAATATTTCTACTTAGTCTCACAATGCAACAATCTAATGGCAAGAGCAGTCAGGAGAAACACATTGCTGCGTTTCAGTGAACTATAAATAAAATTTTATTTTTAGAAATTGAGAGGATTTAGAATACTAAATGCTTTAGTGTTATTAAATGGTACAGTTGAAGATAACATATTCAAGATACAGTCTGTTTCAGGGGAGAATACATTTTATTCTGAGTGACTCAACTGAAAATAAACATAATCATCCTAAAGCAAGATTAAACCAGAAACAAGTTCAAATTGCATAGTTGGGGGGAAGCTAAGAATGAATAATCAAGGAAACTGCGTAAAGCTGAGAAACTGCCAAAGGCAGAGCTGGTGCTGAATCCAATAATCCTCAGGCCAGGATTCTGCCTCCCTTCCATTCTAAGGCCATTACTGTTTCCAGGAATGAGCACAAAAAGTGGGAAGGCCCCAGTTTCAAAGTCTCCTCCTGAGGCCCACACCAATACCCCAAGGCCTAATTGTTCAGGGTTACTATCAAAACCTCTGTGGAAAAACTACATCAAATCTCTACTCATAAACCTCATTATCAACATTTCAGAGCCAGAGAAATTTCATATTGGGCAGTATTTGTACATAAATGACTAACATCACGTATATTAATAAAGTGCAAAAAGGTGACACTTACCAGTTTCTGGCTGAACTGCTTTTTCTTTCTTGGCTCCACTGCTGCTTGGATGGGATCTCTTTCGTATCATGGACATAAGAGACCTTTCAAGAAAAAAGAAAAAGACCAGAAGAAGCCCCTAAATTCCTCTTCGCAGTGATATATCTTAAAGTACTAATAAATATTTAGCTTTTCTTTATGGGCATAAGCCTTTTAACTGGGGATCAAGGACATATATGGCTGATACTGCTTCCTTATTACTTCTATAGAAGTAATGTTTGTGAACACAGAAAAATGAGGTCTACCTCTCTGTCTTAGGCATAGAGAGGACCACAGTGAAAAGAATGCTGGGTTTAGAGCCAGAGAACTTGCTCTGCTACTTACTATTTGCGTGACCTTGAATAAGTCATGTCATTTATCTAAGCCTCAGTTTCCTCATCTGTAAAAGGAGGAGGTTGGACTAACCAACCTCTAAGGTCCCTTCTGGTTTCAAATCCATGATCTCACAAAAGTACTGCTAGCTTTGCTTTTGATTTTTTAAAAATAATTATCATCCATGAATCAGCAAAAACAGTTAAGAAGCCAAATGGGCAGTTAGATAATAAAACAGAAATCTTTACATCTAGAATGTTCTCAGAATTACTTTGAATTTTATGGATAAAGTAAATTTTTGGGACTCTTTTTTTAAAGGACAACTCAAGACAAGTGAAAAACCTTTTAAGCAGCTCAAAGAGTAAAAAAAAAAGTGCATACAATCTAAAAAAGATCTTATCTGCTCACCATAACTGAAACTCCTAAAGGCAGAAAACAAGGCTAGGGAGGAAAACGAAACTAATCCCACTAGTTTCCCAAGCCTACGAGGAATCTGGAACTTTAAGACATAAGAAAGATGTGTGTCAAAGGAATGCTTTTTCCTTCTGTACTCAATGAACCTGCAGTCCAGTCTAGTATTCTCCATACCAAAATAAGAGTTTTCAAGTAATACACTTGATGTCTTCAGAGGGATATGACTGGTCACCATCTACTTTTGTATCATCCTAACACTCTAACATATACAAGCCTTTGCATTTATTCTTTCCTCAGTCAGGCTAGAAGTGCAGGGACTATTAACAGTTCTGACCCCACTACTGATTAGCATAGCTTTTTAACCTGTTTTAGACCTGAGCCAGTTTGCCCTTCTTTATAGGCATCCTGGAGGACGTTCCTGCCTCACCATATTAATGACAAACTTAGTGTGGACACCCAACTGAAAGAGCCCCACCACAGGTCAGAACTCCTAAGCATAAGAGATCTGCTATCCTCGGCCTCTTCAGTAGCTGGCACGGGCCTGTGGGAACTCCACCTAGCTATAAACCAGTCTTGAAAAATCCTACTACCATAAGGAAATCCAAGTACTTTGATACATTCAGTTTCAAAAATATAACAATCTTTACAGACCTACTTACCGGATTGGATTAGGAGGTGGTGGGGGAAGTGGTGGAGGAGGAGGTGGCGGTGGTGGCACTGAATTTTCTGACTGGTGTACTCGTTTCTGGAGTTCATCAACTATATGGAGAGCAAATATGAAGGGGTGAAAGCATTTGGTGGGGAAAAAAAGCAATCGTAGGCCTTCAAAACAAAACAGGATTAGGACTAGAGTGTTTAGAGATGAAAGAGGTCTTGTATTTTATCTGGTCCAAACTCCAAATTTCACACATTAGAATATAGGCTCAAAGACTGAGAAAGTTAACTACTTTTCCCATGGTCATGTAAGTTGTCAGTAGCAGAGCTAAGATGAGAAGTCACTACTTCTGACTCCAAATACTGTGCTCCTTCTACTTTCGACACTTACATAATTCAAAAACAGGATGTCTCAAAAGCTACTAAAACTTTTTAAAATGTACTAAGATTTTTGGGATACCTCGCGTTATCAATAAGGAAAAATCAGAAAATAATACCAAGTCCCTCTTAGAATACCATATTTCCTACCATCTGACTCTACTTTTCCTCTAGCTTAGTGTTATTCCCTCACAGATTATGTCAAAACTTGTAACTATCTGCTATAGCTACATCTGTAGAAAATTAAGTCAGAATAGTTGGATGGGTAGGTGAGTGAGTAGACTGAAAATGAAAAGTTTATTCACAAAATAACAACTTACCTAATACAGATTTTCAAAACTTTAAATGGCTGCCTTCAGAATAAGATGGGCCAGTAGTCAATTTTAAGAATAACATCTAACAATGGATTCTAATGGATACCAACTCTCCTTATTCTCATTGATAACCATGCCAATTTGCTTTCTGAGGCAAACTAGTGACAGCATCTGAATTTTAAGCATTTTACTAGTATTCTTTTTTATATTAAATTTAACAGCTTTTGGAATGTTTGTAATTTACAATCTATACCTATAAGAAAGCATTATGGCACTAATCACTAATTCATTCAGGCAACATTTATTTGTTGAGTATGTGAAAGGCTATGTACTAGAAGCTTAAAAGCAAGTAAGAAAGAAAAACCATGTATATAAACATATAAAATAAAATATTACCAGGGTACAGATTGGGGGCTATGGAAATTTAAAAAAGAGGTCACTTTCATTTGAGGAAATTTGTGGAAGCATTATGGGAGGTGATTTTTGAGTAGGGTTTTGAAAGAGAGAGAGGATTTTAAACAAGGAGATCTTAGGGAGAAGATATTATAGGCATAAAACACTTCCTGAGAAAAGTCTCAGAAAACTCAGGTCACATGCATGGAACACACTTATCAAATGGTGTACATGAGATTTTTAACATCTTCTAAGAAATATGCTAGAGGATTTCGGTGAATCCACAACCTCTCAAAAGAAGCAACCCGATACATGGGAGAAAATGGATGCAAAATGTTTTCCAGATTATATATAGCACGCAGCTGTATAAACAGTCCATTGACAGTCAATTAGTACATTTACCTGAGAATGACAAAACAGATGTACAATGAGCAAGACGCAGAATTTAATCGTCAGAAAAGAGTAGGCTGGACCACATGTAGAAAGTTATGTACTACTTTCAATAATCTTAAACTGCTCTCTGACATACCACACACATACACATAAACAGGTATGTATCTGTGCCAGGCACCATGCTAAATGTGGGTGCTGTGCCAAATGTGTTAAATACAAAGAGGTGAAAGACAGTCTTGCCCTCAAAAAACACACAATCTAATGGAAGAGAAAGCAGGCAAACGAATATGCACAAATAAGCTACTTACAGGATAAATAAGAAACAATTAAGAAAGAGAAGGCTCTAGAATTGAGGGATTAGGAAAGGCTTCATGTAAAAGATTGGATTTGAGTAGGACTTAATGGAAGCCAGGAGGCAGAGATGAGGAGGGAGAGTATTCCAGGCATGAGAAAGGACCAGAGAAAATACCTGGAGCCATATAATGGAGCATCTTATTCATGGGCCAGCAAGGAGGCCTATGTCACTGAATCATAGAGTACGCGGCAAGAAATAAGGTGTAAAAAGAATGGAAAGGAAGAAAGGGCCAAGATTAAGAAGGCTTTCAACAAAAAAACAGGATTTTTAAAAATCTGATCCAGGAGTACAGTAACCACCAGGGATAGTGGTAGTAACATCAAAGGAGATAAGGGGTAACATACAAAATACGTTAAGAAAGTAGAAACAGGACCTGGCAAGTGATTGGATATGGGAATGAGCGTGAGGAATTGAAGATAATACTTACGTTGCTAATCTGGACGATAGTAGGACCTTTAACAGTCACAAAGAAGACAGAAAAAGGAGAGGGTTTGATGAAAAAGATAATGAGTTCAGTTTGGACATGCTGAGTTTAAAATGTATATGGGACATCCAGTTTGAGACGCCCAAAAGGCAGCTGGAGAAGCGAGTCTGGAGGGGAGCGAAGAGCTTGTTGTTTAATTGTTTTTCAGTCATTTCCAATTCTTTGTGACCCCTTTTGGGGTTTTCTCGGCAAAGATACTGCAACAGATTGTCATTCCCTTCTCCAACTCTCCAGACTTCTCCAGGAAACTGAGGCAAACAGAGTTAAGTGACTTACCCGGGACCACAAAGCTACTAGGTATCCGAGGCCATATTTGAACTCAGGTCTTCCTGATTCCAGACCTAGCACTCAGTTCACTGTGCCATGTAGCATTCCTCAGCATGAAGGTTAGCATTGGACAGATCTGAGAATCATCTACATAGAAATAACTGAATTCATGGGAGCTGATGAGATCATCAAGTGAAAACATTATTAAAGGCCCTGAATAAACTTTTGGGAGACAAGCGCTATTAGCAGGGTAGGGGGAGTGAAATGATCAAGTATTGCATTATGAAGAGAAATAGCAGCATGTTGAATAAAATAAAGGGGGAATAGTGGCCACTCACACATTTTAGTGAAGCAGACCTAAAATGGGCATAGCAATGGGAATGAAAAAAAAAAGATGATGAGAATGAAATACTTCAGTGGTAGTACTGATAGGATTTGGTGACAGAGAATGTAGGTAGCAAGGAGTCAAATATAATTTTAACTATTTAATCATGCATTGTCTAACAGTACTACAAGTTTCTTTAATGCAGGAGCTATATTTTCTTTTATTTATAGTGCTTAGTACAGTGTTGGGCATAAAGAAGCTACATAATAAAACTCTTGCTGAATTGAACTGAGAGGAACCCCAGTCTCTGTTCCTCCTAATGACAAAATCAACAACAAACATAATTGTCTATCATGTATAAGGACCATGCTAGGAACTACGGGGTGCAGAGCGGGAAAACATGCCTTCAAGGAGCTCACAGACTAATAGGGTTGTGTAAAAAAATACATAAATAATTATGACACAAGGTAGAAAAAAGGGGAGGAAGAGTCTAAACAAAGTGCCACAAGAAATACATAGGAAAGGTCCATTTCATCTGGAGGATTAGGTACCTGGAACAGGTGGCACCTGAGCTGGACTTTGGGAGAAGACAACAATTTATTTATCTGCCAAGTTTAAAAAAAAAAGTTTAATGATCATAACACCAAAAACCACATGATAATGTTTAATTTTTCACATGGGAATAAAGCTATTCTATCATTTCACCATTTGCTAACATTGTAAACTAAACTATCAAAATTTTACAAGTTACAAATTTCCAGCCTGTTAGCAACTTCAAATCAGACAGGAGGCCCAGATGGTAGCAGTTTAAGGGTCCCGATGTGAAACTTGCAAAATAAAGTACTTTTGAGATTAGTCAAGAAGATTGCTCCTTAGAAGAATTTACCCATTTGAAAACAGTACTCTCCGACGATTTGTACAGGGAGTCTATAAATGTGGACGTGCCTCTCTTTTCAGTTAGCAAAGTAAGAGCTATCATCATTCATAACCTGCACTAAATGGTCCTACATCGACAAAAGGCAAAACTCAAAGTGTCTGCTTCTTCTTTACCGGGTAACTTTGATCACGAAGAACTGTGGGCAGATGTTTTTTCACGGTGTCCTCAGCGGATTGGGACAGCTGAGTGCATGACGCCCCAGGGGGAGGAAACGGGGAGGTCATTTCTTCCGTTTTCAGACCTAGTGAAAGATGATTTTTTTGTGCTTTGAGTTAGGAATCTGCCCCCGCGACTTCAGCCTTCGAACAGCCTCCCGCATGTGTTTGGGCTGCAGGGGGGGCAGCTCGCCCCATTTCTCGCACACATCCAATGCTTCTTCTACTACTTCCCCGACGAAGACCTTAGAAATGCCTGACATCGCAATGACAACATTCTGGGAGACCGAGGTGCCGGTGATGGACTGGATCAACCGTTTAATAGCGGCCTTGGGGAAGGCTGAACGTCGGTACATTTCGTACCGGTTCAGCTGCTCTTCAGAGAAGGAAGAAACCAGGATCTGCATCTTCTGGATTTCGTCCTCATCTACTTTGTGCTCTTTCTCTTTCCTCTCTTTCGTTTCGATCTTCATCTTCTTGGCCGCAGGAGGAAGTAACGAGTCCTCCCTTCCAGCCCCAATGAAATCCGATGCTTCTTGGCCCTTGAGCTCGACGTCTTCGGCCGAAGCCTCCTTGGAGTCCCCGTTCTCCTCGCCGTCTGTGTCCTCTGGGGCCGCGTCGGGCGGCTGAGCAGCTCCCGGGACCGGCTCTGGGGTGGCGGCAGCGGCAACGACAGGCGCCTCGTCCGACGCGGAGCCCTCTCCGGCCTTCTCCGGGGACGACTCACCGGGATCGTCCATCGCGGCTCTGCGGAGGCGGAGAAAAGCGCGGAGCCTCTCCGTCAGTCCCGGGAAAGTGGCCGAGCCGGGCCAGGCCGAGCCGGGCGAACAGACTTCCGGCAGTCGCGCCGCGATGACGACACCCTACGGAGCGTCGGAGGAGCCAGAAAAGATGATGTTTAACAGAACGAAAAAAATTCGTAGGAACCTGCATGTAATGAATGAGCAGCAGACTATAAAAATCCAGACCAAGAAGGATCCGAGCAGGCAGGAACTAAGAGATAATTTGGTGCGAGTATGGAGCACATATGCAAGAGAGAAGAGTAAAACAGGGCTAGAAAGGTAGCTGGAGGTAGACTCTTTAAGACTTGAAATGCCAAGCTAAGGGAACTCATATTTTATCATAAACTCAGTGGAGAGCTAATGAAATTCCCGTGCATTGGGAATGTCATTTCAATAGACGTTCGGAAGGGAACTGGAGAGGGAAGAGGCCAGTTAGGAAGCTGTTAAAACATTCCAGGAAAGAGATCCTGAATGGGGGAAGGGGTCAAGGGGGTGACAGAGGGGAGGACTGAATAAAACCAGATATTGTGCGTATGGGGTAGTAGTACTGGACCTAGGAGACCCAGGATTAGAATTATAGACTTCAGAAATGACCAGTTGTGTAGCCATGAGCACATTCCCATTTTGTTGTTCAGTCATGACACCATGACACTATTAGGGGTTTTCTTGGCAAAGTAGTGAGTGGTTTGCCATTTCCTTCTCCAACTCATTTTACAGATGAGGAAACAGAGGCAAACAGGGTGAAGTGACTTGCCCAGGGTCACGCAGCTAGTGAGGCTGGATTTGAACTCAGAAGAGGAGTCTACCTTATTCCAAGCCCAGTGTTCTATCTACTGTGCCAGCTGGCTGCCCCTTACCATCGACTAAATATTACTGTAGCAGGATCCTCTGTCTTTTCCATGGGGTTTAGGAATATTGTATGAAGAATATTGCTGCAAAAATTATGTTAGGATAACTTTATATGAGATATTTCTAAAGTCTAACAAAAATTAAAAAATCTTCAACAACAACGACAAACCTCATATGAAATGTTGAAGTAATTATGGAGAGAAACATCTTTCTTTTTTTTAAATTAACCTCTGAGTGAATAGAACACCAGCCGTGGAGTGAGGAGGACCTGAGTTCAAATCCAACCTCAGACACTTAACACTTACTAGCCATATGACCTTGGGCAAGTCACTTAACCCCAATTGCCCTTCAAAAAGCAAAACAAATTAAAATTAAAGAAAAAATTAACCTCTGAAAGAAATTTATTGCACTGTTTGTGGTGATCCAAATTTTACAAGTCCCATGCTATATTTCTGGTATTTATTGGTTTCCTTGCCTATATAATAAAGGAATTGAGCCTGGTGATTTCTAAGGTTCCTTCCAGCCCTTAGATCCTCCACTGTTAAGTTTTGAGGTTACACATGTGGAATACTGGAGAGACAGTGTGGTATAATGGATAGAGAACCAGCTTTGGAGTCAGAAAGATCTAAGTTCAAGTTCTGCTTCTGACCTATACTACTTGTGTGATCCTGGACAAGTCATTGTACTAATAAGAGCTTCTGGAAACAAGCTGCACATGGTGCTTTTGTTAAAAGAGTTTCCTCACTTGAAAATCAAGTCAGACACAAGCATTTATTATACTATGTGCCAGGTACCATGTTGGCACTGGGGATAAAAAGGCAAAAAAGAAAAGAAAAGAAAAAATCAAAACAGATCTTGTTCTTAAGGAGTTTGCAATCTTATGGGGGAGACAACCTGCAAACAGCTATGTACAAAGAACATATATATTGGATAGATAAATTCCTCATTAATGAAATCACAAATCTAGGCCCCCCCCCAATAAGTGGGTTACTGCATGCACTATACTGTTAAGTGTGGTGTTAAGAATATTATTATCCATTGTGTGTCATGAAATATTCACTATGCTGATTGCCACATCCTGTCTTGCTTAGGTAAAAAAAAAAAAAAGGCAAAACAACACATAGTGGAAAGAAAAGTATTCCCTGACAATGTCTGAAAACCTAAAAAAAAAAAAATTTCCCAAGTTTGGGATATTTTCAGTTTGTTTCAATTAATTCTTAGACCTTAGATAAGAAAGCCCAAAGTTCATGAAAAAAGCCCAAGAACTAATGGATGGACTGTTTCCCCAGCCCTTGTAATTCTGCAAAGGTAGAACAGTTTTAGCTAAAGGGGGTTAACTGCCAACCTTGAGTCTGCCCAACCTTACCTGAATGCTTTAGATTTTTAGCCTTCTCCTCAGAATTCTGACACTTCAGCTCCAGTTCCTTCTTATCTTCTTCCAGAAGCTCCAGCTGCTGTTTGAGATTATGGATCTCCTTATGGAGTGTTTCATTATCTAGTTGCTCTTCCAGTTCTTTAACCTGTAAATTTTAAACATTTTATTTAGTTACTGTCATCTTTTGCAGAGAAAACAGAAACGATTGTTTTTTTGAATTTCACAGATAGATATACCATGGGATACTTAAAAGTCTACAGATTCTGGATTGAATTAGAATCAGAATCACAAAATCTGAGAACTGAAAGAGACCCCAGTGGCCATCTAATCCATCCTATCCACAAAAAGAATTCCCACTATCACCTACTTGACATGTGATAGTCTGGTCTCTGTGTGAGGATCTCCAAGGAGGAGGAACTCCCTAATTCTCGAGAAAATCCATTCCACTTGTGGACAGTTAAGAAGCTTTATTATTTTTTTTCTTAAGCTAAACCTCAATTGGCCTCTTTGTAAGTCTCTCCCCTTTGCTCCTAGTTCTGTGCCCCACCTCCCCGGGCCAAACAGAAGGAGTCTAATCTCCAATTTACACAATATCCTTTCAAATACTTGATGCCAGCTTCCATATCTCTCTTAATTTACTCTTTTCCAGGCTAAACAGGTGTACTTCCTTTACTTGATTCTTTTGTATCATGAAGTCCTTCACCCTCCTTGGTGCCCTCCTCTGTACACTCTCCAACTAATCAATATCCTTCTTAAATTGTGGTGCCCAGAACTGAGAGTGATACTCCAGAAGAGGTCTGATAACAGTAGACTGAAGTGGGACTATCACTTTCCTATTCCTGGACTCTGTCTCTCAGTGCAATTCAAGACTTCATTAGTTCTCTTGGTTGCTGCATCAATCACCTTAGTAACCTGTACTGGGTGTTTTTAGTAGTGCACCAAACACCAGATCTTTTTCAGAACAACTGTGTAATCATGCTTCCCCCATCTTATACTTGTCAATTGCACAATGTAGCTAGATGGTTCAGTTGACAGAGGACCAGCCCTGGAGTCAGTAAGAACTGAGTTCAAATGCTGCCTCAGACACTTATTAGCTTTATGATCCTGGGCAAGTCACTTTATCCCTGTTTGTCTCAGTTTCCTCTTCTATAAAATGGAGATAATAATAGGACTTGCCTCCTAGGATTGTTTTGAGGATCAAGTGAGATAAATAATTGTAAAGCACATAGTAAACACTATATAAATATTAGCTATTATAATTATTATTTTGAATCCAACTGCAATTTGATCCTACTGATTTTAGATTGTGTGCAATGCTCTATACTGTCAAGATCCTTGTGCGTCCTAACTGACATATATTGTGTTATCAATTTTTCTCAGTTTTATGGCATCTGCAAATTTGATAGGCACACCATTTATGATTTTATCTAAGCCTCTTATAAAAATGTTAAACAGCATGGAGCCAAGCAAGATCCCTGTGCACTTCACTAGGGATTTCCTGTCATACTGACCTAGAACCATTAATAAGTACTCTGTAGCTCCAATCATGTAACCAACTCTGAATCTATTTAACTGTATTATCATCTATTCCATATCTATCTTTTCTATGAAAACAGTATGAAGTAACTTTATCAAAAGTTATGCTAAAATACAGGAAACCATTTTCACAGCAATGACCCTCAACAATGAACTTAGAAATCCAGCCAAAAAAGGAAACAAGGTTGGTCTGGGAATTATTGAAATTATGCTGACTCTTTGTAATTACCACTTCCCTTTTTCAAACTTCATCAACAATAATAAATTGACTTTTTTTTAAAAAAAACAAAAATAAACTTACCAGGCCCAAACAAATGGCATAGGTGAAAATTTACTTAAAGCAGTTAAAGTCCCCCTATTTGGATTTATCTTTTAAGAAATCCAGGTATTTTATAAATTTTCACATCTGAAGTGTGTATTCAAACAAGTATTTACTAAATGACTTTTATATGCCAGGAACTGCACTGGTGCTTTGGACTCAAAGTGAAACTTTCTGCTCTTATGAAGGTTACATTTTGTCATGGGAAACAACACTGATCTATATAAGTATTTCCAAAGTAAGTACAAGGTAATTCTAGGAATGGCTATATTGATTAAGGCTATAGTGATCAAGAATAGCTTCATGTACGAGACAGGGCTTAAACTGAACTTTAAAGGAGCTGGGGATCCTTGACAGGCTTAGTATATTCCAGGCATGAAACATAGCCTGTACAAAGTCTATCTCTAGAGATGGGAAATAGAATGCTCTATGTGAGGAAGAACAAAAAGGTGGGTCTGACTAAAGAAAAGTCTGTGAAGGGGAGTAATGTGTAATAAGCCTGGAAAGGTAGGTTGGAACCACATTGTGAAAGACTTTAAAAGCCAAACCAAGGAGTTAATATTTGATTCTACAGATAACAGAGAACCAGTGTAGCTTATTACTCAGGAGAGTGATTGGTTAGACTTGGGCTTTAGGAATAACACTTTGGCAGATTATATGGAGGATGGCAGATTATATGGAGGATGGACTGGAGAGGGGAGAGATCTGACATATGGAGGCTCTTCAATATTCTAGACAAAAGATGATGAAATCCTGTTAGGCGATTTGATGGCAAAGGTCTAAAAAGATCCAGTTAGACTGAAGAGTGATGTAAATTCTTCCAAGAGCATGCACTGAACTACCAACAATACTACAGTTGTGTGTGAATTACCTAGGACAAACAATGATTCTGATATTGTTTCATTTGGTTATAGTAATTCTCATATATGTGCACTTCTGCTAACAGTGAGAAAACTTAGAATGTCTGATCCTGACAAGATGAAACTTGATTGAGTTGGTTTCTCCACATTTAATTAGCTCTTTGTCAGCTGAGTGCTGGATTTTCTGCTACATAAATGCTTTATTGCTCTCTTTTGTTGTGTTTTTAATCCTGTGGTTTTTAAGAATGGATACGACTCCAGACAAACATGAAAAGGGAATATAGCTCTTAAAGAGTACATTTTGATGATTGATGGAGATATTGAAGTGGCTGTTGATATGCAGGAGTCAAATGTTTTAAGGATCATTCAAGCCCACAAGGAAGCAGGATTAGTTGCATTGAATTGGAATGTAAAGTATGAAAGAAAATGAAAAACAATGCCGAGAACTGAAAACTAAAAAACAACCTAATCTCCAGAAAATAAGCAATGATCTTCAGAAAGACCTGGCAGGTAGCTAAGTGGCACAGTGGATAGTGTTGAGCCTGCAGTTAGGAAGAGCTGAGTTCAAATCTGGCCTCAGACGCATTAGCTATGTGACCTTGGGTAAATCACTTGACTTGTGTCTGCCTCAGTTTCCTCAGCTATAAAATGGAGGTCATAATATTTCTCTCCCAGAATTGTTGTGAAGATTAAATTGAATTATATTTAAATTGCTTGACATAGTATGTGGCACATAGTAATCGCTTATTAAATGTTCATTCTCTTCCCATCCTTAGTAGCCCTTCTATAAGGCAGCACGAGCTTCTTGAAGTTGGAAGAATAATGAGAGGAAAAACAAGCAAATAGTTGCTTACCACCACTATGAAGAAAAAACACTTATGAGCAATGTTGTTTAGAGCTGGGAGTACTGAAGCTTGGAAAGCAGTAATTTTTTTCCTCATGAGAATTATTTATTCAATACTTTATCAAAACTGTTACCAGAAATCCAAGTGATCCTGTAAGACTATCAAACATAGTCGAAGACTGTTTGAGGGATTTTTTTTAAACTTCCAGTTAAAAAAACTTCCAGGATCTGAAAGTTTAGCCCTCATCGAGGGAATGATGGACTCTGATGAATACAATGATGTACTGAGACATAGAACTTATCCGGAACTACAGAAATTCTTAAATGGAGACTGAATCCTGCAACACAGACTTTGTACCATGCCACACATCATGGAAGTTTAAGAAATTTAACAAAGATGTGGAAATAAATTTCTTCCTCAAATGACCTTGGAATGCAACTGATTTAAACCCAATTGAAAACCTATGGGTTATAATAAAGGCTAAATTTGGGAAAATGGACTGTTCATCAGAGGGATGCTTAATATTCAACATGATTTTTAAAAATGTGCTTTAATGATGAAGAATAAAAGATGTGTTTTCATCTTGCCAATTTAATGACATGTATATCAGGTGGCTACCATAAAATCTTACAGATGAACATACACATATAAAGTCACAGATAAAAAAGAGAGGATCCAAATATGCCAAAATATTTATAGCAGCATTTTTTGGGTTAACAAAGAATTGGAAAGAAAACATTTGTCCATTCATTAGAGAATGGCTAAGCAAGTTGTGATACATGAATATGATGGAATATTAATGTGATTTTAAAAAGATTATATGATAAATACAGAGAACCTTTAAAAACTTTACAGATTTATGAAACATGAAGTAAACAGAACCAGGAAAACAACAGACATAATGTCTATTACAACGTAAATTGAAATTCAAAGAAATACAAAATAACCAAAACTAAACAGTGAAAAGTTGTAATAAATAAAAAAGAGATGTAAAAAGACACCTCCTTTCCCCCAATCTTTTGTAAGAAGTAGGGGCTCCATGGGTGTGATATATTGCATATAATGTTAAATATTTTTGATGTACTGATTGATTTTGCTGAAATTCTTTTTCTTTTTTAAAAAAATATCTTCATTATATGGGATGCTCCTTGGTAGAAGGGAAGAAACACAAAAAGGAAACATAGGCAATATAAAAACAAAAGATATCATTAAAGATCTATTTTAAAATATTTTTAAAGATGGAAAAAAATTCTAAGGTTAACTGTATGTCAGTCAATGTAATTATTTCACTTTATCCCAAATAATTCACACATAGTTGTACCCGAGTAGATTAAGTAAATTCTATCCCTCCACCCTAACCCTTCCAATTCGTAATTTTATAAAAATATCAGCACTCACAAAAAAAACCAAACCCTGCAATTGTTATTCAATAGAAGGGCCGCATAAGCATTAACAAATAGCATCTTTTAAACTCTTTCCTCCCTCCACCCCCAACTCCACCCCCAAACATTTTAAGTGCTGCCAGTGTTGATGTAATTTTTCTAAAGTAGATATTTTAATTTTAAAGTCCTTGTTCCACCTCTTTCGGTCTCTCCTCTCCCACTTCTTCTCTCTTCAGCTACTACAATGACTATCTTTCCTGCTTGAAGCCTTAGTTCCCTATGGGTAGGCTATGTTGGCTTGAATGGTACATTGAAAGAACCACTCACCAACTCTTTAAATGTATACAATTTGGGCTAGTTGACAAAACTAGCCTTTCTATAAGCAAACAATTACTATTCCCATGGGTCTCTTTTCCTCCCTGTGAAAGTTAGGGAATAAAGCTTCAGTATTCCCTAAAGATAAATTTTGAGAATACTGTTTACTTCAAAACCTAGGACATACAATCAACTCTCAATTATCCAGATTCTGCATTATCCATTCCTCTTACAAATTCTGCTTCCTTCCCTTGCTCCTTCCTATCTTTTACCGTTCATTCAAACTTTAAATACAGTGTGTCTTTTAGTTCAATTTGGTAATTTTTTTTTTTGGTCAAGGCTGGCTGCAAGAAGACAGAAACCAATGAATAACATGAAGTGTAGAATTATATATGTGGACTTCATTCATCCATTCTTTGCTGACCCCTCAGTTAGAACAAATAATCAATAACTAGCTGACTGTGTTTAAATATAAAAGAAAAAAATGTTTTTTTAAAGTCTTCTGAAAGAAAATCTAGCTTTACCTTTTGTTGATGTTGAATTCTCTCTTCTTCTAAGATCTGGGTGAGTTTTGCATTTTCCTCTAAGGCTTTCAAAAGCTGCTGGTCAGGGGCCGAGCTCTGCAGCAGAAGGTGGCTTTGTCTCTTAAGCTTGTTTTGTTCAATGAACATCTGCAAAAGTTAATAACAAAGAAATAGACAAACTGTTCCACTTAGATCTCCAAGTGCAACTTGATGAAAAGAAAAAGAAAGCCCCATTGAATTTTCATTTCCAGGGTAGGTAAAGGAATACATCTTAAAGGCTCTTTAGCTGAGCTAAGATGCTGGAAAAAAAAAAAGACAGCATTTAGCCCAGCCGAATAAACACATACCAAAAATATCCTAGACAATTTTGGGGGGACCACTATGTGTTTCCTCCTACAAAGATTACAACAGTAGTTAACTGGAGTGAAAACAATTTTTTTTTTTTACTTAACTAATTTTTTTCACCCTATACATGTAAGCAGGAGGGTAGCCCCAGGGTCAGATTTTTCAAACTCTGAAATCAGGCTGATTTTTCTGGATCAGTATTCCAGTCTTCAGGTCTGGAACATATCACATGTTCCATAATCACATCTAGACATACTCTTACTTTTTACCAAGAAGGGCAAAGATTTACCACAATGCTCCAATTAGACACAATCCTAAAATGTGATCACCTATTGAGGCCATTCTCCTCCTTCCTCCTTTCCCTTTCAAGGACAGGGCATGAGAATAACCTATTAGCACTAAAATCACTGCCAAGGGAACACAAACCAGCAGGTGGCACAGAGCCTAGCAAATAGCAGACACCCAATAAACATTTGTTGAATGACTGAATAAATAATACAGGGTGCAAGCTCCTTGAGGACAGGGGCCATGTGTTCTTCTTCTGTATTTGAGCTGGCCCTAAGTATCAAGGGACATAGAAGCACTTAATTAATGATTCTTAAGTGAATCAGGGACAGGGACGGGCAATAATGATGTCGCTTTGCCTGGAAAACAAAACATATCAATTCCACCATCTGTAGGAACTAGAGGCAGGAACAACATGAATGCTGCTGATCTGCTCTTTGGAAGCATGTGCTTCCACCTGTCAGTCTCTCATGTGTAGAATACACTCAACTAAGATACTTTTTTCATGCAGAAAAATGACAGAACACTATTATTTGCACTCTGATTAATTTTCAGAGCTTGGCATTCACAAACAGCAACATCAGCTGCAGGGAAGCCTGGCATAGCCTGGCATCCAGCATTATTTTGTCAAATGTGTGCATTTAAAGCCTCAGGACACTTGATTTCCTATAGGACTCACTGCCTGTGTTATTTATTGGCACTAAGCATATGCCATGAGTGGCAGAGCAGTACAATGGATAGAGTGCTGAATTTCAGGTCAGACCTGAAATTGAATCCTGGCCCTGCTACTTCTGCCACCTTAGGCCAGCCATTTGTCTTTTCTGGGCATCAGTTCTCTCATCTGTGCAAATGAGACATCTGAATTAAAAAGCAATAGAGCGCCAGGCCTGGATTCAGCAAGACCTGAGTTCAGATGCTGCCTCAGACACTTATTAGCTGTGTGACACTAGGCAAGCCCCTTAATCCCTGTTTTTCTCAGTTTCTTCATCTGTGAAATGGGGATGATAGTAGTACCTACTCCTAGGGCTATCGTGAGAATCAAATAAGATAAAATTGTAAAACACTTAGCAAAGTGTCTGGCACATAGTAAGCACTATATCAGTGGTTCTTAACCTTCCTAATGCCCCGACCCTTTAATACTTGTACGTGGGCGTATCTGCATGTGGGCAGAACCATCTGGAGATGGATAAAAGAGCTCCGTTCCTAAGACCATCAGAAATATGTGTTTTCCGATGGTCTTAGGTGACCCCTGTGAAAGGGTTGTTAGACCCCCAAAGGGGTCATGACCCACAGGTTGAGAACCATTACACTATGTATTAGCTATTAACATCATTATTATTAAATTATTGTGGCCGCTGGAAGCACAGGGAGCCTGTCTTGACACTTCTTCATGGACTATCCCATGGTCCCAATCATGGTGTTTTGTTCTTGGTGGGTACTGGGTAGATATTTGTTGACTGGGTAGTGGAGAAGAAATCTCAAAGAAGACCATCATTATTTGTAGCTGAGTGACTCTGGGTAAGAAACTTTGAGGTATTGCCTTCTCCTATTAGACTATAAGCTCCCTGAGGGTAGGGTCTCTCTTTTGCCTTTCTTTGTATGCCCCAAGATCTTAGCACAGTGCCCAACACATAGTAGGCACTTAATATGTTTACTGACTTTCTTTAATGGATCCACTGGGATTAAGTTCAATTGCAATTCAACAAAATTTATAAAGTGGCTTCTGCATATAGGGTTAAGACCTAGTTCCTGACCTCAATAAGTTTGCATTCTAGTTAGGTCTTGTTTTGAGGCAGCTAGGTAGCTCAGTAGATGGAGTGAGTGCAGGACTAGAGTAAGGAAGACCTGAGTTCAAATCTTACTTCAGATACTTACTAGCAATGTGACCCTAGGCAAATCACTTAAAGTTTCAGTTCCTCAGTTTCCTTATCTGTAAAATGGAGATATAATAGCACCTATCTCACAGGGTTGTTGTGAAGATCAAATAAGTTAACACATGAGTTAAACTTTAAAGTACTATATACATGTTAGATGCTATAGTTGAGCAGAAGAGGAAGAATAGGATGTACACACAAGAAACTACATGAAACAGTAACATACGGGAAGTGCATTATGGAGCTACAAGCCAAAAGCTACGTGAGACTGCAGGGAGGGGAAGGTAAAGTCACTGATGGCCATGAGAGATGGCAATGGAGAGAAGTTTTAAGAGATGGAAGTGGAACAATAGGATGCAGGCACAGGGAACCTCGAGCAAAAGTCAGGGAGGCAGAAAAGTATGTTGAGGGGAGGGGGATGAGGGGGGACACCTTGTCTGGAGCACAGAATATGAGAAGGGAAGACTGTGAGTAAGAGTTAGAGCGGTGGTTCTCAACCTACCTAATGCCGAGACCCTTTAATAGAGACTCTTTAATACTCGTATGTGGGCGTATATGCACGTGGGCAGACCCGCCTGGAGATGGATAGAGGAGCAGTGTCTCTGTTCCTAAGACCATCGGAAATATGTGTTTTCCCATGGTCTTAGGCGACCCCTGTGACCCCTGTGAAAGGGTCATTCGATCCCCAAAGGGGTCGCGACCCACAGGTTGAGAACCACTGAATTAGAGGAAGTAGTACTAGATTATAAAAGGTCTTGAATACCATGCTAAGGAACTTTACTCAGGGGGCAGAAGGGAGTCACTGAAAGGTTATGAGCAGAAGAATACAACTAGATCTATGTAAGGACCAGACCTAGAGAGGTCTGTTGAGAAATAATTTGAATTATGAAGGGTTGGCTCAGGGTCAAGTGAGCAAAACCACTCTCTGAAGACTCAAATGGCAAGAAGCATATTTTATCTCTATCCAGGCACTAATGTAGTTTGTTAAATCGTCTCATGCTACTCCTCGTCATCAACCTTCAGTTCCACATACTTCACTGGATGTCCTCACAACATGTAACGTTGTTTTTCCCATAGGAGGTTGTCAAAAATAATTTATATAGATATATTAGATATACATGTGTAAATACACATATACACACACTACACTACACTACAAAGACCTACTCCATTAGAATCTAGTGGGAGAAATAAAACATACATATCAAATGAGATCTGTTTTCTTGTTTGTGTGTGCCCCATTAGGATGTAAACATCCTGAGGGCAGAGCCTATGGTTCATTTCTGTCTTTATAAGCCTAGTAACTAGCAGAGGGCTTTACCCAGGGCAGATCCTTTACAAACACCTGCAGACTACAATGTTTAGCATATGACTAAGTGTCAGGTAAATGGGACAAACAGTAGGCATTAGGGGACTAGTCAAGAGGAAGAGATCTGTGTGGGCTAGGGGGGAGAAAGGCTTGGGATTTAAAATTTTTACAGGGAATAATAACAAGGCAGATTTTAAGAGAGGGAAGGGGATTTCAAGAAGGAGGAAATGGACAATCAAAAACTTAGAGGTATATACCACAAACAATATAGTCCCTTGCAGGATTAGCAATTGTGTGACCTCTGGTAATTTCTCTGAGTTTAAGTTTCCTTCTCTATAAAATGAGCACAATAATACTACCTGCCCAAACAACTTCTCAAGGGTATCATTAGGATCAAAGGAGATAATGCATGTGAAAGTGCTTTGTCAATAATAAAGCAAATGTATACAAATCTGTACAAATATAAAGGACTGTTATTAATGTCAACATTATTATTGCAAACAAATATGCAGAATGAGGCATGCATGGCCTGGAATTCATTCCTCCCTCCTTATATTTATCTCTTGGAATTTCTAGTTTTCTTCAAGGCTCCACTTCCATATGGAGCTTTTCTTGATTATCTCCCAGCTGCTAGTGACTTTCCAGCCTAAAGGCAGCTAGGTATGGAGCAATGGACCTAAAGTCAGGAAGACCTAAGTTCAAATCTAGTCTCATCTACTTACTAGCTGTGCTACTGTGGTCAAGTCACTTAACTTCATTGTGCTTCAGCTTCCTCATCTGTAAAATGAGGAATAATAATAACACCTACTTCCCAGGATGCTGCTGTGAGGCTCAAATGAAATAATATTTATAAAGTACTTTGCAAACTTCGAGTTTCTTTATAAATGTTAGCTGGTATTATTATTATTTTCTAGCTATATATCTATATGTTGTTTCCCCCAGCCAGATTTTAAACTTCTTATGGGCAGGTATTGTTTCACTTCATAAATATCTGTTCATTATAAGTTATATTAGCTAGCACATGGACAATATAATAATTAGGTGATTAAGGTATCTTCCAACAAAAAATTTGAAAGGTGTATTGAAAAATGGATGAACAAATTTTCAAATGTTAATTCAGACCAAAAGAAACAGAAAGCTGAGTTAGGAACATTCTCTGAGTCGCATATTTTCTAGTCCTGGGTTATTTCTTGTTTATTTTTCCCCAATGCTATTTTTTCAACCTGATTGTAGCTTTAAAAAAAAAAGAGAAAAAGATTAACTATCACAATAAAGTATATTTGCCCTAGATTCATAAAAATGTTTAAGGTAATATCTCTTTTTTTGTTTTTTAATGTTCAGCACTAATGCAAGTATCACTGTCACTGGTAATATTAAATGCCTCTGTTCCTATTCTCCCCTCCCCATCTCACATTTCCATTTTGCTCTCTCACTGGGGTTAACATGCTAATGTTGTTATCACCACCAATAAATATTTATTACAGACTTGCTACATGCATGGAAGAGTAGCTAATTCATTTTCTTATTCTTTGTGGAATCTTGCTCCTTCCATCTCTCCTCTCCACTATAACCATGGCCTTCAAGGTCTTCCCCAAGCAGCTTTGTATTCTAACAGTTCTAATAAAGAACGGATGGGAAACTTAAAATGTCTCTCAAAATATGACCCTGGCATTCATGTCAAAATCAGCCAACCTTTTCCCTTTAGCAATGTAGGTATATTCATGCTGATATCTCCTTCCCCCCCAACCCTCACCACCCCATTGCTTATTTGTGTTCATTATTCATACTCCTACAGCTTTTTCCCCCAGAAGACTCTGACATACTTTGGTTCCTTTCTTTCCCCCCCACAGTAATAAAATGACAATATTTACTTACCTTTCATTAGAGTTACTGAAAGAAATGAATCATAATGCTTTGAGGTAGATCATCTTCGATAAAACCTTTCCCAGAGCACAAAGGTAGGATAACGACATTTAAGCTTGGATAAGCTATTTCCCCAAACCAGAAAATGATTTTCAAATGTCGTCCTTATAATCCTGATTCTTTGGCTTCCTTCCACTCCTTCTTTTCAATCAGAGCTTTCTTTCTTTCCCTTCAATCAATCAATCCACAAGAATTTATTAAATGCCAACCAAATGCTAAGCACAAGGGACATCAAGTCTAAAATGAATTAATCCTTGCTCTCAAGGAGTTTATATTCTAGGGGGAAACAACATGTATATGTGCAGGTCCATTAAAAATGAATAGCAGGTGATTTTGTGGGGAAAGAGGCAGTTCAGGAAGTGTTTTATGTAAAAAGTGATGCTTGCACTAAATCTTGCAGAAAGCTAGAGATTCTAAGAAGCAAAGAAAAAGGAGGAGGGAGGGAAAGCTGAACAATCTGTACAGATCCATGAAGACAGGCAAGAGTATAATGTATGAAAAACAGAAAAAAGGACAGTTTGGCCAGACTAAAGAGGCCATGAAGTCAATAAGCAGCATTTATTCAGCCCCTACTATGAGCCAGGAACTGACTGTGCTGGATGTAGGTATATAAAAAAAGACAAAAAACAAAATCAACAAACAAAAACCCCAGTCTCTGTGCTCTCAGTCTCATGGAGCAAAGTAATTGATAAGAAGACTGAAAAGATAGATTATGGCCAGTTCCTGAAAGGCTTTAAATGTCAAGCAGAGGAGTATATATTTGATCCTAGAGGTAAGGAGAAACCATTGACACTGAATAATAGAATTGACGTGATCAGACATACACTTTAGGAAAGTCACTTTGACTGCAGTGAGGAGGATGGCCCAGGGAAAGGGAAGGAAAAAGGCAGGAAAAACCATTAGAAGGCTATTGGAATAGTCCAGGCCAGAGGTGATGAGAATCTAAACTGAGGTGGTAGCTGGGTGAGCAGAAAGAAAGAGGTGCATTCTTTTTTTTTTTTCAATTTGTCTGAATTTATTCTTAATGTCTGTCTGTTTCTGTGCACATGCTAATCCCATTTATCACAATCACAACAATCCCAGCTTCCACTGATACTTCCTGGTGATAATGGCAAAGTCACTGTGTAAGACTCCCCATTACCCAGACCCAAAGAGGTGGATGATTGTGGAGGAAGAAACAAAAAGATTTTGCACAGAAATATAAAAAGAAAAATAAGACAGTCTCTGGCTTTCAAGGTGTTCACATCCTAACAGGGAAAAAACACACCGAAAAGGTTTTAGCATCGAGTCAGATGGAAGAACCCCGTGGTCCTTGGGATGTAGCAGCAAAGCAGATGGTAATGAATTTTCTTTACTGCTGTTTCCACTAATAAAACCATATGCATTTCTGAAAAAAAAAAAGATTTTGCACAACTGATTAGCCATGTGCAGTGAAGTAGACTGAGGAACAAGAGATGATACTGAGTGGAATACATGTGACTGGAAAGACGGTAGTGCCCTAGACATAAATAAGAAAGAGCAGAAGAAGAGGGGGTTTTACAGGGAAAGATATTTAGTTTTCTTTTGGACATGTTGAATTTGAAATGACTAATAAACTATCCAGTCTGAAAAGTGTCTCTGAACTCAGAAGAGAGATGAATATCTTGGAGACATGCCTTCAGATGATTATTAAGCCCTTGAGAGGTGATGAAGTCAACAAAGGAAGACAGAGAAATGAAAAAGAACCACTGGGACAGAACCTTTGGGTATGTATTAGCACAGAGCTAGGGGATATGAGACATAACAATCCAGCAAAGGAGACAAAGATACTGTAAGACAGTGAGAGGAAAACCTAGAGAAAGCAGCATCAGGAAAATTTATAGAGGAGTGAGCATCCAGGAGGAGAGGGCAGTGAACAATGTCAAACATTGCTTAGAGGTCAAGGATGGAGACTGAAAAGAAGTCATTAGGTTTTCTAAAGTAGATACTCCTTCCACTGTTACCCTTTAAATAGCTTCCCTAAGTTCCACAATATGATACAAAGATTCAGTTGACTACATATAAATGAACCTTACTCCAGTCACTTTTACATCTATCACTTCAAAAGGCCAATAGGACTAAGAGCCATAGTAAACATTTTAACTGACTATCCTAGTCCTCCACTTGCTCTGTGATGACTTCTTTTCTTGCTTCTGCTTACTTCTCTTCCTCCTAACCCCTAAGCAGGGGTTGTTGACCTGGGGTCTGTAACCTTGGATTTTTTAAAAACATATTTTGATAACTATTCTAATAGAACTGGTTTCTCCTATGTCTTTTATATTCTGAGGAGGGGTCCATAAGCTTCACCAGATTGTCAAAAGGGGCCATGATACAGAAAGGCTGCTGTAAATGTTGGATTCTTCTCAGTTGACTGACTTTGACCCTCCTTTTTCCTTTCTAATCTCTTCCTTGGTGAGTGGATATCCTTCTCTAACTTTTACTGTCAATTTGGCAGATGACTCTCAAATCTAAATCTAGTTCTAGATCTGAATTTTGAACTATCTCTTGGTCATACAGACACTCCAAGTCAACATGCCCAGAACTCATCATCTTTCTCCCCAAACTGGAATTTCCTCCTAATTTCTCTTTTTCTGTTAAGGGTATTATTACTCTTTCATGTTCCAATCTTAATACCATTTTTGAGAGTCATTTCTTTACTATAACAAACGGGTATCAAATATTATAATTTTTACCTTCAAAATACTTCCCACATCTACCCCATTTCCATACTTATCACCACTTCTCTAATCCAGGTCCTTATTATCTCTCATCTAAGAAAATATAATCACTCCTAGAGAAACCATTAGACTCCATTTCAAGCCATCCTGTACAGCAATACTAGAATATCCCCTTTGTACAAGGATGATTACATCTTTTGCACTGCTTAAAAATTTTTTTTGCCGATTCTTGCTTGCTTCAAATGTAGGATCATAGATTGAGGGTGCAAAGGATCCTTAGAGTCCATATCTAGTCCAATCTCTCTTATTTTATACGTAAGAAAACTGAGGTCTGAAGAGTTTAAGTGATTTGCCCAATCTGTGCTGCAAAGATATTAAAATGCATTTCTGCCTGCCTCAATTCTCAAGTCACAATTATACTTGCATTTATCACAAACCTAATGACAACAGAAGTAGTACATGTTCCTGTGTATGCAGTAAGGCTGTATCTTTGATGTAAAGTGTGCCAGCTCCTCTGGCTATAAATGTAGCATTCTTTCCAGTAGACCATTTAAGGCCATCTAAAATCTAGGTCTGACCCACAATTCCATCTCTGTTTTATGTTAAAACAGCTTTTCTGTATGATGGACCCTTTTGACAATCTGGTGAAGCTTATGGACCCCTCCTCAGAATATAAAAGACATAGGAGAAACCAGTTCTATTAGAATAGTTATCATTCCCCAATTGATGGGCAAACCCTTGATTTCCAATTCTTTGCCACCACAAAAAGAGCTGCAATAAATATTTTTGTACATACGGGTCCTCCTACCTCACATATATCTGCATTTAAGTCAAACTGGAGCTCCCTTTTCCATATACCTGCCTCATTGTGTTTTTTTTGTTTGTTTGTTTGTTTGTTTTACCTCTATAGGCCTCTGTTCAAACTTTTCCCTCTTCCTGGAATGTGTTCTCCCCTTTTTCTACCTAGTAAAATCCAATCCATATTTCAAGACCCAATTCACATTCTACTCCAGTTGGAAAAGATTTTTCCCTTTCAAGAAGTACTATTATTTCAAGTGAAATATTAATTCTTTTTTTTTTTTACCTTCACATTAAACTTTAGCCAGGTTGTAAAGGATTATAACCAATGGAAAAGAGACCAAGTAGTTTGCTTCAATCTGCATTCAGACTCTGTAGCTCTTTCTCTTGGGTGTGGATATCTCTTTCCATCATGAGTCTTTTGGAGTTGTCTTATAACCTTATATTGCTGAGAGGAGCCCAGTCTATCAAAGTTAGTCATCGCACATATGTTGTGTCTGTAATTGTGTACAAATTTCTCCTGGTTCTGCTCTTCTCACTCAACATTAGTCTATATAAGTCTCTCTAGGTTATTATGAAATCTGTCTCCTCCTCATTTCTTGTAGCACAATAGAATTCCATCATTACATTCATATACCACAACTTGCTCAGCCATTCCCCAATTGATGGGCATCCCTTTGATTTCTAATTCTTTGCCACCACAAAAAGAGCTGCTATAAATATTTTTGTACATACGGGTCTTCCTCCAACTTCTATGACCTCTTTGGGATACAACCAAAGAAGTGGTATTTCTGGGTCAAAGGGCATGCACTTATTTATAGCCCTTTGGGCATAGTTCCAGATTGCTCTCTAGAATGGCTGGATCAGTTCACAACTACACCAACAATGCATTAATGTTCTAATTTTTCCACATCCTCTCCAGCATTTATCATTTTCCTATTTTGTCAACTTAGCCAATCTCACCAGTCAGATGTGGTACCTCAGAGTTGTTTTGATTTGCATTTCTCGAATCAATAGTGATTTGGAGCATTTTTTCATATGCTTATAGATATGTTTAATTTTGTCCTGTGAAAACTGCCTGTTCATATCCTTTGACCATTTAACTGTTAGGGAATGACTTGTATTCTTATAGATCTCACTCAGTTCTCCGTATATGTTAGAAATGAGGCCTCTTTCAGAGACACTGGTTGTAAAAATGTTTTCCAATTTTCCACTTCCCTCTTAATTTTGGTTACATTGGCTTTATTTGTACAGACACTTCAATTTAATGTAATCAAAATTATCCATTTTGCATTTTATAATGCTCTCTAACTCTCGTTTGGTCATAAAAATCTTCCGTTCTCCATAGATCTGACAGGTAAACTATTCCTTGCTCTCCCAGATTGCTTACAGTATCATCCTTTATACCTAGATGGTGCACCCATTTTGACTTGATTTTGGTATACGGTGTTAGATAATTGGTCTATGCCCAGTTTCTGCCATGCTATATTCCAACTTTCCCAGCAATTTTTGTCAAATAGTGAGTTCTTATCCCCAAAACTGGTGTCTTTGGGTTTATCAAACAGAAGATTACTACAGTCATTGACTACTGAGTCTCATGTACCTAATCTATTCCATTGATCTACTGCTCTGTTCCTCAGCCAGTACCAAGTAGTTTTGATGACTGCTGCTTTATAATACAGATTAAAATCTAGTATGGCTAGGCTACCTTCCTTAGCATTTCTTTTCATTATACCCTTGATATTCTGGACCTTTTGTTCTTCCAAATTAATTTTTTTACTATTTTTTCTAGTTCCATAAAGTAATTTTTTGGTAGATTGATTTGTATGGCACTAAATATGTAATTTAATTTAGGTAAAATTGTCATTTTTATTATATTAGCTCAACCCAGCCATGAGCAACTGATGTTTCTCCAATTAGTTAGATCTGACTTTATTTGTGTGAAAAGTGTTTTGTAATTATGTTCGTATAGGTCCTGGGTTTGTTTTGGCAGGTAGATTACCAAATATTTTATAATGTCTACAGTAACTTTAAGTGGAATTTCTCTATTTCTTGCTGTTGGACTTTGTTAGAAATATATAGGAATGCTGAGGATTTATGGGGTTATGAAATATTAATTCTAAAGTTCTTAGCACAATGCCTGGCATGTAGTAAGTGCTACATAAATGTTAGCTATTATTATTAAAAAAGGATCATAACAGCACCTACCTCAGGGTTGTGAGGATCAAATGAGACAATAAGTACAAAGTGCTTAGCACAGTGCCTGGCGCACATGTATCTAAGTGATAGTTACATGCCAAGTAGTATGAGGAGGAGGAGGAGAAGGAGGGGGAGGAAGAAAAGGAGGAAGAAAGGGAGGAGGAAGGAGGAGGAGGAGGAAGAGGAGGAAGGAAGAGGAGTAGAAGGAGGAGGAGGAAGAAGAGGAAGAAGAAGAGGAGGAGGAGGAAGAGGAAGAAGAAGAGGAGGAGGAGGAAGAGGAAGAGGATGAGAAGGAGGAGGAGAAGAAAGAAGAAGAGGAAAAGGAGGAGGAAGAGGAAGAAGAAGAGGAGAAAGAAGAAGAAGAGGAGGAGGAAGAAGAAGGATGAGGAGGAAGAGGAAGGTATGGTGGGAAAAGACCTAGACTTGTGGGAAAGGCCTACATCTGAATCTCACCTCTAGCATTTATTAAATATGTGATCAAGGACAAGCTACTCATTAATCCTTCTGAGCCTCAGTTTCCTCTTTTGTAAAATAAAGATTAAGAAATACCTGTACTATTTTTGCACTGGTTTGTCAAGTGAGGAAATGTATGCAAACTATCTTACAAAGCTTAAAAAAAGTCACCTTTTATTAATACTCTGCTCTAAACTCCCACAACTCTAACCTCCCATAACTTCTCTCATGCACTTATCATGTTATCTGTACATCTGTCTTAGCCCCTCTACTAAACTGTATTCTATCTAAAGGCAAATGGAAGTCTTTGACTCTTTTACCTTCTTATCTCCCTCAGTACCTAGCACAGTACTCTATAATCAATCAATAAGCATTTTTAGGCACCTCCTGTATACCAGACACTGTGCTAAGTATGAGAGGATACAAAAAAAGGCAAAAGACAGTCCCTGCTCACAAGAAGCCCACAGCCTAATGAGAGAGATCGACATGCAAAAAACTGTGTGCAAACAAGCTACAGAGAGGATAAACTGGAGATAAACAAAAAAGCCAACGTAGAAAGTCTGCTGAATGAATGAATGAGGCGAATCGGTGACTGAACAGCGTGTGGACCAAAGGAACACGATCAGGGTGCTGCTTACTAGGGCTCTCTTATCTCTAAGGTAAGAAGAGAACCACTACAACTGAGGAGTGAGTGGGATAGTGGATACACATTATGGCAACATTCCAAAGCAAGTGGAAAAATCGCCTGACATAAAGATAGCACTGTGGAGTAATTGAAAAGAAGCATGGGGACAGAGATCCTCTATCATTCTGCCTCATCTGCAGAGAATCGTGCCCCAAATTCCCAAGGCTCTCTGAAGCTTCCTGACAACCTGGCTGTGGGTGGTCCAGTCTTCAAGCCCTGTACTCTGGTGGGGCATTAGCGGATGATGAATTTTATGTGCAATGATCTACCTCTACCTCAGAAAGTTGAACTGATATGTCGTTGGCAAAGACCTTTGTTGATTTTGTTTTGTTTTGTTTTAAAACCAGCCTCAGTTTTGGTTTCATAAGCCACACTCACCTCCTGTGCAAATGTCTCAGCTTTCTTCCGAAGATCCTTTTCCAATTCAAGGTTCACCTGCATTTCTTCATACTCTTCCACTGCTAGTATGGACACTGTTATAAGGATAAGGATAGGATCATAACTAAGAAGTTTATTACACATGTGTTTAATAAGGTAGGCAGGGGGAACAGTGAGTAACACATTGGACCTGGAATCTGGAAGACCTGACTTCAAATCCACCCTCAGACACTTACAAGTTGAGTTACCCTAGGTGAGTCACTTAGCCTTTGTTTTTGTTTTCCTCATCTGTAAAATGAGGATAATGGTAGCACTTGCCTTTCAGGATTGTTATGAGGATCAAAAAAGATATTACATTTTGAAAATCTTAAAAAGCTATAAAATGTTAACCATTATTTTGTCATAGATGCAGATCATTAGATCTGAATAAAGATCTGTTTTATATACAGATGTGACTTTGTGTAAATAGATGACTTCATTTCCCAGATCCTTGGTTTCCCCCATTTGAAAAATTCAAGGGCTGAATTAGATGATCTCTAAGGACCCTTGAGCTATCCCAGGGGACAGTTTTAAATAATGTGGCATGTTACAGTACAATTGGAAAGAATCAGAAGTGACCAAAAGGATGTCATAAAAGAAATGAATGACTGGGAAAAAAAGATGGGCTAGCCCCAAGTCAAGAGCAAGGAATAAATGGTAGACAATTTATATGGCTTCATTGATAGCTGCAAGAATTGCACAGAAGAGGCAAGAATGGATGGGCTGTGGTACCCACATCGATGAGACCACAGATTCAGGAATACTGGTATGTTTTAGACAGGAAAGGAAGGACTGTGAACTTGACAAACTTAGGACACAGCCTTTGAGGTTTATATTAACTGATACCATTAGAAAAAGCACATTGGAAGACATCAGACCAATTCCTTTGCCGTCTTTTAAATTGTGTCATATTTTGTTAAAATGCAATGCTGATGGAAGGGAGGGAGTAATGAGACTGACAGATATTAAGCATAATACAGGGAGGTACTCTGTTCACTTTCTCGTCCTCTTTTGCCAATGTTCCTCAATCTTAACCTGCAAGTCATATCAATAAAATATATATATATTTTTAAAGAGCTCTCTTAATAATTGCTTTCACTCACTGCTCTGTTGATGCACTTCAGTCCTAACTGGCTAAGGACTGGTTTCCAGAGTAATGACATAGAATTTCAAACTCCATACTCTATAAATCCTCTGCCTCCTTGGACAAAAGCCTAACAGTCTTATGGTGGTAAAGCAATATAAGTGGCACTTTGCGATGTGGATTATAGGTCACTGAGAGTCAACAGATTTTCCATCACATTTTAAAAAGAAACTTTATGAACAAGACAAAAACTATTTAACACAATTTTAAGGCCTACAGTCAAAGCCTCCCTTCCATGGCAAGACACTATAGTAAAAAAGGTGAGCTGTGACATGCAATGGCTTTTGATATCCCCTGACCTTTATTAAAGGAAATTATTCTCTAATGTAAGTCATCTAATGTCAGCATTATTAACCCTTCATAACAATGATTTCTTTAAAAACTGTATTACTATCACAAAAAAATAATATAAAGCTCAAAGAATAAGTATGTGAAAAACTTAGCATGGTCCTTGAAAAAAACAGGCATAATACTTAGGGTGATAACATAATATCTTTGCACCTCAAGTTTTTGGTATCTATAAAATGGTGGGGGAGGTGTGTGGCATGATGCAATGAAAATGAGATGGACCAGATGAACTCTAAGGCTCCTGCAAAATCTAAAATTTTATGATCCTACAATAAAATGAATACTATAACTTAACACTAGTATTTGGCTTCTTAAGGGTTTTACAGATTAACAGCTAATGATGTTTTTATGGGTTGCTGGGATATCTGCAACCTAATGGCAAAGATTCTTTACAGTCCTCATAGAAACTGAATTTAATCACTGGAAACCCAGCTAGTGAGCTCCTTGAAATCAGGGACTGGTTTTTGATTTCTTGTTATCTCTGGTACTTGACAATGTTCCTGGAACTTAGATACTTAGCGAATTGACTGAATATCGATTAGTACAACCAGCAACAGCAGCCAGAGCTGACATTGATATATTATGTTAAAAGTTTACAAATGTCTGAATACATTCTATTACCTAAACTTTTGACACATATGGCCTGTGTGACTTGGCAATTCGCATAATGTCTAAGTGTCACCAACAACTGTCTAAGATTGTAAGCTACGAAAGAGTTGATCTGCATTGGCAGAGGCTGTTTCCTCACTCAAAGTTCTCTTTATTGATGAAATTACAGGTCCAGTCCTCCCTCCCCCCGTCCATTAAAAAAATTAGTTCTTAAGAAATTATAAGGTATTTATTATAAGGAATTAATGTTCCCATTTTACAGATAAAGAAACTGAGACTTAACAGTTAAGTAACCTCTTACCCATGGTCACACAACTAAGTAAATGTCACAGGTGGGATTTGAACCCAAATCTTAGGACAACACTATCTCAACTATGCTACATTTATTCCCTTTGCAGAAGAAACAGACACAAAAGTTCTCTCTAGA
Source organism: Pseudochirops cupreus (assembly GCA_028627135.1). Classification (NCBI taxonomy): domain Eukaryota; kingdom Metazoa; phylum Chordata; class Mammalia; order Diprotodontia; family Pseudocheiridae; genus Pseudochirops; species Pseudochirops cupreus. The sequence continues at coordinate 502,688,213 of CM053582.1, forward strand.
ACTCACATAGAAATGGGCAATATCCAAGACAGCAAGTAATTACAGTTATTCCTTCCACATGGAACCTTTCCCCATCATGGTTTTCATATATATATATATCCCGGGTTGGCACAAGAAATTAAATTGGGAATTTGGGGGGAGTTTAGTGAAAGGCGAAGATGATATACAAAGGCCAGCAGACAACACAGAGCCAAATACTTAACCCACATTTTACAATAAGGTACCGTAAACACTCCATAAAAGAAAAAGAAAAAATTCAGATTTCTTTTATATAAAGGGAGGGCCAAAAAAACTTATGTAGATTTTCCAGATCATAGGGGAACCACACCCCTAATCCCGCAAAAGTGAAAGGGATAATTGTGTATTTTCTATAGATGCCACAGTGGAGATGAGAGTGGTATTTAAGTTTAAAAAAAGGATGAATTCAGAATCATTTATTGAAGGCATGGCCACTGTGATGGAGAGAACATTAAGTGTGGGATAGGCTAATCCTTGAGTTTTTTATTTCAATTTTTTTAAATTTAATTTTTAATTTAAGCTTTTAAAATGTGTTCAAAGATTTCTTCTGAATCTCAGTTTCTCAAGAGAAATCACTTCTAATTATCCCTAACATACCAGGAATAGAAGATGGGCAGCGTGTGATACAGTAGTATAATGAATTTGAGATTCTAACAAGCAAAGCAAAAGGAGGGGGACTGAGGGAATTCCAGGGACAGGGGAAAACCTGTGCCCCCATTGGATGAGAAGTCAGTAGAACTGGGTTCTACCCCCTAGGCTTCACCATAAATAATTATGTGGCCCTGGGCAAGTTCTTTTCATTCTCTGGGCTTCAGTTTCTCCATCTATAAAATGAATGGGTTGTACCAGATGACCTCTAAGGATCGGCTTAAAATTTTTTAAGACTTTATATAATCTCATAGTTAAGTACCAGAAGAGGATGCAGAGTACCAGAAGTACCAGAAGCAGAATTTGAGAAATCATTTCCATTACAAAATCAAGAATACCTGGGCAGCTCTTGAAAATAGCATGAAGCAATGATAACAGAAACAAATGAAGTGTGATTATATACAGCTTTTGGGCTGGGGAAACTAAACATACATACCTCTATTGCATTTTTCCAGTACTTTTCTTTGTTCAAGAACTTCTGAATTCAAAACAGCTTTTTCTTGTTTAACTTTATTTACCTAAAAGTTGTGAGATTTTTAGAGGAGAGATAACAGCCAACAGTATAAAATGAAACCATATGGTTATGTGTGATTTGTTTTACATTCAAGACATATTTATGGCTTCAAATAGATTAATGTATTTTCATCTATAAGAGTTCTTCTCAAAACCAAACATTAGGGAGACAGTCTTTGTACAGTACCCATTAAGAACTGAAGTCTTATAAAGAATTTATCATTTTCAAATTCTAACTACTGCTCTAGTCACAGAATAAGTTTTTGGTTTTTAGCTCTCGTTCTCTGCATGAGAAACACTGATAATATTTAATGCAAAAATAAAAACCAAGGATCCTACAATGAATACATATGAAATCTACAGCCATTTTCCAGGAATTGTAGGATAGATTATGTAGCATGGACCAGGAGTTTGACACAAGCTCTGTCAATTACTACAGTCTCAAAGACTATGTATTGGCGGGAGGAGGCATTTGGGGCTCATAGAGGTGGAAAATCTCAGATCTTTGAAGTATTGGAAATATTATTAATGTTATGATGGAAAAATCTATATTTTACATTTGGTTTGAATGAATAATTTGCTGTACTCAATACCCACCTCTAGAATCCTATCTAAAACAAAATTTTCCCTGTTCATACTAGCTTTTTTTTTTTTTAAAGAACCAATGACAAGGCAGCAAAATGATCCCACAGAATTGGCCATTGGATTGAAAAACTTTGAGAACCATTTAGACCCTTCCCTTATCATTCTTTAAGTTGGGAATCTGTGCTAGGTTTAAAGATATTCAAAGAAAAGGAAGAATTCCCTCAAATGCCTTAGACAATCTAGTCTATCGGTATATTAGAAAGAACACTGGAAATGGAGCCAGGACAACTGAATGTTAGCTCTGGGTGGGCTACTTACTAACTAGCTATCTAATTTTCAGTAAGTCACTTTTCCTCTGGGAGACTCAGTTTCTTAATTTGCAAATGAATGGATTCTAGTAGGGCAGGTAGTCTCTAAGGTCCTGTTCAGTTCTAATATCATAATGTAGTCTTGTCTATCCACAAATGACCCTATTTGAATGGGAAAAAAATGTTGTTTCTGCATCCCTCGATTAAGTTTAAGCTCTAAAGTAAAAGATTTAGTGACTCCTCTCTCAATATTACCAGGCGCAACTCCAAGTGGTTTCAGCGGTCATTGACACAAACAATTAAAGTTAAAGGAACTCAATGTTTATATCAAAGGTAACTGGCTTCACAGTTGACAGGTTTATTTTTTCTTATCCACTTCTAAAAATCCTTTAAAAACAAAGGCTCCGTTTTATCATTTTAATACATACTTCCTCAATGACTTCAACAAGCTTGGACCTCAGGTTTTCTAGTTCAATAGCCAATGTCTTCTTTTCTTCCTGAACAGATATAATTTGATCTCGAAGCTCTAGGTTTTTCAAAGAGAAAAAGATAGAAAAAAGAGGAAATAAATGGATATTTTAAATGAAAATAACCAGGTGAAAAGAATCCAAAATATCTGCCTGTATGTTGCATGCAGTCAATGTGATTCAATATCTAAGAGCAAAAGGCAAAGGCAAATTTTATTGAATTTTTATGAGGTTGCTCCCACCATATCGACAGTTACCAAAATTCAATAGTTACCAAAATTCACATACAATGTAGTTGCAAAAAATCAAATGCACCAGTCTTTGGTTTCCTTATATCCCACAAAACCCATGTTATGAAAAAAGTATCTCGCATTTTTCAAAGTAGATATTTTCAAAAAGCTTCCAGCAAAACCAATTAAGGCATTGTACTAATTTCTTTTTTATTTCTTAGTGGTCATGGGCTCTTGTCACAATACAGTATAAACAAACAACAGGCAGTTTACACTTTGGAAGGTTTGATTTGAGGGAAAAATCCTGAATAACTGCCAATTTATAGCCCTTCTGACATTATGTGAACTGAGTCAGAATATAACCTAGTTTGATAGAAGGTTTAATGTTAGTAATTTTCCCTTCAGAATTGTGAATGTTTTGTTTCTTAATTTACTTCATATATAGATATATATTTTTATTATTGGGATATAATAGGTAAAAATTTGAAAATTGACACTTGTTGAAATGAAAACACTTTACAAAAAGCAAATGCCAAATATTCTGTTTTATCTTTAAAGTTGCTTCATTTATTCAAATGTTACGAGAAAGGTCAATAAATTAGCTCAAAATATTTGTTTCTATTGCTCTACTGTTTTTCCCACTTATTATTCCCCTTTTAAGTTCCTGTTCTTGTAGAGAATTGAATTCAGAGCAAAGCAAAGGAATTCAACAAATACTTAAGAATCTACTCTATGGAAAAGAGCATTAATAAAACTTAAAAAAAAAAAGAACCTACTATATGTAAGGCATCATGCTAGGCCCTAAGGAGAGAGGTTGGCCTTGTGATTTCATAGGCATAGGAAACTCCTGAAACCAAGACAATTTGGTACTTTCTCTGTAGCTTAAAGTCTTGGAGAACTCTTAGAGTACTAAGAGGTAAAGTCATCTGCCCAGAGTCACACGGAAAATTATATATATAAAGCAGTCCCTGCCATTAAGGAGCTTACATTCTATTTGGGCTGGATGCAAAGGAGGAAGAAAGGAAGAAAGGAAGGAAGGAAGGAAGGAAGGAAGGAAGGAAGAAGGGAGGGAGGAAGGAAGTAGAGAGGGAGGGAGGGAGGAAGGGAAAGAGGGATGGAATAAGGAAAAAGCAGAGAGGAAAGGAGGAAGGGGGAAGGAAAGGAGGATGGAGGAAGAGATGATAAGAGGAAGGAAAGGGGAATAGGGGAGAAAGGAGGGAGGAAGGAAGACAGGGAGTCTTCTATGTAGCAGGAGTTGTTGTATTGTTGTTCAGTCATGTCCAACTCTTCCTGACCCCATTCGGGATCTCTTTGGTGAAGGTACTGACATAGTTTGCCATTTCCTTCTCTGGCTCATTTTACAGACTAGGAACTGAGGCAAACAGGGTTACAGGGAAACACAGTTACTAAGTGTCTGAGACTGGATCATGAACTCATGAATGTGAGTCTTTCTGATTCCAAGAACACGGGTCTATCCACTTCAACCTCTGGCTACCCTATAGTTACAGTAATGAATTCATGGATCCCTACAATGATGTATGATACAGATAACTGGGTTACATTATGTTTCTTCAACTACGTTATAAGCACCATGAGGACAGATATGATGCTTTATGTTTCTCTTATATAGGAGCTAGAGGTCCTACAATAATTTTGGGTCCCTAGTAAGTGCTCAATAAATACTGACTAATGCACTGATCCTTCAGGCCCCAAATCTCAAAGAACAGAATTAGGTTAGCCAGAGGTTAGCCAATACAAGTGTGAGTAGAATAGGATTGGTAATATTCCCATTGATATTAAGAAAAGGATTCTAAGCTTAGGAACAAATCCTACCTTTTATTTGCTGTTGACATTGTACAGAGTCACAAGTCCCAGAGGTTCCTTCTGTTTCTGTAGCTGAGTCTTCATCATCAATATTTATCTCTTCAGTTATAACATCAGGCCCCAGTTTAGCCATATAGAGCATGCTGATTCTTTTCAAAGTCTTATTTTCTTTATTTAACTAAAATGAAATACAAGTAAAAATAGTTATGATAACATTAAAATAAAAGTCTTGGCTTTCAAAAAAATAGAACAGATAAATTATTCACGTAAGAACTAAATATTGGCTAACATCCACAGCAGGAAAAAACAATTAGAAAATTCATTAATTAAGGGCTTTGTTTATACTTCTCTGGTGAAGAATAATAATTTATTAGTTTAAGTAAAAGCTCACACCTGGATTATAATCATTAGTACATAAAAATGTTGGTTAAGCCCCATTCCTGCTGTGGACCACAGGAAGAATGAAATGCAAACATAACTGGGGAAATTTGAGGACATCTTGAATTTATTCATGGCCTTAACCAAGGAACCTTACTTAAAACAATTTCAACAAAAGAAGTATAAGGGGAATCTTAATACAAGAATTAAAATAATGATTTTCCCCCCTAATATAGATATTGGTTGAGTTTGGTCTTTAGCTTTAATGTTATTTGATCTTCAACATCAGTATTCACCTAAATGGTTTATATGCATATGCATTCAAGTTTGTATATACCAACATACAAATGAATTAATATAACAATATGAAATTATACAATTTGTTATTATTATACATAAAAACACACATATACACATACTCACACATATAAAATTACAGATATGATTTGGAAGGAACCTTGGAAATTGTTCAATCCACATCCATCCATCCATCCTTCCATTCTTCCTTCGCCTTTTTTCTTTCTTTCCTTCTTCCTTCCTTCTTTCCTCCCTTCCTTCCTCATTTCCTTCCTTCTTTCTTTCTTTCCTTCCTTCTTTGGTGTTCCTTATTTCACCCAAATGAAATAAGGACATAAGCCACTCATGGCTCCCATCCTTCTATAGAATAGCGTAAGATCTTTGATCAGCTGTTTCTAATCTGAGCTGGGTCACCCTCCTTAAGCAGCCTAGTGCCACCATATACCATTTTGGTGCCAGACTTAGTACAAAATCCACTATAGATTAGAATTCCTGAGCTCAAGTAACCCACTAGTCTAAGCCTCCCTAGTAGCAGGGATTACAGGCACATGCCATCATATACTCAATGGTCCTATATCATATATATAACATTCCCAAATAATGCTACATAAATTCTAAGCAACTATTACTCTGGATGTTGAAGTAGCCAATTCCCACCTCCCTTTGTCTGAGGATCTGAAGATCTAGGTGTCTGGAAGAATGTGTGCTTGAAAGTCCTGAGAGATTTTTATGCTAATGTTGTGTTAGGTGATAAGCTCAGAAAGATCTAAAGAGAGGTAGATATGAAAGAATCATCTCAACCGAACAGGAGGGAAGAAGGATGGCATCCATACCCATCTAGAGATAATCCTACTTTCCTGTTCTCAGGCGGCAAAGACTTATTGTACTTTGACCGGTTCTCTACTTGAAAGTCAACAAATGAGAATTCCTGTGTATGGAGTAGTTGTGTTTCTGCATGATTCCTATTTTTACAGTATTCTCAAAGGTACCATCCTTTGTGATTCCTCCATCAGACTATTCTCTGATCCCGTTAGGTCCATCTTTCTCCCAGCCACCTAGTGCCATGGAAAAATTCAGGACAAATTTAGAACAAATTCAGGTCTCCTGACCTAATATGACTTGTCTTGTGAATTTTAGTACTTAAATAAGCTGCTATTCCTGAGTCTTCTCTATGTAAAGTATGCATGGAACACAGCAATAACTTGCCACAGAGAGTGCTCAGAATAGTTCATGTAAAAGAGAGTAAAGATCTGCACTGACAAGGAAGAACAAGTGAGTCAATGATTATAATAAACAATTTTCACTCCACAGTGTAAAACTAAAAAGATGAAAGACAATTCCCAAATGGCCTGATGTTCTAGGGTTCCCAACTAATGCAATTAGATAATAATTTTAAAATGCAGGAAACTTAATTAAACAATTCAATTCTCATAACATTTATTAAGTTACATGTAATACGGGCAATGAATTCACTGTGTTGATCACTGCAAAGATGTATAAAACCTAACAGATGAGCAAGGATTAGACATGTATCCATATGAACCTAATACAAAATTCCTAAGAGGCCTACAATGTATTAGGAGATGTCAAAGGAGTAAATGCTGACTTGTGGCCAAGAACCTGAAAAGGTTCCATGACAGAATTGTCATCTGACCTATGTCTCAAAGGACAGCTAGGATTTCTGAGGGTAGAGAAACAGGGAGTGTCATTAAAGGTTAGGCAAGGGGTTTTGGTTTTTGTTGTTTTGTTTTTTTATTATAGGGCAGTGGCTCTCAACCTTCCTGATACCATGACCCTTTAATACGCCTATGTGGGCATATCTGCAGACCTGCCTGGAGACGGATAGAGGAGTAGTGTCTTGATTCCTAAGACTATCGGAAATATGTGCTTTCCAATAGTCTTAGGCAACCCCTGTGAAAGGGTCGTTTGAACCCCAAAGGGGTTGCGACACACAGGTTGAGAACCACTGTTATAGGGGCTTATCACACAAACTTTGGAAATACATTCATTCCACTTAGCCAAGAAGTAAAATGGATTCATTCTAACTAATGAATTCATTCTGTCCTCTAGCAGAGGACAGAACCAGGAACAAAGGACACAAGTTGCAAAGAGGTTATTGAGACTTGATGTAAGGGGAAAATGCTTAACCTTTAGAGCTGTCCCAAAATATAATAGGATACCTTAAGAAATGGTAAATTTTCCCTCCTTGGAAGATTTCAAGCAGAGAGCAAGGCTGGGCTGGGAATCCTTGCCAATACCAGTTGGACTAATGTTCCTTCAGTCTCTAAAATTCTGGAGATTCTGACCACCCAGCTTCCATCTGAAGACATCCAGTGAAAGGAAATGTAGTATAGGTCAATGGAATCAATTCTACCTTTGAATAGCTCTAATTGTTAGGTTTATCCTTACAGCAAACCTAAACCTTCCTCTCTTCAAATTCTATCCACTGCTCTATTTGTTGAGGTCAAACAGAGCAAGGCTAATACCTTCTTGATATGAAAGCCCAGTAAATATCTAGACAACCAAATCTTCTTTTGTCTAAACATCTGAGTTTTTTAAACCAATCCTTAAACGGCATGGTTATCACTTTCTTTTATCTTTTGGTTGTTGTCTGCTGGACAGATTCCAACTTGTCAATTTCCTTAGAACATAGTGTACAGAACTGAACACAGGACTCCAGATGTGATCGGACTCACAGAGTACAGAATACAGAGGGACTACCGTTTCCACTGTCCTGGACACTGCATCTTTCTTGATTCTACATAACATTACATTAGTTGTGTCATTTTTTAGTTGTTTCTGACTTTTCATGACTCCATTTATGGTTTTCTTGGCAGAGATACTGGAATGGTTCACCACTTCCTTCCCCAGCTCTTTTTATAGATGAGAAAACTGAAGCAAACAGGGCTAAGTGACTTGCCAAGGGTTACAAAACTAGTAAATTTCTGAGGCCACATTTGAACTCAGGTCCTCTTGACTCCATTGTTCTACCTAGCTGCCTGCCCCACATTAGATGTACTGGTTGCCCTTTCAAATTTTTAACTTGTATTGAGCTGGGAAGGGAAGGGAAGGAAAGTGGAAGGAAGAGAAGGAAAGGGGAGGGAAGCAGAGGGGAGGGAAGCAGAGGGAGGGGAAGGAAATTGCAGCATTTTTTAAATGAATAGAGAAAAAGATGTTCAGAAGGTAACAGACATGGAGAACAGTTCTGAAACTAATATGTTGAAATGTATTATGTAATTTTCTGAAACTAATGTGTTGAATGTATTATATAATTTTGAAAGGAAAAACAAACTTTATGGAAATTTATAGGTTTTTCAAATGCAATATTCTTTCTGTTCCTCTTTGTATATAGGAATTTTTGCTAGTATTTGACAAATTCAGAACAACAACAAAAAAAATCTATTTTGCTTAAACTAGAATAATCTCCCTAAGCATTTTTCCCCTCTTCCACCAAGATACTTATCCATCCAAAGACAGCACCTTTGACATAGTAAAGAAATACCAGTCTGGAGTGGGCAGCAAGCTGAATCTGACACCAGGTCTGAGGGGGGGGTGAGCAAATGAGCCTCAAGCTAATCAAAGACAGTGAGGGAAATTATAGAGGATTATTCAGTTAGATACAGAAATATCCTTCAAAGTACAGAGCATTTAGGAAAGATTGCAAGGAATAAGCTGACCTTGCCAAACTGTTCTCCTTGATCTTCTTCACACAATGACCCATCTCCCATCTGTATGCCATTTTCCAGAGCATCCTACGTGCTTGGAATGCACTTCCTTCTCACCTGTGATTCTTAAAGTCCCAGGTTTTCTTCAAGGTTCAGCTTGTCACCTCCTACAAAATAACCTTTCATAACTTCCCCCAGCAGCTAATACCTCCACCCTCAAACCCCACACTACCTTGTATTTACTTTGTAAATATTTTGCATTTGCTTATCTGTATTTGCCATGATAGAATGAATACAAGATCCCTTAGAACATGGACTATTTCATTTTGGTTGCTGTTATCTCCAGGACCTAACACAGTACCTGGCCCGCAGCAGAATCTCAACAAATGTTCATTGGTTCATCGATCTGATACTTAACATTTTTTGGCCTATAAAGTGAAAAAGTTGGATTAATTGATATCCAAGGTTTCCATCTAGTTCCAACATTCCTATGATTCTATAATTCAGATTTTCAATAAAGGTCCAATTAGGGTGAACTTCAGGCCTGAATGGTTTCCTAAGGTACCATCAAAATAATGATAGTCAGGTGTTTGCCAATTCCACCTGAGCTTTTACTTTTGTTTTAATTATTCATTTGTTTTTAGTGTTTATTTCAATTTTAGTATTTTAGACTTAGAGTTCCAACTCTCTCCTTTCTGCCCCTCCTCTACCCATTGAGAAGGCAAGTAATATGATAATACTTATATATGTGAAGTCATATAAAACATATTTTTATATTAGTTGTACTGCAAAAAAAGCAAGAAAAATTTTAAAAAGTGTGACTCAATCTGCATTCAGAGTTCATCAATTCTCTCCCTGGAGATGGATAGCATTTTTCATCATGGCTCCTTTGGAATTGTTTTGGATTGTTGTTTTGATCAGTCACCAAGTCTTTCATAGTTGTTTATCATTACAATATTGCCATTATTGTATACAATACTCTTTTGGTTCCACTCACTTCACTTTGCATCCTTTCATATAAGTCTTCCAAGGCTTTTCTGAAACCATCCCACATGTCATTTCTTATAGCACAATATTATTCCATCACCATCATATATCCTGTTCAATTTGTTCAGCCATTCCCCAACTGATAGATATTCCCTCAATTTTCAATTCTCTGCCAATGAAAAAAGAGCTGCTATAAATATTTTTGTACATGTAGGTCCTCTTCTTGCTTCTTTAATCTCTTTGGGAATACAGACCTAGTAGGTGGTAGTATTACTAGGTCAAAGGGTATATGCTGTTTTATAGCCCTTTGGGCAAATTGCAAATTTTTCTCTAGAATGGTTGGACCAGTTCACAAGTTCACCAACAATGCATTAGTGTCCCTATTTTTCCACATCCCCAACACTCATCATTTTCCTTTTCTGTCATGTTAGCTAATCTAATTACTGTTCATCCTTTGTTTTCCAAAGAGGATCAATGACATCATGGTATGATGTCTTAACTTGCACATGAGTTGAATTTAAGTGAGACAGACAGTTGCGAGGTGGTACCTCAGAGTTGTTTTAATTTGCATTTCTTTAATCAATAGTGATTTAGAGTTTCACCCAAGGCTAGTGGTCTCCTGACAGTAGTTGCTGCCTCTGGCCCAAGTATTAAATCTATCTTGACTATGGAGCTTGTTGCAGGACAACCCATCAGTTCTTCGCAAAACAGCTCACTTAACAAAGTTGCTGGTTCAAGGGCAAACCAAAGGCTGTATCCTAACTTAATAAGACCACATCTGTCATACCATATTCGCTTCTGAGAGCCACATTTTTAGGAAGGAAGTTGACAAGTGGGTGTGCATGTAAAGGAGGGCAACGAAGATGGTGCCTAGATGTGAGAGCACGTGTGTGAGGATTGTCAGAAAGAAATGGGGATGTACAGCCTGATGAAGAAAAGTCTAACTTGACAGCTAGTGTTAAGTATTTATTTGAAGGGCAGCCAGAGGGAAGAAGGGACAGACTGTTGCCCTCAGAGGGCAAAATAAAGCTCAATGGGTAGAAATCACTAATGAAAATCAAGGACAGATGTAAGGAAGGACTTCCCAGCAGTGGAAGTCATCTCAGTGAAAGTCTTTAAGCATAGCCTGGATGAGGAGTTCCCAAGTCTGTTACAGAAGGAATTCTTGTTGAGAAATAGATTTTGATTATATGGACTTTGAGAAACATTTTATTTGTGAGATTTTATGTTTCAACCAGAACTTTGCTAATACGGCTCTAACATCTTTTTCCCCTTTAAGACTTACTTTTTAGATTATGGGAAAAAAAAAACACATCCCATTCATACACTGGAGACTTGAATTTCAGTCTAACTGAACCTTTATTAGAAATGAGAATTATAGAATCATAAGAACGTTGGAAATGAATGGAAACCTTGGAGATCATCTAATACAACTTTTTCAATTTACAGGCAAGAAAATTATTATTCTAATTAGCTTTACTATTATCATAGCAATTTTTTTTTTTTGCTTTTTGGAGGGGGAAGGCAGGCCAGCTGGGGTTAAATGACTTGTCTAAGGTCACACGGCTAGTAAGTGTTAAGTGTCTGAAGCCACATTTGAACTCAGTCCCTTCTGACTCCAGGGCCAGTGCTCTATTCACTGTGCCACCTAGCCACCCCTCATAGCAAATCTTTGGTAATATATACATAAATGACAGGCTACTATCCATTTGATACTATCTATACTAACAAATAACACTGTAGAAATAAATCTTTATGACATTTCACTATCATATAACTCACATAACTCTATTCTGTCAAAATGCACTTTCATAAGCACTATCACCACACATTGTATGATTTGTTTCTCATAGTTTGCCTGGTAGTAAAAATACTACTATCATTTTACAGATAAGGAAACAGAGGCTCAGAGGGCTGAAGTGGTTTGGCCAAGGTCGCACAGCTGATAAGTGCTAGCTCTAGGAAAAGAACCTACTTCTTCTGAGCTTCAAGACCTGTGTTCTTTCTGTTACAGCACAGTCTCCATGTATACAGTTTTGGTACTGGTCAACTTTTTGACAAATTCAAGTAAAGTACAAAATAAGCAACATACTACTGACAAATTAACCTACTCTGTACCAATTACATAATTGTTCTACATTTGGCAATTTAGCAAATACACTGCAGAACAACAACAACAAAAAAGGATCCCTGCTTGCTTTTAAGAACATTGTGAAATGTCAAACTGTACAAGAGAAATAAAACATTCCATTTGGCAATAATTTGTTGTTAATAATCTAGAGAGATTAAGAATCAATTTAAGGTATTTTGTTGCTAAGAAATTTAGAAAATGTGTTCAATAAAATCCAACTGGCAACTCAACCAGGACATGTAGTCATTACTCATCTTTAAATATCCAATTTTCAAAAGATCCCAATGAGAACTACAGAATTTACTATAGAAGTTACTGTATTTTCTTAACCAGTTAACATACCTACAATTGTTGAATGATACTAAAGTATGGAAACTAAAAGTTTCATTTAGCTAACTGCTCCTTTTTCAGCACACACTTAAGTTATGCCTACAAACATAAAGGGTACCCCTATCTTCCCAAGGGGGTGCTTAAAGAGTGGTAACATAATAAGAATCCAAGTAGAAGTCAGATGACCATGTATCAATGATATTGCAGGGAGACTCATGCTCCAGAGAGAGATTGTACTATATGACTTCTGAACTTCCTTCCAATTTCAGATTATATGATTCTAAGCTAAGTGATCTTACTAAAGAAGACAATCTTATAAGATATTCGAGTTGTAAGGGAGACTCACACATGATCTAATTCAACTAGGGAAACTGAGGGCCAGAGAGATGAAATGATTTGTTTAAGGTCACATACCCTGCTAGTGGTATAACCAGAATGGACCAAGACCTGGCTGGCAACCTAACTTCTAAACCAATCGAAGGGATGCCTCTAGGTGTGGTGAGTTTCACATCACAGATCTTCCAGCAAAGATTAGATGACCACTTGTTGAAGATGTGGTATAAGAATTCATGTTACAGGTAAAGGTCAGACTAAACAGACCTTGAGATTATATATCCCTATTACTGTTCTCCACTGCAGTCTGCTACTCTTACTAACTGGAGACGGTATTTTCTATTGGACTGTTATGGTTGCAACTAGCACACTTCTTAATCGGGAAAAACCAAGTCAAAAACTGCACCATTCTTTGATACCAGTGATTTTCAAGCAGACACTTGCTATGAATGGATCTTTCCTCCTTTATGTTCCATGTTCCAAAAAGAGGAAACAGGGAAGGAATTCTTATATCAACAAATACTAATAGGTTCCAGTCATGTTGGGCAAAGTAACATGATGGAATGGTATTAACTTTTTTTTTTAAAGCTATGGGCCAGTAAAGCTCATACCTTGCTGACAAAGTATCAGAAGAGCACAAGTTTACATACACAGCTTAATTTTCTTAGTTAGGCTCTGATTAAATATCTTATGAATTCTAATGTAGTGTCCTTATACAAACAATTAAGTAAATACCTCCAGGAAATACATTGCTAATGCATCTAAATTAAAGAGATTTCTTGCTGATAGAATTTCAGTCATATCCAAAGACGTACTTTTGGAGGAGGGGGAGAGAGAGGGAAAAAAAAGAAAGAAAGAAACACAGCCCGCATTGCTAATGAAATTTGGTTGAAAATTGCTGTAATCCATTTTCTGATGAAGTGGCTCAGATGCATTTTACCCAACCCAAAATACATAAGACAGAGATAAAAACATTCTTTAATAATAATGTACTTCTGATGAGATGGAATATAGAAAATTACACACTTGGTAAATTCATCAGCTAGAAGCAATCAGTAGAGCATTGGAGGTCACCTTTAGCATGTCCTCTGTTTGCTTTCATAAACAATCACCTGAAATGGAATGCTTTGGCTGACTTTTTCATTTGATTCAAACATGAAATGCTCATTATTCTTTTATGTCACACCAGGTTGATTTTAAACTTGTTCATCATTTAACCCAAATGCATACACATTTGAAAGTAATGTTCAACACACTGCTATGGAACTCTATGTCTTCATCAGCAAACAAAGGCTGACACACTCAAAGGCATCCCTTCCTACAATCAATGTTCAAAGTCATTTGTCTTTATAGGAGCATCTGTATCATCATTTCCATCCTTTTAAAACTATATCAAGTTTCTCTCATGATCATACAGTTGAAATTTGGAGAGGGAGGGAGGGAGAGACAGAGAGACAGAGAGAGAGGAAGAGAGAGGGGGGAGAGAAGAGAGAGAGAGAAGGAAGGAGGGAGAAGGGGGGAGGGGCAGAGAGAGAGAGAGAGAGGGAGAGAGGCAGAGAGAGAGAGAGAAATGTAATTATGAAGGAAATGAAACAATTCTTTAAGAAAGGAAAAGGAAATAAAAGGTGAGGCTAATTGCCTCCATTTAAATATTCTCACCTTTGTTGCAAGAGCTTCAGCACTTTCTCGACAAGTCTTCTCTATTTCCAGATGGTTCTGCATAAAATTTACTTCCTCTATAACCATGTGAGAAACTAAAATTGAAGAGAAAAAGTTTTTAGCATTAAAAAATTAGTCACAGTTATTTCCAGGAGTTCATGTCTCATGATTGTGAATGTCATAATTCTATTACTAGCTAGCCTTTTAAGTACTACCAGAAAATGTTGCAAGTATTTTAATTCTCTGAAATTCGAGAATATTTTAATTTGAACAGGAAAACCAAAAATGGCTAACTCTATAACTTTCCACATAATACACACATTATATACATACATATTATATATATATAAATATATTGCCTTTTAGAAAGCAACAAGAAAACTTGTTAATGTTATGTTACATAAAAAGTGTCTCTCTTTCTCTCTCTTAACTAAAGAGAAGTGTCAAACATGACACACAGTTCCTGGCAGGATATCATAGATGGATTCAGAGGGAAAATCAGTTAATCAAAATTAAGAGAAGATTTGCACTAGGAAAATAAACAATTTGTCCTAAGTACCCATTGATCATATCATGCTGAAGTGACCATGTGGCAGCACTAAGCAAGGCAGGAAAAAATCTATTGCTACATATTCTTAATTTGTAGAATTCATGACATAGAAGTTACTGCAATATAGTAAACTCTGGGGGGAAAAGTACAGGAACAAAATAGCTACATCCTATATGTCTATGAAGTCATATAGAGAACAAAATTCTTGCATTATAACTAGTTGAGTTAGAAGAAAAACAGAGCTATTTAATTTTTTAATGCTTTACCATTAATTTAAAAATACTCTTTGGAGATTTTCCTAAGTTGATTGATTGAATTTGGTACCTGAAAGCTCAAAGTAATTTGAACTTGCATTGTGTTTTTTACGTCCAGAGAAGAAAAATTACATCTTTTCCCATATTGGGGAGTTAAAAAAATGCATTGTCATAAACTGAACTAGAGATATATGGATTTATTGACTCTTGTCACTCACACCCAATCAGAGAACACCCAAATATGTGAAGCTTCCCAAAGTTAGGCAGAAGGCCCTGGGCTTGCATCACACAACTAGAGATTACTTTTGCTTCATTTAAGCTTAATTAACCTACAATTATGATTAAACTCAGGGAAAAAATTTCTCTCCAAATTAAATACAAAAATGTATTACTTCCTAAGTCTGTCCAAAGTTCTTATTATGTTAATATTCAAATTCATAAAGCAGCACTAAGTGGCCAGAAACATCTCTAACCTTGACATTTTTTCAGGGGTAATAATAATCTGCAGCAAATGCAGGCCAACCAAAAACCACTTAACTAATTAGTAGTTGCAGTCACCGAGAAAAACATGAATCAACACTGTTATTACAAGTGGCACATTTGAGTGGCATCTAATTATGACTTGATGAGCACGATACTTGCATTATCAACATTACTACTGCATCCCATCAGGGACTAAAAGCTGCTGATGGCATTGACTTCGAGAAACTCCCACTCAATGGTACAGCAGCACCCAACAATCCCCTTGGCAGGGGCACCCTCACTAAATGACACGTTAAGCGTAATTACTGGTAGACATTGTAAATAAACAGGATTGGAAGTGAACATTGTACCAAGTGCATAAGACACAATCTGACACATTGGAAGTGGCAGCCGTAATTGCGAGTTTCTTTGACTGCTCAAGATCATTTCAACTGCATTTCTCAGAGGACAGTGATTATAACTGTGGAGACAGACGGCATAATGGTATCAGCACTGCTGACAGAGCAGTGAATTAAATTGTATCTGCTGTTGTGTGAAAGCCTTGATGAGAGGTACAGATGCCTTAGTGGTCTTATCATTATAACACAATGGTCATGTTGTCATCAACCTTTCTGGCTCCAATTGAAAAGAAATGATTGTGTGTTGAAGCCCCCCCCCCCTTTCCTCAACACCCCCCTCCTCCCCTTCTATCTCTTGTTCTGAATAGAACCAATTTTCAGAGAGCTATGAAATCACGCAATAGGGCCTAAAATGCAGCTGCTTGGCATACAAACGGGTCCCCATTAAACTGGAATCACACACAATATGTGTTTATGCCAGAAGAACAAATAAAAGCTGAGTACAGGCCAAGTTTATTCACAGACACAAAGCCCGTGTAGCTCTTCATCAATATAATTGCCTTTTATATTGTAGTTTAAATAATAGGCTCTATTATTTCCTTAAAATCCTAATATTCCCGGCATTTTATCACTATGTTTACAAGGTATGTTCTTCAAAAAATGTGAAGGGAAGAGAAAAGAAACCTATACAATTTTACAACATCAAATATTACTTTGAATTTTTAGTCTTAACTACTTGACATTTTCTGCCACAATCTGGCATTTCCAGTATCATAACAAAAACATAAACACTCCACACTTTTCACTGGAATTTGACTTTTTATTCAACAACATTCTTACTTATGGAAGAGTTAGAAGATCATTTCAAGGTAGTGAAGTTTAGGCCTAGTAGAAACACACACAAAAACAGTTTGTAAAAAGCTGTCATGTCATTTAAGTTGATAAACTTGGCTAGATGGCACAAGTTTGTGGTATTCCCACCCTTCTCCACCCCCCAGCCCCCACCCCTAATTCTATGTTTACTATTCTATCAGGCGCAGTATGTTGTTTTTATTTTTCCGTTGAAAACACAGGTCCTCTCTAGCAACACCTTCTTCCCTTATCAAGAAACTTTCTCATTGGATCACATACTAAATGAGCAGAACTAAACCCAGCCTATCTCTTAGCTTTCTGATCAGGTGGGTAGGGAACATCCTAGTTCAAACTGCGCTGCAATCACATTTGTGAGATTTTTATATATTTGAAATGATAGATGGAAAGAGAAGAACAGAAATAAAGTAACAAAATCCCCCTAGATCAGTGGTTTTTAATTTTTTTTTTGTATCATGAACCCCGTTAGCATTCTGGTGAAGATCTATGGATCTCTTCTCAGAATAATGTTTTTGAATGAATAAGGTAGAATTACAAGGATACCAATTATACTGAAATATCATTATCAAAATATATTTTAAAAAAACAATTGTATAGATGTTAGGTTAAGAGGCCTACCCTACATGTTAACTACTACTTTTTCCAAACTAGTTTTAAAGTTATAAGCTTAATCAGTTATAAATTTTAGCCAGTTATAGTAAGTTACAAGCACACCCATTAATGTTGTTGGTCAGCAAAGATCCAATCACAGAACGATCATGTTTATCTGTTAAACACAATTCTCTTATTCTCCTGAAACTTTAAACTAGTTTTTCTCAGATTTGTTGTTGTTGTTATTATTGTGAAGAGAAGTCAAAAGCGCATTCCCATTCGAAAGTAACACTATGGATGAGAGATGTTTCTTGAGAAAAACTTCTCTCAGTCAATGGGATACAGGCAAGGCCTATGCATATTTAAATAACGTGGTACTATTCTCAACCAACATCACACAGTATGGCATGAGGCAGCTATGAAAACTAAAATGTGTCCACAAAAATAAGCATGAATTTTAGTTCTAGACATACAGCAGGCCCACAGGGAATCAGGTTTCAACCTAAGAGAAACCTATTAAAATTAATTCCAAAGGATCTCATGAATATGATAATGTTGGTCATCTACCATAGGTTCATCTTAATATTCTTTTGGCCTGTAGTGACCAATAGGATGAGACAGGCCTAAGGAGGAGAACATGGGACTGTCAGTGAAACAAAAAATGTTAATAATGCTGCCTGATGGCAGCCATGAAAAATGTAGTGAAGGTAAATATACCAATGGATAATTTTTCTAAAGTACTATACCCATGACCCTGGTTCTCAAAAATTAAGCTTAGCAAAGTTCAAGTACTGGCAGGTTCAACCTATGAGAATCATTTTAACAACTTCTCTATAGAATACTGCAAGGTTTATCAAGCCTTTGACATGAATTAAGCTAGCTTTTCATTGCTTTCTTTTAACCTTTAAAATTCACAAATTTGGTATGTGGCAAATACTGAACACAAAACCAAAAACTTCATTAAGGGCAGTTTCCTCAAAGAAAATTATAAATTCAGTGAAAAAAAAATCCATTTTTATGCTGAATCTTTATTCAGATTGGGGGAGGGAGTAAAGAAGAAAGAATCTTGAAAATGGCAGCTGGGGTGAAAAAATACATAAAAGTCACAGTAACAGTTAATTTGGGCGTCATGATCCCTACTATCATCTCCCCCTACCAAAGAAGTCATAAATTCAAGTATAAAAACCCGAACTATATCCATTGCATATAGCATGAGGTCAACAAAACATCAATAATTGCAACACATTATAAGAGATATTGTCAATGCTACCATAATAACTCTTTCAGATATGACACAATGTCGATATAAGTGTGAGAATGTTCCATTAATCCTGCATTTGGGGACTAGGAATCCCTAAGCAATCATAATTCATACATTCATAAATAAGAGATACTTCCATCACAGTATATTGGCCTCAAAAGATATGGGATGTCAACAACATTTTCCTCAGCTTGTCTTTGTTGCTGCCAGGCACCAGAAAATAACCCAGCCCTATCGAAATTTAACTATAATGCTGGATTTTACTGCCTTTTTTTTAACACAGATAAAATGTTTTGTTGCAAGTTACCAGGAGAAAACACTGTAGGATACAATTTAAGCGCCTGATTATTTTGCAGGGTTTGCGGTCTGCTGGAGAGTAGGCCCTGCTTCCAAGAGACAGAGCATTGGAAGTTGGACAGCTGAGGTTGCTACCTACCACCTCCCTACCCCCCACCGATGTTTCCCTCCTCACATCTAAAACCTCACCATAGGTGGCTCAGTCACGTTCTATCCCCAAGGAAAAGTAGCAACAGATGTACACCGTCTTAAAAGAAAAATCATACACCGGACATTGAACTTCATGGGTTAAGACCAGTAAGTTATCTCTCTTTTATTGTTTCATAAAAACAAAACATAAAAAAACCCAAAGATATAATTATAGCTATGGATCAAAATCGTAAGGCTATAGATATGAATATAGATACAGATATATGTGATAGAAATATAGATGACATAGAGATTATATATGGATATATAGATACGGCTAGGGATATAGATGATATCTATACAGATTATAGAAATCTAAATATAGATTTAGACACAAATAGAGATATAGATGATAAAGAGATAGAGACAGACAGATATGGATTATATAATACTGCTACAGATATGGATAATATAGATAAAGAGAGTAAACACAGAACAGAAAAAAATGATGACTGACGACTCTGACCAAGGTAACCTGGTATTTCTCCCTAAGTGACACACGGTAAGAGTGAGCATGCTAAGGCATCTGGTTTGTTTTACTATATAAATAAAACTGAAACATCTACATACTTTTCTGAAACTCCTCCAGTTTCTTAACAGCTTCATCCCGTTCCTGTTTAATTTTGTCACACTGAAAAGGAAAAAAAAGGGAGGGGGATATTAATTTGATTCAACTCAATAAGATGTATCAAAAGCCTATTATATGTGAAAAATGCTGACCATTAAAAAGAAAGGCTTCAGATTGACAGCAACAAGTTTTAAGGCAGGGGTTAGGTAAGTGGAGGCAAACTTGAGCAGCTTCTCGCTTCTTGACAGAGTGTTCAGACGTGATTCCAAAATAAATTTTTTGCTGGGGGGGAAATTTAAAAAGCAATGATCATTCTTATCTACTCGACCAATTTTGCTAAAATCGTATTTCCACCACGGTATTCTGCTATTTTTCTAAGACCTTCCAAAAATAGAGACCTTTTATTACAATTATTTGTTCCAAAAGATTTCTGTGTAACATACTCGAGCTAAAAAACATTCACTCTTTAAAAGAATTCTTTTACTGTATAATAGTAGCTTTTGTTAATACAATAACCATCATGGGCACTGGTTAACCTTCTCTTTCTCTCATGCAGTCATGTAGGTCAGGTAGAGTCTTGCTAAGCTACGAATTCAGCAGTTTCCTTCCTCCAGGATCAGATGTTTTAAAGGCTGTTCCACTGAAGCTCATATAATGGCTGACTGATGAATGAATGAATGAATGAATGAATGAAGACTTATTTCTTATGCATTTACTGTGGGCCAAACTCTATGCTAAGGATACAAACATAAAAATGAAGGCAGTAACTGCCCTGCCCTCATAGAGCCATAAAGAAGGAGATGGACATACTTTCCCAGGAGCAATGACAGAGTTAACTATTATGGTTGCAGAATGGTAAGAGGGTTAAAAGTATGTGTAAAACAACATGACAGCTGAAGAGGAGATGGCTAGGGAGTGAAGAGTATTTGGATTACTAAACACCAATCAGGATTACAGATAAATGGGTTCCTCCAAAGCAGTTTCTTTTCAGATCTTGGGGCTGATCCCCAAACCCTGGTAAGGCACAACATACCTGATATTTACATATCACTTTAAAATTTCTAAAGCACTTTATATGCATTGCCTCATCTGAGACTTTCAACAATCCTGTGAAATAGATATCATAGGGATTATTATCCCCATTCCACAAAAAAGAAAACTGAGTCTCTGAAAGACTATGTTATTTGTCCATTGTCACAAAGCTATGAAAGATATGATTTGGATTCACGTCTTCCCAATTTTTATTTCAGCACTTTATCTACTATGCCCTGCTGACTCTCATCAACTCATACTTCAGGAAGAGGCACATCACTCCATCAATTAACAAGCATTTATTAAATGCTTTTATTCATATGCCACTGTATGCCAGGAACTCTGCTAGACACTGGAGATACAAAAACAAAAATTCATTTTCAGTTTTAATCAAACCCTCAGTCCCCTCCACTGAGACTGCCAATAGTAGGAGAAGCATTGAATAGGGACAGCATTCTATTCACACCTAAACAAAGACCACCAGCTCATTTCTCACATAGGCCACCAAATAATTGTCAAATACCAGTAACTTTCAGCCAATGCCAATCTCAGATGGTGGTACATCAACAGTCCAGATGTTAGAGATTCCATTACCAAAATCCACTCACTGATCAAATCTTAATTTCCTTCCAAAAGGATTAGGTAGAAAGGCTTTAGCAGAGTCCAGGCCAGAGTAGCCCAGCCTTTTTTTTTTTAAACAAAACAAACAAAAAAAGCAGGTGACCAATCTCTACAAGCACAGTTTTTCTGTAATTCCTGCCTTCATGAATAGCAGATTCTCTAGCTGTCTACAAACCTACAGCTGTGTAATACCAAAGGTCTTCATGTGTCTGTGGCTTCTATTTTCTGCAACTGCATTATGAGAGAACTGGCAGCCACAGAATCTACCATCTGCTATGGATATTGAAAGGAAAAAAAATTTACAAGTGCAGCAAATGTAGCTTTACTTATCACAAGATGGAACAAAATCCAAAGTAAAGCATGTGTCTATTCACTGAGCAGAGGTCCGAATGAGCAATTAATGTATTATTTTAGGTAAGTCCTGAAAAAGATTCTACTTTCTCATTCAAGTGGAAAAGAAGAGGAACATTAAAAATATTATAGGCCTTTTAGGTGGAATGTTGTATCTTCAGTTATATTACGCTAAGCCACACAGTCAAAGAACCCACCCCCACCCCAGCTGCACCATTTATATAAACTGCTCCCTTTTTGTGTAAGAATTGCCCGCAAAGACCTCGCAATAGCAACAGATGTTCTCGGGACCACATTGCTTAATTGTAATTCCCAATGATTCTCTGTTGCTTACAGCTCACATGGAACATAGCAGCATGATTGCTGGCTAGTTTAAGCAACCTGGATAATATTACGCCTGCTCTATAGTCTCTATTTTGGCTCTTTACGAAGTGGAGAATTGATCCATGGTTGGCCTTGTGGGGTTTTGAAAGCCCTTCATAGTGGAGGCCCTGGCTGTTTTCCAGATCTTATCCTTGAACCTCATCCAAGTAGATACCTGGCTTCTGACACTGACCTTGAACTTCTGAGTTTTGGCAGGCATGTCTGCAGAGAAGGTCTCTGCAGTATGAATTTACAACACCCAGAGATGTCTTGTCCAGGTTCTTTGCCATTTCTAACATGATCTTAAATTATGATAAACTCTGAATTATCTGCATTAATAGTGTAACAATGTAACAGACCATATACACCTGAAAAAACACACACAAATGTGTGTACATATAAACATACAAACACACTTTTACACATATGGATCAAGAGGTAGCTAAAGACAATCCAAAAAGACCACAACTGTAAGAACGGTGTGTGTGGGGACATTGAGTTCAACTCTCTTTTTTTATAGATGAAAAAAAACTAGCCCAGAGACGTGACATGCCTCCCCTAAAAGCATATAGCTAGTAAGTGCAGCAGATTGAAATTTAAGCTTTGGTTCTGTGATAGTAAAAGTTCCAACCTTTAAATACACACTCACACACTCACTCACACACTCACTCACACACACACACACACACACACACACACACAAGCTGGTCTACCATATGCCTTCCTTACAAAAATTTTATGAATTAGGAAGATACAAGTATTATTAATCAATTTAACAGATGAGAAAGCTGAGGTCCAGGAAATTGAGGTATTGCCCCTGATTATGCTACCAAAGCCAGACCTGCTGAAACTTAGCACAGTGTTCTCTTCAGTAATCATTGCTGCCTTCTGACTGATTGAATGTGGCAGCTAAATGAGTTATTTATTTTTTTAAAAAATGTTCCATGTTATCCTACTTTCCTATTTTCCTCTCCCCACTCCAAGAACTTTTCATTTATTTTCCCTCGAAGGAAGAGCCTGTATGTCCTCATATGTATACTTTTTACATACATACAAAAAGTGTGCATATGATAAGAATTTATACATATTTAACTAATATGGAATAAGCTCCCTCAAATTACCTTTTAGTAAAAACTACTGTTGTACTCCTTTATTTGGACAACTCAGGCTGAACTTCAACCACACAATTTATAAATTCCTACAAACATATTCAGGGCAAAGAATACATTAAACTATTTCACGTTTCAAGTTCAACTTGCAAGAAATTCTTTCTAATCTCCATTCCCTCTTCCTAAATGTTTTTGAAGTTCTTTGTTTCACAGGAATAAGAAGTGGGAAACTACCCTAAAGCTGTCTTATTGCATTCTCCAAATTCTAGGTATTTATTCTGTGTCAGATGGAAACACGTGTCATCAGAACAGAGATCCTTGTTCTTTGTTTCTGGATAGATTGCTGTTAATAAGAGACTCATTTTCACTTTCAAACTGCTAAGTAATTACTTTTTTTTCCCCCTGGCACAACCACTTGCTATTCTATCTCAAAGAAATTGCATGTATATAGATGTATTATGCATGAACAGTTAGCACAATAGATGTGTATCTTGCTTTTTAAAGTGATTTTTATTGAATCCTTTAAAATAAAATACTTTAGAACCTTTACTCCTGAAAACTATACAAGAGGAGGAAATGTTTAACAATACACAACTCAACTGAGGCACAGACAGTATCATATGGCCAGCTTCTTGAAACATAAGTCTTGGAAAGTATCTGCCTCTCTCCATTTTCATTCATGGCTCCTGGCAGGGTGACAGAAACCATGGATGTGTTGTTACAGTACATCACCAAAACTACTTCTACTATAAGCACTCAGACACTGACTCATTTCAAAAATCTATCTAAAGATCTCATATGAAATACAGACATTTTTCATTTTTAAAGAAATCATCATCAGAATTTGTTCTGTGAGGGCTATTACAATCCAGTTTAGATAGTGCGCCCGCCCCCCCTTCTCTTTTTTTCTACATAGAAAAAAAACAAACACCAAATCTCAATCAATTTTGATAAAGTCCCTCCTCAAGAGCATATTCTTTAAAGCGTGTCTTCAATTGCGTGGCTGCACAATTGGCCAATGTTGATAACACAAGTGTAGTGATGTTAGCAATGACAAAATTAAAGCATTTATTTTGTGAGAAGCCTACTTAGTTCTACTGTTTTCCAAAAGTGACAGAACATAATTAACAAAGTTGCTGTTGACTTTAAGTAGAAGAGGAGAGCCCACTAATTTTCACTGGCCCACCCCCTTCTACCTTTGACCATATGTCAGTGAAACAATTCCATTTTACAGATGTCAGTCTTAACCTTTTATGGGCAAGAGACCTACACTCTCATGTTCTAGTGATGGTTTTTGTGCTATATCAGTTTCACAAATTAAGTTTTAATTTTACTCACCTGAATTGGTCCATCTGCAAACTTAATGAGCGTGTACTGAACCTCAAAGTTATTGACAAAAACAAAATTCAAGTAAACTCCCAGTTAGCCAGGTTAATAGAATGTAACAGCCCAACAAATCATCCAAAATAGGAGGTAATCAAAAAATCACTGGCATTTACCTTCAGAGTTCATTATGTGATTATATACTTGTTTACAACAGCCATACATAATAATTCATGCTTATATATACCTTTAAAGTTAATAAATTGTTTCTCAATGAAAATTTTATGAGGTAGGTGACAACAGTAAAATTATCTCCATTTTATAGATAAGAAAAATGAGGCTCTGAAAGCCTAAGTTACCTGCTTATGATCACAAGGCTAAGGAGTCTCAGTGCCAGGATTCAAACCCAGGTCTCTCCGACTCTAAGACCAGCACTCTTTCTACCATGCCATGTTGCTTGAGATTGTTTTATGCACAGTTTTATATTATGTCAGGAATATGGTTTACTTTCCTGATTCTGTGGAAATTTTTAAGATTATGTTAAATTTGTAATCACTATAAAATCTTTATGAAATTTGGGAAATGGTCAAAGCTCCAAGCAAGGCTATCCTCAATGGAAAAAAATTAAAGAGAATCAAAAAGTTGAATTCACCAAATGATTTTCTATAGTAAACCTTCACAGTCACACAGATGACTGTAAAGGATAGACAAACATGATTCCCCTCCTTGTGTTAAATGTGTGTTGATTATGGAAACAGCATTGATTGGGGGAATAAAAGCTCCCTTAGGGGATCTCCTCAGACAAGGTTACTCACAAGCATATGTTAGGATCACACAAGAGTCCACAAAAGATTCAATCACAGAAATAACTGGCAATAATAATATGAGTATCCACAAGCAAAACAATGCCCAGGGAGATGTCTGCTCACTCAAGATATATAGTCATAGTGTTTGCCCTGAGAAAATTATAAATAGGAGATTGATTCTTTAATAGATGGTGAGATTCTCTTGGTATTACTGTTTCTGGATGGAGTTAAGCCTATCAATGGTATAGGGCTACTTTAATGGGCCGTGATCACTAAAAGAGGTGAGCCTAGCAATCTGAACAAGAAAAACTGAGTGTATGAAGCATGTTCATCTCACAGATAATGGCATGAAGTTGGATGGGCAGTCAATTGAGAGTTTGGGGTTTTTTCTGTTTGGACTTGTGATTTCACTTATGTGGGGGATTCTGGATAAGGATAATATCTACCAGTGTAGACTATGTATGTATGTATGTTTGTATGTATGTATAGCAATTTAATTAGAGAGCCATATAGAGAGAGGTTAGGTCAAAGATGGCACTTGACTCCACGTCTCCCTGACTCTGAAGCTACTTCCCAGCTTGGCCTCACGTATTCATTCATCAATGTGAATACATTAGATAGGCATAGCAGATGAATATGACCCAGAGATAATTATATAGGAGTTGATCTGGATAAATAATATTCATGAAACTATCCATTGCTTTCAATAATTCAGAACTGCTTGCTACCAAAAAACATCATATCTTTTTTAACACTGATTTCTTCTCAGTGATGTTTTATGCCTACAAATTATGGAAAGACATAATATCAAAAGAATCGAGCCTACTAGGGACCCAAAGGGAAATGGAAACAGATTCAGTGGGTGGGTAGGCTGCTGCTGAATGCCAGCAATGACTTGTATTTTATACCAACTCTCTTGGACATCACTGAGGATGTATATCTTCACAAAAGGAGATGTCATGTAGCAGGAATGAGGTATAACAGATGGATAGCCCAAGAACCACACCAGGACTCATAAAATATTTTTTAAAAACAGAACAAAGTACCATTGGGGAAAATCTATGGAAGATTCAAAGAAAGACATGGACAAGAATCATATAGGATAAGAAGATATTTATACATTTTGATCTATACTAGTACCCATATTGATGATATAATTTATCTGAAGTGTCAAAATGAGCTTTCAATTTTGAATACAGGACTGACAAGTAGTGACTTTAAAAGAACATGGCATGGCTAAGGCAGAGACTAAGAATATACTATAGATAATATTAAGAAGTGACTAACCCAAGGTCAAAGAATTTCTGGCAGAATCAAGAATTTACGTACTATAATGAAGAACTGAACAGCAATGACTAGCAACACTGAAGAGGACAAAATATATGCTCTTCAGTCATCAGGAATAATTCTACTTTAAGAATGACCCCCTCAGCAGCTAGGTGGTGCAGTGAATAGAGCACCGGCTCTGGAGTCAGGAAGACCTGAGTTCAAATGTGGCCTCAGACATTTAACACAAAACTAGCCATGTGACCTTGGGCAAGTCATTTAATCCCAATTGCCCTGCCTTCCTCCCACCAAAAAAGCAAAAAATAAAAAGAATGACCCCCTCTCCTCAAGTAATTGTATGCCCACTGAACCTTCCCAGTCTTCTTATACCTTAATATCACCCCAACATACTCTTCAATTCAGGGACACTGGCCCCTTGCTATTCCATGAACAACATATTCCATCTCCTAGTTCCTGGCTCTGTCTGCCCCCCATGCCTGAAATGCTCTCCCTCATACCTGCCTCCTGGTTTCAAAATGTCCCAACTAAAATTCCACCTTCTACCCAAAGCCTTTCCTAATCCCTCTTAATTGCTCAATTAATTTTTTTTTCCTATTTGCTCTGTATCCCCTGTACTTTAGCATAGAGCCTAGCATACAGTAAGCATTTAATAGGTATGCATTGACCAACTGAACATATGGTCTTTTGACATGTTTTATAGCTTCCTAGTAAGAATATCAACTAGAAAGAGAGCCCAACTTAGGACAAGATTTCACATGTACTTCTTCCACCTCATCTACAAGTTTTATTCCTCTGGCACTTAAAAAAAAAAAAGATTCAGAATTAAAGAAGAGCCCCTGAGTATGGATATCAGCTCAAGTAGTTTTTTCAACTAATGCCGAGGCCCACTCACTATTGAGGATGTCTGTTAACTCTTTAGTTCATCAATACATATATTCTGAACATACAATGTAAATGAGCATGGCCCAGAGGTGGAAAGGTCACTACTCCTCACCAGTCATATATTCCTCAGCTTTGGAACTCCACCTTAAGGGTGAGTTATGCTGAGTGATGGACAAGTACAAACATACCTAGCCAACTATACATATTTGGTCCCAGGTCATGCTTCACATGCCACCGAGTGATCTACTAGGAAACCAGACTCAAGTATCTTGCCGTCTGCCCTGATACCATACACATATCCCTCTCCCTATTTCTACTTATTGTTCTGAGAACATTAATCAAATCAGTACCACTGTTGTTACTGGAAAGGATATAACAACTCATTGTGCTATGGCTCTTCTTGAAATCCCTATGACTTCCCAGACCAAAACTCCTTTCCCTAGCTTCAAATCTCCTACACATGCTAGTTCCCACTATTAGAATGTAATCTGCTTATAAACTGGTAATTGGTCTGGCCATGCTAGAAAGCAAAGTGGTACCATGTGTAATGGGAATGGGAATTTGAAGATCTTCCTTGCCCCTTATTAAACGTAAGGGAATATGACGACCTTCCCTGCTTCAAAGATCTTCCCTGCCCCCTAACAGGTCGAATGTAATCACATGGAGCCTCTGGTGGAAAAAGTTTGCTGAGGGTAGGGTAGAACCCACAGGAAACTGGGAATCAGAACAGCTAGACGGTGGGAGAGAGAGGATGGCAGGCATGCAGACAGCTAGGCTTGTGAGTGTTGGTGTGTCAGAAGGCTAAAGGATGGTGTGGCACTCTGTTGTGTTGTGATGTATTAAATTCTATGTTGCTATGATAGATTTGGTTTCCTGGTGTCTGAATAAATGTTTGCTTCTGTCTTCTGTATGGAGAGTCTGTTGTATTTTGCAATTGAGCACCATGCTGGCATATTCACAGTTGCTGTTGGCACTATGAATATTGAATTGGTACTACACTATGCTCCAAAATTCACCAAATGGTGCATACCCTTTTAACCTAATGCACTCTACTAGGCTCATACTCCAAAGAGATTAAAACAATAAGAAAAAGAGCCATATACACAAAAATATTTATAACAGCTCATTTTATAGTGGCAAACAAGGGTACCCATTAATTAGATAATGGCTAATCAGTTATGGCATATGAATATAATGGAAAATTGTAATTCCATAAGAAATTACAATAGAGATGATTTAGAGAAACCTGAGGTCTGTACGAAATGATGCAGAGTAAAGTAGGCAGAACCAGGAAAGCAATTTGTGCAATAACAGTATTATAAAGACAAAACTTTGAAAGCCTTAAGATCTCTGATCAATGCAATGACTAACCATAACTGAGAAAACCAATGATGACTCATGTTACCTACCTCTTGACAGAGAAGCAACAGATTTGAGATGCAGAACAAAATACAGATTTTTGGACTTGAACAATTTAGGAATTTTTCTTGCTTAACTATGGCATAATTGTTACAAGGGTTTTGCTTTTCTTTCTTTTAAGCTAAGGGTGGGAATAAAAGGAAGAGATAACAAATGTCTTTTAACTAAAAAAATAAAATAAAATGAGAAAATTACAAGTTTCTTGATAGCAGGAAATATTTGAATTTTGTATTTGTGTCATCAGTACCTATGACAGTATCTGACACATAGTAGACTTTTCATAAATGGTCTTTTTATTCATTTGTCTAAAGAAAGACAAGCAAAACAGAATCTGATTCTTTTCTTTTGGCTACCAAAACAAAAAATATCCCTCATTAAAGTATGTGGTAAAAAAAAAATGGGGAATGGGAGTTTACTTAGTCCTCCCTATTCCTGATAACTGAAATTAAACATCTTTGATATAGGGGGTATTTTCATTAGCAAGGGGTCAGCCAGTCATAGGCATAAGAGAACTGCTCTGCTGAGAGAGAATGAGATTCTCCATTTGTCATTGCTAGAACTAAAGCTGCTTTTACTCTTTCTATTCTGAATAAAAGGCTTTTATTACATGGTTCTCTCCACAGCAATACACTCCCTCCTTTTGGTAAAGATCTATAATAATAAAATGGCCTATCTTTTAACAGAGACTAATAAATAGTACATTGGGAACTTGAAACCACTCTACTTTGTTGTACCCAATCAACTACATTGGACTCTTATCCTTTCTTCTCATTTCTATTAATAGTTATGTTTAAAGAACTAGTACACAAACAGATCAATAATACTTACTGTGTGTGGTTATGATGGAAGCTGACCTATACTCCATGTAGAGAGATATGTAAATAGTTAATGGTCTGAGATGAACTAATTCTATTTTCAATCACATGCTCCTGTAACATAATGATATGTTTTACCTATAAAGTCAAAGTTTTCTGAACTTTGGTTCATTTAAAGCACCACTGTAATAACTAGGTCCTGCTTTGTTTAAGCCAGGGCTTCTTAAACTTTTTCCACTGACAACCCCTTTTCCCATTTGTTAGGTGGTCTGAGGGCATGCACAATGCAAAGTGCACATGCTTTGTGTTAAGAACCAAGGCTGCAGGGGAGTTGTGCAAAGCAACATGGGAAAGCGCTACCAGAAACACCTTGGATTCATTATGCATTTGATTTTGAATTAATTTTTGATCATTGTGCATTCAGAAACCTTTTACTGTTGCCAAATTTTTCGAGACCCCATATGTGGTCATAATCCACAGTTTAATAGATCTTCATATGGGGGGGGGAGGCATGGCACAGTGGAAAGGGAGGTGGATTTGAACACAAAAAACCTGGATTTGAATCTAGGCTATTCATTACACACTATCAAGGTTAGTCGTTATATACAACCTGTGGAACTTAAGACAAGTCAATTAACCTCTACGGTTTTGGATACATCCTCTGTAGAATGTGAGTGTTAGACTAGATGACCTCTGTGGTCCTTTCCAACTCCAAATCTATTATATTGAACCTAATATCTACAAGATTCTATGTTAGGCACTGGGGATAAAGAAGTAGTAGAAGATATGATCCCTGTTTTCAAGGGATTTATAATCTAGTTGGGTAGCTAGGACATAAGTATAAACAGACACCAGTATGAGGCAATATGAGGGCCAAATGAAAGATACAGACAATTAAATGTCACATAAGTTCTGAGGACATAAGGCTCAAATTAGGGTTCTCAAGCAGCCTTGCATCCCTCATTCAAAACCTTGTTCCCCCCCATCACTCCTCTGTCAGTATTTTTAGTCATCTGTGCCTAGGGAAGGCACACTGGATCTACCCTTGGTACAACAGGAAGGGGGAACTATGCCAATGATTTCAAGAAACACTTAGGACTGATCCCTATTCATTTGATTCATTTATTCCATAAATATTTAATAAACACTTATTCTACTCAAAACTCAGATCCAAGCCTACAAATGAACAAGTAGAAAAAAAAGAGGAAATAATACAAAAATGCCATTCCTATGGTCATGTTATCCGTTTTCTTCTAAATTTTGTTCTTCACAAAAAATATTGGAAATGGAGTCAGAATTGGGTTCAAATCCTAGATCAACAAGCATGGATTTAAGCTGGAAAGGACCACAGAGATCGTGTGCCAGAACACCCTCATTTGATTTACTGTTGAAGAGCTGAAGCCAAGAGAGGTTAAGTAATCTGCCCATGTTCACACAGCCAGTGTTAGGGTGGGACAGGAACCCAGGTCTTCCGGCCTCCAACTTCAAAACTGGATCCATTACACCATGCTGCCACTTCCCATGATGTGCCACTTGCTGTATGACTTTGGACAAGTTACTTAACTTGAGACTTAATTTCCTCATCTATATAATAGAGATACTCATACCTGCCCTCCCTTATCTCAATGAATCGTGACTGGATGGTACAAAGCTGGGAGAGTTAGCCCAAAACCTTAGATGACAACAACCCAACAGACTAGAATGTTGGGTCAAATTTAATAGGGTGAAACTGATTAGGTATAAATGTGAAGTTTTATGTTTGGGTTAAAAAAATCTGCTTTACAAATACAAGATCAGGAAGGTATGGCTAATTAGCAAGCACAGAATTTCAGAGTTGAAAGGGATCTTGGGAAGCCATCTAGTCTAAACCTGATCTAAAAGAATGGCCCTGAGTTCATCTGAGAAAATAACTGGGGGTTCTGATGGATTTCAAAGGTAATAAGAGTTAATGGTACCACTATGGCAATAAAAGCTAATGCAATCTTTGGCTACCATCAATGGGAGATAGTGTCTAGGACCAGAAGAGTTGAAAATTCTCATATGTTCTGCTATAGTAAGAACACACCTGGAATGCTGTTGTCTTTTTCAGGCACCTCATTTTAGGAATGCTAGTGATGAGCTAGAGAATATTCTCCAGAAGCTTACTAGAATCCTAAAGGACCCTAAGATCATGACATATAAATACTGAGTGAAGGAACTGAAGATAGTTGTCCTGAAAAAGAGAAAAACTACAGAGTGGCAAGATGGCATAGTGGATAGAGTGCTAGACCTGGAGTCAGAAAGACCCAAGTTCAAATTCAGTCTCAGACATTTGGTAGCTCATTGACCTTAGGTAAGTCAATTTGATATTTACCTGTCTCAATGTGAGATGGAATTAATAACAGCACCCACTTGCCAGGATTATTGAGGATGAAATGAGATTACATATATACATATTCACATATGTATATAAAGTGCTTTGAAAGCCTTAAAGTGCTATGCAATCTTAGCTATTATTACTATCTATATTATTACTAATAGCTATCTTCAAGTATTTCATGTGAAATTTGCTCCAGACAGAACTAGGGGCAATATATGGAAGGTACAAAGAGGCAAATGTAGGTTTGAAACTTCCTGATAATTAAATAACAGAGAATTCAAGCTGTCCTGAAAGGAACTGTTAACCCCATACCTGTGCAGGGCTTACTCTCCATTGGAAGTTCTCAACCACAGATTCAAAGACCATATGTTGTAGTAAATGTGGCCGAGGGGATTCTTGGTCAGGTATAGAATGAACAAGATAAACTTTGAGGCCCTACCCAACTCTAATACTCTTTGAGTATGTAATCAAATTTAAAAATACATGTGAAAGAATTATTTTATAACTGGCAAAGCACAATATGGATGGGAGGAATGATTATTTGTTACAAAAGTATCACTGTCCCTTCCTTCTGCTGAGTCAATGAGTTCCCCTTGCTTTCCCACTTCATTGTTGCCTTTTCCTTTGCCCTACATCATCTGGGCAGCGAGACAAGAATGATCAAATCCAATTATTGGGTATGAACTCTTCTAATGCCTTCTTAGCCTCTTTTCTTTCTAGGAATTGATATGTGTAGGGATCCCAGCAGAGGAAACTGTCCAAGTGTTAGGAGAATATGGCTAGGTACACCTGGATTTTCTTCTTGTCTGACTGTTAAACTCCAATTCCACCATCTGCCTCTTTCACTCTTATTGCATGCTACTGAATGGAACTGGGTGAAGTCATGAACTATGGATCCACAATACATTTAGGCTATCTAATCTCAAACGGGACTTCACTGTGGCAACAAAATCCTACTCTTTCCTAATCAATCAGCTATCATGGTAGTGCCAAACTCAAATGGAAATGAATCCCTACAGGTTGCATATTTACTTATAAAACCACATACTGACGTTATCTATGTTGTATCACCTTTTTATTAATTTTGTTAAAAATTTCCCAATTATATTTAATCTCATTCTGGCATCACATGAGAGTTTTGTGGCTGCTTGTGAGTTTGACACCTCTCCTCCATCATACTCACCACAACACATATTCCAAATCTTCTCATTTCTCCTCAAGCCTCCCACAACACAGCCAACTCCAAGCTGAGGACTTTACCTAATACTTCATTTTTAAAAACTGAGGCCGTTTGCCAAGAGTTCCCTCTTCCCCTCATCTCATATCTCTATGACATCATCATTCAATATCTCTTCCTATACTTCCACCTCTGATGAAGCAGTGGCCCTTCTCCTTCCCAAGGCCAACCATTCTACCTTTCTCCTATTCCTTCATGTTTTCTCCAGCAAATTGCTCCCATTATCATTTTCACTCTATCTAATCTTTCCCTATCTGCAGGTTTCTTCCACTTTGTTAACAAATATATCCATGCTTCCCCAATCTTTAAAAAGTCCCCACTCGATCATACCATCACGCACATATCAGTTATTATCCTCTTTCCTCTCCTCAATGAAACTGGGGGGGAGAAGTCTATATCCCATGCCTCTACATTCTCTCTTCTAAATCATCTTCTGTAATCTGGCTTCTGGCCTTTTGATTAAAAGCTTTCTGTCCAAAGTTACCAATGATCAAATTTTAACTACCCAATCTAATGGCCTTTTCTTATTCTTCTTGAACTCTCTGCATCATCTGACATTGTTGGTCATCCTCTTTTCCGAAATACTCTCTTCCTCCTCAGTTTGTATAACAATGATCTCTCCTGATTCTTCTCATACCAATGTGACCACTCCTTCTCAGTCTCCTTTTGCTGGGTTTTCATGTATGTATTATGTATATGTGTATATGTATACATACATATTCATAATCTAACTATCATATATTTTCATATCTCTGTGTATGAATATATGTATATGGGATATGTCCACAAATAAACATATACATGCATATATATTATACATGTATATGTGTGTGTATATATATATATATATGTGTGTATGTACACACACACAAAGACACATACACACATATATTATATATATTTCATGTCCACAAAGTAGGTAGCTCCAAAATTAGGTAGCTATGCTAGTCTATAACATAAGTGCAGATTTCGCAGCTTTTTTTTTACTTGCCAACACACCTTTGAGTTTTGTATAGAAGGGAAGAAGTAATTAGCAATCCCCCGTCCAACTATACTAGAATCCAGATATAACCATGTTAAATTATGTGCCCTTGGCAAAGTCACTCAACCACTCTAGACTTGAGATCATGTCTAATTTTGAAATGCTATCCACCTGTTCATCAAAAAGAGTGCATACCTTCTCCATGAAATGATAAGCTTATTTACAAAGAAAATAGGATATGGTCCTTGCCTTCAAGGCTCAAGGAATTTAGGAGGGATGATAAGAAGTACATCTATTTCTGATATCCAAGGGGCCTTTGTGATTGTTGCTGCCTCTCTTTTCCCTCTCTCTGCCATCTCTTCCTAATCAAATTCTCCATTTTTCTTTCTTTGTCTTTGTCTCTAGATATTACTTCCCTCCAATCTGTCATCTTGTGTTATTTCAAGAAAAAAAAATTTGTTAACACATGCTCACAATCATCAAGGAGACAATTTATGGGGGTAAGTAGAAGGAAATTATTTTTCAACTGTATAAAAGCCAATAATAAAAACCTCTTGCACAAAGCTTCCAGTTCCCATTTTGTGCCAAACATTTGTTTTTAACTTACAGATTTACAATTACTATATTCAGAGTAAGCAGAGACAGAAAAGAATTCTGGAGTAATTTACTCTAAGTATCAAAATAAAAAAGAACAGAAAAATTTCCTCCAGGATTTGGACCAAAGTCTTAAAGCTTAAGCCTCTGGGGACTTAGTGTCTACCTCTAACATATACAATCTAGTTAATGAAAGAAAGTACATTTCTTCAAGCTCATATGCCATGCTGCACATTTGCATCATGTAGTTAAGCTCACAGAACTGCACACACTGTGTGACATGTCTGCTATTCTTTACCATCTGGTGCCTGTAGTTGACATTCAGTTTGAAGAACACATGCAAAAAAAAAATCTACCCTCATTCACTCTGAGCTGAAATAGGTAACAGAACAATGAGCTTTGCAATCTAAACTTTTGGAAAGATGGAGAAATGAAATATATAGAATATTTAAAAATCACCAAACATTATAAAAGACAAACCTTCTCTTTTGTTTTCTTGTTTTCAGCTTTAAGATCTTCATATTCACCAATTGCTATAAGAGAATAGGGAAAATAACATTAAACCATTCAGAAAGGAAAAATAATCAAGCTTATTAAAGTTAAATTTCATTCATCAGAACACAGAAGATCAGAGCCTTTAATTATCTGTATTTCCCCCAACCAGTTCATTTTAGAAGGGGGAGGCAATTATCAAGGAGAAAAAGTCACAGTACAAATTTGTCAAAAACAACAACAAAACAACTTCCAAGCAATTAAATTAGATTAGGATAAATTTAGCCCAATCCCTTGTACCTCTAGTCCTGCACACTGAGAACTGAGTTTCAAATCATGACCGTTGGCCATTGCAACATCTTCAATTATCAAACCAAGATTATATGCTATTCACTAAACTCTATTTATCAAGTCAGAAAAGTGACTCATAGGTTTTACAAAGATTTCCTATGTACAGAAATAAAAAAGGACTGCCCACTTTCAACTGAGTTTTAACACCTCAAACGCTCAAATTAGTCAGGGTTTGATTATTTATTAAAATTTAGCTGGCAACCCACAGTGTATTAATTGCTCTCAAATGAACAATACAAAAATATCATTCTAAAAGGGTGATTCATACCAAAGATTTTGGCTTCTTTAGCACTCCCATAACTATTTTTATTTCAGAAAACACACTAATAGATAAATGCACCTAGAAAGTGAAAAAACCCAAAGTTTAATAAACTCACAAAGGACAAATTCCATGGCCAGTACCTACAGTACAGGCATGTAAAATTGAAGGCTTTGAAGAAGAGAAGGGAAACATGAGAGAGCCAAAAGGAAGAGAATGGATGAGATCAATTGTTATAGCAGAACTAGGCAAGTTATTTCTTTTCTCCAACGTCAGTTTCATTATCTGTAAAACGAAGAGATTCAGATAGACTGTCTCTAAGGTTCCCATGCTATCTAGCATTCTATTTAAGCATATCAATAGTAGGGCTTAAGAACACCATTTAGCCTAATGATTATTTGCTTCCCATTCCACTCTACTTATACGCAACAAATCCAGGATTTCAACATTTGATTATTACTAGTGACTTTCCTGATCTACTGAAAAGTCCCACTGCAATTCAGACATTTAAAAAATGTTTTTAAGAGTATCTGCATGCAAAAAAACCCTCTATGACAGGTCTAGAGGGGAAAGTAAGTAAATGAGATTAAAAATAATAACAGTAGTAACAGCAACAACAACAAAACCCTCCAGCTTCTCAATCCCCTCGATTACCTGAACCTTTGTTTGCCATTAGTGCTAGGGGTGGTTGCTTCCAACTACCAGAGGTAAGGGAAATCTGAGAACAGCTCACAAGAGTTATGGATCAAGCATCGTGAAGGGACCTCCAAGGTCATCTTATCCCAAGCACCTCCCTTTTAAAGATAAAGTACAGGGCAGCTAGGTAGCTCAGTGAATAGAGGACCGGCCCTGGAGTCACAGGAAGACCTGAATTCAAATCCAGCCTCAGACACTTGACACACTGTGTGACCTTGGGCAAGTCACTTAACCCCAATTGCCCTGCCTTACCCCCTCCAAAAAGACAAAAAAAAAAAAGGTAAAGAAACTGAAGCCCAGAAGGTTAAGGTAGTAAGAGACAAAGCTGAGATTCAAACTCAGGTCCTGTGATTTTAAATGCAACATTTAGCAAGTTTATTAGAGAGAAATAAGTTTGGTTTCCTACAGTAAGATTCTAAAGGTATGAGAATGGCTCCTGTGACATGATTACACAAATAATTAAAATTAAAAATGATGTAAAACAAACCCCCAACCAGCAGAAACCTTGAAATCATGCATCTAAAGTAAACACACCTCCATCTTTCTTTTCTTATTTTCCCCAACTATAAAGAAAAAAAAGACATTTTCCCAAAAGTTTACCTTATGAAGCAGTTGGCTGAAAAAAAAGGTGAATTTTAAACTGATGAGGTGCTCTTATCAAAAAATGTAAGAAATGCTAAAGTCCCATACTAACCATTGGGACAGTATGTCAAGTTTAGTATTGGCAAAATGGGAAAGATCCCAAACTTAGATCGAAACCAGAAGAACTTGGGTTCAAGTCCACTAGTCCACTACTAACTAGCCATGTGACAAATCATTTCACTTCTCTGAGCTTTACTCTCCTCATCTGCTAAATGAAAGCAACTACATTCATCCTCTACCTACTTCAAATGGTTGTTTCAAAGAAAATTCTTTATACATTGTCAGGAAATTGAGCAATTCCAATTCCAGTATTCCTCAGTGTCCATTTAAAAACTAAGGAAAACAAAAATAAAGAAACTTTAGGCTGATTACTTAGTATTCAAAAGTGACTGGAGATTAAGTTGAAAAGTCAAAAATTTTTTTAACATATCATTCCTAGTGACCTAGTCTGTGGTTCTGCATGCCATAATAAAGGCTTACAAAATCATGATCTCATATAGGCACTAAGGAGTTATCTTTCTTCTCTTTTCTTTTTTTTTTCTTATTTAACACATCTGATAGAGGTTTGAAGGCTTTCTTTATCACACTATACTATTCTTCCCATTACATGGCTGATAGCACCCAGATGGAACACTGTTGAGTCCCTCAATTACTAGGTCTTTATGGAAAGCATTAATTAAGAACCCTTCACCTATGGTATCTTAATGGAAATCAGATGAAAACATGTTTTCTTGTAAATGACTACATGCAACTTTTTTTTAAAAGGCTGTGGGCAGGAAGGGGAAATAGGGGAAATGATTGCTAAAGGGTAAGGGAAAGAGAGCTGTGGGGAGAGAAGAGAGACGGACAGGGAATGTTCACTCGAAAAAAAAGAAATTCCTATTCATGTTTCAAATTATTCTTCAAAGCTACAATAAGCTTAAGACCATGGACATTAATCATTCTCAAAAATTTAATTCTCTCTTCCTCTCCCTCCCCCTCCACTTCTCTCTCTCTCCCATCTCTCTCTTCTCTATCTCCTCCCCCCTCTTCTCTCTCCCTTCCACATCTTTACCCCTCTTCTCTTTCATCTTTCTCCTTATCTCTTTTTCCCCTCCTCTGTATGTCTCTTCTCTCCCTCTCTTTTCTCTCTCTACTCTCTATCTCTCCTTTCTTCCCTTTCTCCCTCTCCTTATCTTCTCCTTCTCTTCTTCCTCTTCCTCCTCCTCTCCTTCTTGTCACTGTCTCTGCCTGTCCCTATCTCTTCTCTTTCTCTCTTCCTCCCTCTCACACAAACCTCTTACACACACACACACACACACACACACACACACACACACACACACACACACACACTCACACACACACAATTCCCTTCTCCATCCTTGGCCAACAATGATATAATATACATTAACTGGTTTTGGAGAAACAACAAAACAGAGCTATCACCATTTTTGTCTTAGAGTAACTTCTCATAGTAGAGTTAGCTCTTCTATCAATTTGTTAATGCTAAAGACTCCTTTTAACCCTAGAATGTAAGGACATCTCTAGTATGCCAGGAAGCCTTACCAGTCTATCTCCAGTTCCCTATCTGTCCACCAGACTTTCGCAATCTTCACATGAAAAAATACACACGCCTCAGGAAAGCCCAAGGTTTAGTGAATTGATACAACTATCCTGGAGAGCAATCTGGAACTATGCCCAAAGGGCTATAAATAATTGCATACCCTTTGACCCAGCAATACCACTGTTGGGATTATATCCCAAAGAGATTACAGAAGTGGGAAAAGGTCCCATATGTGCAAAAATATTTATTGCAGCTCTCTTTGTGGTTGCAAAAAACTGGAAATATAGGGGATGCCCATCAATTGGGGAA
>CM053582.1:502727961-502755604 GCA_028627135.1 Pseudochirops cupreus
AGAGAGCAGATTTGGGGAGGGGTTATACAGTGGGATGGCTGTTTTGAGGTGGTGGGTAGTGGAAAGATGGGGAGAAAATTTGTAACTCAAAATCTCATGGAAATGAATGATGTAAACAAGAAAATAAATAATTTATTTTTAAAAAAAGAAATTAACCTGTTTTTCTTATTTTCTTAGAGTAGTAAACTAGAATTTATTTCATTTAATATTGAAGGTTTCCTGAAAACCAAGGGTTGTGGAGACCAAAAGAAGTTGGGAACCCATGACCTAGGATAAGTTTATCTGGGCCTAGGGCTTGAAATCATCAAGTTATCCTCTTCATATTATCTCTGTACTTAGCTTAGATAACAATTTACTATTGGGCATTTTTGCTTTGCCTTTTTTATTGCAAGGATCATTCTACTTGATAGAAAAAACAGATGAAAAATAAGTTAACATCTGTTATCACTATTCTATCTACCCTAAGCAGCAGTATTATCTTTCCTTTGCTCTTCTTTTCACTAATACAGCCTTTAAAAAATCTATACTCTTTGGTTGTCCTTAGTTTACTTATCAGACTCAGTTCATTTTGAGTACTCCTGACACTTCTTACAGGACTGTGCTGTGCTTTTGTAGTCATCCTACATCCAGTGCTTTTAATCATGTCCAACTCTTTATGATCCCATTTAAGGTTTTCTTGGCAAAGATACTAGAGTGGTCTGCCTTTTCCTTCTCCAGCTCATTTTACAAATGAGGAAACAGAGGCAAACAGGGTTAAGTGACTTGCCCAGGGTCACACAACTACTAAGTGTCTGAGGCCAGGTTTGAACTTAGGAAGATGAGTCTTCTTCACTCCAGGTCCGGCATGCTACCACTGCACCACCTAGTAGTGCTCGATCTTTTGTACCTATCTTTTAAAAATCTAAGTAGTTTGGTGAGTTCCCCATGTATCCACATTGGTTTCTTTACACAATTTCTTCCTTTGCTCTTCATCATGTCCTCATAGTTTTTTTCTTAGGAACTTCCCACTTATATTTCATTATAATTAGGTATATATATATCATCTAGACTTTAAGCTAAATGAAGGCAGGGAACATATCTTATACTTCATTTTAGGCCAAGAATAAATCAGTCACAGATGCTCCATAAATATTTTCTGAATAATTGAACTATAACATGTTCTGTACTTTTCCAGTATGACGTGAGTTTTGAGTTGGTTTCCTACTACTATGAGTATACCAACCACTTATACTGCCTCATGTGATTTTTTATTTTTGTGAACCTAAAGTCCTGATTTCTGAGATTACACCTTAGAGTTATAATAATTATAATTTGGGGGGCAATTGATCAGAAAATCAAAACTACATAAGTGTAATGGAAAAGTACTGGGTTATGCATCAGAAGATCTGTGTGCCAGCCTGTCTCTGCCATTCACTAACTGTATGACCTTGGGTTAATTGTTTAATATTGTGAACCTTGGTTTTCTCATCTATAAAATGGAATAATTCTCTTACTATCTACTTCTCAGGATTAATATAAAGATCAAATGATATGATATTGTATATAAAGGGCATAAGTGGTTCAAAGGACTCTAGTACATAATATTTCTCTTAAAACAGCTTTGGAACCATAAAACATGATATAAATGTCCATTATAAACACCATGCTTCACTCTACCACTTCATTACCAGCTCATTACTCTGTATGTAGCAGGTGAAGAAAAGTCCATTTCTCAGTGTGACAGATCAGGAAAGGGTCAAAGTGTTTACAGAGAAAATGGCATTGATATTAGGTGGCTTCAATGGACTTGAGATTGGGGAAAGGGAAGAGAGTGAAGAGAACATTCTGGGCATGGGAAACATTGTGAGCAAAAGCAGAAAGGCATAGGTTGATTTGAGAGAGAAATGTTAATTGGAGTGTAGACAATTTGGCAGGGGAAAGGAAGAAAACATTTTCATGTTACTTTCGTGTAACATTTTGGGAATTTCAGTTAGCTCAACCTGCTGATTGCTGGAAAAGCCCATGAATACTGACATTCTTCTGTTGATGTAACAGTTGCGAATCATTGGAACACTAAGATCTCAGGAGTACTAAAATTAAAAATAAACCAAAGCACAGTGCATAAGGGATAGAAGCATTACCAGAAGTGATATAGAACAGGCGACGGAGAAGGGGCCAAAAAGTATTATTGATGGCATGACATGTGACTGACAAAAAAGGGTTCACCAAGAATGTTTGGAGACTGAAATCATCAATGGGAAGCCCAAATACTACATTGACATCCCTAAGGTTTTAAAAGAACAAGAAGAAAACCCTCTTTAAGATATTGAGCACATTTTCTTAGGAGAATTTATGTGAAAATATGGCCAAGAATAGCTTGAGATGAAAAGGCAAGAGGAGGGTTTACAATCTGCATAGGGGAGAGAATTCCTACATAAAAATCCAACAACCAATCCTCCAAAGTACAGTATACTTAAAAAAGAAAGAAGGAAAGGAAGGAAGGAAGGATGAAAGAGAGAAAGAAAGAAAGAAAGAAAGGAAAGAAGGAATGAAGAAATGAAGGAAGGAAGGAAGGAAGGAAGGAGAGAGAGAGAGAGGAGGAAGAGGATAGAGGGAGGAAACAAAGAAAGAAATCCTTCCCAGATTTATTATCATATTACTGTGGTTTGTTTACCTTGCCCTTCTGTAAGTAAGGAAGATTTTGTTATTCTTTCTAGAGTTCAGTTTCTCAGGATCCATGGCCATGGCAATTTCTAGTTTCCAGGTGTTAGATATAACTCCTAGAATAGCCCCAAGGATCCTAAATAATAATTCTTAAAATCATAGGGATAGACAGTCCTATTGCAACTTCGACATGAAATATGGGGGTGACATAATTGGTATTTACTACAATCACAAAGAATGATGATATTGCTAAAGTTAAACTGTGAGCTTAATGTTGGCAAGATGCCTTCTTTGTCTATTGCCCTATAAAGCAAGTGGGCACTGGTCAGTGAGTGGGGAATCTGTGTGTGCCTTGACTGGCCCCCATCAAGGCTTAAGTGGAACCCATAGGGAAATAGGACAGTGTAATGCTGTGTGCGCCCCCTGTTGAGGCTTGAGAGGTTTAGGGGAGTGCACAAGCTACATCTGTCTCAACTGACCCCAACAGAGGTGTAAGGGTGTTTGCTCCCCACCTTTTCACCTGCCCCTGCAAGAAGGGTAATTAGAGAATGTTGTAGGAGCTGGTGCTCCCATTATCAGCAATCCTTTTGAGAAGATTAGACTAGAATGAAGTAAGATTATTAACCCCTCTGAAGCTGTCTTCATGTCCTCCCTGTCTGACCAGATAAAGAGTGAACCTGTTAGAGACTGGCGTCCACAAACTCCAGTGTGTCTCTTGTGTTATCTGTGAAACACCTTCCAAGATGTAAATGCTTACTCTGAAAATTTAACAGTCTCAAGCCTTAATGCACCAGCTCAGCACACTCCTGCTCCCTAGTCACTACCTCCTATATTTATTGTCTGCCCCATTAGAATGTAAGCTACTTGAGGGTAAGGAGCTGTTTTTGTTTTTGATATCCTAGAGCATAGTGTCTAATTCTAATACATGCTTTTCCTAGTCATTTGAAACCTTGATTTTCTTTTTTATTCTTTCCCTTCATACATTTTTCAAATCCAAATGATTGCTGCGAATTTTGCCTCTGAAGTTATCTCTACCATCTATTCCCTACTATTTCCATTGTTATCACTGTAGTCCAAGTCCTCGTTACTATTCAAATAGAAAATGACAATAGTGTCCAAACAGGTCTTTGTACCTCTATTCTACCTCTTTCCTCATCTGTCTTTTAGACCCTTGCTAAACTAATTATTCTTATGCATTGGCATGTCCACATTACTTCCTCATTTAAAAATCTCCAGGGACTCCCTATCAAATAAAGCTCAAATTCCTTTGTCTGAGATTCAGGGCTCTCCATAATCCAGTATCAAGTTTTCTTTACAGACTTATCTCATGGCATTCCCTT
This sequence comes from Pseudochirops cupreus, assembly GCA_028627135.1. Classification (NCBI taxonomy): domain Eukaryota; kingdom Metazoa; phylum Chordata; class Mammalia; order Diprotodontia; family Pseudocheiridae; genus Pseudochirops; species Pseudochirops cupreus. The sequence continues at coordinate 502,731,945 of CM053582.1, forward strand.
CTACACACCAAAGGCTCTAGTCAAAATGAACCTACTCTCTATTCTACAAACATGCCTTCCTTATATTTCCCCACATCTATGCTTTCACTCATGCCATTCCCTATACCTGGAATGTTTTCCCTCTCCATCTTTGCCTATTGAATTCCCACCTATTCTTTCTCTTTTTAAAATTTCTACCTTCAGTCCTCAGCAGTAATATAAACTACCGTCTATTCCCTTAAGCTCTTCACTTTCTTGACCAGGTCTTCATCATCCCTAGTAATGCTCTCCACATTGTTGTGATTTCCCCCCTAGATTCTTTCTGCTAGTATCTTTTGTTCTCCATATGAATCACCAGAATTGAGGAGTGGTTTGGGGGCTTGAAAAGTCTCAGGAGGCTTTCCGTCATAGTCATTCTATAATGCACGACCATCTAGGTTCTTAAATGTCGTGCCAGTGGAATTCTACCAATGTAGAAAAACTTCAAGTATGGGAACTAGTGTTGGCTAGTATGTACACCTAAGGACAAACCCAGTTTTAGAGTCTTATCACCAAACTGACCACAAGAAGATGAAGTTTTTAGGAATAGCTAACAACTCTTAAATACTATCTTCTATCTCTTAGATGGATTGACAGCTTCGTTGGTGAGGTAGTGCTCGTATGTCCAAAATCATAGTTTCTTGAAATACCAAAGTAAATATCTATGGATATGTCTTATGCATGGGCAGCTAGGTGGGTAGAGCAGACAGAGCATCAGGCCTAGAGTCAGGAAACCTCATCTTCCTGAGTTCAAATTCAGCATCAGACATTTATTAGTTGTGTGACCCTGGGCAAATCACTTATCCCTATTTGCCTCAAGGTCTTCATCTGTAAAATGAGCTGGTAAAGGAAATGGCCAACAACTGCAGTATTTTTGCAAAAAAAAAAAAGAAAGCCCAAATGGGGTCACAAAGAATTAAACACAACTGAAAAATAACTAAACAACAACAATAAGAAATATGCTGGACTGAATGACCTTTAAGGTCTTTCCAATTCTAAATTGGAAGAGTGGCCTCAAATACCCTGAATCTGGGGGCGGAATACCCAAAAAATATGACTCTAAACAAATTCTAGGGCTCTAAAACACACACAGATATATTTCCTACTGAAGGCAGCTCAGCTCAAAGCAACCATTTCAACTCTGAGAGCAGAAACCAGCCCAGCCTGAAACAGTGGCTTTTGCCCCAGGGACAGCTGGATAAGCCGAGCCCCGCAGAGGCTGGAGCTTCAGGAGAATGGATCTGCAGCAGGTGTGGCAGGATCCAGAATTTTCTTTTTCTTTTTTCTTTTTTTTTTAAACTTACTCATTTACTTTTAATTTACAAGGGGATCCAGAATTTTCAAGCCATAAGATAAAAGGACTCAGATTAGTGGAACTTGGTTAAAAACCAGGGAAGAAAAGCGGGTCTGGCCAAGCCGCCCCCAGGGCAAAGAAGCGGAAAGCGGAGGTTCTGCACCTGCCTCCACATTGCCACTTCAGAGCTCCCGGCCTGCAGACAGCAGGGGGGCCAAGCTATCGTTCAGAGGCCAAGTGCTCTCGCATTGAGAGGCCTGGATCTGGATTGAGGTCTTGGGTGGTGGTCCTGAGGTTTTTTTTTTTCAGTGAGCCGGAGCTGGGGAGGGACCCAGCAGCCTCCTAAAAGCCCCAACAGCTGGGAAAACCCCAGCGATTTGGGACAGATCTGTTCCCTCTGGAAGCAGAGTTCCACAGAACTAAAACAAAAACAAAAACAAAAACAAAAAACCATTGAAAGGCAACCATGAATAAGCATAGGAAGCAAAGTAAGAACAGCAACCAAACCCTAGATTCCTTCTTCGGGGAAAAGAAGGAACAAAGCAGGGAAAGGGAAGAAGACAATGCAGTCAGGACTCCCACCCCAAAAGCTTCCAAGAAACATGAAGATTGCCAAAAAGCTAGAGATCAGCAAATACCCTGAATCTGTAAGAATATAGCGTATACCAGAAAAGAGATAAGAAAATGGTTCTCCTTTTCTTTGGAGAAGTGAGAGATTTCTCTTCTATTGTGATATTGTAGGTGTGATAGTGCATATAGAAGCAACTTGGTGGTCCAGTGACCTACAGTCAGGAAGATCTGACTTGAAATCCAGTCCCAGACACTTAGTAGCTCTGTAGCCCTGGATAAATCATTTAACCTTGGTCTACCTCAGTTTCCCCATCTGCCAAGTGGGGACAATAATTGCACCTAACTCCAAAGGTTGCTGTAATGATTAAATGAGGTAGTATTTGTAAAGTACTTAGCACAGTATGTAGTTGATGCTTAAATTTTTGTTTCCTTCCTTTCCTCCATATGATGGCAGACACAGTTGATATGTTGGTTACTTTTGCTGAAATGCTTTTTAAAAAAATCTTTCTTTTTCTTTTTTTTGAACAAGGGATGGCTTGCTGAGGGTAGGGATAGGGGAGATAAATTTGGAAATGAAGTTTATGTAAAAACAAAAAGATAAAAAAGAATGAAAAATAAACAAACGAAGATTATGTTACCTTTCCTAAGAGCAAATGTGGAAAGAGGGGGACAGCATGAGGGTGATGGCTGCCTCAGGTCTGGCAGAAGATAGAGGCATGGGAGTATGGGACCTAGATACCATAGCTCAGGGTCAGGGATGCTTGCAGCACAATTTGCCTTAGATCAAATCTGGTCCAGAGACACATTTCATTTCAACACAATTCAACTTCATTCAACAACTATTCAATAAATGCTTATCATCTATTCTTTTTTTTTAAAGAAGCTGAATTTTTTTTTTTTATTTTTTGTTTTTTGCTTTTTGGAGGCAGGAGGGCAGGGCAGTTGGGGTTAAGTGACTTGCCCAAGGTCACACAGCTAGTAAGTGTTAAGTGTCTGAGGCTGGATTTGAACTCAGGTCCTCCTGACTCCAGGGCTGGTGCCTTATTTATCATCTATTCTTAAAAAAAAAACTTATTATCTGTGGATTGGGACATATAAACATACCTATCAAATAAGGAAAAGTAAGAGAAGTATAAAAGAGGGATCCAACAAAGTGCTATAAGAAATTTGAGAAATTACTCATCTTGAAAGAGTAACAACAACAACAAGAGGAGACTGATAGACTGAATAGCTAACACTTTACTTTTGCAAAACACTTGGCATATGTTATCTCATTTTAAGGGCAAAGCTTAATGAATTAGCTGGCATATGAATTTACCCTTAAATGAAGGAAGTAATTTAAATATACAGAGATTGTGTGGAGTTTGTTTTGGGCATAAGGCATGGGAACATCAAAGTCATGGAAATAAGAGAGAGAGAATGAAAAGAGGGGGTGAAGAATAGTACAGTCTGGTTGGAACAAAGAATATATGAAGGAGAGTGTATATGATAATGTTGGAAATGTAGGTTGAAACAAGATTTCTTGAGGGCCTTAAATGTCAGACAAGAGTTTATTCATCTATCGATGAAAAGGAACCACTAGTTCCTGAGATCAATATGATTATAGCATCATATTAGGAAGATTGTTTAGGAAGTAGTTTAGGATTCAAGAGGGCATATACCAGAAGCAGTAAGACCTGTTAGGAAGCTATTAGAATTGCTTAGATGAGAAGCAAGTAAAGCATGAATCAGAGTAGTTTCAGTAGAAGTGGAGAAGAAAGAATATTGTTTTGGTGTCAGAGAGCCTGGTTCAAATCCTCTTTGGGGTGTCTTTGGGCCCAAGTTTTTTCACCCGTTAAATGAGAGGAATGGATTAGACAATCTCTAAATTTCATTCTAGCTCTAAATCTTATGATCTAACAAAGATGTGAAAGCACTGGATATTATGGAAGTAGAAATGAAAGAATTTGGCAGTTGATTGGATTGTGAGATGAGAGAGGAGAAATTAAGATGACTCAATTGCTATGAACCTAGAAAAGTAGTAAGTTGCTAAGGCTATTCAATCAACACGCATTTATTAAACACCCACTATGTGTGAAACACTGTCCTAGGTGCTGGGGTAAAAGGCAAAAATGAAACAGTTCCTGTACTTAAGAAGCTTAAATTCTACTTGGAGATAACATGTACCTATGTAAGTAAAAACAAAATGAATACACAAACACAAGATACTTTGGAAGAGACAAGGTACAAACAGCTGGGGGCATCAGGAAAGGCCATTAAAAGTTAGGGAGTGGGTCAGTTTAGGGAGGAAGTTGGTAAGTTCAGTTTTAGTCATGTCCTGGGTCCTAGTAAAATGTCTAAATAGGAATATCTAATAAATTGTTGGAAATATGAAATATGAAATTAGAAAAATGAATATTGAGAAGTTGGAGACAGAGATAAATTGAGAATTACTGGCATGGAGATGATCACTGAACCCATGGTAGTCTGTAATAGTAGATGAAATGACCAAGAGAGAGAAGAAAGGAGGACCAAGGACAAAACTTTGGAGAATATCCACATTGCAAGAGGAGGAGAGGAATAAGCTTCCATCAAAGGAGAGAGAGAAAGAGCAGTTAGAGGGGCAGGAGATTCATTAGAAAGCACTTATCCAGAAGCTAAGAGAGGCTATTGGAATCAAGAATGTGTCTAATACTGTAGAGAGGCCAAGAAGAGGGCGTGGGGAGAGATCACGGGATTTTATGATTAGGTAGTCATTAATGGCTATAGAAAGAACTATTTAAATAGAATAACTTGGACAGAAGCCCTATTGCAAGGAGCTGCAGAGTAAATGGATAGTAAAGAAGTAGAAAAAACATACATAGACAACTCTAGAGCTGAGCACCAAAGGGAAAGAGAGATATGACAAAATGTTAAAGGACTGGTAGAGTGAACAGAGAGTATTTTAAGGATAAGATAGGGTGTTGAGCACATCTGTAAGCAAAGGAGAAGGATTCTGTAGAAAGGAAAATATCAAAGACAGATAACTGATGGAGTAGTCATAAAGAAGGTAGAAGGTGTTGGGATTGAAGGTGCAGGTGGACAAATCAACAATTCCTTCCCCCTCATTTTATAAAGTACATAATAGGAAGGTTATTTCCAGGACTAGCCTTGCAGATCTTACCTGTGAGTGAAATGGAGTAGATTTTTAAAATGTTAATGTTGTAAGCAACTAGTTAGTCCAATACTCACATTTTATAAATGAGGAAGCTGCTAAATGAAAAATATTGTAACTATCTTGTATATTAGTTCTGCTAAGTAGTCGCTTGGAGTCTCATATATTTATTGAGTGGACAGTACCTACTGTTAGTATGAGTTATTCAAATGGTGTAAGTCTAATGGAAAAAAATTATTATGTCCCTCATTAGTGACCTCCAGTGAATCTTCTCTTCCAGGGAAGATTTAATCACAGACCACTAGGTGATATAAGGACCCCTGTGGGAAGATGAGATTCCTAAGAGGAAGGAAATGATAGCTTCCATGTCTATGTGGGACTTTCATGAGTCCTTAGTAAGCGGTATACCTTGGTCAGCAGTGACTAGATCACTTGAGCTAGGAGTTTGACCAAAGATCACACTTACTTAGACCATTTAAAGAGTGTTGTCCATGTGGTGAGATTATAAAAATGGGGACAGCACAAAGTTTCAAAGGTAAAAGAGAAGAGACCCATTGGTACCCAAATCATAAAAATTCTCTCTGCCATTGTAGATCCTAGACTTATAAGTGTCATATTGTAGCTATGCAGACATTGCCTGGAGCCTTTTACCTATAAGTAGGTGTTGTAGGGACAGATAAAAGCTAAGCAGTTTCAGATTCTCAGCAAGTGATGAGAGCAGATTGTAACCAACCAGGTTAGGGAGAAGACAAATTGGGGCAGCTGGTAGAATGGGGACAAGAGTTGGAGCCACCCAAGGTTTGGGCTTAACATAAGCAGAATATAACCATTGGCTGCAATGAGACAAATTCTTGTGACAAGATGAAATTGCTCCCAGACTCTGAAGAGATCAAACAAAGGCTGGATTGTACCAAAATGGTATGAAGAGCAGTAAATCACTATAACTTTTCCATGTTCACCTCCAAACAACCATAAAATGGTGCCTCAAAACAAATCCTGGAACAGCAGAACCAGCAAAGACAGGGCAAAACAATCTTTGAGCCCAAGAAACTTGAAAGATCAATAAGAAAGTTCTGTCTCAGGTAAAAGGGGAGCACAGGGAGCAGCTAGGTGGCACAGTGAATAGAGCACCGACCCTGGAGTCAGGAGAATCTGAGTTCAAATCTGGCATCAGACACTTAACACTTACTAGCTATGTGACCTTGGGCAAGTCACTTAACTGCAATTGCCCTGCCTTCCCCACTAAAAAAAAAAAAGGCCGTAAAAAAGGAGAATACAGTACAGGACAGGAAGCATCCCAACAAGCTAGCAGCAAGCCCCACTTCAGCATACCACCTAAAGATCCTGAGCCCCACTGTGGTAGAAAAGGCAAATGCCAACACCAGGACCTTACACATGCCTCAGTATAGCCAGGGGAAAGGACAGACTCAAGCTTCCAGAAACACCATGTGCCTCAGTGTAACCCTGGGTAAACAGGCAACCTCTAGTGTCTAGACCTCCATCTATTTCAGCATAGCCCCAGGCATACAGGTAGACACCAACCCCATGGGTGCCTAAGCAAATAGGCAGCCAGCAGGCTAGTGCAGATCACCCCCACCCCACCCCACATGCTTCAGCATAGTTCCGGATAAACAGGCTGCCAACTGAAACTCAGACTGCCACTTGCTTTGGTATAGCCAGGGAAACACAGAAACATCCCACTGGCCTCAGCATGTGCAAGACACCAGCACTGGGACCCCAACTCAGCACCAGGTAATCTTCCAGACCCCTATGGCCTCCAGCAACATCAGCCACACACACCCCACTTTACCCTCCCATGTAGCATCCAGCACAGGGTCCCTCATGAGCCTTGGGGCAACATCAGTGCAGCACCAGGTAAGTACCCTGGGCCTGCAGCACCTGGCAGAAGAAGCCTAAGACAGTGTCCCTTCCACCCCAGAGCAGAGCTCAAATTTAAAAGAAAGGGAAAAGGCCAAAAAAGATGAACAAAAACAAGAAAAGAATCTGGCCATAACAAATTATTAACTCAGAGGAGGACAAAAATGTCGAAACACCCAAGAACAAAACCCTAAAGAAAAATGAGAAGTGGTGTCAAGCCCAGAAAGAACTCATGGAAGAGCTCAAAAAGGAGCTTAAAAATTATATGAGAGGTAGAAGAAAAACTAGGAAAAGAAATGAGAGTGATGCAAGAGAATTATGAAAAAACGGTCAACACCTTGGAAAAAGGAAACAATAGCTTAAAAAGTAGAATTGTCCAAATGGAAAAGGAAGTACAAAAGCTAAATGAGTAAAACTCCTTAAAAGTTAGAATTGGGAAAGTGGAAGCTATTAACACTATGAGACATCAAGAATCAATTAAACAAATTCAGAAGAATGAAAAAATAGAAGAAAATGTAAACTACCTTATGAGAAAAACAACTGAGTTGGAAAACAGATCTAGGAGAGACAATGTCAGAATCATTGAACTACCTGAAAGCTATCATCAAAAAGAGGACATGGACAACATCTTTCAAGAAATTATCAAGGAAAAGTGCCCTGATATTCCAGAACCAGAGGGCAAAATAGGCATTAAAATAGGCATCCAATGATCACCTCAGGAAAGAGATCCCTAAATAAAAACTTCAAGGAACAGTATAGCCAAATTATGGAACTATCAGGTCATGTAAAAAATAATGCAAGTGGCCAGAAACAATTCAAATACTGGGGAGCCACAATCAGGATTACACAAGACTTAGTAACTCAACATTAAAGGATTGGAGGTCATGAAACATGATATTCTGGAAGGCAAAGGAGCTAGGAATAAAACCAAGAATTACCTACCTGGTAAAATTAAGTATAATATTTCAAAAGGAAAAAATGATCATTCAATGAAATAGAAGGATTTCAAGCTTTGATAAGGAGAAGACCAGAACTGAACACAAAATTTGATCTCCAATATCAACACCCAAGAGAAATCTAAAAAGGGAAAGAAAATATATCCCTACATGGGAAGATGATACTTATAATTATTAAAAATTGTACTGATAATAGCATAACTAGAAGGAATATATGCAGACAGAGGGTACAGGTATAAGGTAAATGTGAGGGAACGGCATAACAAATAATTAAGGGATGAAAAAAAGGAGTACACTGGGTGCAGAAGGAAGGGAGATGCAGAATGGAGTAAATTATTTCACATAAAAAGGCATAAAAACCTATTATAGTGAAAGGAAAAATGGGAGAGAGGGTGACGGGTATTGCTTGAACCTTACTCATATTAGTATGGGCTCAAAGAGGGAATAATATGCACAATTAGTAGAATATAGAAATATTTCTTACACAACAAGAAAGTAGGAGGGAAGGAGATTACATAAAGGGGTGAAGGACTGATAGAAGAGAGGACAGACTGGAGGAGGCAGTAGACAGAAGCAAAACACTGGTGAAAATGGAAAGGGTGAAAGGAGAGAGAAGACAAAACAGGAGGAAAACTAGGATGGAAGGAAATACACTTACTAATCATAACTGTGGATTAAATGGAAGTGGATAACAGAGTGGATCAAAAGCCAGAACGCTACAATATATTGTTTACAAGAAACACATTTTTAGCAGAGACACACACACACACAGAGTAAAAGTAAAGGGCTGAAGTAGAATCTATTTTGCTTCAGCTGAAGCAAAAAAAAGTGGGGGTAGCAATCCTGATCTCAGACAAAGTAAAAGCAAAAATAGATCTAATTAAAAGAGATAAAGAAGAAAACTACATCTTGCTAAAAGGTACCATAGACAATGAAGCGATATCAATACTAAACATATATGCACCAAGTGATATAGCATTCAAATTCTTAAAGGAGAACTTAAATGAGTTGTAGGTTCATGATCAAACAAATAGATAATTTTGATTATATTAAATTAAAAAACTTTTGCATGAAAAACCCAATGCAACCAAGATTAGAAGGAAAGCAGAAAGCTGGAAAACAATCTTTACAGCAAATATCTCTGATAAAGGTCTCACTTCTCAAATATATAGAGAATGGGGTCAAATTTATAAGAATACAAGTCATTCCCCAATTGATAAATTGTGAAAGAATATGAACAGGCAGTGTTCAGATGAGGAAATCAAAGCTATCTATAGGTACTTGAAGAAATGTTCTAAATAACTTTTGATTAAAGAAATGCAAATTAAAACAGCTCTGAGGTGCCACCTCACACCTATCAGATTGACTAATATGACAAAAAAGGAAAATGATAAATGTTGGAAAGGATATGTAAAAATTGGGACACTAATGCATTGTTGGTGGAGTTGTGAACTTATCTAAGTGTTCTGGAGAGTAATTTGGAACTATGCCCAAAGGACTATAAAACTGTGCACACCCTTTGATCCAGCAATATTATTGCTAGGCTAGTATCCCAAAGAGATCTAAAAAAAGAGAGGGGGGTGAAGACCTATCTATATGCACAAAAATATTTATAGCAGCACTTTTTTGTGGTGGCAAAGAATTGGAAATTTAGGGGAAACCCAGCAACTGGGGAATGACTGACTAAACAAACTGTTGTATATGAATGTAATGGAATAGTAATAGAAATGATAAACAGGAAACTTTCAGAAAAACCTGAAAAGACTTGTATGAACTGGTAAAAAAATGATCAGAATCAAGAATGCATTATACACAGTATCAGCAGCACTGTGCAATTATCAGTTATGAATGATTCAGCAACACAATGATCCAAGACAAGTACAAAGGACTCGGTCAGGAAAATGCTATCCATTATCTAAATAAAGAACTGGTGGACTCTGAATGCAGACCAAAGCATACTTCCTTTACTTCCTTTATTCTTTTTCATATTTTTTTCTTTTGATCTGTTTTCTTCTTTCACAACTGTGGCTAATGTGAAAATTAGTTTTACATGATAACACATGTATAACCTATATCAAATTGCCTACCATTTTAGGAAGAGGGAAGGGGAAGGAGGGAAAAAAAATTTGGAACTTGAAATCTTGTAAAAATGAATGCTAAAAATTACCTTGACATATAATTGGGAAAAATAAATGCTATATGGGAAATAGGGGAAAATAGGGGGAAAAGAAAAAAGAGAAAAAATCAGCAAAACCATTCAATAAATTGAAAAAAATCTGATCATATAAAAAATTATGAAGATATTGTGCCTTCTGTGGTGAGGAGGTAAGTAGATGCCCCATGCCCCAGCCATGTTTATTTCTCCTTTCAATGCTTCAGGGATTGGGTCAGAACGAAGTCTCTTGGGGTGGAGGATTAAAGCTTGTAATTATATAAATGGGTAAATGAAAACTAATGTTAATCCTCATTTATACTTCCATTTAACTGTGTTTATATTATTTGATTAAATATTTATTCTAAATATACACAGATGCTTGAATTATTAGGAAAATAAGAAATTGAATGAAGAGAATGAAGGGGAGAATTTTTTTTCTACAGTAGGATGGAAATGGGACATGATATTTGATTGGACACATCTACCACTAGACTACTGAGAAAAAAGTAATATTACCCACAAAGGGATGGAGCTACGGGAGGGAGGCAGCTGGTTCTCGTAGAACCAAAGACAGCTGATAGTTACCAAGAATATATTCTACAGTTGTATTGCCTGCATGTTGGTGGGTCTGAATGCCTGATGGACAACATCTGGCTCTTACATACAGGATCATGCACTTGTCATAGTGCTCCTTAGTACCTACAGTGTTTTTTTCTTCCCTTCTGTGGGTTGAAATAAAGACTGTCCTGAATCCAATATATATTGTCCTCTTGAGTGCTTTCATGGGAGGTGGGAATATTAAGTATACATTTGTGGAGAACCAGATATGAGCTGGTTCTCAGTCTCAAGGGAAAGCCTGGATGGGGCATGAGCCAGTAAAGAATTCATGACTAAAGCATGAGATTAAACCTGGTCTTTGTAGACCTAAAATGTGGGATGCTATCATAGGTTATGTAACTATTCAGGGCCTTGTAATTATTTAGATAGAAATCACAAAATCGAGTTGAAATATTATTTGCATGATTACAGTTTAGTTCCAAGAAGATCTTTAAAAAAAATCCAAGTGGTCTAAAATTTCTTCATATGTGGGAGTTATCATTATTGATGACATTAAATGGGCTTGATAACAGCTATGAACATTCTGGTGAAAAGCATATGAAAAGAACTATCTCTTTCTGTTCTCTTTTTCCTTTTTTTGTATTCTGAACACTGTCACTAGGTAAGTAGTCTGCCTTCAGAAACAGACTGAGATCTGCAAAGTTCTCTCAAGTTTTATCAACAATATAATAATGGTATTGACTGAAATTTAAACATAACTTTAATATTTGCAAAATATTTTAAGTGCTTTCCCCTTTGAGTTCCATTTCTGGCTTTCTGGACTTTCTCCATCATGCCACAGAAGCCCCCTCATCGTGAAAGTTCACTGTGTCCCTCTTGCCCCTTCCTTCAATTGCTCTGCTCCTTCCAGAATCTCTATTTTAAGGAAAGTATTCAGTCCAACTATGTCTTCATTCCTTTCTTGGTTCCATTTCTGACTCTCTAAACTTTCTCCACCATCCCTCCAAAATGGTATCTTTCGCCCCCATCCCTATGATTTTCATCTTCCTTTTATGTATTGTCTTCCCCATTAGAACGTAAGTTTCATGAAGGCAGGGACTATCTTTGTTTTTGTTTGATTTGTATCCCCATTGCTTAATATAGTGTCTAGCTGATAGTAAATGCTTAGTGCTCATTGACTTATTGACCTTAAGTGGTTTATTCCATCTAATCCTCACAATTGTGTGCTGTAAGTAGCTACTATCATCTCCACTTTACAAATGAGAAAACAGAGATTCAGAGAGACTTACTCATGACCATAGAGCTAAGTGATGGAGGCAGAATTTGAATCGGATCAGTGCTTCCCGGCGGTTAGTATGGGACCTCTATCATAGGGTTGTAGAATTAGAAAGAGATGTTAGTGATCATCTAGACCAGCTCACTCATTTGGAGAGGAGGAAACTGAGGTAAAGTGGCTTGCTCATAATTACACAAGTAGTAAAAAGAAGAGCTTGGATGTGAACCAAGTTCCTTTGACTTCAAATTCAGTTCTTCCATAAAATCATGCCAAAGATTAGACCTAGCACCACTTTAGCCTGTTATCTGAACAGTATAGAAAAGAAATGGGATTTCCAACAATGAAATATAGTGAGCCATGCTAAGTGGTTCACTTCAGAGTTAATCTTGTAGATAATGTTAATAACTAGCTTTCTCATTATCTTTATTAAGAGCATAAACTCCCATAATAAGTCCCAAATTTTCTTGGCTCATAAAATTTCATTGTTATTGGTCTGTCTGATTTTCTGACTGCTTGAAAATGCTACATAATATTTTAGAATTAAGATTTTAAAAGGTTTACATGTCTAGGGAATGTATAATATACATGTTATATGCATGTTATATATATACTAAATACAGATATATATAACATTCATATACATAAAATTCATATATATGTACATTGGAGATAATGATGTATACTAAGGAAGGGATTCATAACATTACAATTTCACTCTCCTTCTAAGTTAAACTTTTAGAAATATGACAACTAGTTCAGATAAAATCAATATCATTGCCACCCAGCCTTTTCCTTAGGGTATTTTCCCTCTAAGCCTAGGAATCCTCCTCAGGGTGTTCATATATTGCACTTACTTAGTGTTTTAGGAATCTTCTACTTTCTCCCAAGTATTTCAGAACTGGGACAGTTCCAAGTTCACTGACACGAAGGTTGCCAGGAGAGAGCCATTTAATGACCTTTGCTGGAGAATTGACCTTGAGAAAGTCACTGGCTTCTCCAAGTCTTGTTTCCTCCTCTATAAAATGAGGGGATTAAACCAGATGATCACTAAGGTTCCTTCCAGCTCTAAGTCCCATTATTCTGAGCTCCTGTGATTTTCATTATTCCAAGAAGGATTATACTCACAGTTGAGTGTAGGAGTTTGCAGTCAGCTGCATAAAAGTATGCATTATCAGTGGAGTGCACCTTCACCACAAACTTGTATCTCGTGACAGGTTGCTTCTTTTTTTCCAAGGAAAACCTGGGAATGTCGATGAAAAATTGTGGCAGTCCTTGGAATATTTATAATTGCTGGGGAAGAGTGTCAGGCTTCTATGAGAACCTGCTCAGTCTCTCTTTGATTGTCAGTGTGTGAAGGGGAAGCCTCCCATCAAATGTATATAATTGGATGTATTTTTTCATGCTTGACTGAAGGCAGGCAAAGCTTCCATTACAACTGTTTGTGCTGGTGTACAAAGTTCCATGTTTTTAAAATGACTGGTTTAATTATCTCTTCCAATTATACAGTAATTAGGTGACACTTTTGAGGCTTAAGAGTGAGTTAATTAATTATCAAATCTATAATCAAACTGAGTGGCTTGCTCCTGTACTGAATCTGCATCTCCTTGAAACTCAACCAGTTTACTCTCCTTGAAACTGAAGTAGTCTCCCAAACAGTGAAATCCAATATGATATTATCTTGAAGGCTTGGAATTAATTATTAGGTTAGCTATTAGAGTTGCTTGTTGAAGTCTGGTCTCCAATTACTCTATGGATCCTTCATATGAAGTGAATGCTATGGGGAAAGATGTGTTTCTGTTCTCTGTAACAGCAAATGAAAGATTTAATATTACAAGTATTGATTTAGGTTGTTTTTTTTCCCATTAACTCCCAAAGTGCCGTGTGCGGTCTACAAAATATCATTAGCAATATATCATTTGTTTGATAAATATTTATTAAGTATCTATGATGTGTAGAGAGAGAGGGCATGGGGAAGCAAACAGATGGGTAGACTTGAAGTCATGAGGATCTGAGTATAAATTCTGTCTGTGCTACATACTGGCTATATAACCATGTGCAAATCACTTAATCTCAATTTCCTCAGGCACCCTTTTAAAACTAAAAATTACAATCCTTCCCAGTCAGCATTGGTAGAAGGAATTTACATGCTGGGAGTTACCTCTGCCTAAGTCACAGGACTGGATTGCAAATAAGTTAATTAATTAATGAAAAGCATGCACGTTGAACTTGACAAGCAGGTAAGAACTGTGGGTATTAAAATTATCCAACCTACAATAAAAGAGTCTGAGGAAAAGCTCTGAGCCAATGGCACTTTATTAAAGAGTCCTCAGTCCCCTCTAATAAAGAGGACCTCAGATCTTCCTTATGATCTGAGATGTCCCTTCCTTCCAGGGCCCTATTTTTATGGAGCTAGATATCTAGACATTCAAGAATGGGCATATCAAATACAGGCTAATTCCACTGATTGACATATTATGCATAAGCAAAAATGATCTGTCAGCAGGGTCACAAGTTGGGTGAAGCAAGTCTCCACTGACTAGGTGGTCATGAGATGGTCACCTGCTTATGTTGGACAAGAGAGAATGATCTGGAGGTACAAAAATAAATTGGAGGACTTTCCATATAGTTGAGTCACGTCTGCCATACTTGGTCATCAGACAAGATAAAACAGGGGTGGAAGGTCACTAGCTAGCTTCCTATGAATACACAAGAATTTACAATTTCCAACTCATATCTCTGGGGCCAAATATACAGAACTTATCATCACTACCCCTATAGAATATATCAAATTGATTGATGCTGATTGAAATAGAGTAGGGGTCCTCAACAAATCAACTTTCTCAGACCCAGATAGGAACAGATAAAATGGTTTACTTGCTTAGAGAGTCAACTAAAAATATTAATTGAAACAATAACCAACAAAATCGCAAAATGTCAAAAAGTCTACATAAATAATCATTTTACACAGATATATATCTATGTGTGTTTACATGCACATATATGTGTGTGTATATACATATATATGTGTGTGATACATACATGGTACACATGCACAACTAACACAACCCAGCAGAAAGAGTAGAAAAAGACATTCTATGACATTCTGTTTAAAATAACCATAGAAGCTATAAAGTATTTGGGAGTCTACCCACCAAGACATACGCAAGAATTATGTGAATATAAATATTAAATACTCTTTATGGAAATAATAACAGACAAATACTTGAGGAAATATTGTTTGTAGGTAGGTTCAGCCAATATAATAAAAATGAAAACACTACTAAGTAATTTACTTATTTAGTACCATAGAAATCAAATCACCAAAGGACTAATTTGTAGAGGTAGAGAAAAAAACAATGAGAGGGGAGAAAAAAGTAAAACATCTCAAGGGAAATAATGAGGTGGAAGGTGGAGGAGGGGAGCCACAAGGAAGAGGACCTACAAGAACCAGATATTAAGCTGTACTATACAATGGCAATGATCAAATTTGTTACATGATTTGGCATTGATTAAAAATGAGAAAAATTGATCAGTCACAACATACAGAAGTATATGACATACCTATTACCCAGAGTCTAATAGCCTCTGCACTCACCCAGAGCAACTGGCGTATGAACTACTATATGATAAAAAAAAAATTTTTGGAAAACTAGAAAGCAATCTGTTAGAAACCAAGTATAGACTGATACCTCGCCATATATTAAAATACACTACAAATGGATACATGACAGACAAAAAGGACGGCATCATAAACAAATGAGAGGAGCAAGGAAGAAATTACCTTTCATATCTATGGGTAAGGAACAGTTAATGGACAAATAAGGAATGGGAAAAATCACAGAAAATAAAATGGACAATTTTAATTGCATAAAATTAAAAATCTTTTGCATGGATTGAACAACTGCAATTAAAATTAGAAGAGACAGGAAACTGGAAAATAATATCTTAACGGTAAGTTTCTCTGATAAAGGTCTCATTTCTAAGATATATAAGGAATTGATTCAAATTGTAAGAACAAGAGTCATTTCTTAATTGGTAAATAGCAAAGAAAATGAATATGCAGTTTGTTCTTTGTAAAAATTTCAATTTGCTTTAAAAAATTTAAATGACTTGGCGCCTGACCTAAAAAAGCTTATAATATAAGGGGAGAGATGAGTATGCCACTAGATATGTAACAGATTAGAATGTAATTCTTCACTAAAGTCCTACTCCAAAGCCACATCATAAAGGGGTGATCCTGGTTACTCAAAGGGTATAACAGTAGACTCCAAGTTCTGGAAAATCCTACCAGGGCATAGACTCTACCAGGAATAATGACCCTATGTCCACTGTCAAAAGTTAAATCTAGCTAAATCAGAAAGGATTACCACCAGAAAGTAAGCCAACTGATATTAATTTGGGGGGGGGGTGCATACAGAGCAATTAATGAATCAACAAGTATTTATTAAGTACGTTCCATGTGCCAGGCACATTTGTGCTAGGCACAAATACAAAGAATAAAATAATTGTTATTCTCAAGAAGCTTATATTCTAACAGGAAACAAAAAATACACACATGCACACAGTCACACACACACATATTGTATACATGTGCATGTTTATATGGAACACATATCAAAAGGACAAGTACAAAGGTGGTTAAATGTAAGGTAACGAATGGGGGAGCAGAGAAGGATGTCATTTATCTCTGGGAATATCAGAAGAAACTTCATACTGGAGGTGGTACTTGAGCCGTGACTGGAAAGAAGAGAATGATCTACGAGACAGAAGGGAGGAAGAAATGCCTTCCAATCTAGACATGAGGAGACAGGCAGTTCAAAGGAGTGGAGACGGGAGGTAGAGTGTCCTGTGAGGAAGAGAGACAAGACTAGTTTGGCAAGATCACAGACTGTAGAAGAAGTAGCAATGAGCAACAAGGCTAGAAAAAAAATAGGTTAGGATCTGTAGCAATAACCACACTGGCATACCCAGGATATCTGCTAGCACAGATCTGCTTTACTAGGAAAGTTAGCTATTTAAGGCATCAACAATCTTTTTAAATTTCATTCCCTAGTTCAGGGCAGAAGTCAGCACCCTGAACTTCAGAGAAAATACAAACAGAGAAATAAAGACCAACAGACAGGCTTCTGACTATGTGAATCAACTATGCACTTTACATACATCCCTGGATCAAGAGAGCCTTTACATCTGAGCAATTGGGGAGCTCTGAACATATGGCCACTTAGAATCTCAACCAGGGAATCACAAGATCCTTCTCATAAGTGAGCCTGCAAAGCAAAATACCAACTTAGAGTATATAAGCACTTCTCAGAGCCAGAAGGCATCACAACCCTCCTGACTCAATGCCTAACTGAAATTAGTAAAAGGTGTGAAAGCCTTCCTACAAGCAAGCCTCCCCTAAGCAATCTTCCCTTAACAGGCTCCATATGGATGGGGAAGATCTTAAATCCTATTAACATTGCAGGGTCAGGTTGTGGGAAAACTTTAAAAGTCTAACTGAGGAAGTTATATTTTATTCTACAAATAGTGACTCTGGCTGAGGTGAATAATAATAAAAATCAGGGTATTTAGGGAGACTCAGGAATTTGGAAATGCAGGAGTTTGAGAGGCATTAACATGGATGTTAAAGAGTTGGAAAGGAGGGGGGACACAGTAAAACAGATGCTAAATTCCTTGCAATAGATCAAAATTATTTTCTAGGTTAGGCATAGAGAAGCTGTGATATCTTTTGTTGGTGTATATAACCACACTGGTAAAATCAGAAATCTTCAAAATATTGAACAAATGTATGAGACAGATAGGTGGTACAGTAGATAGAGTACTGAGCCTGGAGTCAGGAAGACCTGAGTTCAAATCTGGCCTCAGACATTTACTGGCTGTGTGATCCTGGTCAAGTCACTTAACTTTGGTTTGCCTCGGCTTCCTCATCTTTAAAATAGGAATAACAATAGCACCTACCTCCAGGGTTGCGAGGATCAAATGAAATAATATTTGTGAAATGATTAGCATAATGCCTGGAACATAGTAGGCACTGTATAAATACCAGCTACTATTATTATTAAGAATATAATATTCTTTTTTGTTAATTAACTTTTGTTTATGTTCTTGTTTACATCATTCATTTCCATGAAATTTTGAGTTATAAATTTTCACCCCATCTTTTCCCTACCCATCACCCCAAAACAGCCCTCCCACTGTATACCCCCTCCCCCAATCTGCTCTCTCTTATATCCTCCCCCATCACCCCTCTGACTTTCCAGTAGGGCAGGATGGATCTCCCTACCCCAGTGTCTGTGTATCTTAATTCCCAGTTGCATGTAGTTAATAATGATAATAATAATAATAATAATGATATATATACATATATGTATATTTAACATTTGATTTTAGAACTTTAAATTCTAGATTCTTTCCCCTCCTCCCTCATCACCCACTTGGAAAGACAAGCAATTCAATACAGGCCATACGTGTGTAGCTGTGCAGAACATCTCCACAATGGACATATTGTGAAAAACTGACTATATTTCCCTCCTTCCTATCCTGCCCCCCACTTGTTCTATTCTCTACTTTGTCCCTGTCCCTTTACAGAAGTGTGTGCTTCTAACAACCCTCCCCCCCAAGGAAGAGTATAATATTCTATGCTTTCGGGTGAAGGGAAAGTTGCTTATATTTGAGTGTATTGTAGAATAGGTGACATTTGAGCTGTTCCTTGGAAAATGGGTAAAATTTCAACAGACAGAGATAGAGGTGAGGAAGGCATTCTGAGTCTAGGAGGCAAAGCCACAGGGAATGAGATCGAGGGTTTGGAGGACTGTAGTTCTGACAGACTCCACTGACCACCTAACCATCTGATAATCCTGCGCTCATGCCTATCACCTTGCTTTTCTGCTTGGGTCTTCCATTCCCAGGACTCAGCTCCCATGCTTCCCTCTCAGAGACAAGGTCTCTTTGCATACCACTTCCCCTCACCTCTACCTCCACTCTGAAAATGTTCTGCACAAGTCTATTTCATGTTTGTAGTGGAGATACTTTGGGTGGCAGAGTTGGATTAGATGGCCATTGAGTCCCTTTGAAAGCTCTTAGAACTGTGATTTTGTGATTCTGCAAATAAATCCAGTTTCTGTACATTCTTTCCCATGTTCATATATCATTTTTCTTAGGGCTGTAAAAGTTTGTCTTTGCTGTCCTCAGTCTTCCCATCCTGTGTGTATGATCATTCCTCTGTTGTTGATAATATTCCTTCTTTTCCAGAAGCCCCACGACTTCATCTTTTCACTCTTCTACCATCAGTCTGTACCATCACTTAGAAAAGCATACCAAACTCATTTACATTAAGATGTTAAGGGATGATAATAATTTAAATGCCCCACCCTCAACACACATACCTCTAGAGAACTATGCATTTAAACAGAAACCCAAACTAAACTAAAGAGACTTGCAAGCATTATCCACTGGGTGGGAAAGCTACACTTGAGAGAGACACTACTATGGTCCCCAAAATTGTACCTTGTAGCACATCAGACTAGGCCTCTCTAGAAATCTGTTTCATCTGAAGCATCTCATTCCTGAACCTAAATGGATAATTGAGGAGTTACTTTCTTAATGACTTTCTAGTTGATGACCTATATTACCGTCTCTCACTTTAGGGTCTTAGTCGTGATAGAAATCACAGGAGTGTTTCTGCCATCTCCCTCTTTGTCAGTAACATGAATAAAGTATCCTCACCCCCTAGTGGTGCTTCTGTAATGTCAGTCAGTGTTCTAAGAAAGGGGTTTTTTGATACTGATATGTTTAGCATGGGCTCACTTCCAATTTTGCATTCCAAGCAAAATTATATAGTGGAAGAAAATACTGGACTGGTGGTCAAAAGGCCTGGGATTTAGTTTTGGTTCTGTTGTGAACTAGATACCTGAGCCTGGACAAATTGTTTAAACTTTATGAGTTTTCATTTCCTCATCTGTGAAATGAGGATAATTATAACTGCCCTGCATACCTCACAGGGGGCTGGGATGGTCAAATGGGAAAGTGGCTATGAAAAACACCTTGAAAAGTGTAATTATTACATGCATACAAGATTAATGTTGCTATCATTATCATTGTTAGCCTAGGATCTATGGCCAGTATTCCTTAATTTGTTCAGTAAGGAAACCCAGGTTTCTCTAGTCATCCCTTTAGCCTGGCACATGGGAAGCAGTCAATAGTCCATTACTTTCTCTGCTGCAAACAAGTGCATTCTAATGAGCCAGGCCTGGGCATTGTCAGAGTCCAGTGACCTCAGCTACAGGCATCCCTGAGAGAAGAGAGGATGAATTGGAAGCTTGTATTGACCTGATGACACATATTCTTTACCACCAAAACCTTACATGTTCTTTGCCCTTAAGATTTCTGATAGTTTGAAGCAAGGCCCAGCACAGATATTTCCCAAGGGACACACTAATGAAAGGACAATACATACATTAAGGAAAGTCACCCAAGAGCAACAGATTGCCACAGGTAGACTGCTCCACCGTGAAGAAGTCTCACCCAGCTTACTCTGTCTCTCTCCTTTCAAGATAAGCAACTTGGCAATTACAGTGGAGTGTTATCAGTCTTGTGCTACCAGCCCTTAAAGTTCTTCTCTTCTCTGATGCCTGCAGGCAGCTCCAGAGTAAGGAGGGGGGCAGGGAGCAAGGGAGGGAAGGAGGGATTGGGGGGGGTGGGGAGACAGAGAGAGAGAGAGAGAGAGAGAGAGAGAGAGAGAGAGAGAAAGAGAGAGAGAAAGGGGGGAGAGGCTGGAGGAGTTCTCAGAGCTACTGTCCCCAATTCAGCTGCCCTGGCTTCCTTATTATTGTAACTATGATATATCAGCTGAAGACAATAATGGATGCTCCATAAATGTCATCCCAGAAAGCCTTGACTCATTACTCACAACATCTACATTTGCATTTCCGATTCTGAAATGCGTCGATGATCCAAGAAGGTCACTAGGAATTATTGTGAATATTATTGTGTTTCATTGTGTAGGAGTTTCCAGTTGAGTACTTTCTATGTCATTTAATATGTTAAGCCTCTTATAAGAGTTAGATGACACTTGATGATGGACTTGGTGTCTATATAGTCTCAATGATAATAATGATGAGGATAAAATACTATCTGGGGACCCATGAACACAACCGTAAACCTGGAATTTGCAAGAGTCCTGAGAAGAGGTTTTTTGTTTTCTTTTTTTTTCTGATAGGAAGAAAATAGGCATTTAAAAATTCTAATACTTCACTCCACTGAAGAACTCACCCTCTGGCTCCCACTTAGAGGCTATTTATTTAGAATCATTTAAAAAGTATGACAGACAATTAGAAATACCCAAGATACTCAACAACAACAACAATAATTATTTCAGCTAGGTGACAGTGAAGAGAATAGAGTACTGGATCTGGAGTCTGGTCCTCTAATGGGTAGGGAAACAAAGCTAAGTTTTAGTTGGGTAAATCCACAAAGCCCTTGACAATGAGTCATCATTCCCCTTTAGACAGAGGTGTAGTTGCAGGACAAAATGTGACTAACATTCTGAGAACCACAGTCAGGTACTTAGCACTTCCATCCAATAGAACCTGCACAAACTGCCAAGGTACATTTATTTAGGAGTTCCCAGCACACAGATTCCCAGGATCTAGACAGTCACCTTACACTGACAGACACACCTTGGGGAGTGATGGTGTTACATGATGTTCACATTTTAATATTTCTTACACACCAGTATAGCCCTCAGAGTGTTCATCTATGATCAGATTCACTATATGTCCATCCCACTGACTCTCTGGTCATACATATCCTTGTTTGGTATTGTTTATATAATTTTTCTCATTGTAAACTCCACTGGTAATATGCTTCAACCCTTCTGTACCCACTTCCATTATCTTTTGTGATATCTTTGATTTTGATTCTTCAGTAATCATGATATTTCCATGATTCCAACAGCAGCACTGGGATGACAATGGTGACTAAAAGATGGGGTTTGAGTCAGGAAGTAGATTGTAATCATAGAAACCACTGCATAGTACTTTTTAGTAAAGATGTAAGTGTGAAAGGTAATAGAGAAGCCCAGTTCTCATACATTAAACCCTACCAATTATCTGAAAAGAATCCCAGGATGACCAATGACAAAGAAAGCCAAAAAGAAACACAAGCAAATTCCTCTCTCCATGCCCTAATTGCATAAAAAAGAAGATTGGAAGCCAATGGAGGTGGGTAAAGGTATCATAATAGCAAAGCCAAAATGAGCTCAGGGAAATGAAGAATGCAGCAAGAAGAATCTAGACTAGCCAGGGGCAGAACCCATAATGGACTACCTGGTTACTGATACTAAAGGTAGAGACTGAGGTAGTTGGTGAGGACTAATACTTGGCTTGATGTTAATATTCAAAGAATCCTTGAATGAAGTTATTTCTTTCATTGTGTCTTCACAGCAGTGTCCTTGAAGATGGAGAGAATCTTAATATATACATTGGAGATGTTTTGCTGAAGGAGAGCCCTTAAGTCTAGTTTTTGTAATGAATAAAATATTTCTTTCTAATCAACAAATGAAAACAGCAGAATCTTCTATTTGTTATAGTTCTTGTCAATTGTGTGACTGTAAGAATATGGTATATGTCATAGAAAACTGTCTCCATGAAAATTACCTCTCCTTCCTTTTTATGTTTTTTTCTTTTTAAGGATGTATATACATAGACCTTTCTTGTAAGAATTTACAGAGGTGAGAAAGTAGGGATGTGGGACAAGAGTTATATATTTCTTTTTGATTGTCTGTCCTGGGCTCTCTCTCTCTTCTTCTCCTGCTATACCAGGGATTCTTAACCTGGGATCTACAGATCTCCAAGGCGTCCATGGATAGATTTCAGGGGGACAGTTTGTGAAGGTGGATGGGAAATAATTACAACTTTAATGCAATATAATTTTTCTCATTTTCAATCCTAGTATTTTATGCTTTTAAAAACGTTATTCTGAGTTGTCCATACCCTTTACCAGACTGGTGAAGGGGTTCAGCACATAAGGGTTAAAAAATAAATCTTGCTCTCTCTGTCTCTCTTTCTCTCTGTCTCTGTCTCTCTGTCTCTCTTTCTGTCTCTCTGTCTCTTTCTCTCTCTCTCTTTCTTCATCAGCTCCCATGGGATTAATTCTCCTCTCTATGCAGATGACACTCCAAAATCTATGTCTCTCCCCCAAGCTTCAGTTCTGGATAACCCATTGTCTATTGGATATTTCACAGTATATATTAAACTCTAAATGTCTCAAACTGAACTCATTTTCTTTCCCTCCAAATCCTTTAAACCCTCCCCCTCCTCCAGACTCCCCTATTTCTGTCAAAGGCACCACTATTCTTTCACTGTCACTGTCAGGATGGTAATCCTGGACTCCTCACATTTTTTCACTTCATATACCCAATGAGTTGCCAAAAGTTGCTATTTCTCCTTTCACAACATCTTTCATGTCCAATTCCATCTCTCCATTCACTCAACTATCACCATAAATCCTCATCACCACTCCCCTAAATTACTTCAATAGCTTTCTTATTGGTCTCCCTGCCTTGAGTTTCTCTATTCTAGTCTATCAGAAACACTAACAAATTTGTTTTCCTTAAATGCAAATTGGACCATGTGACATCCCTTCTCAATCAGCCCTAATGGTTTTCTATTGCCTCTTACATAAAAATCTTTCACAACATAGCTCCAAACTCTTTCTACCCTGATTGGACTAGATTCCCTCATACACTCAACACTCTGACCAAACTGGCCTTCTTTTTCTTCCATACTCATGATTCTGCATCTTCTGTCTCCACGTTTTTGCAC
>CM053582.1:502756104-502776979 GCA_028627135.1 Pseudochirops cupreus
AGGGTTAATTTTACCCCAAAATGGGTGAACTCTTTACTTTCCAAAGTGGTTAAGATTTATCAACTTTACCAGAAAAGCAAAATTAATTATCATATACTACTACAAATAAGGTTATAGATTGAGTGGAGTTCAGTAGAGTATAAATAGAGTTCAGAGGTATAATTACTAAGAATGACTTCTTCTAGAACAAATACAGCTGAGGAGGAGAATGTACTGGGGTATAGTCACTCCAGGAGAGAGGACAGCCTATCCCCTTGGGAGTTCACACCTAAAAAGTAGCAATGTGGTTATAGTGCAGCAGTTCTCAACCTGTGGGTTTCGACCCCTTTGGGAGTCTAATGACCCTTTCACAAGGATCACAGGGGTCGCCTAAGACCATCGGAAAACATATTTCCGATGGTCTTAGGGACCGAGACACCGCTCCTCTATCTCTCTCCAGGCGGGTCTGCCCACATGCAGATACGCCCACATACAAGTATTAAAGGGTCACGGCATTAGGAAAGTTGAGAACCATTGTAATATAGTGGATAAGATGCTAAACTTGGAATAAAAAAGGCGTGGGCTCAAATCCCTCCTTAGACATTTACTAGCTATGTGACCTTTCTCTGAGCCACAGTTTCCTCATCTGTAAAAATGAAGGCATTGAACCTGATGGACTTGAAGTTTCCTTCAGGCTCCAAGTCTATGATGCTATTAACCTATAAACACCATGGTGATTGAGAAGAAAGTGACCCCAAAGAAGAAGAGGATTCCAGAGACAGGACTAGGAATAGCAGTTGATCTGGGGATGATGGTCTCTTCAGCTAATGTAGAGTAACAGAAAACCATAACATGAGACTTGGGAACAAAGTGTGCCCCTACCATGGAGGAAATGTGCCCCTTAGATGTCAGTGCTCTGGAACAAAGCACTTTTACCTCCTCTAGGTATGGTTCCAGTAGTGTTAAGTGATTGTTAGTATTTAAAACAATACTTTCATTGAAGTAGCATTTTTTGGTCAGTTAGTTCTCTCCACTATTCTCTACTATTCTTCTGCTTCTCACATCCTATTCTTGTACTCTTTAAATTTTTTTCTGCTGTTAATAATATTTTATTATTTCCCAACCTCACATAAAAGCAATTTTTAACATAGGTTTTTTGTTTTGAGTTCCAAATTCCCTCCCTCCTTTTCACTCCTTCTCCCTCCATCCTCCACAAGATGGTAAGCAATTTTATATAAGTTATACATATGCAATCATGCAAAAAAGCATATTTCCACATTAGTCATATTGCAAAAGAAACCAGACAAAAATGAACAAAAAGAGTATGCTTTGATCTGCATTCAGACTCCATCAGTTCTTTCTCTGGAGGTGGATAGCATTTTTCTTCATGAGTCCTTTAGAATTTTCTTGCTGAGATCATTGTATTGCTGAGAATAGCTAAATCATTCACAGTTGATCATTTTATAATATTGCTGTTACTATGTACAATGTTCTCCTGGCTCTTCTCACTTCACTTTGCATCAGTTCATCTAAGTCTTTCCAGGTTTTTCTGAAATCATCCTGCTCATCATTTCTTATAGCACAATAGTATTCCATTAAAATAATATACCACAATTTGTTCAGCTATTCCCCAGTTTATGGGCATCCCCTCAATTTCTAATCATTTGCAACCACAAAAAAGCTGCTAGAAATATCTTTGTACAAATAGGTCCTTTCTCCCTTTTTTAAATCTCTTTGGGATTCAGACCTAATAATAATATTGGGAATAGTTCCAAATTGTTCTCCAGAATGGTTGGATCAGTTCACAACTCCACCAACAATGCCTTAGTGTTCCAATTTTTCCACATTCCCTCCAATGTTCATCATTTTCCTTTTCTGTTATATTAGACCACCTGATAGGTGTGAGATGTTAACTTGAGAATTGTTTCCATTTGCATTTCTCTAGTTGATAGTAATTTAGAGCATTTTTTCATGTAACTATAGATAACTTTGATTTCTTTGTCTGAAAATTGCCTATTCATATCCTTTGACCATTTATCAACTGGGGAATGACTTGCATTCCTATAAATTTGACTCAGTTCTCCATATATTTAAGAAATGAGTCCTTTATCAGAAATACCTGATGTAAAAAAAAAAGTTCCCCAGTTTTCTGCTTTCCTTCTTATCTTGGTTGCAAGTATTTTACATTGTCTACAATTATTTTAAATGGAATTTGTCTATTTTTTGCTGTTGGACTTTGTTGGTAATATATAGAAATGCTGATGATTTATGTGGGTTTATTTTGTATCCTGCCACTTTGCTAAAGTTGTTAATTATTTAAACTAGTTTTTAACTGATTCTCTAGGATTATCTAAGTATACCATTATATAATCTGCAAAGAGTGATAGCCCCAGGTTCAGGGAAGACAAGAGAACTTGTGGTTACTCACAGACCACAGCACATGCCAGGAGAGCAGTGACCACACCACTCCTTAGATCATAACACCTTGAAAGAATAAAAAACTTACAGGTCCCCAGAATTAGCTCTGAAAATAGCTACAAGCTCTAGTTAATGTTAGTGTTCCTCCTCAACCTGAGACTGTGACCCAAGTCTGTGACCTGGATCCCTATTTGGGCAATGCAACAGGGTCCTATTCCCAGTGCCAGCAATGTGTCCTCTGTAATTTCCTTCTAACCAGTTGTCTAAACCCCTTATTGTCTGTGGGCTGAAAGCTCCAGGAGTTACTGCTATTGCTTCAGTTGCCTCCAAGGCCTGCACTTGCTTGCTGGGGAATTGCCTGCTGCTGGATTGCTGGGACTGCCTGTGCTGGACTGTTCTCTACTCTCACTTCAGTGAGACAGACCTTTCCTGTCGATCTTCTAAATTGTCTTGGCCTGAAAAATTGTTTCACTCCACCCTTTCATCGACTCTGCCACTCCAGAATTAATTTTAAGGTATTATTTTAAAATTGCTGAGAGGGAAATTTGGGAGAGCTTAGTAAAGTTCCTGCCTTACTTGGCTCTGCCTTCTCCCTCTTCTTGTATTATTGAGTAATGATGATTCTTCAGATCATTGTGCCTCAGAAAGTCTCTGAACCAACCCACATCATAGACTACCATGAATCAACACAGACCATACCTCTAGGATAGTATACCCCTACCAGCACAAACAGAGACAAGAGGTCCCACAATAGCACCCTAGTCAATCAAGCAAAAAACTACTTGAAATAAGAAATAACTTTAGCAAAGTTGCACAATATAAAATAAACCCACATAAATCTTCAGCATTCCTATATACTTCTAACAAAGCCCAACAGCAAGAAATAGAAAAAGAAATTCCATTTAAAGTTACTGTAGATAATTATAAAATATATAGGAGTCTGCCTGACAAAACAAACCTAGGAATTATATGAACACAATTACAAAACACTTTTCACACAAATAAAGTCAGATGAAAATTATTGGAAAAACATCACTTACCCATGGTTAGGCTGAGCTAATATAATAAAAATGATATTTTTACCTAAATTAATTGACCTAGTTAGTGCCAAACTAATCAAACTACCAAAAATTATTTTATAGAGCTAGAAAAAATAATATCAAAATTCATCTAGAAGAACAAAAGGTCCAGAATATCAAGGGAATTAATGGGAAAAAAAAACATGCCAGGAAAGGTGGCCTAACCATACCTGATTTTAAACTGTATTATAAAGCAGCAATCAGCAAAACTACTTGGTACTGGTTGAGAAATAGAGTGGTGGATCAGTGGAATAGATTAGGTACACAGGACACATTAGTCAATGACTATAGTAACCTACTGTCTGATGAACCCAAAGACTCCAGCTTCTGGCTGGAGAACCTGCTATTTGACAAAAAAAAAATTGCTGGGAAAACTGGAAAATAGTATGTCAGAAACTGAGCATAGACCAATATCTTATACTATATACCAAAATAAAGTCAAAGCAGGTTTACGATTTAGATATAAAGGCTGATGCTATAAGCAATCTGAGAGAGCAAGGAATAGTTTACCTGTAATATTTATAGAAAAGTAGAGGATTTATGACCAAACAAGAGATAGAGAGCATTACAAAATGCAAAATGGATAATTTCGATTACATTAAATTCAAAGTTTTTGTACAAACAGAGCCAATGCAACCAAAGTTAGGAGGGAAGCAGAAAACTGGGAAAGAACTTTTACAACCAGTGTCTCTGATGAAGGTCTCATTTCTAAAATATGCAGAGAATTGACTCAAATTTATAAGAACACAAGTCATTCCCCAATTGATAAATGATCAATGGATATGAACAGGCAGTTTTCAGAGGAAGAAATTAAAGATATCTATCATCATATGAAAAATGCTCTAAATCACTATTAATTAGAGAAATGCAAATCAAAACAACTCTGAAGCATCACATCTCACTGGTCAAATTGGCTAACCTGACAAAACAGGAAAATGATAAATGCTAGAGAAGGCAACTCCAAAAGACTTATGATGGAAAAAGTTATCCACATTCAGAGAAAGAATCACAGAGTCTGAAAGCAGATTGAAGCAAACTGTTTGCTCCCTCTCTTTTTCATTTTGTTGTTTTGCTTCTTCTTCCTTGTTGTTCATTCCATTGGTTATAATTCTTCTTTACAACTTGACTAAAGTTTAATGCGAAGATATATGTAGAACCTATATCAGATTGCATGCTGCCATGGGGGCGAGGGAGGAGGAGGAGAAGAGGGGGAGAAAATTTGGAACTCAAAAATTTATAGAACTGAATGTTGTAAACTAAAAGTAAATACATTTTTAAAAATTTTTTAAAATTTTTTTAAAAAATAGGGTCCTGGTATTTAACATGACAGATCATTTTGGCCAACTGTGAAAGCCCCTGGCAAGGCCCACAACACTCACACAACAAGGAAAAGAGGAAGATCCTCCTGGCTGTAGGGTCACCATCCTTTGAGTTCGATCACCCTGCCAAACTAGAAACTTTGTCAGCTCAGCTGAGATTCAGTCAATACGCAGAATAAACTGATCTCACCCAAGTGGCCAGACATATGGTGAGAATAACAGGTGGGATCATTTGTTTCTTATTATAACGACTGCTTTCAGGTACTATTCTACTAGGTTTTGTTGATAAATAGTGTCAATTAAAGACACCACACAATGTGACAATACTATTAAATATTTGAGACTAGAAGATGGAAAGATTGGGACAAATCATCATGAAATACAAAATTCTAGTTTTCAAAGATTTCAAGGCCAGTTTCATCAGTCTTAATATATGTATATACACATAATACATACATATGCATACACATACACAAGAGAAACTCATGGTACACTTATTTATTCTGAAATTTGTTCATAATCCATAGTGACTAAACAAGTGAATTTATCTAATGATAAGAAAAGAGAAAACCCTGTTAAAGAGAAATTGAGGGAGCTAGAGGACTCTGCAACTTCTCTAGTGCCATTGGAATCCTATTAATTAATTAATCAATTAATTAATTCTCTGTATCCTTTTGTACAAGAAGTGCCACTAGGTTTTGTTTCAGTTTCTTTGGAGGGAAAAAAACGTTATTTTATGTCATATACTTTCTCTTACTGATGCCCAACAGCCACTTGTACCAAGTCATTGGGCTAAAGGATATAAACATCCTGAGTTATATATAGTCATACACAACAGTGCTACTTTTGTGGCATTAAGGGCCGATGGTGCTGACAACTTCACATTTTTTGAAGGGTAGCATGTGTATGTACACAAACACACACATTGTATACATATGTATACATATGCTCATACACATACATGTACATACATACATGCATGCATACGTGTGTTAGAATTTCATAATTACTGTTTCATCCAAGCAGGCAAAGAGAAAAACTATGATGATGAAGTTCCGAACTTTGTCCTCTTGCTCACTCTGTCAAAATAATTTGGAAGTAATTTTCCTTCTTCCTGAGTTCTGAGCTACTTAGCTATGCTTAGGTCAAAAAATGCTTGGCAAAGAAAACATTTTATAAAGTGTTTGAAAGGGAGCAGGTTCAGTTGAGGAAGTTACACTGTTGTATGCTATGCCAACATTGAGAGGAGGGTAGAAATCAAGTGGAATGCATGCATTCATTTCTTCCCTGGCACCTCTGTAATGTCTTGCAGAAATTCTCAGACACATTTACTCTAGCTTCTTTGCCACTTTGACCATAATTCATCCTTTTCAGATTTCTACTACAGAATGAAATGAAGCTCTTCTTAACCATAAGAAGGTATACAAGGTTCATTTGCAGATGCCATTGATTCTGGATTCTACAAATAATTGGAATGATCAGAATTCCTCAAATATTTGGAATGACTGGTCATCTAGACTAATGAATATTTCTCCCATCAAAGATTCAAAATGCCTTTTTCATTAATAACCTATGGAAATACTTAATAAAAATATTTAAAGATGTAATATTTGCTTTGAGCAATAAACAAAGTAAGTCATAGAATGTAAGGACTAGAAAAAACCTTAGAGATAATTTGGTACATTCCTTTTGTTTTACAGGTTAAAAAAAAACAACACTGTAGACCAGAGAAAGCAAGTAACCCAGAGAGAAATCATATTAGCAGTTTCTTGGCTTGTGCATCGTAATCTGACTTGACTACAATCACATCTATGGTTTAGTCCAGTGATCAGCACATAGTAGGTACTTAAGAAATATTTATTAACTGACTGGCTGACTGACATTCATGCCAGAAAAGTATGAAAAGTTAATAGCAGAACAAGAACTAGGACCCTGTTTGCCAGTCCATTGTGCATCATATAATACCTTGGGACTTTGCCTACTTTTCACCATATAAAGCACTGAAGACTTTTTTTTTTCCCAACAAACACATGGGAATTTAATTATATTTGAAGTGTTCGGTGTCATCACCATTTGCCTTTTTAGAAACTCCTTTTTCATTTATAGTCCATATCTTAGTGGCACGGAATAGTAACAGCTTATATAGGTATGACATACAATAGCCTTAAGAGATAGGTGCTACAGTTGTTATTATTCCCATCTCACAGAAGAGGAAATTAAGGAATATAGGAGTCAAATGACCTTCTTATTAGTGATAAATTATTAGTGTGACAGTCAAACCTCTTTTGAGCCTTAGTCTTCAGTTCGTTCTGCCCTATCAGCATTGTTTCTCAAACTAATTCAGCCATACAACATGTATTTTGTAGCTTGAAATACATTGCTAGGCTCTATTAATGTTGGTCTAACTAGTGGGGAGAGGGAGTTAATTGGGAGTATTTAATGCCTCTTGAATGAAAGAGGAAGTCAGGGAAATGGAGAGAGATAGAGGAAATTCGGGTCAGTTCAGTCCACAAACTTTAAGTTTTTGCTGTGTGCTAGATATTAGAGTTACAAAAACAAGGATCAAATAGTCCCTACCCTCAGGAAATTTACATTCTAAAAAGGTGTCAAATGGATTATGTATTTGGATTCATGTAATATCAAATTCAGCATTTTGGGGGACAAACATTACTAACATCAGTGTCCTCATAGTGGTGCAGTATTAGAAAGAGGACTGAAATTGGAGTCAGAAGAACTAGATTAGAATCCTGATTCTGTCACATACTACCTTGAGTAAGTCACTTAACCTCAATAGGTTTTGTTTTCCTCATCTGTGAAAAGAGAGATTGGACCAAGTGACCTCTAAATCTAAGGTCCTTTAAGGTATCTATTCACATCAAGTGGAATGAGGTGGTGGAATATCTCTGGAATACAGTCATATCTTTATTGTGGATTCCCAAATAAGTACCATTTATACCAGTGGTTCTCAACCTTCCTAATGCTGCGACCCCATAATACTTGTATGTGGGTGTATCTGCAGGTGGGCGGATCCACCTGGAGACAGATAGAGGAGGGGTGTTTCGGTTCCTAAGACCATCGGAAATATTTTCTGATGGTCTTAGGCGACCTCTGTAAAAGGGTTGTTTGACTCCCAAAGGGGTTGTGACCCACAAGTTGAGAACTGCTGATTTATACTCATTTTAATTTCAGAATAATTCAGTCTTTTCAACACCTCATATACTTACTGGCCAATGATATAGATAATGTCATTTGAAAAAACAAGAGATGTTTATTGGCTATTTTCCAGAGATCTCATAACATTGAGTTCTCCTGACAAGAAAACTCCACAACTTGATTGTTCATCTTTCCTAAGAGCATTTATTTGGTTTGCCTCTCCAGATATTATTGAAATTATGTACCTGTGAAAAACTCAGTAGGATTTATCCAAAAATGACTTCTCATGAGGATGTAGTTTCTTCATTATCTTTATGATCAATAGGACCCATGCAACCCTTCTATGTGGATAGTCCAAAAAATATATTTGGTTACAGGGAGCCAACATATTGAACCTATGTAATCAATTAAGATAAATGCCAAGATTAATTGAATCAAGGTTAAAATTCTAAGATGAAGGCGATGAGGAGGCTTGCTGCAAGGAAAAAAATGGCAACTTCCAAATAATTACAATGATTCATAAGTAGAATCAGCTGCCAGTGGGCTCCCCTTCACTGGAGGTCTTCAAGCAACAGATATTATGACTATTTGTCTGGATTTGATATTGAGGGGATACTTACTTAAGTAGAAATTGAACTAGATGTCACTGGAGTTCCCTTCCAACTCAGATTCTGTGAATTTGTGATTTTAAGAATCTATTGCTGTTGTCTTTTCCCTTTTGTATTCAGTAATTAACAGAAAAATCTACATATTTCTCGTTTGATTGGATTTTTTAGGCAAATTTCCAACTCTTATAAATGAACTTGCATATTGAAGAAAATATTCCATGAACCACTTTAATGACAATGATAGGGTTAGTGTCTGCATAAAATTGTGTGTCAGGTTGCATTCTCAAAAGGGTAATATAGAATATAGAATTTTGGAACCCTAGGAAAATGTTCTTTTGAGCTTGAATCCATACAAAGTTTTCTACATCAATTTGAACTTTAAAAATTTTATTGGTACATTTTATTTAACACATCAATCACTTCCCAATAAGCAACCCATTCCATAGTGCTTTTGCATTAAAAAAGCTAAGCAAAATCATCCAATGTAGTGATTGAAACTAACAATACATGTAACTTTTTTATTTTTGTAGTTTGTAGTTTACCTCTTATTAACCATAATTTAAACCTTCAATACCTTTTGTCTGAACTATTACAACAGTTTCATAATTGGTCTGCTTCCTTCCTTCATGCAGCTGTCAAGTTGATGTTACTGAATTATAGATCTGACTATGTCACTTCCCTACTCAAACATCTTCAGTGCCTTCTTAGCACCTCCAGGATAAAATACAAATTATAGGAGTAACTCAAATGTTTCTCTTTTGTTAATGAGCCACCTTTTTTCATTGATGATTAGGCTTACATTTGAAGGATATATTTTTAGGTTGTAGATTGAGCTCCTTTGCTTTTTTGGAAAAAGTCATTTTTCATTCTGATTTCTTGAGATTGTAATCTTAGGTTATTTGAATTGAAATTCCCTCATATTCAAAGGTTTTTTTTTTAATCTCTCTTCTTGCAAGAATTTTTGTTCGTGTTTAAAATGGTAAAATTCAACTACATGCCTTGAAGTTTCAAGCCCCAGCTGGGTTTCTAGTCAGTCCCCTTTGCCCCAGGCACAGGATTTACCTCCTCTTGTCAGTTCTGCCACATCACTGTACTACCCACATCTTTTCCTCTCTGGTCACTCTCCCTTTTCCTCATGTAGCCAGGAAAAATCAGTTTCTTCAGCTCTTGTGAGGTGAGAAGGGATTGAGACTGAGTTATTGCCATTGGACGCGGGTTCTTCACCCAGAGTCTGTGAACTCAAAAAAAAGAATAAATGTATCTTGACATAATTTGTTTTCTTTGTAATACTATATATTTTATTTTGTTAATTTAATAATATTATTTTGAAGAATCCATAAACTTCACCATATTCCCAAAGGGGTCCAAGATACAAAAGGTTGAAAACAACTGCTATAGTCAGGGATTCCTGTAGCTAGACTTTGAAATGCTAGACTTTAAAGTTGCTTGTGCTGACTGTGCCCAGACTGGTTAATGGGTGGAAGGGTGGGGCACATAACTCACACCTGTAAATGTTCAAGTCCTCCAATGTAATTTCATGAAGTTTTTATTTCATGTAGTGTTTCTGTTCATTTAGCCTGTATATTCAGGTCTCC
This sequence comes from Pseudochirops cupreus, assembly GCA_028627135.1. NCBI lineage: Eukaryota > Metazoa > Chordata > Mammalia > Diprotodontia > Pseudocheiridae > Pseudochirops > Pseudochirops cupreus. The sequence continues at coordinate 502,766,256 of CM053582.1, forward strand.
ATCTGGTTCACAACTTCTTTTTTCTGAGTTTTTCTTGGGAAAGGGGTTGAAGAGAAGATTGATGGAAAATTACTCTGCCACCCTGGTGATGATGTGAACCAATTATATTTAATTTAATTCAGTCACTATTTACATTCCAGAGGTTGACCCAACATCTGGGTGATAACTAAAATACTTGGTCAGGCACTGGGATGTTTAGTCCAGGTACCACTAAACATCTAGAAATAGTAAAATCCCATTATTTTACAATGTTTCCCAACATATAACATTGGCTACTATACACAGATTTTGTGTTGGGCTTTTGGGAGATCATAGAGATGAACATATGGGTCAAGTACTTACCCAATGCAATATCTACTAACACAGTGATTCTCAACCTTTCTAATGCTGCGATCCTTTAATATTCATATGTGGGCGTATCTGCATGTGGGTGGATCCACCTGGAAACAGAGGAGCAGTGTCTTGGTTCCTAAGACCATTGGAAATATGTGTTTTCCGATGGTATTAGGTGACCCCTGTGAAAGGGTCGTTTGACCCCCAAAGGGTCAGATTGGGAATGATCACTCAAATAATAAAACATTTAATTAGGACAGAATAGCAAAATCAATACTTCAACATGATAGATTTGTGCACTCAATGATATACATACTCCCTCCAGTGGTATAGATCACAATCTGTCCATATTTGCCTATCTTATTCACATTCTCCCTTAAATCCTTCAGAAGAGGAGTCCATCCAATCCAACATTGTAGTGACCTTTCTTTTTGACCACTTTGCACTGTATGGATGCCAATGAAACCTACGTGATGGCCATCAATGAATACTCATTCTTGAGGTGCCATATTTCACCCTGTAAATGATCTTTTTGATTTTTCCTGTGAAGATGGAGCAATTTTTTGTGTGTGATTATCTATCTTATTTAGTAGACTCAACAGTGCACCAGGGATGTTCATAATTACATCTGTAAATAGGAACATCTGAATTTCCTCACCATATATATGGAATTCCTACTCAACCTTGATTCTTCACTGGACATTCTCCATGACAGTGGCAAATCCTTTTGGTGAACATTCATCTCTATTTTCTGTGCATAATTTAATGTTATTTTTGAGGAATCATATGATTTTTGACATATGTGTAGAAGATGCTTTGTTGGAGAAAAAACTTTAAGGAATCAATTTTATTCTACATAATCATATCAGTTTTATACTCAATAAAATATTAAATATATTGGGATTGCATACTCTTTACACCTTTAAGACTCCAAGAGAGTGGTGATTCTGGCTTTAAACACTGCTGACCTGGGTGCTCTCTCCCTCCTAGGTTTCTGTAATCCTACTCTCTCATAGTGTTGTTACCTCTCAGTCTCCTTTGCTGAATCATTATCCACATCCTCCCTCCTGTGCATAGGTGTATACAAAGTTTCTGTCCTGGTCCTATTCCTTTTCTCATTCTGTATTCTCTTCCTTCATGATCTCATCAGTTCCCTTCGCTTCAGTTATCATCTCTATATGGATGATTCCTAAATCTTTATATCTAGCCCTTCTCTCTCCTTATGTAATAACAGCATTATAAAGAAAAATAACTTTGAAAGACAATAACTCTAATCATGGAGATGACCAACTGCCATCCCAAAAGCTTACTACCCACCTCTTGACAAAGTCCTAGCTTTGTGAAATTAAAGTAGTCAAGATGTATGAAATTATGCTTTTGAGATACTTATGCATTTAAAAGTTTTCTTATTTAGGGGTGGCTAGGTGATATAGTGAATAGAGCACCAGCCCTGGAGTCAAGAAGACCTAAGTTCAAAGTGTGACCTTGTGTAAGTCACTTAACTCCAATTGCCTTGCCTTCCCCCTTCCAAAAAAGCAAAAAAAAAAAGTTTCCTTATTTAATCCTAAGTGATTAGCAAAGTAGAAAAGAAGACTGATTGGACATGTTTTATTAGTCATCATTAATAGAAATGAATAGAAAAAAAGCCTTTTCAAATGTTTTGATTTAATTAAAGCTGGCCAGTTAAGTTCATCTAATAACTTATTTTTGTGGAATATAACAAGTTTTTAAAAAATGGTTTTTATTATTTTATTTTCAAAACAGGTGCACTAATAATCATCTCACTAAACACTATAGATTCAATAATCATCTCCGTGCTGATGGTTCTCAAATATACTTATCCAGCCCTAGCCCCTCTCCTGACCTCCAGTCTCACAACTCTAACTACTTATTGAACATCTCAAACTGGATATTCCATGGTCATCTTAAACTCAACATGCCCCCAACTGAACTCATTCTTTTTCGTCTTAAATCCTGTCCTTTTCCAAACTTCCCTATCAATGTCAAGGTATCACCATCCTCCCAGTCCCCAAGATTTCAACCTGACTTCTGACTCTCTCCATATCTAAGCTATTGCCAAGTTCTGTCGATTTTGCTTTTGTAGTATCTTTTGTATATTCTCCCTTCTCTCTGCTACAAGCCCTCATCACCTCATGCCTAAACTTTTGCAATAGTCTGCTGGATAGTCTTCTTACCATAAGTCTCGCCACTCCAGTCCATCCTCCACTAGATGTCAAAGATATTCCTAAGTGCAGATCTGGTCATGTTACCACATCCCACATACACTCAATAAACTCCAGTGGCACCCCGTCACCTGGAGGATCAACTATAAAGTCTTCTGTTTAACATTCAAAGCTCTTCTTAATCCACCCCCATTCAACCTTTCCAGTCTTCTTACACTTTAGTACACTGACCACCACCACCACATGCTCGGTAATGCAGACGGAGGTATATGAAGTGTTCAGGGAGAACTAGCGCCTGTGATGTGAGGTCTTACTAAGCCTTCCTTAAGGTGGTTCATCCACCTTTGGTGTCCACCTTCAAACAACTCTCACCTGTGGCTCCAAGAAGCTGTAGCATGCACAGAGGCCATACCTCAGTAACTGCCTTGGCAGATGTGTTAAAACATGTTGAAGGCAACCAATGGACCTCAAACCCACCAGTGAGTTAGGGGAATGTTTACTCCAAGCACATAAAGACTTCCCTAGGCAGAATTGGTAGATGAAAACAATTTGTTCCAATGGTAATGAAGGCTGTTGAAACAGGCACTGTGGAGTACTGAGAGCTTGGTCAGACATAGAGGGCACCAAGGTCATCCACTGCATCTTGGGCCATTGTCAGTTGTCCTGACTTTTGCTTTGCTGCTAGACTTCAATGACTCTGGAACAGTAATTAAACCTAATTCACTTGCTAGTCAAGACATCACCTATGATGCCACTGGTCTTTGAAAATGAAGGCTAAACAATGATGAAGTGACATTGGTTTCCTTGCTGTTCCTTGAGGAAGATACTCCATCTCCCAAATTCTGACATTTTCATCAACTATAACCCATGGACTCTCTGGCTTCTTTTATATCCCAGATAAAATCCTATGTTCTACAAGAAGTCTTTCCTGACTGACCCCATCCCCTTTTATGCAAGTAACTACCTTCTTGATTAGCTCCAATCTGTCTTGTTTAATTAGAGCAGGGAGTATCTTTTACCTTTTTTTGCATCCTCAGTAATTAGCACACAGACTGGCATGTGATAGGAATTTTATAAATGTTCATCAACTGATTTCTCTCAATCGTTTACCTTCCCTCTTCTCACCCCTTCTCTAATTTTCCTATGAATGTGGTTCCCTACATTAGATTGTCCCTGTCTTCCCAAAGGTCTTACTCATCACTGAGTCATTCTATTAATGATCTCCCCATCTCCTCCTCCTTTCTTCATTCCTCCATCTCTCCCTTCTTCAATGCCCTCATCCCATGGCCCATTGAACACAGACTCTTGTCATTGATTTCACTGTCTCCAGAAAAGACTTACTCATCATTGGGTTGCTGCCTCATAATACTCAACATTTCCCCTTACTCATGGGCTCCTGTATAAATGCTTTCTTTGTGGAAGACTCCTATGTTCTTGGATCTCTGTATTCTCCTCTAATCATAGGTTCATAAGTATAGAACTAGGAGTGACTTTGGAGGTCAGCTGATTCTCCACTTGAATAGGAATTACAGTCTTAGTTTGCCTTTCTCTCTGGGGAAGGGTCTTACCCATCACTAAGCATCCCCCCCTTAATTCTAGTGCCTTTCTTCTGTTAATTATCTTCAAGTGATCCTGTTTAAATCTTGTTTGTAGCTGTTCATGTGTTGTCTCCCATTCAATCCTACCCCAAATAGGAATAATAGGGCCATGTAGGGGGAATAACAATATGGATAACCTAAATACTCCTAGAAATGATCAGATTGTGAGGTCCTTCAGAGTAGAGACTACCTTTTGCCCTTCTTTGTATCTCCAGTGCTTAGCATGGTGCCTAGCACGTACTAGGTGTTTAATAAATATTCATGACTGACTGAGGTTAGAACAATGGGTCAGCTTCATGGTAACCAAGATTCTGAAGATTATCTTTGCAAAGGCCTAATTGAATAATGGGACAGCCAGGTGGTACAGTGGATTGAGTGTGGGGCCTGGAGGCAGGAAGACTCATCTTCCTGAGTTCAAATCTGGCCTCAAACACTTCCTAGCTGTGTGACCCTGGACAAGTCATTTAATCCTGTGCCTCAGTTTCCTCATTTGTAAACATGAGATAGAGAAGGAAATGGCAAACCATTCCAGTATCTTGGCCAAGAAAACCCCAAATGGGGTCACAAAGAAGTAGGACACAACTGAAAAATGACTGAACAACAATTGAATAATGTATCATTGTAACCTGTGGAAAGACATGGGGCTCTCTGACTGATGATGTGTCTCAGAAAATTTTTCAAATCTACAAGGGACAAATTGAGACTGTGTGAGAGGGAAGGGAGCTAGATAATCACTACATGAATAAACAAGTCCTAATAGTAAACACCATGGAGGAGGAAATAGCAGTAACTCTTTGAGTATATAATTAACATTATGAAGAAGATTAAGTGGGTCTATGTGCTGAGGTAATGTAAATATCCCCATCAACTCAATCAGCACCAAATAATCACTAGCATAATATATCTGGGTAAATATAAGCTCTCATTGTTTTGCTAAGCTGACAACTAACTAATCAACCCTCATTCATGAGGACAACGCAACTATGATTAAAAATAAAATCCAAATAGTGTGGCTTCGTTTTAAAACTTTACCAGTTGATTAGGAACATCAGCAGAGCCTTTTCCTCGTCATCCCCTCCTCCGAGACCGACTTCATCAATCTGGACAATGAAGGCAGGCCGCTGATTGGAGGGCAGACCTGAAAAGGATTAGACACTTAGCATGGCATTCTAAAATACTGTAATTACAGTGCAATTAACCATACTGCATATTAAACGTGCAACTCTGAAATGTGTGCAGACTCACCAATTATAACTAGTTATTCTTCAAAGAATTTTGCCACCCACACTGAATTTTTCTAGTGCTTCTTTGTTATAATTCAGGCATGACAGTCACTAAGATATCCACATTACCACATCTTTGGAGGGACATTGACAAGCTGGAACGTGTCCAGAGGAGGGCAACCAGCATGGTGAGGGGGCTTGAAACCATGTCATGTAAAGAGAGGCTGAAAGAGCTAGATGTGTTTATCCCAGAGAAGACAAGATCATGATCACTGCCTTAAAATATTTAAAGGGCTCTCATGTGGAAGGGCAATTAGATTTATTCTGGGAAGTCCCACAGGGGAGATCTAGGACCAAAGCAAGTTAGAGAGAGAAAGGTAGCAGTTAATTTTAATGAAGAATTTTCTAACATTTGCACCTTTTTAAAAAATTAAATTGAGTTAAAGAAATCATTTAAGGACACATATGAGAGAAAAAAGAGGTAGGCTGGCCATGTAGGTGGGATAATAATATGGATAATCTAAATACTCCTAGAAATGATCAGAAAACCAGAGGAAGTCATTTTGTATAATGAGTAGATCCTCAAGGGAAGATTTTATGAAATATATGTTCAAGAATGCCATGAGATAAATGAATAAAAAAGCATTTATGAAACCGCTACTATATGCCAAACATTGTGTTAAGTTCTTGGAGTACAAAAACAAGCAAGCAAGTCAGTCTCTGCTCTTAAGAAGCTTACATTATAATTAGAGAAGATAACCTAAAAGAGAGCTAGAGTTTGGAAGATGGAGGGGGAGAGGGGCAGGAGGCAGCAAGGGTGCCAGCCTAATGGCATGTGTTAGAAATGTCTGAGCAGTGGTGTGGTAGTTTAGTTCTCGCAAGACAAGGTGAATGCTTACTAATCAGAACTGAAGATGGCAGGGTGGGAGTCCAAGTGGCGAGAAGAGGCAAATGGTATGTTCTAGAAATGCCCAGGAAGTAGAATGGTCCCTGCTCCTGGACAAGAAAAGGTGGGAGCTCACCTCTCAGAGTCCATTGTCCCAGAGGCAGAGTATGAATTCTGATGAGTAATAAATGAAAGTGCAATCACCACTATTTCATGTCTGTCTTTGTATTCCTAATACTTTGTGCAGCATGTGATACATAGCCCATACTTTAATAAATGTTAGATTGTTCCGGAATATGGAATACTCACACTCAGATCATGCATCCATCAAAGTATCTGGGGCAAAACGGAATGGGCTGCTTTGTAAGGTGATACATTCCTTGTCTTTGGAGGTGTTTGAGGAATTTGTTGCTTCATATACTGATTGGACCTGGATGGTCCCTCTGACTCTGAGATTCTGTGATTCTATAGAGGCTGTTAATAAAACACAGACATTCCTCTTAGAACACTGAACATCAATCCATGAATCACCTTTAAAATACCCAATAAGTGACCAAACTCTTATTAAACACCTCCAAAAGATAGGAAATGAGATACTTTACAAAATAGTCCATTCCATTTTTTTTCTCCTCGATACTTTGATGAACCTATAATCTCATGACTGTGGGTACCCCATCCTATAGCAACTTTCCCCAATAAGTCTATTAAAAGGAACACTACATGTACCTCAGAGGCATGAGTAGACTTAGGTTCCATTCTATAATGTATGTAGTAGAGAGGAGTGGTCCAGGGCAGAAGAATAGGTAACCAGCAACAATAGGTATAGGCAATAGGCAATAGCAACAAAAGTATACAGCAAGAAACAGAAGAAATAAACACCCTGTCCAGATTATGAGGGTAGTCAAGGACCTAGTCTGTCTTCAAGGAAGAGACAGAGACCAGAGAAGAGATACTGGTTTCCTGAGTTGTACAATGATAGTAGAAGTGATTTGACCATGATAGAATAGCCCTAGGCTGAATCCTGCTGGACTCCCTCTAAGTGTGTGGTAGGAAGAAACTGAACTGTGGTTTTTTGTTTTGTTTTTTCCTTGCCTATAGAAAAGGGGAAGTTTGAAGCCAAGCACCTGAAATGTATTTCCTTCAATTCCGAACTTTAGGTTTGCTGCTTATTCTCAGTGATTATGCTTGCAACATTTGGCCAAACTGAACATAAAGACAGAATTTACTGGTTCTGGAGTCAGAGGGCTTGAGTTCAAACCATACTTCAAACCTTCATTGTCTTTGATTGGACTTTGCCTAGTATAGAGGAAAGAGTGCTGGATCAGGAAGAAGAGGCATGTTCAAATCCTTCCTCTGATAATCATCTCCACTTTCTTCACATGGAAAGAAGGAGATTTAGGCTAGGTGGTCTCTAAAGTCTCTTCTCATTCTATGAACTTAAATAAATTTTAAAGTTTGCAAAATTTTTCACACACAATATCTCATATGAGCCTTACAACAAACCTGAAGTAGATAATATACTTATTATAACCCTTACTGTACAGATGGAAATAATATAAATTACACATCCCCACTTTAGAACTTCAGAGGGATTGTGACTTACCCAGAGTCACACAGCTAGTAAGTGTCAGAGGCAGGATTTGAATCTGGCTTCAAGGAGACTATCAGGCACACCATGCTTCCTCACATTAGGCACTTACTAGTGTTCCCTGGTGGTTAAATTTTCAAATGTATAGTGCTATTGGACTTTGTCCCCTAAAATATGCTCCTTAATGAGAGATAGCATGGTTAGATTATTGGACTTGGCATAAGAGAAAATTTGGTTCCTATCTTTTAAATTCTTAATAACAATGTATTTTTGCTCAGTCGTATCCAACTCTCCATGACCTCATTTGGGGTTTCTTGGCAAAGATACTGGAGTGGTTTGCCATATCCTTCTCCAGTTTATTTTACTGATGAGGAAACTGAGGCAAACAGGCTTAATTGACTTGCCCAGGGTCATACAGGGTCATACAGCTAGGAAGTGTCTGAGGCTGGATTTGAACTCAGGTATTCCTGATTTTAGATCCAGGACTCTATCCCCTGTACCCCCAGCTGCCCCAATAGCAATGCCACCATAGGCAAATCTCTTTAATTTCTCTAAGCTTCCATTTCCTTTTTAGTAGACTGAGTGTAATATTTGTAGAGTTTAATCTCACAAGGTTGTTGTGAGGTCCAAATGAGATAATACATATCAAATGCTTTGCAAACCTTTAGGTTTCATTTGTTATCATTTCATCTGCATCTTTTTTCAATTTGGCTGAGTTAGAAACAGTCTTGGAACAAGTCATGATCCTTCTTTTATTCTTTTATTTTTAATGTTCTTTGGTTAATTGCATAGGTGGGCAAGATAACTTTGATGTCATTGCATTGGGTTCTACACTCACCTTTTTGTAGTCACACTAAAACCACCTTCAGGATATTCCTACAGTAGATAGAATGTCAGTGATGATGTGTACCTTTTCCTGTTTCCATAAGGCTTTAATTTCTTATGCAAAATCTATATTTTGAAAGCTTTTTGTTCCAATTAAGTAGGAGATTGTGAGTATATAGTATGGCAACATCTATTTAAAACTTGCTCTTAAGTTACACACTAGCAATTGTGAGCGGCAATTTTGTCTGATCATCTTATAGCTTATTAATATTCTGGTCCTATAGCTTATTTATTGAATTTTCAAGGATTTATAGTTTATATTTTAGTGTACAGATTTGTTGCATGTGTATGAAAGAAAGAGAACTGGTATATAATTTTGGTCATCCAATCATATCATGCTAGATATTAGTAAGCAGTATATTTTAGTCACCTGCAATACTGTGTTGTATGGTTTCTACCATTTCCTTCAGTAATCTGGATGCATCAGTACTTTCAGGTTCCTAAAGAATAACCTTTCTATAATTTCTGCAATGGCCTAATCATAAATTGACATCAAAAATTCCTCTATTTCTATGAGCAAATCAACATGATTCACACATTTGTTTAATGTTCCTTTGCCAATATATCGGTAGCTGATTTCATGTATGTATCTCCTATGTGGGGCCTTTTGATACTACTCTTGGATCTTAGATGCTTTATAGCTTCTTTCTAGAGAGAGATCACTTTCAGTTACATATGGTTTAATTCATTTAATAAATTCATTCAACAAATGTTATATACCTATTCTCAGCCTACATTTTGTCTTAGCAATCAACGAGGATTATGCAAGGAAATGGTAGAAACTGCTACATAACCCTACAGGTTGTCTAATTTTAGCACTTACTGAATACTCTAGCTAGATAAAGTATTCAGTAAGTGCTAAAATTCTAATCTAATGATTAAAAAGTCATGATCCTTCATGGACTGAAAGATGAATCCCCATACTCCAAATATAGACTTCAACATATCTTGGAAAACTCAACCAATGAAGTGGACTGGAACTGGACCATTAAAATGAATGGAACAATTCCCCAGAGTTACCAGGATATAATATTAATCCATAAAACCAAAGAATGGCATGTTTAAATAGATGTTGTCCCAGCAAACTCTCATAGTCTCCAAGCTATATGAAATGAAAAACTTTCAGAAACTAGGGCCTCAGCAGAGGAAATGTTAGTAATGTGGGAAAACCATGAGGAATACCCTCATATCATCTTGTATTTATTTTGCATATAACTCTATCTATACATATTTTCTCCTCCAGTGAAATTATTTACTCCTCAGGAGCAAAGATTATTTCACTTTTGTCTTTTTATCTTTGATTCTTTTTTCTTTAAAAAAATTTTTTTAGGCAATTGGGGTTAAGTGACTTGCCCAGGGTCACACAACTAACAAGTGTCTGAGGTTGCATTTGAACTCAGCTCCTCCTGACTTCAGGTCTGGTGTGTGTGTGTGTGTGTGTGTGTGTGTGTGTGTGTGTGTGTGTGTACACTTACCACTGTGCCACCTAGCTGCCCTTATCTTCAACTCTTAACACAATTCCTAGCACATACTAAGCACTTAACAAATGCTTGTTGATGTATTGGTTAATTAAAGGAGAACTTTATTTATACAGCACCTGAGATTTACTATGGGTTTTATATACTTCATCTCATTAGTCCCTCATGACAACACTATGAGCTGAGTGCTGGTGATCTGATCTCCATTGTACAGAGGAGGAAACTGATGTTTATAGTCAGTCGATGAAAAAGTATTTATTAAGGGTCAACTATGTGCCAGGCACTGACAATACAAAAAGAGGCAAAATATAGTCCCTGCCCTCAAGGAGCTCACAGTCTAATGGAGAAGTACAGTCTAAGTACAGAGGTTAAATGATTTGCTAAGGTCATAGATGCGAAGTTGAAATCGGAACCCAGATCTCTTAATTCCCAATCCAATGGACACCCCACAGTGCAAAGATGATGAGAATGAGGATGAAGACACACAAAGAGACAGGCTTAGGAACCCATAGCAAAATCCTGACTGCAGATTCACTGTAGCCTTTACCTG
>CM053582.1:502777479-502811459 GCA_028627135.1 Pseudochirops cupreus
ACTACCACCACCACCACCACCACTACTACCACTACTACCCCTACTACTACTACCACTACCACTACTACTACAACTACTACTACTACTACTACTGCTACTACTACTACTAGTACTACTACCACCACCACCACCACCACCACTACTACCACTACTACCCCTACTACTACTACCACTACCACTACTACTACTACTACTACAACTACTACTACTACTACTACTACTACTGTTACTACTACTGTTGCTGCTGCTGCTGCTCCTACTACTACCAATAACAATAATAGAATAATAAACAACTCATTTGCAAACTATTTTAAGGTTTTTGAAATGCTTTATATTTATTATTTCATTTGATCTTCACAACCATGTGAGGTAGGTGCTATTATTATGGCCACTTTCAATATGAGCAATCTGAATCTCAGAGAGATTAAGTGATTTACCCAGGTTCACAAAACTCTTAGAATCTAGATTAGATTAGAATCTAGGACTTCATAACTCCAAGTTCAGCACTATGTTAATTTTGTGATATAGTCTGCTGATTAGCATAAATATTACTATCTCTAACTGCAAAGGAAACTGAGACTTCAAAAAGCAAATTGACTTCCCCATAGTTCCATGGTTAATAAGGCATGGAAGGGTGACTTGAACCCCAAAGTCTCCCCCCAAGTCATTTGTTATGTTCACCATGCATTTGGCAGCTACCATATATATCACCCTGTGTAGTAATGCCCTCTGGATGGCTCCTCTCCTCAGCTAGGTTATAAGTGTCTTGTGCATATAATATATGTGCTTAGTCACTCAGCTGCATTGCACCTAGAAGTAAATGAAGCTCAAGACATGTTTACGGAATGCATCTACTCTGAGCAATGGAAACAGCAAACTTGTCTTCTCTTTCTGACCAAAAATTCTAAAAAAATATAACATGCTTTCTTTCTTCATTACTGTGATACAAAGAGAAAGAGAGCAAATAAGGTTAGCAAGCATACCCAAGAGATAATGCAAGTCATTTTGTCTCAACACCAGGCTGAGTTGGTGATTTGCCCTGCTTACATAAATGAATCAGCAACCATTTTGATTAATGGTAAATATGAAAAATATGTAAAGGCTAGGAGCATGTGGCCAGCAGATCAGTACACTTTACAAAGGCAAATGTAATAATAAAGAGAGCAGAGTTTTATAAAAATTAAATAATGAAAATGGCATTCAGAAATCCATTAGCAAGGAGCAATGATGCTGAAAAAAAGTAGTACTTTCAACATAAGCAAAGACCTTTGCTTTTAAAATCCTTAATGAAGATGTGCAAAAAAAAAAAAAAGTACTAAAAGCCACTGAAAAGTCTTAGAAAATCAAAACTGTTAAAAAAAAAAACTAGGCAGGGGCCTCCATTCTCATAATGGACCTCAAACTTGATGCCCGGAATATTGGCTAAGTAACCACAAGCTGTATAGATCTAGTTTGGGCCATAGTCACTGCCTATTATTAACCCCTGAATGGTTTCCAATTTTCAGGCCTTGGGAAGTTGATGAAGTTTGGCTTCCAGTGTTTCCCTATTTTGGACTCCACTGTGGTACCTCTGTATCAACATCACTTTGGGCACTCATCACCTCAATTCTCTCTCCTCCTTCTCCTTCCCCCATCACAACCTGTGCTTAGAAAATTGATGGAATAAATTTGACTCACGGCTTTCTCTCCCAAGGTGGTTTACATCTTAAGGCTTATCTCTCAGTAGGCAGCAGAAAACAAGTAAGGAAGTTTTTGTTTTCCTGGGTAATTTCTGCTTTGTATTAGCTTGTTCCCCCTTTTCAGGCCCCAGGGACCATATCCTAGAGCCCAAAGGGAATATAGTATCCATGCTCTGGGAACCCAACTAGTCAGTGTGAGAAAGAGTTGGAATAGTAGGTCCAGAGCATGAACTACATTTATAATGTGTTTCACAAATGTTAAAATACTCTAAAAATGTGTTAAGCATAATTATTGTTAATTATTATTATTCTGTTCTCCCCATTTTTCCTTCAGGTAATTAATTTACAAAGGATCAAAATATCCTGGCAGATAGCTATTTAAACAGATATGTTAAAAGGCCAGAGAAAGCCAAAGCAATAATATTTCTTTCATTCCAATTTTTAAAATTTAATTTTCTTCTTTTTTATTGCTGAGCATTAATTTTTCTCACATTCCCTCTTTCTTCCATGAAAAAAAGAAGGGAACCCCCCCCCCCAAACCTTGTAACAAATATGCATAGTGAAATTTTTAAAATACCATTTTGATCACACCCAGAAATATGCATCTCACTCTGTGTATTCGCCCACCTTTGTATCAGGAGGTGGGTAACATTCTTCAGCAGCAGTCCTCTAGAATTATAGTTGATTATTGCGTTCACCAGAATTCTTAAGTCTTTCATATTTTTTCATTTTTACAACAATGTTTTTAGAGTATAAATCACTCCCCTGATTTTGTTCACCTTACTCTGCATCAGTTCATCTGACCAAAGGCTTTTCTTCTCATGCTTTTCTGCAACTATCTCATCATTTCTTGTAGCACAATAGTATTTCATTTGTAAGCCATAATTTAGTAATTGATGGGCATCCCATTACTTTGGGACAACCTGTAAAGTGCTTTAAAGTACTACAGACTGCACTACTAGTAAAGTAGGTACTACAGGTATTATTTCCATTTTGCAGATAAGGGAACTGAGTACTTAAATGAGTACTTAAGTGACCTGTCCACAGACACATATTTAGTAAATGTTAAAAACAGGATTTAAACCTAGATATACTTGACTCCAAGTCTGGTCTACAGGCATTTGTTAAACATCTACCATGTACTAGATATTATGCTGAACACTGGTGGTACAAAGAAAGGCAAAAGTAGTACTTTCCTTCAAGCAATTCACAATCTAGTTGGGGGAGACTACATGAAAAACAAGATAGATACAGGTTAAATCAGACATCATTGTAGAGGGAAAGCACCAAGATGAAGGAGGACAGAAAAAGACATTTCATAGAAAGTAGTTTAGCTGAGACTTGAAGAAAGCCAGGGAAGCCAGGAGTGAGGAAGGTAGTAACTCTGGGTATGGGGGACAGCCAGTAAAAATGTCCATGGTAGGGAGATGGAGAATCTTTTCTGAAGAAGGGCAAGGAGGCCAGTGTCATGCGATCATGAAATAAGTGGACAGCATTAAGGTGTAAGACTGGTAAGGAGCCAAGTCATGAATGGTTTTAAAAAGCAAAAGAAAGAATTTTATATTTGACAATAACTGCCAGTCTTTTTATCCCCATTTTAAAGATGAGAAGAGTGAGGCTCAGGTAACTTTTAAATGATTGTGGATTTAGTATCTGAGCTGGAATTTTATCCTTGACCTCCTGATTCCAGATACTTTTCTCTACAATAATCTGCCTTTCAGAAATATCCATCCATTTCCAAGCATGTGAAGAAACCAACAACTCACCTTGCAGAGAATTGCTGGAAGAAAGCCACTTTGAAAGACACATTGATTTCCTCTGGCAGGACACCAATTGTGGGGACAATTGCAGTCCTCTGTCCTCCCCATTGGCTGCAACAATCCTTGCTGATACACCATCCGAACCATGTTTTACTGGAAAGATAGAATACGAGAGGGCTGTGCATATTTCCTTAATAGTCTTCTATTAACATGAATGAGGGGAACAGGAACCCAAGGGAGATGGACTAAAAAAAGTAAAATGTGATGGGTTAGAGGTCCACTCTTGCCATCAGAACTTGAACAACTGACAGTTATTTCACATCATTGCTCTTTTCAGAACCTCAGGTACTGATTAGAACCAAGGAGAGCTTTTTATAGACAGGTTTTTGCTTTTTGTTTTGTTTTAGTTTGTTTTTTTTTTCATCCTAAACGATGATGCCAGAGTATAAAGTTCTAAGATGTCACCTTTAAAAGAAAATCCTGCTTCTTTCTTTATTCTTCATCTAAGAAAATGCTCACTTTTCTAACCATCCATTCAGTTGTTCTCATTAAAATTCCAATGGCTGAAAAACTGCTTGCTGTAAACATGGGGAATGATTACTTTTAAAGAGTTATGTTTTTTTTTTAATTGTAAAGAGGCAGCTAGGTGGCTTGGTGGATTTGGCCCAGGGACTGGAGTCAGGAAGACCTGAGTTCAAATTGGACCTCAAACACTTAACTAGCTGTGTGGTCTTGCATGAGTCATTTAACTTCTATTTCCCTTAGTCCACATGAGAAGGAAATGTCAAACCAGTATCTTTGCCAAGAAAACCCTATGAACATTATGTTGCACAGGGTCAAGAAGAGTCAGACACTACTGAACAACTTATTGTTAAGATATCAATGATTCCTTTGGATGCCTCCATCCATGTAGTCACTTACAAGGTGTGCACATAGAGTATCATAAATTATTCACCACACCTGTCAAAACAAATGACTAACCCCATATTGTGGAATTCACTCTTTGGGAGTCGATTACATTTTTTTTGTATACTGTTTGTTATATATACAAAATATACAGTTTGTATATGGTGAGTATTTGTGAAGACTTCTTGATCTATTTCCTTATGTAAATCCCTAAAAATTAGGAGGATTTTCCATAAAGACTTTATTTCCAAAAATTAAAACATGACCTCTGAGGGTGTTTTAAATTAATGGGAGGAGTATTGTCTTCTCAACTGTCTGTTCCAAAACCAAAGAGTGTGGCATTCTGATCACCTCTGTTAATAGCTAATTGAGAAAAGGCACATTAGGAAGTTGGCTTCTGGACAGTTTACATTAGAGTTGAACAGAATGAAAAACTAAGAAAGATAGGCCTATCGCTCTTGAGATTGACATTTGATTTCTGACCTTGTCTGTGATGTGCTCACAGAGAGCAGCTCAATTTAAGCCCCCCAGGGAAATGGGTTTCTCCATTGCTGAGTTTGCCCTCTCTAGAAAGGATAACTAGGAATTTGGAGCAATCAGGCACCACAGAGCAATCATGAAAATCTTTAAGATTATGATTTGGATAGATGAGGGTCCACTTATGGGACATCATAGGCAGTGTTTACCTTGATCACTACCCCCAGGCTTCAGCTCCCCAAAAAATGTATTTCCAACAAGCTGAAAGTCAAATTATGTCCTCCTATGCTTAGCACTTTCCTTGGTAATGAAAAACATCTCACATAGCCAAGTTTAAACAGTTATCATGCTGGAGGCTTTTTCTGAGGGATGTCAGAAAGGGGGATTTTAACAGAAAACAAAGCCAAAGGTTTTCAAGAGCAAAGGTTTTTTTTTATATATAATGTTTTTGTTTTGTTTTGTTTTTATATCACCTGTATTTCCCAGTACAGCCTTTCCTTTCTTCCCTCACAGAGGACCAATCCTTCATAACAAAGAATAAAAACAGTTCAACAAAACTAAGTAATATGTTAACCAAGCCTCACATTCTTATTTTGGGTTCCACACACATTGTCCTTACCTCTTCAAAGAAAGGAGGAAGGTCTCTCTCATATTTTTCCTTTGGGTCCAAGCTTGGTCATTAATAAGTTCATAGCAGTTAGTTTCGATTTTTGCTGTTCATACTGTTTACATTATTAAGTCATCGTTTATATTGCTCTCCAAACTCCACTTAGATCACTCTGCATCAGTTCATACATTTTCCCATGCTTCTTTATAGTCAGTGAATTCCTTGATTCTTAAACACTATTATTTACTTTTACATTAATGTACCACAATGCATTCACCTATACCCCAATTAATAGGAACCTCTTGTGTTTATAATTCTTTGCTTCTACAAAAAAAATATTGCTTTAACTATTTTGGTATTTATGGGAACTTTCTTTTTATCACTGAACTCCCTGGGGTATACATTTGGCAGTGAGATCTGTGGGTCAAAGAGTATAAACACAACTCACTTTGTCACTATAATTTCAAATTTGTTTTCAGAATGGCTGAACCAATTCACAGTTTCATCAGCAGTGAATTAATGTACCTTTCTTTCCAGAATCCCTCCAATGTTGACTATTACCATCTTTTGTCTTTTTGCCAAATGACCAGGTGTGAGGAAAACATCAGAGTTTTATTTAATTTTCTTCGAGTACATTTTAAAACAGAAAAAAAAAAACTCCAAAGGTATACATCAGTATTCCAATTTGACGTATCTTTAAAAAAAAACAACAAACCTGTCCATAGCTGAAGGTAGTGATGGGGATCATATTTAAGTAGGATATTCCTTGATATCCCATCCCTTGATACCTCCATCCCTAATAAAGTTTATTTTGAGGAAATAGACTCTATGTAGGCAAATGCCTATGCCCCTACCATTTTATTTTTCTGAATTTAGAAGACTATCGTACTCTTCTAAGTATATATGTATTGTTGCCTCTTAAACCTATTCTCCGTGAAAGCAATTTACCAGAACTACCAGTCCTCCTCCCCTATCTGATTCCTCTGTATCAATTCTCCCTTTTACACCTCAAATAATTACTCTTTTAAGCTGTTCCTAAATGGTTTTACTGTTTAAATCCATATCATTCTCAGGTTTACCCCAATCTTTCTTACAAGCTACCCAATTATTGATAAGAATCTTAGATGTCCGTTTTACATTTTACATATATAAAAGTAAACAGTCTGTCCTTATGGGTCTCTTAAGTCTTTGTTATATACCTTATATTTCTCTTTCTTCTTATATGTTGAATCTTCTATTAAGTTCAGGATTTTTTTAAACAAAAGTCTTGGAAGTCTGTTTATCAAATGCCCATTTTTTTTTCATTCAGGAGAATATTTAACTTTGCAGGGTATGATATTTTTGGCTGGAGTTCCAATTCTTTTGCTCTTCAATATGTTGTGTTCCAAGACCTACAGTCCTTTAATGTCTCTGCTGCTAGGTCTTGTGTAATTCTAACTGTGGCACCATCATATTTAAACTACTTTAATTTTGATGCTTTTAATATTTTTTCCTTGAGCTGGGGGTTTCAGAATTTGACTATGATATTCCTATGAGTTTTTCTCATAGGATCTCTCTAGCTGTGAATAAAGCTCTTTTGAAAAAACTAAGCTTTCTCTTCAGGTGATTTGAAAGAAAAGAGCACTGAGCCTGGGCAATCAAGGAATGGTAGAATGGTGGCAAACTGCAAAAGGGGCTGTATCTCAACAACTTTCAGACACCCGTGAGTCCGATCGTCTAGTCCTCAAAGTCAAAAGTTATCTTTTCTTCCTCAGGTCTCAACGAGCAGTTTGTTGGCACATCGCTCACATATTCCAATCATTCCTTAATCTAGAAAAAAGCATTTATTAAACATTTGCTTTGTATCAGGTACTGTGCCAGGCACCAGAGAGTCAAAGGTAAAAACTGACACAGTTCTTGCCCTCCTGGAATTTACATTCTCTTTATCAAGCTCTTTTTTGTTTTATAGCTACTTATGTATGGCTTTTTCCTCCTTATTAGAATGAAGGTTTCTGGAGGTCATGGAGTGTTCTTATTTATCTTTGCATCTCCTCCAGTGCCTAGTACAGTACTTGACATGTGAAAATTAATTAATAAATGTTTGATGAATGGATAAGGATAAAACGAAAGAGGAAGGAAGAATCTAGGTTGGATTGAGTCTTTTCAATCCCCTTTCTTGCCTGGGCAGGTCCCATAATCTCAGCTGGATTTTGAGAATTACATGATAGCCAGCAATGCTGACCCATGTGCTTTCCAATGAAGTTGTTTCACGATATAGAAAGAGAACCTGAGAGTATAAGGAGCAAGACTACCTGGGCCATCCAACTCACTATTTCCATATTGGGCAACTGAAAACATACACTACCATTTACCAGATCCCACCTCTGATGTGATCCTGGGCAAGTCACTTAAGGGGAAAGGGTGAAGGGAAAGAAAAAAAGCATTTATTAAGCACCTATTATATACTGGGTACTGTGCTAAGTGCTTTACAATTATATCATTTTATTTTATCTTTACAACAATCCTGCAAGGTACTGTTATTATTCCCATTTGGCAGTTGAGAAAACTGAGGCAGACATGTTAAGTGACTTGCCCAGGGTTACACAGCCAATAAATGTCTGGGGTCACATTTGAACTCTGTTCTTTTTTACTCCAGGCCCAGTGCTCTATATATTGTGCCTCTTGCTGCCTCTAAAGAATGCATTTTATAAACTATAAAGTGACATATGAATATGTTATTATGTTATAAATCCTTAGAAGGCAGAGTGTGCTTTATGCATCTGTGTCTTCCATAGTCCTAGCACAATGGTCTTATACCTAGCAAGTACTTGACAACCATGAATTGAATGAATCAATGAATTGACTCTAAGATGGGAACAAGGTGTCCTTATGCCAAACTTTCCCTTTTGAAGTTGTCAGATTAAGCTTCCTTAGACACCTCTTTCATGAGTTAATGAAATCTGTCCCCTTACAAAGTCTGTGATCTTATAGATGTATATCTCACAGAGATCTAAATCTTATTTGGATTTTTAAAAAAAAGGAGCCATAAAATAAATTCTACCAATTCTATTGTGTGCCTTTCATATTGCACAATACTTAAGGACTCCTAAAAAACGACAAATATAATTTTAGTGAAGCCTTAGCTTTTTCAAATTGGTAATGAGAAAAATAAATGTTTGAACTCTTAAGAATAAGCAAATTTATTTTTAATTAGGGAATGTGAATCAAGGTTAGTGTTTAAGATAGCCAGTAACTGGAAGATGCCAAGTTAGTTGCTTTCTCTTATCTGCCTGAAATTCAGAAACCAGAAAATAACAGAAAATTCCATTAATAGGACATGGCCTTAAGTTACTGTTATAATCTGTATATTGGTAGATCTGATTATTAAAGAGTTTATTCGTGTAAAAGCTACTTTTCAAATTACACCTTCCAACTTTTCTATTTCCCTTCAAGGGGCTTCGCGGAGGGCCACAAGGTTAGAAATAAGTACAAAAATATCAATGCTGCCATTAGAAAAAGAAACTGAAATTACAGCTTGCCTTGCAAAAAGAGCTGAATTATTCCCCTAGGGGCGAAGCCGAACTACAAGCTTTTTGAGAAAGCGGTTCCTCCCCCTAATTTGTCAATTTCACGCCATCCTTTAAAAAGCTGAAATGTGTCTGCTAGACAAGGCTCTGATACAGGTGTGCAGGGACAACACCTGTAGTGTGGGGGCTGTTTACTTTGCAGTGAAAGCTGTGCTGGGCATTGCTGTAAGGGAGAAAACAACTTTTGATCAGAGACTTGCAAGCCATAACATGCCCTAGAGTGTGCAATGGGAAAAGAGGTAAAGAGTCTTCTTATTCCATCATCTTGTTACTAGACCACACAGGTGCTAATGGCCTTCTCTGTAGAGGTTTGGCATTGGATTTGGTCCTGAGATGGGGCTATTTGCCCCTTGAAATGATATGGAATCATAAACTCTAAGAACTAGAAGGGTTCTTAGTCCAACTCTCCATATTACTCAGAAGGAAATTGGAGCCAAGAGAGAGGAAGTGATTTATCTAAGATTTCATATCCAGGAAGTAGAAGAATGAAGTCTAGGAGTCAGGTGTCCATTCCAAATTCTTTCCACTAGACCACACATCCTGTCCTATTAAAATGGAGACTGTTTTATTAACCTTCCAACAGTTGCACACACGTTGAACTATTTTTCCAGTAATCCAATAATTGGCTTTCATACATGCATTGAGCCACCTGTAGGTTCCAGGTATCATTTGGAATACAAAGAACTCTAAAACTCCTCAACCTGAAGAAACTCTAAGTCTGGTTGGGGAGATTCTGTACAGAGTTTTACGCTCCATGAAAAGATTAATAATAATTGTTGTTCTTGTTACTAGTATTACTATGACTAGCATTTGTAATCTAATTTAAGGTTTGCAAATCACTTTATAAATATAATCTCATTTAATTCTGACAACAGCCCTGAGAGGCAGGTGCTATAATTATCTCCATTTTACAGATGAGAAGCCTGAGGCAGATAGAAGTTAAGTGACTTGCACAGGGTGATGCAGCTAGTAAATGTCTGTGGCTATATTTGAACTCAGGTCTTCCTGACTTCCAAAGCTCACTCTCTTCTGCTCAACCTAGCTGCCACAAGGCAGTGAATGAGGTCAAAGGAGAAACCACCTATAGTAAGGGAATGCTTCATGGGGACGGGAGAGTTTGAATAGTGGGGGAAGTACATTGAGCCACTCGTCCTCCTTTGTCCAGTCCTCTTAATGATAAATAGCACACCTTTACAGGGTGACTAACCAGGGTGAAGAGGACAGTCTATTCCCAGGATAAGGGAGCAGTTCCCTATTTGTCCCAAGAAGTTAGCCTGTGATAATAGCTAAGGACATCTTAATCAAAGGCAATCACTGAGATAGACAAACCCTTTCAGTCTATCAGATGCCATTTAAATTACAACTTGGATTGGGTTGGCTAGGTGGTACAGTGAATAGAGCACTGGCTCTGGAGTCAGGAGGACGTGAGTTCAAATCTGACCTCAGACACTTAACACAAAAACTAACTATATGACCTTGGGTAAGTCACTCAACCCCAATTGCCCTCCAAAAAGCAAAAAAAAAAAAAAATTACAACCTGGATGTTACCAAATACTTCCCCCTAATGATCTGAGAAAACAAATATAACTCCTCTTCCTCTGCCTCCATTTGAGGCAACTGGGTAATATGGTGGGTAACACACTGGACCCAGAGTCAGGAAGACCTGAACTCAAATACAGCCTCTGACACTTCCCAGCTGTGTGACCCTGAGCAAGTCACTTAATCTCTGTCTGCCTCAGTTTCCTTACCAGTCAAATGGAGATAACCGTACCTATCTTGAAGGATTGTTGTGAGGATCAGATGAGATATTGGTAAAGTGCTGAGCACAGTGCCTGACATGTAGTGGGCACTATGCAAATGTTTATTTCCTCCCTCTGATGAGTGGCGTTATAAGTAGGCAGAGTATGCCTTAGTGTTGTGGTATAAAGGGCCCACCAAGGGATGCTCACCAAAAATCATCCTCCTGCCTTCAAGGCTATCATTCCTGAAAGTCATCAATAGGGTGTCATTGCCTTAAATTAAACACTACCCTCTCATCGAGTCAATGAGCATTTATTAAGCACCTACCATGTGAAAGGCAAAGTGCTGAGCACTAAGAACACAAAGAAAAGCAAGAACAGTCCCTGCCCTCAAGAAGTTCACCGTCTAATGGGAGAGGTGACATGTAAGCAACTGTGTACAGACAAAATAGATACCGGCCAAACTGGAGAACAATGAGCACTAAAGAGGACCGGGAAAGGCTTCTTGCAGAAGGTAGGATTCTAGCTGGGAAGAAAAGTGAAGAAAACCAGGGAATCCAGAGGGCAAAGGTGAAGAAGGAAAGAATTCCAAGTTTGGAGGATGGCCAGGGAAAACACATGGTGTTGGGACATGGAGTGTCTAGTGCAAGGAATAACAAGGAGGCCGTTGTCACTAGATCATCCAATGTGGAGGAGAGTAAAATGTAAGAAGATTGGAAAATAGGAAGGGACAGAGTACAGGGGTGGGGGTCCTGCAGCCTCAAGGCCTCATGTGGCCCTTTAGGTCCTCAAGTGCAGCTCTTTGATGGAATCTAGATTCAGAGGGTTCCTCACCCCAGACCAACTTTAAAAGGCTTTAAAAGCCAAACAGAGAATTTCATATTTGATTCTAGAGGTAAAAAGGAGCCACTGGAATTTATTGAATAGATGGGGTATGACATGGTCCTACCTGAGCTTTGGGAAGATCACTTTGATTGCTGCCCCAAGAATAGGACTTTCCATTTACTCCTAATAAATATCATCTTATCAGATTCAGCCCATAAGTAGCCTTATGCACTTAATAGTTCTGTTTTGTACAACAGTGATTTAGGTCCCCTATTAAATGACAAGATTATTTTTCTCTCTGAGCTGTCCCCCAAACTTAGAACAACATTCTACACAGTAAACATATGATAAATGTTTGTTGAATTTGTTGGATTTCAATCATTGCTCTCCAGACTCTGGTTTCAATAATCACATTAGGCCCAGCTAAGCCTGTTATCATTACAACTGAAAGATTTTATACCTTCTTATCTAATGCACCTCTGTAGCAGTCCCATGGTATAGTGAGAAAAACTGGTTCTAAAACCAGACAATTTTGACTTGGATCCTGGCCTCCACCATTCTCTAGCTGCAGGAACTTGTACAAGTCCCCTTACTTCTTTGAACCTTGAATCATGTAAAATTGTCTAATAATATTTGTACTGCCTACCTAAGACATCTTCACAAAGTAGAGCAACAAGGCATTCAGCGAGAGGAACAGGAGTTAGCATCTGCCAAGTGAGTCAAACTAGCAAGCCTCCTCTCAGACCCCAGTGGAAACCACTTAGGTCCTTGAACCCAAGAAACTTGGAAATACCAGCCTCCCAAAGACAGACCAATGACTCTGTTTCCAGCCCAGGAACCATAGCCATCACTGAGAAGAACAGTCCCTGTGAGAAAAAGAATACCTTCCTTGCTACCATCAATACCAACCAATGACCAATTGCTACCACCAAGAAGGTTAAAGTCCAAGAACCCTGGGAGAATGGCAGTGTCCTCCTTCTAGCCCACACCTTGCAGTGATCATCCCATAGAGCAACCTCTGTGGACATAGAACTTGGAATATCTCCTATAGACATTTGTAGCCCCTGCTTTCTCCACAATAGCTATTAAATGCAAGGAAATATAAGTTCCTGCCACTGATGTCTTTGGCACTGTCAAATGGTTCAGCCTCAGAAATGGATACGATTTTGTCAGTAAAAATGACATCAAAAAAAGTCATCAAAGATGCCTTACCATATGCCTTGCCACTGTACCCCAATGGACCAAGGAATCATGTCTAACTGGCAGCTGAAACCTCAGATGTGTTGTCTTTAGAATATGAATATTAGTCCTTTAGAATATGAGCTCCTTGAAAGCAGGAACTGTTTCTATTTTTTTTTTAATTTGTATCCTCAGTGATTAGGCTAGTCCTTTGCACATGCCAAGTGTATACTAAATGCTTTTTTTCATTAATTCATCAAAAGAAATGAAAAATCAAGGAATTTGCAAGCTACAGAGCTTGTAACTGTTGGAATTGTTTTTACATACCATTACCAAGTCCCATTTGTGATTTGTAAGGCAACTGAAGGAGGTGAATGAACAACAGGAACAAAATATAACTCCTGTCTCTCTACTCAGCCAAAAGAGTGTTTCAGTATACGGAAGCCAAGGACACTAGGAAATCTTGTCCCCTTTGAAAATACTTGCATTGTCAGTAAAAAACAAAGAGCATAGAATTAAATCTCTAAGGCCAGCTGGTTCCTAACATTTAATGGATTTTAAGTCAAGATGCAAGGTCACTCATGTTTCATGGCTACGTGGTAGAAGATTCTAATGGGCTTCAATGTCAAGCATAGTTGGACAAACTGAGGCAAGCAACTTCTATTTCCAATAGAAGTCTGCACTTGTTTGAGGCTCATCTTTAGAATAGTTATGGTGCCTTTGGCGAATATTGCTTTGGGGAAAGGGGATGGAGCGAGTTGGCAGAAGGGAAGTTTCAACAAAAAGAATTGAAAGGGAAACAGTTCCATAGATGTTGATATCATTCTTAACAACAGAAAAAAAAATCTCTGACCATGTTTTCACCTTCTCATTCTGACAGTAATCCAATAGAATACAAGGAGTATAATAGTAGGAGGAAGAGGAGAAGAGACTGAAAGTGTTGGCATCTCCGAGTACTTCAAAATCTGGGGACCCAGGACTTATCATGGTTGGTATCTTCTAGGGCACAAGGGGATTTCTTGGCTTAATTTGTACTAAGATACTTAGGATCTTAGGATTTAGAATTGGAGGGGACTTTGGAAATCATCATTCTATTATACCATATGTGATATTTGTTCATTTTTCAGTTGTATCCAACTCTTTGTGACCCTATTTGGGGTTTTCTTGGCAGAGATATTAGAGTGACTTGCCATTTCCTTCTCCAGCTCATCTTACAGATGAGGAAATGGAGGCAAACAGGGTTAAGTAACTTGCCCAGGTAACTTGCACAACTATGAAGTGTCTGAGACCAGATTTGAATTCAGGAAAAGCCATGCCTGGCACTCTATCCACTGCGCCACCTAGCAGCTGACATGTCACATTACAGATTGAAAATTAGAGGGGCTCTTCAATGGCTTTATTATAGTCAGGGGGGATTTCAATGATCATTTTCATGGGATATTTACCTAGAGATGTATGATAATTCAAGAGTCACAACCCTTCATTTTACAAATAATTTATGTAACTAAGGACCAAAGAGTTTAAAAGATTTGCCCATTTTCCCCAGGGGTAGTAAGTAGCCGAGGTCAGGATTTGAATTCAGTTCTTTGATTCCAAATCCAGTATACTTTCCACTGCACCAGGCTGATTCTCATCTGTTCCTACCTTCTCATTTTATATTAGAGGAAACAGAATGAGAGAGGTCCAATGATTTAACTGATAGCCCATAGTTAATATGTGTGGGTGTAAGAACTTGATCTCAGCTCTCTTGGCTCAGTGTCCAGGGTTTTTATCCAATATATTGCAATCTGCTGCTGGTCATGGCTACAGTGTTTTGGTCATACCTTACTGCTATTAACATTCTAAATTAAACTACTACCAAGTGAGAATGAAAATGAATATTAACCTCTCTCACTTGCATTTTAGAACAACAGAGTATTAGAACTTAAAAATATTAGATCTTTGGGCGGCTAGGTGGCATGGTGAATAAAGCACTGGCCCTGGAGTCAGGAGGACCTGAGTTCAAATCTGGCCTCAGACACTTAACACAAAACTAGCCGTGTGACTTTGGGCAAGTCACTTAACCCCAATTGCCCCCTCCAAAAAGCAAAAAAAAAAAAATATTAGATCTTAATCATCTAGGTCCAGGACTCTCTTACTACACATTAAACTGTCTTTCCCTGGGTCTCCCAATAATAAATCTGAAATAATGAATTTGCTTTTCTGTATACGTGTGTATACTATGTCTCTAACTCTTTCTTCCTCTACCTCCATTTCTCTCCCCCCTTTGTCTTTCTCATTGCTTTTGTCTAGCTCGCTCTCTCACTAACTCTGTCTCTCTATCTAAATTTTAAAATCAATCAAAAAGCCTTCTTAAATGCTTGTTATATGTCAATGAAAGAGATACAAATGATACAAAAGATACAATAAAACAGCAAATACAGTCCCTGCCTTCAAGGTGCTTACATATGAATAGAGGAGACAACATTTATAAATCAAAAATATACAAGATGAATAAAGAAGAGATAAAAGGTAACCTTTTTAAAATTTATTTTTAGTGTTCAATACTCAGTTCCACAAAGCTTTGAGTTTTAAATTTTCTCCCCTCCCCATGATGGTGTGCAATCTGATATGGGGTCTACATATTCATTTACATTAAACATATTTTCTCATTAGTCATATTGCAAAGAAGATTTCTAGACAATGGATTGAACCACTAGAAAGAAGAAACAAAACAAAATAAAAAAGAGAGAGAGCAAATAGCATCCTTCAATATGCATTCAGACTCTGTAATTCTTTCTCTGGATGTGGATAGCATTTTCCATCGTGAGCCTTTTGGACTTGTCTTAGAACCTTGCATCGCTGAAAAGAGTTAAGTCTATCAAAGTTAGTAATTGCACAATGTGACTGTAATTGTGTACAATGTTCTCCTGTTTCTGCTCATTTCACTCAGCATCAGTCCATAAAAGTCTTTCCAGGTTTTTTATGAAGTCTGCCCGCTCCTCATTTCTTATAGCACAATTGTATTCTATTACATTCATAAACCACAACTTGTTCAACCATTCCCCAATTGATAAGCATCCCCTCAATTTCCAATTCTTTGCCACCAAAAAAGAGCTGCTATAAATATTTTTGTACATGTGGGCCCTTTCCCCATTTTTATGATCTCTTTGGGATGCAGCCCTAGAGGTGGTATTGCTGGGTCAAAGGGTATGCACACTTTTATAGCCCTTTGGGCATAGTTGATAAAAGGTAATCTTGAAGGGGAAAGTAGTAGCAGCTTGGAGGGCCAGGAAATGTTGCCAGGATGAGGTAATATTTGAGTTAAATCTTAAAGGAAGCCAGAGATTCTAAAATTCTAGAGGTTGGGAAGGAGGATATTCTAGGAATATGGAACATACCATGCAAAAACTTTGGAGATGGGAGATAGAATGGCTTGGTCATGACATAATTCTACGACATGAATCATTTTAGAAGTGAAAAAGAGTCTCTTTGGTCCTTCCAGTAATAACTTCCTCTCTGTCTCTCCTTTTCCCACTCCAGACATGGTCTGAGACAAAATATATTATAGTGGGTGGTATAATAATAACCTGTCTCCTATGTATTATCATCAACCAACAATCTTTTGATTCTCTTTATAAAACACTACACTCAGCACCATCCAACAGGTTAAAGAGTAGAGGAAGTCAAAAACCCAATACATACACTACCACAAACTCCAACACACCAATGCCTACTGTTGATCCCTTTGAGATGATAGTTTAATTGCAGCTGACCAACATAACAAAATCACAAAACCACTTCAGTGACCTCTACAACAAAAATGTGACTCTTTTAAGGGAAATACTAGATTTCCAAATGAACACTTTTTTCTAAAGTGCTATTTTGGGCCATCAAATTGAATATGTTTTAATCCTGAGTCAAAGAAGAAGGGAAAATAATCTTTGCAATATTTGAGCCTTTTGGAAATAATCAGGAGAAAGGGGAAAATAAGCATTTATATAGTGCCTCCTGTATGTCAGACAGGGTATTAAGTGATTTACCAATATAATCTTATTTAACAATGTGGATCAAGGAGAGGATCCTCCCTGCCCTGGGGATGTACCCAAGTGCCATTTGATACAGATGGAATGCATAAAGCTAGAGGAGAAATAGAATGATGTCACAAGCCAAGGTGGAGTCCAGCATCACTGATACTACCTCATAACGGTGAATACTGTGTAGCAATATCCGTTGATTCAAATGACAAGAAACATCCTCAAGCTTGGGTTGATGTTTCTCTAGCACAGTAGGACTCAAACTCAAAACAGGTTTATTTTTCAAATCAGATTTGTCAGTTTTTCTCTACAGCTTCATCTTCCAGTTTCCGCCTCCTCAGGGGAAAAAAAAAATTTAAAACTCTTATGTAGATAAAAACAGGGTTGCGTTTTCATAATGTCTTATAATTTTGTTCTCCTTGTTATGTAATACTTTGGGACACTGGTCAATTGTCTAATAGGGAGGGAGGGCCCTGAGATATCACAGCCCAAATTGTTCACTATAATTGTTGTTTATTGAATAGAATTATGTTAGGACATAAGAATTCCTCCCATCCCCCATCAAAAAAAAAAAAAGCTCAACCCCTTTCACCATGCTGTAACTTAGTTAGAAATATACATATATATTACTATAAAATGGGCTGTGATTTTAATCACGGAGAAATGTTATTAATTCTGATTGGGATTATTCAATAGGTAATAAAGATAAAAGCTGCCCCAATTAATTAAGCCCATATTCATTAAACTCAAGGTAGCTTCAGTTTCTTTATTGCACAAATACAATTAACACTTAATCTGAATCTCCCCGTAAGTTACATAATCATGTGACTCCCAATAAAGGGAGGATACAACCTTGGCCTTCTCCGTTTTACATGGGAAAACATTAATGACGCTGACATCGGAGACAATTAGACAGTGTCAGCCAATTGTTTTTAGCCAGCTTTCTCTCACATCTGTGGTGTCTACAAGCAAGAAGACTCATTGTTTCTGCAGGCCTCCATCCTGCCTTCGCTTTTTGTGCAAAACGTCAATCTCTTGGCGAATATCAAAGCCGTGAGGAAATTAGAACAGACCAGCTCTGCTGCTGCACACTAAAGCCTGGCGGGGTGCATCCACTATGCTACTAATTAGGCAGTGGCCAACAAAATAACCTGTCAATGTCTGCCTCCCATTTCCCACACACCTGCATTTCATACACTAATAAGCATACAGCCAGCAAGAGAAAGGGATAACTGCTCGAGTGTGAAAAATGAACAAAATATAACAATGTTGCTATCCCCACCTATACTACTGCCAATTACCATTTAACATTAGGCGGAATCTACGCATCGGAAGGACGACAATACAGTATCTGGAACGGCAGACCGAGGGGGGGCAGCCCCACGCCGAGACTGTATTAACATTTGCTACAAAATATCGCCCTGAGAGGAATCTAGAGTTATGTAGAAAAACCCATGGTAGTGAAAATGACCATAATTTAGATTAGGGGCCAGGAGGCTGACTTTTTAAAAACATTTTCCTTTCATGCTGGTGAAAGAGAAATACACACTATTTTTCTTCCTTGGTTCTTTCTTCCACGAAACAAAAATATATAATCCAGTGATAAGTAGTTGACCCCCATCCTTGGCTTTCTACCCTCATTTAGGTAAACGAGGGGTTATTATCATTCTTTGAAAATCCTCTATCTTCATCCAAGGTCTTCTTTGCCAGTTGACAGGCCTTTATCCTCACCATGCCCATTTCAACTTGGGAGGTTAGGGGGAGGGATTCTGGAGGCAGTTTTGTCTTTTCCATCATCACTTTTGAAAAGAAAAATGAACTTTGCAGTCAACAATCCATAAAGGCCACCTCATGAAAATATTTCTGCTCTGTCAGACTAGAAAGCAGCCCCAGTCTATATTTGAGATATCTGTCATGCAAGTGAGGAAATGAATCTAGCACATCTTTAACAATCTCTTCTCTAAGAGGCTAGAATCCAGGTTGGAAACCTATTTATATCCTTTTCTGATGTTCTGAAGTGGTCAAAAATCTCTCTCTCTTGCTCTCTCCCTCTCTGTCCTCTCTCTTCCCTCCTTCTCTTCTCTCCCTCTCTCTCTCCTTCTCCCCTCCCTTCCCTGATCTCTCTCCCTTTCTCTCATTTCTCCTTAAACATTTCCAGTTTTCTAATTCCAACTTCAATATTGCTGAGTACCCAAAGCTGCACCCTAATGAACAGAGTCTAAAAAGGAGTTTAACAGTTTTATCATTGGGTTCTGAATACAAACCGACATTACTCTGATCCATCTGAAGACCGAAAGCTTGTTGAACAAAAACACAATTTGGTCAGCACCAGCACACAACCCCATCCTTTCTCTGGTTTGTTTTGCTCTAGACAAGGATCTTGGGGAAACAGGTATAGCCCTGTGTCAGCATTCATTTGAATAGACAACGAGATTGAAGGCCACATATCAGAGGCAGTGGCTCCCTTTTGTACCTTGATGCCTGACAACAGGATTTTTTTTAAACCCAGACCAAGCACCATGTGTGGACAAAATTGTTTGCCACCCGAGGAAACCTCACTTCATCTCAATATGTGCTGAGAGCCAGGCGATATTGTTACAGCATCCTTGATGGAATCATACAATATAGGCCAATATTCACATGGCATTTGTGAGATACTTTTGAACACTACTCGGCCTTTCATTAGACTTTATCCAGAAGCAGCATTTTCAATTATAAATAAAAACTTTCTCCGCCTCTTTCCACTTTAGCTCAAGTACAGAAGGCCCCTATTTAAAATGCAGCTCCGGAGCAGCCACCAGGCCGCCTGTTCAGCTGCCAGTGGCTTTTGTGTACAAAGATGTTAATTGGTCCTAATCCCCTCCTAGAAGCTGTTTTGGTAGCCTGACCTGGCACCCTGAAGAAGGACACCTTGGTGTGAAAGACTAAAGGGTCCATTGAGGAGGGAGTGAAAGGCAGCCTGAGCATTCCAACACATTTTAATTTCAGGAATTAGAAAGGGGGGGACGGCATCATCGCTAGAATCCTGAGGAAATCTTACAAGGCCCTGGTAATGGTGAAGCGAGTCTTACAAACACCCCAGCTCCACACACACACACACACACACACACACACACACACACACACACACAAAAGCACATATGAGCATACACACACAAGTGCACACTTACATAAGCGCATGCACACACTCACACGCAAACACACACACACACACACACACACACACACACACACACACACACACACACACACACAGAACCAGGCCTCAGAGAGAAATTCATTTTCTCAAATACTCTATTTTGGTTGTTTTGACTTTATGAGCTGGTTATCAGTAACACCAAGCTTAAAGACTGACAAGATGAGGAGTTTGTCTCTTCTATTGTAATATAACAAAAAATTGTCCCAGAGGTAGGAGGTAGGAAAAGTGTATAAGGGGGAGCTGAGGGGAAATATTCCCGCTTTTTTCTCTCCTACAAGCTGGCAAACAAAGTAGTTGGAGACAGAAGTACAGTATTGGCCTTCAAGGCTGCATTTTTATTTTTTATTAGAAGCTACAGCATCCAGTAAATGAAAAAGAAGAAGAGGAGGAGAAGGAGGAGAAAGGAAAAGCTGTTATTACAAGCAAACTTATAATATATTGCACTGTGTCAGATATAAACACTCTTCCCTTAACACGCTGTAAAATGCTATCTGTACAGAATGCCATTGTACAGAGTATACATTTACACCCTGGGTGGCAAATTATGCTAATGGAATGCAGGGTCCTCAACTGTGGGGTTTGGAATTTTTTGACATAGTTCACAGATCAACTTTGTAGGTCAAAGAAGTTTGCCTCCCACAGTCTAAAAGTAGAAAGATACAAAATGTAAGGGTTATAATCAAATCAAATGCCAAGTTTTCAACCATGACACAGCTCATATTTTTATTTCAATACTGATTCTTAGAAGGCATTTTTCCCACTCTGCCACTAACACAACTATCCCAGACAGGGGCAAAATAGTTAAAGGGTAGCCTTTTGTGCAAACATGTGAAGGGTGCTTCACAAAGAAGACTGTATGGCTCCATGGAAAGAATGGTGGATTTGGAATTAGAGAACCCAGGTTCAAAATCTGACCTTTTCACTCACTACCAGTGTGACTCTAGGGCAGTCACTTAACTTTTGAGTTTCTTCATCTTGAAAATAAGGGAGCTTATTTTATAAAGGTGGGGCAGAGTCAAGATGGTAGAGTAAAGGCAGAGATGAGCTCTCCCAAATTTCTCTCCAAACAATGTTAAAATAATTCCTCAAAGTAGAGCAGAACCGGGAGAACTTTGTACACAATTACAGACACATCATATTTGTGATGACTAACTTTGATAGACTGGGCTCCTCTCAGCAATGCAAGGTTATAAGACAGCTCCAAAGACTCATGATGGAAAAGGATATCCACATCCAAACAAAGAACTACAGAGTCTGAATGTAGATTGAAGCAAACTACTTGCTTTCTCTCTTTTGTGTTTTGTTTTGTTTCATTCCTTATTTCTCATTATTCACTCCATTGGTTATAATTCTTCTTTACAACTCAACTAATATTTAATTTGAAGGCACTTGTAGAACCTGTATCAGATTGCATGCCACCATGGGGGGAAGAGGGGAGGAGAGGAAGGAGGAGAAAATTTGGAACTCAAGGGATTGTGGAACTGAATGTTGGTAACTAAAAGTAAATAAATAAATTAAACTATAAATAATAATAATAATAATAAAATAATGCCTCAGAATAAATTCTGAAGTGGCAGGACTAACAAAAGGATGGGGAATCTGTAGCCTCAAGGCCACATGTGACCCTCTATGTCCTCAAGTGTAGCCCTTTGACTGAATCCAAACTTCATAGAATAAATCCCCTTAATAAAAGGATTTGGTCTGTAAACTTTGGACTCAGTCAAAAGGCTGTACCCAAGGACCTAGAAGACCACATGTGACCTTGAGACCACAGGTTCCCTACTCCTGGAGAAGGTCAACAGAAAAGGTCCACCTCACTGAGGTGAGAGTGAAGCACAGTTCAGCAAAGGTTGAATCAAAGCAGGACCTGCCCCAGCAAGGCAACAACAGGCCTTGGGGGTGATTGAATCTGAGGTTTCTACTTCCTGAGTTCTTAGCTCATAGACAGCAAGGAAATCATACAACTAGTCAGAAGGAGATTACCAGGGATCCTTTGCTGCCACTAGGTACAAGACTCTATTGGATTGTCCATAATAGTTCCAGGTCATGATGCCAGAAGGAGCACTAGCAAGAGCAGAGACCCTGGTCATAGTTCCAAGGTAGAAAAGAATTAATAAAAAGAGTCTGTGGTCTCTCACAGACCACAGCATAGGCCAGGAGAGTGGTAATTATACCTCTTCTTAGATCATATCACCTTGGAAGAACTGAAAAACTTATAGAACCCAAAAATTAGCTCTGAAAACAACAGCACAAAAAATCTGGAGCTTGGGACAGTGCCCCCTGTACCCCAAAAGCAGAGCCCAATTTTAATATAAAGTTAAAAATCAAGAAATAAGTTAGAAAAACAAACAAACAACAAGTAAAGAACCTGACCATAGTAAGTTACTATCGTGACAGAAAAGATCAAAACACAAGCTTAGAAGAAGACAACAATGTTAAAAAGCTGCATTTAAAGCCTCAAAGAAAAATTGGATTGGCCTCTGTCCAAAAAGAATTCTTGGAAGAGCTCAAAAAAATATTTTGAGAATCAAATAGAAGAAGTAGAAGAAAAATTGGGGAAAGAAATGATGCAAGAAAATCATAAGAACAGAGTCAACAACTTGGTAAAAGAGGCACAAAAATTACTAAAGAAAATAAAACCTTAAAAAACAATCAACCAATAGGAAAAAGAGGTACAAAAATTCACTGAAGAAAATAATTCCTTAAAAAGTTAAATTGGCCAAATTGAAAAGGATGTACAAAAGTCCACTGAAGAAAATAATTCTTTTAAAAATTAAAATTGAGCATGTGGAAGTAAATCCTGAGATATCCTAAAATAATAAAACAAAACTAAAAGAATGAAAAATAAAAGAAAAGATGAAATACATCACTGGAAAAACAATTGACCTGGAAAATAGATTGAGGAGAGATAATTTGAGAATTATTGGACCACCTGAAAGTGATAACATTTTTAAAAAGAACCTAAATATCATATTTCAAGAGATTATCAAGGAAAATTTGTCCTGATATCCCAGAACCAGAGGGTAAAATAAAACAGAAAGAATTCACTAATCACCTCCTCAAAGAGATCCCCAAAACAAAAACTCCTGGGAAAACTACAGCCAAATTCCAGAGCTCCCAGGTCAAGGAGAAAATATTGCAAGCCACCAGAAGAAAAAAATTCAAATATTTTGGAGCCACAGTCAGGATAATACAAGATTAAAGAATTAAAGGACTTGGAGTATGATATTCTGGAAGGCAAAGGAGCTAGGATTACTAACAAGAATCACTTACTCAGAAAACCTCAGAAATAATCCTTCAGAGGAAAAAAAAAAGGATATTTAATGAAATAGAGAACTTTTAAGCATTCTTGATAAAAAAGACCAGAGCTGAATAGAAAGTTTGACTTTCAAATATAAGACTCAAGAGAAGCATAAAAAGATAAACAAGAGAAATCATAAGGGATTCAATCAGATTAAACTGTTTACATTCCTATACGAAAAGATGATACTTGAAACTCCTAAGGACTTTATTATTATTAGAGCACGTAAAAGGAATATACACAGACAAAGAGCATGGGTGTGAGTTGGCTACGATGAGATGATATTAGAAAAAAATAAAATCAAGGGGTGAGAAACAGGGATATCTGGGAGAAGGGAGAAAGGACAGGTAGAATGAGATAAATTATCTCACATAAAAGAGGCATGAAAGAGCTTTTATGGTAAAGGGGAAGATGCGGGGTTGGAGAGGCAATTCTTGAACCTTATTCTCATTAGAATTGGTGCAAAGGGAAAAAAATACACATTCAGTTGATTATAGAAATCTATCTTACCCTATAGGGAAGTAGGAGGGGAGGACAGTAAGAGAAGGGGAAGTACTGATGGAAGAGAGAAGGATTGGAGGAGATCAGAAGAAAATGACTTTTGAAGAGTGAGAGGGTGAAAGGAAAGAGAGAGGATAAATGGAGAAAAGTATGATGGAGGGAAATACAAGTTGGTAATCATAACTGTGAATGGGAATGGGATGAACTTGCCCATAAAATAGAAATGGATAGAAGAGTGGATTAAAAACCAGAATCCTACAGTGTGTCATTTAGAAGGAATATACTTGAAGCAGAGCAACATACAGAGCAAAGGTAAGGACTGGAGCAGAATCTATTATGCTTCAGCTGAAGAAAAAAAAGTAAGGGTAGCAATCATGATCTCAAACAAAGCAAAAGCAAAAATATATCTAAGTAAAAGAGATAAGCGGGGAAACTATATTTTGCTAAAAGATACCATAGACAATGAAGCAATATAAATACTAAACATATGCACCAAATGGTATAGCATTCAAATCACACCAAATTAAAAAGATTTTGCACAAACAAAACCAATGAAGCCAAGATGAAAAGGAAAGCAGAAAACTTGGGGGAAAATTTTTTATACTAAGTTTTTCTGACGAAGATCTCATTTCTCAAATATATAAAGAATTGAGTCAAATTTATAAGAATACAAGTCATTCCTCAATTAATAGATGATTAAACGATATGAACAGGCAGTTTTCAGATGAAGAAATCGAAACCATCTATAGTCATGAAAAAAAACATTCTCAATCACTATTGATTAGAGAAATGCAAATTAAACAACTGTGAGGTCTCACCACAAATCTACCAGATTGGCTAATATGATAGAAAAGGAAAATATTGGAGGAGATGTGGGAAAATTGGAATACTAATGCACTGTTAGTGAAGTTGTGAACGGACTCAACCATTCTGGAGAGCAATTTGTAACTATGGTCAAAGGGCTAAAAGACTGTACATACCTGATGACTTAGTAATATCACTACTAGGTCTGTATCCCCACCCCCCCAAATAAAGAAAAATGAAAAGGACCTATACATACAAAAATATTTCTAGCAGCTCTTTCTGTGGTGGCAAAGAATGGGAAATAGAGGGGATGTCCATCAGTTGGGGAATGACTGAATAACTTATGGTATATGATTGTGATGGAATACTATTGTGCTTTCAGAAATAATGAGCAGATTGCTTTCAGAAAAACCTGGACTTCCAATGAACTGATAGAAAGTGAAGTGAGAAGAAACAAGAGAACATTGTCCACAATAACAGCAATATTATACAATGATCAACTGTGAATGACTTAGCTATTCTCAGCAATACTATGATATAAGACAATAACACTACCCACTTCCAGAGAAAGAACCAATGGAATCTGAATGCAGATTGAAGCATACTTTTTGTTTTACTTTATTTTACTCGTTTTGTTTTTTTTTGGTATGGGTTTTCTTTCTCAATATGACTAATATGGAAATATGTTTTGCATGACTGCATATATTAAATTGCTTACCTTCTCAAAAAAGAGCAGGGATGGAGGGAGAGAATTTGGAATTCAAATTCTTTTTTTGAAAAGGATGTTATAAATTATTTTTACATGTAATTGAAAAAAATAATTTTTTAAAAAGTTAAGGGTGTTGGATTTTATGACTTCCAAGGTCCATCCCAACTCTTTCTACAATCCTATGAGTCCGGTACAAAGGAAAAGTCCAGAGCAAATTTCTGGTAATGTAAAGAGAGCCAGGGGTTTCTGCTATGTCAGTCATTGTTCTCAAAGCAAGAAATGGTATCTCTAATGTTCTTATTAATGAGTGTTTGAAATTCTGAGAGATTTTAGAGGGCAGCTAGGTAGTGCAATGGCTAAAGCCTCTGGTCTAGAATCAGGAAGACCTGAGTCCAAATTTATCCTCAGACATTCACGAGCTATGTGATTCTGAGCAAATCATTAAAAAAAAAACACCCCTATGTTTGCCTCAGTTTCTTCATCTGTAAAATGGGGATAGTAATAGCACCTATCTCCTAGGGTTGTTGTGAAAATCAAATGAGATAATTTGTGCCTGGTATACAGTAGGCACTATATAAATGTTGGCTATCATTTTTTACTATTATTTATCATTTATCATTATGTTTAATGTTATCATAATATAATTGATATTATTATTAATAAGACCTAACATTTATGTAGTGCCTACTATGTGATGAGTACATATTTTCTCATTTGATTCTTACAACAACCCTGGTAGATAGGTGCTATTACTACCTCCACTTTACAGATGGGGAAACTGAAGCAAATGTTAGCTATTATTATTATTTACTCTAGTTCAGCTAGGTGGCACAGTGGATAGAGCACCAAGCCTAGAGTCAGGAAGACTTGAATTCAAATCTAGCCTCACATACTTACTAGCTGTGTGACCCTGGGCAAGTCACTTAACCCTGTCTGCTTCGGTTTCCTCATCTGCAAAATGAGGTAGAGAAGGAAAGGGTAAAGTATTCCAGAGCTGTTGCCAAGAAAACCCCAAATAGGGTCGTGAAGAATCAGACATGACCAAAATGACTGAACAACAACAACAAATTATTTACTGTGGGAAACACTACTCTTCCATCATTGTGGTAGAGCATCACTCAAAGAGTTTAGGTAAATTGGATAATATAGACAAAAGTCAAACAAAAATAGCTATGTTGCTGTAATATCCCAAACTTCCTCCTCCCAACACACACACACACACACCCCAATTAAAATTATGACTATCACTAGCTATACTTGGATATTAGACACTCTACTTTCAGAATGAACAACAATCTTACAATCATAACACAGTCAACGAATGGTGATACCCAAAGAATTCCTTTGGTACTTAAATATATAGTGCTGATAAAGTCTTTGTACATCTTTATTTTTTTTATATTTTAAAATAAGTTTCACTGATACCCTTTTTCACTAGTCATTTCCCTTAAACTGCTGTCCATTGATCCCACCCTTATAATAATAATAATTTCACTAAGTCAGACTTCATGGTAATCACATCTAACAGCATACACCTTATTCTGTATCCGTGATCCCTCACTGACTGCTTTTTTTGAGAGTAAGGAGATGTACCTGATGTGTACCTAATGAAATGTATTTCATTAGTAGTTATTCACAGTCAAGACTGGACATTATAATTCATCAGGATGATCAGGATCCCTGCTATTAGAATTGTTTTCATTCATACTGTTGCGATAGTTGTATCTATTATTCCCCTTCTTCTACTTATTTTGCTCCATGTCAGTTCATACAAGTCCTCCTATATTTCTCTGAATTCTTCATTTTCATCATTGTTTACAATTCAATAATGTTCCATCACATTAGCATACCCCAATCTGTTTATCGATTGCCCAATAAATGGACACCCACTTTGCTTCTAGTTTTTGCCACAGAAAGTGCTGCTATGAATA
The DNA here is from genome assembly GCA_028627135.1 of Pseudochirops cupreus. NCBI lineage: Eukaryota > Metazoa > Chordata > Mammalia > Diprotodontia > Pseudocheiridae > Pseudochirops > Pseudochirops cupreus. The sequence continues at coordinate 502,804,679 of CM053582.1, forward strand.
TTTCAGAATACATTATGTCTTTCTTTTTGTCTTTGTTCTCTTGGGGTTATATGCCTATTAGTGAGATCTCTAGGTCAAAGAACGTGAATAGCTTAGTCGTTTTTCTCTTATAATTTTGTCTCATAGTTTCCCAGAATGACTAGACTCCTTTCTTCTGGTGTCCTTTCAAGAATAAGTAATCTAGGTTATGGGTCTGATAGAAAGTGTTTGAATGTGGCATTTAAAGACAAATTTATTCATGCTTAGAACTGCCTTGTGTGATTGTACATAATAAAGCCTTATTTTAGGTCCTTTGATAAGCAAAAAATGGCTGCCATAGACAAGAAGATGAACTGTCCTATGGAGAATGGAATTGAAGTCCCTTTCAGCCAAAAGAAAAAAAAAATTCGATTTTCCTTTAATGCGATTTGTAAATTGCTTCTGTTATAGGTATGACTTAAATTTCATTTCATCCAGCTTCTGGTTTCACAAACTTACCTTAGGTCCCTGCTAAAAACCTCACCTTCTGCAAACAGCCTTTCCTGGTGCACTTTAAATCTGCTGGCTTCCCTCTGTTGATTATCTCCATTTTATCCTATCTTCTTTGTACACAGCAGTTGTCTCCCCCATTGGAATGTAAGCTCCTTGGGGGCAGGGACTGTTTTCTGTCTTTCTCTGTATCCCTAGTATTTAGCACTCTGCCTGGTACATGATAGAAACATAATGATTGCTGTTGACTTGACATAGGCAGGTAGATAGTACAGTAGATTAAGTGTTGCATTTAAAACGGGAAGACCCAAGTTTGGATCCTGCCTCAGACATTTACTGGCTATGTGACTTTTTGTAAATCACTTAAAATTCTCAGCATCATTTTCTTCATCTCTAAAATTGGGGCAATAATAGCATCTAGCTCACAGGGTTTTGTGAATCAAATGCGATAACACATGTAAAGCACTTTGCAAACCTTAAATCTCTATGTAAATGCTAGCTCGTATTATTATCATTATTATTAAATTATTGAAATATAAATATTAAACTTATTTAAATTGAAGAATTTTACCAGATCTTTAGGTAGGAAGTCTCTGCAGAGATGGTAGCTTAAAGGCCTGGCTTTAGTTGTATCTCCAATAAGTCACAAATCCCTTGGGTTACAAAAATTGAGAGGAGACAAGAACACAGATAGTAGGATAGCCATATTGTTTCATGAAGTACAATAAGAAACCTTCATTTGGTTCAAAACTTGAATCTGATTTTCAATGCACATAGTAGGAATTCCAAAGTCTAAAAGCGGGTCTCCATTGGCTCTCTCTACCTTCCCCAGCTCCCTAAATATCTGAAGTGAGGGTGAAATAAGCAACTTGACAGACACAAAGCCACTTAGCTATTCCTCTCAGGGTCTAGTTCATGTTGAAGAAGGCATAAGTTTCACCAACCCTCCAAAATTCAAAAGGTTCCTTGGTCTTTCCAAACCCCTTTAAAAGAAATCTAATGTAAAGCTCTATGTGGAGATACTTGTGATCAAATCAGGTGTAATAAAGGGAAGAAAGCTATGAGCTTTTGTGGGGCTTTGTCTCCACTCACAACCTGCCTCAGTCTCTGTCCATCCCTCAGAGCACCGAGGCTGCAAGTGTAGACACTATCCCTAACTCATTAAAAAGGGATTCCCTCTGAAGTAGAAGGTCAAGAGAGAATCTCTGTCCCTTCTGCTCTTGTTCCCCAGAATTCCTAGATCTTACAGGCTTCACACAATAAAATCACTCTCACAGTTTTCAGATTAGTGAAGATGATAAAAGATGAAGATGGTAGATGTTGGAGGTACCATGGGAAGACAAGCACACTCATACACCCTTGGTGGACTTGTGAGTTCTAACCATTCTTGAAGCAATTTGGAACTCTATCTAAAACACCACTAAACTGTATATACCCTTTGACTCTGCTATATTACCATGAGGCATGTATCCCCAATGAAGTAAAAAAAAATAAATAAACAGAGGGAACAGAGACATATATACAAAAATAATTGTAGTAGCACCTTTTTTCTGGTTCTCATTATCTCTTACCTGGACTATTCTCCAAACTACCCTCAACACAGATGCCAAAATACTCCTCCTAAGGCAAAAATTGTGCTCATAAAACTTTAATGGCTCCCCATAAGATAAAATACTAACTCTTTGGCCTCCCCAAACCCAGTCTTCTTTCCACTCTACCAAACTGTCTCTCAGGAAGGGAACCATAGCTCCCAGAAAATGAGGGCAACAGAAATCACGTGTCTGTGCCTTCCTGAGAGTCAATATTCAAAGCACTACCAGTGAATTGTATTCAATATATATATATCTAAAGGAATCTGAGGTTTCTTGGGATTCAATGGGATTCAAATGTGTTATCTACAAGAGAAGTAAAAGAATAAGAAATCCGTGAAGGTCTATACTTTTCAATGGCAGCTTTTCCCTAGGAGCCGATATCAGATTTGTGCTCTAATATGTTTCTCACACATACAAAAACATATATAAGAGATTGTTTGCCTATAAATTAGGGACCCTGCCTTGATAAACTTTGTATCTCTCTCAGTGCCCATTGACAGTGGTCTACATGTATCAGGTAGTCACCCATCAAATGTTGGTTTAATTCAACTATTGAATTTGTTAAATTATATACTGTACTTTGATTCAATCAATTTTATGTGGCTACAACCACCTGTCTTAAAGATAGCCAGGATGGGTCTAGGTCGGAGATGCAGACTTTGTTTCAGAAGCACGTGTTGCCCAGTTCTCTACCTAGGGGCCAAAGATCAGGCTGTTGTAGAGTTGTAGAGGGAAGCCCCCTGGCAGTTTACACAAGAGAAACCTTTATCCTAAAATAAGAATAATATTAATAACAATAATAGTATTAGCTCACATTTATATAGAACTTTAAAGTTCACTTTAGTCACAATAATCCCATGTTGTAGGTTAATACATCCCTGAGCTCTCTAGGACAGTTCTGCAGTGTCAGAGGGGAATATTTCACCATGTGGCCCTTGGAAGTAGGATAGAGAGAATGATCACAAAGGTGGTTGGTTTTCCCGGGTTATACTCTTCTGTGGTGCAGTGGAAAGAATGTTAGATTTGGAATCGAGACCTAGGTTCAAATCCTGATTCTGGATGGAGTCAGAAGACATAGTTTCAAATACTTGCCCTGCCACTTAGTGCCTTTGTGACCTTAGGCCAAGTTACTTCCCTTTTCTTGGTCATTTCCTTATCTGTGAAATGAAGGGATTAGAGTAGGTAATGTCCCAGGGTTCATCCAGCTGGAAATCCTATGGTACCACAAAAAGAAGACTGGAGGAGGAAACTGGAAAGAGGAACTCTGAAAGCCTTAAAACATTATATAAATGCCAGCTATTACTGCATCTTCTCCTATGCTTACTCCTACCATATGTATTATCGGCCATGGGACAAGGAACCTGCTTCCTTGAGGCCACATGTGGCCTTCTAGGTCCTTGGGTGTGGCCTTTTGACTGAGCCCAAGTTTTACAGAACAAGTCCTCTTATTAAGGGGATTTGTTCTGTGAAGTTTGGATTCAGTCAAAGGGCCTCACTTGAGGACCTAGAGGACCATGCATGGTCTGAAGACTGCAGGTTCCCCACCTATATAATATACTCCTACTGCTACTATAAATGAGAAAACTCAGGCCCAATAAGACAAAGTGGTCATAGGACATATAAGAAGAATCAAGATTTGAACCTAGGTCCTTTGACTTCAAATCTAGCATTCTTTCTACTATACCACAGAAGAGCATCACTCTGAGAAAATTACCTTTTTTATTTTAATCATTCTATCTGCCCAGACCCCACGGATAAATTGGCTTTTAAAAAAATTTTATAAAGCAGAACAATTCCTTTTGGAGGAAAGCAGAATTACAATTTACCAAGACAAAGCAAGTAACTTTTCTCGCTCTTGCCACTGACCCATAAAAATAATGCTAATATTTTTAGATAGGGCTCACCATGTGTCAGGCACTGTATTAAGTACTTTATAGTTATTGTTTCATTTGATCCTCAAAAAAACCCTGCAAGGTAGGTGCTGTTATCATTATTCCCATTTTACATATGAGGAAATTGAGGTAAACAGAGGTTAGGCGACTTACCCAGGGTCATACCACTAGTAAGTATCCGAGACTGGATTTGAACTCAGATCTTCTTGACTCCAGGCTGAGCTCTCTATCTACTGTGCCAGGGTCCATGAATCAACTTCAGGGAATCCATGATCTTGGACAGGGAAAAATATTACATCTTTATTTTCATTAACTTCAAACTGAAACTTAGCATTTCCTTCAATTATTTAAAAAACATTACTATGAGAAGGGGTCCCTAAGATTCACCAGAGTGCCAAAGGGTTTCTTGAGACAAAAAAAAGCTCAAGAACTCCTAAGCTATAAGCAGATGGGTGGCATAATGGATGGGGAGTTCAAATGAGGAAGACTGAAGCTCAAATTCCACTTCAGACTTCGTGATCCCGGACAGTTTACTGATCCTCTCCAAACTTCAGTCCATAAAATGAAGTGCTTGTTCTCTTCCAGCCCTAAATCCCTTGTTCTATGAAGTGCAACAACTTTCAGATTTGGGTCAAATGTTTCTTTAGCCAAAATTTACTTCATAGATCCCTTGGTGACTAAGATCACCATGAACCAGGAAATGTAATGGAAAGAATATGTGATTTTCTTGGACATACTTATTTGTTCAGTAGCATTTGATTTGAAGGGGTTAAAGGGTATGTTAATGAGTAGTGATAGAAATAAGGATAAGAACTACCTTTTGCCTCTTTTTGTGTCTCCAGGGCTTGGCATAATGCCTGGAGTAAGTGCTTTAAAAAATGTTCATTAATTGATTCGAAAGATACACAAAAGAAAATGAAGTTCAGAAAGATTACATAAAGCACTTTTATTTCTTTTATTTCTTTTTTTTTAATGACTTGTTTATTTACTTTTAATTTACAAGATTCAGTCCCACAATCACTTGAGTTTCAGATTTTCTCCCCTCCCTTCCCCCCCCCCCACCATGGTGGCGTGCAATCATGTATAGGATCTGCAAATACTTTCACATTGTACAATAGTTTGGTTATATAGAAGGGTTGTAACCTATGAGTGATCACTGGGAAAAAAAAGCAAAACCAGACATGAAAGAGAACGATAGTGTGTTTTGCTTCAGTCTCCATTTAAACTATAGTCTTTCTATATCTTTTTCTGAGTTTAGATATCTCCTTCCATCCTGAGGCTAATAGAGTTGTCTTTAGCTGAAGCACTTTTATTTCTATGTTAAATTTAATAAACCATTTTAATACTGTACATAAAAGAAGTTGATGGTTTCATGTACACTCCTTTTTTCTTGTTCTTTGTATACAGAGAAGTTCATGTTTGTTGATGATTGCCATTATAGTGTCAAAAAAATTTAAAAAGCAAGACAAAGGAAAAAAAAGAAGGAAAGAATATAAGACTAACAGTAAGAAAATCCAGACTCTAATTCAGACGCTACCCCTATTTTGTGACCTTAAGTCAAGGTCACAGAGGATGATAATCTGCTGGTAGATCTTGAAGGATTCACTGAGGGTTCTTGAGGTCAGGAGTCAACATTGGGACCTCTCCTCTAGCTATCAGGATACTCAAAAAGGAGGAGAGGAAAAGCTGTAGGTACCACCTTCCCTGCTGTATTCAGGAGTTTGCTAAATCTACACACACACACACACACACACACACACACACACACACACACACACACACACACACACACACACACACACACACACGTCAGACTTCCTGAACAGATAAGTAGCACATTCCTACTGAAAAAAAAAAAGGTTAGGGATCACAGCTTTATTCAAACAATTAATCTTTTGGAACCTCAGTATCTTCATCTATAAAGTGACAATAATGATATCTGCAGGACCTCCCTCACAGGGTCGCTATGAAAAGCAAATACAGAGGCATGAATGTCCTTCACAAACTGAAAAACTATGCCAATGAAAGGTCTTGTTATTACCCATAGACATGGTCCCAGATTGGTATTTCTAAGCCATGATTGTGCCTTAATAGGCATTTAGACCCCCAAGTGAATAGGTCTCGTCACTGCAATTTTCAGCTCTCCCTTTTGCCTTCCTTTCCCAATACCTCCCTTATATTTTTGAGGTAGCTAAAATTGATATTCAACTAAAAAACTTCCATGCTTTCCTTTCTGGTTTGGTTTGACTTGATGGGGAAATTGAGAAGGCTATATTCCCAAAGAAAATCAGGGATAGACCACCCTGAATGAAATGCCCCAGTGTACCTGAATCTCCACTTTTGTGGTTCTAATTTCTTTACTTTTATGTTCTCGCCACATGAGAGGGGTGTCTGCACTCCACATTTGCTGTTCTTCAGAAATTGCCTGGAAATACACAGCCCTTCTCTACAACTTATATTTATAGAGTACTTTATGGTTACAGGGTACTTTTACATGCATCAGACTATTTGATTTTCCCAACAGCAGGTAGATAGATCAAATATTAGTACCACCTCTTTGTAGATGAGGAAACTGAGCTAGCTGGTAAATGGCCACACTGGCTGATACTTGATCACAAGCCAGTCTTCTTGCCATTTCAATGATTATCTTGGAAGTGGAGAGAGAGAGGGAGGGAGTAATTAGTGCTATACCAATCAATCTACCCAAAAATTATTTTATAGAACTAGAAAAAATAGTAACAAAATTCATTTGGAAGAACAAAAAGTCCAGAATATCAAGGCAATTAATGAAAAGAAATGCGAGGGAAGGTGGCCTAGCCTTACCAGATT
>CM053582.1:502811959-502879395 GCA_028627135.1 Pseudochirops cupreus
TCAAGTGATTGTGGAACTGAATCTTGTAAATTAAAAGTAAATAAGTAAATAAAAAAATTTAAAAAGAAAAGAATAAGGTAAGATACCAAATGAGTCAGGGTTACTGAAAGTCAAAATCCAGACACCCTGAACCTGAATTCCAGTTCTGACACTTACTGTGTGCCCTTGGGGTACCTCTTAACTTCTCTTGTCCTCAGCTCCTCAACTGTCAAATGAGGAGGTTGGACCAGATGTCTTTGTAAGGTCCCTCCCAGACCCAAATCTCTAATTTCATGATCTGAGCGTGCTATCATTGCTAAATAGTTTCCACTGAGATTATCTTCCCTGAAAACCCTTAAGCATCCAGGAGTACTATGGTGTTAACAAAATGAAATTAGAACCCAGAAGTTGAGACACACTAAACTTGGTAGGAACAAGAGAAGGGACACACAAGGAAGGCCCTGCATGCATCACACAGCACAATGCACTCACCACAATACATATACAGGCACCCAAGAAGAGACAGCCCCAATGTCTGTAATGACAATGGTTCTGCATGTGGCTGAATGAATCAGGTTGCAATTATGCAGAAGCCCAGGTAGATGAGTGTATGTTACCTGGGAAGGAGGGACTATGTAGCTGTTCTCTGTGCATTCATTCAGTGGGGGCATTTCTTCCACGTTCAATGCCCTCCATTTTCAGTCTTAGGAGGTCTGCCTATTACTAAACCTTAAGGCACTTTAGAGGTGATTGATGGTTACATATAATGTGGAAACAGTTTGATAGATTTTGAGAGATTGCCAGCAGTTGGGGGAAAATAGTAATACTTGAGGTGAAATGAGAGATAGTAATTTGAAAAATGCCTCCTCCCTTTATGAACTTTCCAAGGACTAAATAATGGAAAAAGCTGAAAAGAGCTGAATGCCCTAGAGGGCTGGGTTTCAAACTAGTTTTCTTCTGGAATTCAGTTCAATTCAGCATGTGTTTCTTGAACACCTACTATTTAAATGCAAGGCACTTGTGTGCGAGCAGGAAGGGAGGGAGGAGAGGTGCTTTAGCAAAAGAAGAAGACCCACTTTTTTGCCCCAAGTGAGCTTATAGTCAGCCAGGGAAATAAGACTAGAATATAAGTAATAAGACTGGCTAAGACAAGTGTCCTAAGAAAAATACGAATGAAGTTCCACAGAGTCACAGAAGAGAGGATTGAATTTAAGTTGTGAGATCTGGGAGGGCATTGTGGAAAAGGTGGCATTTTAGTTGGGTCTTAAAAAATGGGAAGTATTTCAATAGGCAGAAACTGACATGGAGGGTATTCTAGCTGGAGAGAATTTAGGGGTGAAATCTTCAAAGTGGTTAAGTTCAGGGCACATTGTATATAACTAAAATTAGAGTGTGAGAACGCTAGGACCTTTTTCCAAGATGCTGAAATTCAAAGGATACTGACAGAACATATATTCTTTCAGCAGGTAGGAATGGTTGAACCTAGTGCCTAAAAATTAGTTACATTTGGAAGCTACCAGGTGGTCTACTTGAGCTTACCTGGTGAGAGTTCCTGGCCCAAGGAATCAATTTCTTCCTTAAGATCTTTCCCCCTCAGCTGAGGGTAATATTTTTTCTGGCCCTCAGAACTGCTACCCTGTTCAGGTAATATTTAGTAGTCCCCCAAGATTTGAGAGCACCTATAGACTGATAATGGTAAACAATGCAAGGCTATGCTGGAGCCAGCTCCAGCCAGCTTGGCACAGGTGATTGCTAAATTTTCAGTGTGAGCCTCACCTCAGAAATTGGTAAACACTACAAACGAAGGCTTGATTTATTGTTTTCTTGAATTCTAAGCTTAAGAAAGTGGTGAAGAAAATGTACAAAATGCAAATTAAATGTAAATGTGTATAGAGTACTTTTTTTCTTTCTTTCTAGCAATTCTATTGTTAAACATCCACCACTCAGCACATCCTGCCAGGGAAAAGAGATTGAGACCTGGTTGTAAATGACTTAAAATGCCAGGTTGAGGAGTCTGGACTTTTTTTCTTGTAGCCAACGAATATTATGTTATAATATTAATATTATTAATATAATTATATATGTTAATATACAATATATTATGTACATATGTTGTGGGTAGTTGGAGTTGAGTGACTTGCCCAGGGTAACACAGCTAGTGAGTGTCTGAGGCCACATTTGAACTCAAGTCTTCCTGACCCCATGACCAACACTCTATCCACAGTACCACCTACCTGCCACCCTTTTTTGTTTTTGAAATAATATACATCATATATTTTCTTACAGAATAACATATTACTATGAATTAATATTCGATTATTAATAGATTTATTTAATTATACTAACATAATATTTATTATGCTATTATTAATATTAATGTAAATTTTCTGGTTGGCAATGTATATTGAACATTTCTGAGCAAGAAATCAATAGGATTAGAAATTGGATCCAGATACTTTTTAAAGCTAGTTTCCAATAGTAATAATACCTAACATATATTTTAAGGTTTACAAAGAGCTTTACATAGATTATCTCATTTGAGCCTCAGGAGAAAATCATATTTTTTTCCTAGCTGATTTCCAATAGTAATAATAACTAACAATTTTATATTTTGAGATTTACAAGGAGCTTTACATAGATTATCTCATTTGAGACTCAGGAAAAAAAATCAGATTTTTTTTCTAGCCAGTTTGGAATAATAACAATAATAATAATATCTAACATTTGTAGCATTTAAGGTTTACAAAGAGCTTTATATGTATTGTGTCATTTGAGTCTTACAACTACCCTGTGAGGTAGGTGCTACTATTATTCCCACTTTAAGACTGTATATCTTCTACAGCTATGGCTAGGGGGTGAATTCCTAGGCAAATAAAGTATAGATGCAGTTACAAAAGATAAAATAGATAACTTTGATTACATGGAATTGAAAAGCTTTTGCAGAAACAAAATTAGTGCATCTGGGGCGGTTGAGTGGCACAGTGAATAGAGCACTGGCCTTGGAGTCAGGAGGACCTGAGTTCAAATTTGACCTCAGACACTTAACACTTACTAGCCATGTGACCTTGGGCAAGTCACTTAACCCTAATTGCCCTGCCCTCCCCCTCTGGGGGAAAAAAAGAATTAGTGCATCAATGATAAGAAAGAAGTGGGCAACTGGGAAAAATCTTTATATTAATTGTCTTTGATAAGACTTTGATATCTAAGATATATAGACAACTAACAGAAATATATAAGAACAAAGGCCATCGACAAGAAGTCAACCCTTACAGACAAGAGGTCAGAGAACACAAATAAATGGTTTTCAAAGAAGAATTGTATTAAGCATATGACGGAATTCTCAAACAAGAGAAAATGCCCGTCAAGATAACTCTCAGGTTTTACTTCATATGCAGAAAATTGGCAAAGATGACTAAAGATATGAAAAATCAATGTTGGAGGGGCTGGGAAGAGACAAGCTTACTAATAAATTATTCGGTCCAACCACTCTTAAGAGCAGTTTGGAATTATACTAAGATGGTCACTAAAATATCAAAGCTCTTTGACTCAGAGATACCCCTGCTAGGCTTTTGTCCCAATGAGGGCAATGAAAAAAAAATAACGGTTCCATACATATCAAAAATATTTATAGTGGTACTTTTTGTAGTAGCAAAGTACCACAAACAAAGCAGACATCTGTCAATTGTGGTATATAAATTGTTGTGCAAGAATGGAATGGAATGTTACCGTATTGCAAGAGATGTCAAGCATGATGACTACAAAGAAGCATGGAAAGACTTCCATGGAATGATGCATAATGAGTAAGCAAAGTCAGCCAAACAATACATACGATGGCTGCAACAATGTGATCAGGAAGAGCAATAGTCATAAAGCAACTGAAATCGATTGTTGCAAAAATGTAAAGAACAAGATGGCCCCAAGGCAGATCTATGAGAAGCTATGCCCATTCCTTTGCAGAAGTTATAGTCCATCAGTATGGGAACATTGCATATAGCATTAAACTTTTTTCAATGTGGTAATCAGTTTTGCAATTTTTTTTCTGTTCTTTCTCTTTAAAAAAATTCTTTGAGAAGGGTTGACTTTCTGGAAGGAGAATGGGGAAGAATATGGCAGAAATCTCTAGGTGATATAAAAATCAAAGATATCAGTAAATATATATATATTTTTAGAAATTATCCCCATTTTACAGATGACAAATATTGAGATTTTAAATGACTTGTCCAGGGTCACAGAGCTCTCATGTGCCTGAGGTAGGACTCAGACTCAGTCTTTTCTAACTCCAAGTCCGGTGCTCTATTCACAATACCACAGTGCCTCTATTTGAGTTAAAATATGTCTATTTAAGGATGAAGACAGAGAAAAGTAAAGAACTTCTTGCAGAAGGCAGAAATTTGGGAATATACTACTGAGGAATAAAGAAAAGCTAGTGTTCAGAATGGGGGAGGTAAGAGTCTCACTGTATTCTCCCCTTATCAGACCCCATTTGGAGTGTTATGGTCAGCTCTAGACACCACATTCTTTGCAAATAAATTTTTATTGAGATCTTTTATATTTGCATCAGGTACATTTCCCTATCCCTTCCTTATCCCTCTCCAGAGATCCATCAGTCATAATAAAAATGAAAGAAGCAGAATAAATTCAGCAAAGCTAACCCATCTATAGAACAGTCTGATGTTCTTAGAAGAGTTCCACAACCACAGCCCTCTGCAGAGAATTAAGGGAATTCCTAATATCTCAGATCTCTCTTTTGTAGTCAGATTTGTTCATTATATTCCATAGAAATCTATTTTTATCCTTTCCATTTACATTGTTGTAAATTTTGTGCACACCGTTCCCCTAGTTCTACTTACTTTGATTTGAATTAGTTCATATAAGTCTTTTTATGCTTCTCTGTATTTACCACATTCTTTGTTTCTTCTAGCATAGTAATTTTTCATTTCATTTGTGTACCATTCCTCAGTCTCTGTCTGAGTACCACATCTTAACAGGGACAATAATAAACTGGAATGTTGTCTAAAGAATGGCAAAAAATCTGAAAACTGTGTCATGAAATCAACAACTAGATGAATGTAGAGGCTATCTAGCTCTAAGCAGAGAAGACTTTGGGGAATCTTATTATTGCCCTCAAGCATTTTTAGGTCTGACATGGGGAAGAGGGATCTAAAGGACAGAACTAAAATCAATGGGGAACATTTATAGGGAGGGCGGAGGTGTGGTCGGGTTTTTATAAAGGGATTCCAGCCCTAAATAAGAGGTTGAACCAGATGATCTCAAAGGTTATTATTATTATAATAATTTGATAAATCTGTGATTTCACTGATGCAAGTACTCCTTCACTGACACAAATCACAACCCATTCATACCTTGTCATCCTGTATGAGAGGTTATGTCTTTCCATAAATTTTTAAACAGTGTCCATTCAATATTCCTGGACCCTTCCTTCAAGATCTCTTGTCATTGCGTGAATACCAATCAAATCCTCATCAGTTATCCTTCACTTTCATCATTCTAATGTCTCAAGTAATCTTTTTAAAGGTTTTGGACTTAAGTAAAATAGTAGCTACATTATCTTACAAGTGCCTAGGATGCCCTACTCATATATTCCTACAATGTTAGAGTAGGAGAAAGTCTTAGAGGTTACCTAATCCAGCCTTTTACCTGAAGATCCAATTCATTTTAATTTAATTAGATTCAACAGAAAAATATTAAACATCCACTATGTACAAAGCACTGGGGATAGATAGATAAATAGATAGATAGATAGATAGATAGATAGATAGATAGATAGATAGATAGAAAAATAGATAGATATGACAAAGACTTTTCTCTTAAGAAGCATACAGTCTAATAAAATGAGGAATGACATTGACACAGATAACTATGATACAAGGAGATTAAGATAAGTGGAAAGTAGAGATTAAGGAAAAGTGTAGTAAGAAATTTGAGCAGGAAAAGATGAGTTTCAAATGGTGAGATGGGCGGGGGTGAGTCAGGGAAGGTTTCCTAGAGGAGGTAGCATCTATGTTGGTGCTTGAAGGCAGACATCAAATAATGGTAAACTAGATGGGTGTATGTGTCATGTATGGTCAGCTCTAAGCATGGCGAATGACATGAGCAAAAGCACAGAGATGGAAGAGAGTAGGATGAGAAAGGGAAAGTAAAGAAGGAGTATGGGCAGTGCCCCATTTTACCTAGGAACTTAAAGTATGTAAAGATAAGTAGTATATAGCAACATTGGAAACATATATTAGAACCAGAAGGTAGAGGGCCTTGGATAAACAATTAACACTTTATTCAATAGGCAATAGGGAACCATTGAATGTTTTTGAGCTGTCATGCAATCACTTGATTATGAAGATTCACAAGTAACTGTGTGTGGCAAATGAAGCCAGAAGTACAATAGACTGGAGGCAGGAAACCCCATTAGGAGGTATACATTATCTTCCAGTCTTCATGGAAAAAGGTTGTGGGAGAAGGGGGAAGAGTTTAGCCAAACAAGAAGAAGGAATTGTGATGATTTGGAGAGCTCTGGAATTATGAAAAAAACAAAAATTGGATTTGGGGAGGGGAAATTTGTGGGTTATTGAGAAACTGAAGGAGGGGAAGGAGAAAGATTCAAGCTGAAGAAAGAGGATTTTTAAACAACTGAAGATGAGCGCAGAAGGAGAAAGAGGAGGTAAAAAGAGGAAAGGAAGAAACTCAAGAAGGGAGCTAATCAAACAAGTTTGTAATTACTCAGGAAGAGTAGAGAAAGGACCAGCTTGTGGCTATCAAGGTGTTAACAAAGGACTGAAGAGAAGATTCAATACAGCCTACCTACATTCTCTGAGCAGAGATCATCAATTGTAGTTACAATTGGAAAGGCCTCTAAATATCATCTAATCCAACTTCCTCTTTTTACATAGGGGGAAATGAGTCAAAGAGAGGATAAGTGACTTAATCAAGACCACACAGATAGTCAATGACCACTATAGCTCTTGAGACTTTGCCCCAGGATGCTAACTAATCAGTGAATGAGACCCTACCACTCCTGCATACAAGCTAACACATCCTCTAAGAAGATTAGACAGAAGCCATTCTGACCCAGAGAAGGCACAGAAGCCCAGACCTACCTGAATGAAAAACACCTGAAATGTTAAAAACAAACTGTTTGTTCCTTTTGATGAACATATTCAGTAGTTGTAAAAATACTCTACCTGATTTTTTAAAAGCCTCTAGTGATAAAAATCTGTAGTTCCAGGAAATATGGATGTGTTTCCATTTTCCCATCTCGGGCACTTAGCATGATACCTTACATGTAGTAGGTGCATAGTAAATGTAAAAGAAATTGGTTCAATATTCAATGTTGGGGGAAAAAAACACAAAGTAGAGAAAAACCCCATAATTGTCCCAATTATGGAAAGCAAGGAAATGAGGAGCAAGTTGAAATAGGTCTCTCTTGATAGACAGACAGACAGATAGATAGATAGATAGATAGATAGATAGATAGATAAAGATCCAATTTAGATGTATTGAAGGAAGGAGGTGGCTCAAACAAGGGATAAGATCTGAGGGCATGTGACAATAATAACTGACCAAAGAGAGAAGGCAGACCTACTCAATTCTCATTTTGTTTCTGCTTTCTCTGCCAATGAGAATGAACTTCAGACTTAAAAGGACAGAAAAGCAATGTAATAGTAGAGAGTGGCAGATTTGGACTGGGAGGACCTGGCTTTGAATCTGTCACTCAGTCTACCTCATTAAGTGCCTACTAAGTGCCAGGCACTGTGCTAAGCCCTCAGATACAAAGAAAGGCAAAACCCGTCCCTGCCTTCAAAGAGCTTACATTCTAATGGAGGAGATTAAATACCTACCTACCTACACACACACACACACACACACACACACACACACACACACACACACACACACACACACGACTAGGTAGATTTAAGATATTTGTTGTTGTTGTTTGTCCTTTGTTATTTTCTGAAGAGGACCAATAACATCAGAGTTGATGCCATGGTTTGCTCATGAATTAGATGTAAGTGAAACAAAGTTGTGCAGTCATCAGCCTCACTCTTCCAAAGCCACTGAAGTCCAATGGCAAGACAAAAGTCAGGACAATTGGTGATGGCTCAGAATGCAGTGAAAAACCTTGGCATCTTCCATGTCTGACCAAACTCTGTGTTCCACAGTGCCTGCTTCATCCACCTTCAAGGTGATTGGAACAAACTGTTCTCATTCAACCACTTCAATGGGAGAAGTCTTCACATGCTTGGGATAGATATACCCATAATACACTGATGAATCTGAGGCTCATCCGTTACCCTTGGCTTGGTTTAGTCCATCTATCAGGTTTTACTAAGATGTAGCCACTGTGCATGCTATAGCTTCTTGGCACCACAGGTGAGAATGGGGTGAGAGGTGGACACTAAAGATGGATTTTTCTTGTAATCAGAAAAAGTAATTAGCAAACACACCCAGTATAATGTCTCCTTCTGACAATGTTTACAACATTCTGCCACACAGTAATTTCTCACCTCTCTGCCATCAAAATTGAAACATGTTTCATTTTGTTGTTTTCTAGGATCTTGCTAATCATTTAGAGTTCAGTTTCCTCTTAATGATCTTTTTGTGTACTTTGTTGTAATCAATGGGTATGTTGTCCTTTTTGGTGCTTCTTATTTGATGGTATCAATTCATAGAAATCTTCCCATGTTTCTCTGAATTCTTTATACTTATTTCTCCTTGCACAATAATATCTCATTAAATTCATCTAATAGAGTTTTTTTTTAACTTGCTACCCAAAACCAACAAACAACCCAACAATTTCATGCCAAAAGAAAGCTCATTTTCTTAATTTGACATGGTGGTTAAGCTGTAGGTAATTTTATAGAAAGATTTCAATCAAATTTTCCCAAAGTATTTGACAATGTCCTTGTATATATGTTTTGAAGGCATAGGAGATGTGGGCTAGACAAAAAGTATAGCTGAAAGATTTAGAATTGGTTAAATGGTCAAAAGGTAGTCATTGATTGTTCAATGTTCAACTCAGATGGAGAACTTCACAGAAATAACCCAAGGATCTCTGCTTGATACTTTGTTGTTTAATAATTTTATCACTGATTCAGATAACAGCATAGATGGCATGCTTATCAAATTTACAGATGACACAAAGAAAGCTAAGAGGGATAACTAATGCTGAGCCACAGTAGGAGTCAGGAACATCTGAGTTCAAATCCTGCCTCAGACACTTACTGTGTTATTCTGGGCAAATCACTTCACAGCACAGTCTCAGTTTCCTTATCTGTTAAATGGGGGTAACAATGAGACCTATTTCCCAGAACCGTTATAAGGATGAAATAAGCTAAAATACTTTGAAATCTTAAAGTGTTATATAAATGCAAGCTATTATCATCAGCACAAGCAGTACCCTCATTGTTGATCGTCATCATATTGGGAGGTTGTGGGCTTTTCCTTACCCGAAATCTTTTAACAAAAGCTGGATTACCACTTGTCAGGTTGTAAAGGAGATCATTTTTTCAGGTTCGCATTGGACTACATGGCAACTGTGGCCCCTTCAAACTATAAGTTATGAGATTCTGTCATAATAGTCCAGGCAAAGGTAAGGAGTATACAGTGGGTGTAGAAAGAATAGAGCCTTTGTGGAAGCAGAAATCTTGTCAACTCATTGCATGACAAAGGTATGGAGAGAGAAGGATAAAAAGTGACTTTCTGCTTATGTTCCTGAGTCCTAGGGGGGAGGGGGAGGAGGGAGGAGAGAGAGTGATGAAGCCATAAATGGAAATAGGCAAATTAGAAATGAATGGAAGGGGAAGGTCAGGTGTGAGGGGGAAGATGAAGATTTTAGGTTTGAGCCTGTTGAGTTTCAGGCCCCAGTGTTACGTTCAGGTACAAATATTCAACAGGGAGTTGGTAATCCATTGTTGCTTATTAGTAGTAAGCATTTGTTGATCAAAGAAAACAAATCACTTTCTACATAAACATCACAAAAACGCTCATGGAATTAGGATACCCAGAAGTTTTCCATTGCCAGCCTCCTGCCTAGCTCACCAAGAAGGGAGGCAACAACTACTGGAGGGGAGAGAAAGGCACTGTCACCAACCTGTGGTGGGGAGCAGATCAGGAAAACCTTTGCTGACATCATATAACATATATAAAATACATATATATATTGACCAAACTTGATCAAAAGAAAAAATGTGGTACAATATAAATTTCCCTACTGACTCAAAATACAAGGAGACTTGCCTTTTCAACCCTAAGGATAGCCCATTGAGGAAATAGATTTTTAGAGAAACTGTAAGATTTGGCTATAATCTAATCAATACAGCTGTCACAACATAGACCCTTATGAATAAGATCTTACGATTTCTAAAAAGGATATTAATACAGTTGTTCTTCCCATTTCCTATAAACTATGTCTCAGATGCTAAGGTCTTATTGATACAGCAGTGCTGTGAAGGGAGGGAGAGGTGATGATTCAGAGTTATAAGTACACTGGGAAAACTGAGGCTTTGCCCCAAGTGGTCAAAACATAAGGGATGCTAACAACACTTCCACTCCTCCCCCTCTTTCCCACCCCACACCTTCAGTAGTGGTCTCCTCAACAGAGACCTCAGGGTATCCCCAGATCTCTCCCCTAAAGGTGCCTTGTGTCCCAGGTTCTCTTTCTCCTAAATAAATTTGGCTTGAAAAGTTGACTGGAGAACATGTTCTGTTCTGCTTTCCCTGGGTGTATTTCATGAAGCTTGCTAACAGCACCACGATCGCTAATTGCAACGCTTTCTACATCAGGGCTGCTCAAATCTCAAGTACAAAGATAAATTCAGTCATCAAGTCCTTGGACTTATCTTCCCCTCATCCAACAAGATTCGGAAGCTGGTGGCTGATGAAAAGCAGCACATTGTTGGGAAAATTCAAACAGGCAGAGACAGACGCCTCTTGTGATCTAAAAAAGCCAGTTTCCTCCTACCAGCTTCCTGTCTTAACCTTTTTCTTATTCCTCCAACAAGTGGATCTGGTTACATTTGTTTCCCCTCTCAAATATTTTGGCAATTTTCCTTTTTGAACTGAAGAATTCCGCTCCTTTCTTCCAAGTGCAGGCAGGAAAGGCAGGTGACAAAGTTAACTGAGAAAACCAACAGTGCCCGTGTACCATAATTACTGAAAGAACATAAAGGTCTATTCTCTCATTGATGAAAAAGGGGAATTACACAAGTAACTTCCATTAACATTAATGGGACTTACCTACATAAATCCCTCTCACATCAATGGAGAGAATGGCCTCTGCATAACTATTGGTCCCCATACCTTTGCTCTTTCAGTCAATCCTTTTCTTTGACTGAAAGGCAAGAGTAGGGTGCTCTGTCAACCAGGGCTGAGTGAAAGCTTCTCACCACTGAATTCATTGTCATTTGCCTGTGAAGGGCAATTTTGGAGGAGTGATTATCTAGTAGTGTCTTAATTCTATTTTGTCTCATCTTTTCACTTAGTAGCTGATAGAAATAGAACCTAATATGATGGGGTAGTTTTTAAGAAGAGTTATGAGTCTTTTTTGTTTGTTGGCATCCCGATACTGTGTAATCTTTTTTCCCGTCCCTAAGGTCAGAGGAAATTAAATTATGACTTTGGGTGCCAAATCTTGGACTCTCATAAAAGCTGTCTCAGAGGTGTGAGTGGATCAGATGTGAATGTCAGTGAAAACTAAGAATTTTAACAGATCTGTTTCAGCAACATGGATTTCTTCACTGTATCTTCAATAACCCTTCACATTTTCCTAGCTCTATGCGTTTTCTTATAATTATTCTTCCAGTCTAATATGACCTTCTTTCCTCTTTTCTGCCCTTGTAAATCTTACCTGTCCTTGAGTGCTTAAGATTGACTAAATCAGGGATTCTCTGTAATGTATTATGGAACCTTTTGGCAGTTTGATGAAATCTATAGACCTCTTCTCAGGGTAATGTTTTCAAATGTATAAATAAAACATATAAGATTGTGAATCAATTTTATTGATATATAGTTACAGTTTTTTAAACCAAGTTCATAGACTCCAAGTAAATAAGTCCTAGAGATGAATACACTATGGTCTTTGCCAACTTGGGTCAAAAGTGGTCAAACTATTATGAAGTTTAAAACTTCTACATAGGTACAGTTGTGATGATGAAAGCTATATTCTAGCTTCCATAGAAAGAAGTTCCCCCATGTGGGGATTTTTTCTGAGAAAACATACCATTAGATCCAGTGGCACTGGCTTCCTTGCTGTTCTGAAAACAAGGTATTTCATCTCTTGGTTCTAGGTATTTTCTCTATCTCCCATACCTGGAACACCTTCCTTCATCATCTCTACCTACTGGCTTCCCTGACTTTCCCAATTAATATTATTTACAGAAAGTATTTCCTAACTTGTCTTAATTTTAGTGCCTTCCTCATATTGATTATTTCCTATTTATAATCTATTAGTTTATGTGTATAGATTTGTTTGCTGTCTCCCCGGTTTGATTTTGAGCTCCTTGAGGGCAGTCTATCTTTTATCATTTGTCGTATCTTTGGTACTCAGCATAGTATCTGACACAGAGTAGGGACTTAACTGTTCCTGTTAATATCACTAATGCATACCAAAATTTAAGATAATCACCAAGGTGAAAGGATAATCCCTACCTTGGAAAGAGCTCCATGAAAGTTAATATAAATCAAAGGTCAGTGCAGGCCAAGAACTAGGGTTTCTCAGGATCAAAATCTAAGGACTAAGATGGAAAGAGGAAACTGAGGACTAAAGTGGAATCCAGATGGAGAGCTCTCCATAGCCAGGAGAAAAGCTACCAGGAGAGTCCCCAAACAATTCAATTGTCTATTGCATTCTGTCTCCCCCAAACTTTGGCCATTTACAGCAGTGGTCTGTATCCTCAGCCACTTCCCTTTGCCTGCTGAGTTGACATGTCATGCACTGGATCCATTATTCCCCTTCCTTATTCAACCCTGTGTCATTAAGCTCATGGGGCTCATCTATCTGTACTTACTATTAGTGGAAAAATATCATTACTCCGTGTAATTTTTTTCCATTATAAAGTTATAATGACAGGAGTCTAGACAGTTGTTTCCCATATCTGTGGAGAACTGAGTGAGTCATTAAGAATATAGGATAGAGGGCAGAACTGGTAACCTGTATTTGCTTACACTATTGAACTCAGTAGCTTGTAGTTATTTCCACTGGTAGCAAGTTGAGAATTAATGGTGATGGTCATCAAATTCCAAAGATGAAATTTCCTGAAATTGAGCCATATAGCCACTAGTGAAACCAGATTATGTGTAAGTCCAGAATCAGAGTTGAAGAAGTTGAGGGGTTTTGTCAATCTTAAAAGGCAAAGGGGGTGCTAGTCATTTCTTTGAGTCCTTTTTTAGGTAGAATGACATGGCCAGCTATTAAATAGAAGCCTCCATAGTAACAAAGAAAAACTTAAGCAAAAAATAATCATACAATAACTGTGTTTTTCATAATCATTATTTATTATTCTCCATTAGTTATTGTAATTTTGTGTGTTTGACTTCAATGCATTATTGTACTCACTTTGTATAATGTTCTTTTAGTCCTATTTGTTTCACTTTGCATCAGCTCATATAAGTCTTCTGAAGTTTCTTTGATTTCCTTATACTTATCACTCTAATCGTACAATAAAATTTCATTATGTTATATTCCATAGTTTCTTCTGGAAGTCTGGAAGTTTTAATTAAGAGAATATTAGGAGAGATCTAAGCAGACTGAGAGCCACACTAGGCTTTTGGGGACTATCGCATAAAGACCAAATTGGAAGAGATAAGGGAGTCACTATAAGGTAAATACAGGAAGAATCTTTGGGGATCACTGAGGTAAAATGGCTGATTTCCCTATTCACAGGCTAACAGTGAGATTAGGACTTGCAAGAACCCTGAGTCATCCCTTCCTTCCAAATTGTTACCCTTTAGAAGAAAAAAAAAGGACAATGAAGCAAGTCAGGGTGGTATATTTTGAAGTCCAAAAGAATTTTTGGGAATTTGATAATGAAGTAAAGGGGCTTCTTTAATTAAGGTGATGGAATGAGGGGGGAAGCACACACACTAAACTCAAAAACCTTGAAAATCTTATTAGACCTAGTAGCCATGCCAGTCAGGATCTACATATTCTAGGAACCTAAGAGCTTGGTCTAGCCTCTAGATCATTTAGGATTAAGGCCAGACCAACTCTTGATTCAAAAGTAACTTAATGAAAGAGAATAGAAGCTAAGTCTAAGCTTGGCTCCACTTATATTTTTACTTAAGTTATGACTGCCTACTACAATGGTTCTCAGACTCTTGCTCACAGCACAGTATTTTTTGTTGTGAGAAGTCTTACACACTGAACATTTAATTGGTACCAACACAGGGGAGTCAAAAGATTTATGTATGTACAGTTTCTCTTCAGTAAGATCATCCATTTTGTTGTATTCTTTGCAAATGAAGGTCTGGTGTGTTTGTACATGTGTAATAGGAAAGTTTTATTTACTTTATGAATATTATACTTACCTTACCATGGAGTTTGGGTAAATAAAATTTATATTAAAATTATTTTTAAATTTTATTTTATCTAAATATTTCAGCTTTCATGGCATAACTAGTGAAACTCATGGCATATCCTTTAAGAACCATTGGACTGCTATTATAAGTTTTTAATCATTCTTATAACCCCATAGTTTCAAGAAACACTGTAATTTTCTCATCTCACCTGCAATTTTAGTGCTCATTTGTTTCCTGGTGGTTGCTTGATCTCTAATTCTAACATATCCCACATTTCCCTTCCACACATTACTCTTCAGGATTCCATATCTCTTCTACCCTTTTCTTTGATTCAGCAAATATTTACTGATATTTTACTAGAAAGTAGGATGAGACCTTATTCTAGATCTTTAATACAAAGAAGAATGAAATAGAATCTCTGTCCTCAGACCATACAGGCCACTGAGAAAGATAAAGCACAATCAATTAAGCATTTGCCCAGCCCTGTGCTGAGTACTATATGTACAAAGAAAGAGGAAAATTATCCCTACCTTTAAAGGGATTATAGTCTAGTCCAGAAAATAGCACGTAAATAATTAAGCATATGCAGTAGAAGACATATACAGAGTAGGTGGAAGATAACCCTGGAAGGGAAGGTTCTAGAGGTTGCAGTGAGAATGATGGAGATAGTGAGAAAAAACTTGCTTGAGCTGAGTTGTGAAGAATGCCAAGTGAAGAGCTAGAGTATTCCAGGCATTGGGGAGCATTATACAGTTAGAAGGACAAACAGACAGACAGACAGATAGATAGATAGATAGATACATACATACATACATACATAGATTTATCCTCAGAAAAATGCAAATTTTCATATCAGAAAATAGAAAACAGAACTGTTTAGTTAGTAATTGAGAGACAGGCAGCCAGTCCTACCTGACTTGCAACATAAGTTTAAAAAAAATACTCCCTCTGGGCCAGGAGTGACCTGAGTATATGGAACATATGCTTCTTAGCCTAGTAGCTTAGTGTTGTGGGCAAAGAATAACAAGCAAAGCCAGTATAGCAAGATTATACAGTATATGGAAGGGAGTAAAATGTAACACCAAAAGGCAGAACTTACTAAGTGTATGAGAGAGGCACAAAGTATTAGGACAGTTCAGAGGAGGGAAATCACTTCCACCTGGGGAGTCAGGGAAGATTTCATATAGGAAGTAGTACCTAAGCTCAGTTTTGAAGAGTGAGTATGGAGCAAGAAGGTGGATCTCAGGGTGCAGGGAAAGGACAGACCCAGTGGAGAAAACAAAATAAGCAAAGACCCAGAGGCAGAAAGCATGGCTGGTTGGGGTGGAGGGGTTATATTTGGTCCATGCTTGGTTCCTATTATTACAGTCCGTGAATTGCTTACAAGGGAAGAAGAAATAGCACTAAAGAAAATAAAGACAGGAAAAGCAACAGAATTATATAGAGTGTGTGTAGAGGCGATCTGTGCTGAAGACGATACAATTTTGAAGGCACTGATGGTCAGATTTACAAGGGAAAGGCATAGATATAAGATAGAAAAAGGCATAGAAAAATATTGAACTTTATTAATATCCTCCCATCAAAAAAAATGACCAAGAAAATATCAGCAACTACTGGCCTACATGCCTATTCTCTCTTGAATACAAAATATTTGTTAGGGTCATTGATATGCTAAATGAAAGCATCCTTGAGGAGGTATAACAGGGGTCTGAGAACTGACTGTCTTTCTGGAATTTGTAGTTCAGAGGGACAAGCATCCCCTCTTACACCTGAGAATGATTTGGAACTAGTACAATCTTTGAACCAGAAAATATATTTTAATCACACCTGAGAGTTCTCAAAGAGATTCACATAGTCTAAAAGACACAGAGCAAGAGAAAGAAATGATGACTACAAGAGGTAAGGAGAAGCATCATCCCCAAGCCCTCCCAAGATTTAATTAGCTGAGCTAGAAAGACTCATTGGCACAGGGGTCAATAGGCAAAAAGTAAAACCATAATGAGGACTGAATTGCAACAGAGAAAAGAGATTAGGAAGGGTTGTCTGGCTCCTAGAAACATTTTGGAGCAGAAGAATTGGGCCGATGCTGTGAATTGTGCCCACCTCCTCAAGATTGGAGGAAGTCCCTTAAAAAGGGTCTACTCTTTTCCTCAATCCCCCACCCTGCCTATCCAGGAACAGAGATAACATACTCTGCTCCCCCTTTTTTTTTTTAGCTAAATGCTTCCTGGATCCTGACTGCTTGCTTACACTTAAAAAGTCAGAGGTTAACTAGAGATGAATAAAAATTTAATTTAGGACTGACAGCCAAACCTCCGTCTGAATGTTGGGAATTTTCCCAACTGGGGGCTCCAAGCTGTCATAATTGTATCAACAACTTTTTATCTGATATAAACTCCATAACAAAGAGAAAGAGACCACATGACCTGAGGGCAATTATAATGTCCCTAGCCTAAAAAAAGAAATTGTTATTATAATGTGCTGTGACCAACTATATCTTCAGAAAGGAAAGGAATAGATAGAAAAGGGAAATGACCAGATAAAAGATAATACTCTAAACCCATTCCAAGGGATTTCCTATTTCCTGAAAAGATCTAGAGAGGATTCAGTTCTACCCTTACCCAGCAAGGAGAAGAGAGCAGAAAGAATTGAGTACTAGCAGGCCAACTACACACTCCACAGTGACACCCACTGGTGTTACAAAGGTATTAGTAGGGAATAAATAGAAATTTGAAAACAATATTCAACAATAGACCACATTTAACCATCTCATAATTGACTGAAAGATGTAAAGTATATAAAATCCCATTGTGTTTATGGCCTACTGATTACAAAAAAAAAAATTCAATGCAGTAGAACACAATGCTGCCTTATAGTATGCTCTTTTACAACAAAGTGTCTTCTATCCATAGATCAAGATTATTCAAGATTTCTTGGAAGGTGAAACAACAAAAAATAACCCCGTTCAATGATGCTCTGAAATAAACATCAGGTGAGGCATAAAACTGGGATTTGGATACTCCCTAAAAATATTAGACACTGTGATGGAGGCGATCAATCATAGCCAGGTCAGCCACAGATGCCCTCCCCACCAAAGTGACCAAGAAAACATCCACTTTTGGCCAATCTGCCTATTTTCTCTTCTATACAAAATATTTATTCGAATCATCTATATGTAAAATGAGAGCATCCTTGAGGAGGGGTAAGAGAGTCTTGACTCTTAGAATTCAAATCTTGTTGGTTTTGGTAATTAAACAAGGGTACAGATTAGTCTCATGGAGATGTCATAGGAATGAGAAAGTAAGCACATTGAGACCAGGTCTATCAGGAATGTTTACTTTCTTCCGAGATAAAGAACATTTGAGAAGAGCAAGCTGTTAGTGAATACAGGATGAATTGATCATAATTTCCTCCAAATACTACTTTAGATGGATTACTAGATGATATCTGTATTGCGTGCTCAAGCTTCAGGAGGTAATAGAGCTTCCTGGAAGAGGGCCCTCTAGAGCAGCGGTTCTCAACCTGTGGGTTATGTTCAATTTAAATTCATCCTGCATATCAGATGTTTACATTACAATTCATAACAGTAGCAAAATTACAGTTATGAAGTAGCAATGAAAATAATTTTATGGTTGGGGGTCACTACAACATGAGGAACTGTATTAAAGGGTCACGACATTAGGAAGGTTGAGAACCACTGCTCTAGAGAGGTTTACCTGTTACATCCATAGAGGAAAGACCAAATGAATGAAGAATGTCTATCCTCGGATTTTAACATGCATCTAGAAGATATCTTATAGAGTTTGTCCCACAGTAGGGTTATGTGTGTGTGTGTGTGTGTGTGTGTGTGTGTGTGTATGAGAGAGAGAGAGAGAGAGAGAGAGAGAGAGAGAGAGAGAGAGAGAGAGAATAAGCAGGCGAGATTGTTTATTGTTTTTGGGAAATTCCAAAGCACCTTTGTTGACTCCAAGCTTCCCATTACATCAAAGACCCATTTTTCAACACTAACACTTTACTGATGTTGCTAGGCAGCAAGACCTAGAAAATAACTGTTTCTGGAAGAATTAAAGACGAGCATCACACAAAGGGGAATGGACAGGTGCATGGTAAGAGTGATCAGGCAGCAACATATAACCAATTAGAAACTCTGAAGAACAAGAGTAAAGGATGTTATCAAAAAAGTGTATGACAGAAAGAGAAGACAGACTGATCACATGGTATGAGCAAGGGATAACAGGTGGAAAGCTACAGTCCTACAGTGGTATCTTCATAATGTCAGGAGAAAGTGAGGAAGACCTGCAACTCTGTTTTATATCTTGTCCAATATTAATAAGAATATCATTGAGCAGTTCTCTCTGTGGTTGCATGTCAAAGAATCTTTCATGATCTTAACATACACATGGAAGATACATTTTGCTGGAACCTTTAAAACTGTGTTTTATTCTGTGAGGTCAAATGTTTTGGGTTATTGTGGAGTTTGAGTTTTTCTGTTTTGGGTAATTAAACAGGTGTACAGATTGGTTTTATAGAGATGTTGTAGGAATGAGAAAGTAAGCATATGGATCAGTAGTTATCAATGACCCTCCCCCTGAATTAATTTATGTGTTAATATTTCATCACTTTCTTTCTAATAATTTGGTGTCTTCTCTATGCATAGAAAAAGAAAGTATATATACAACTATATATATGCATATAGTATATACCAGGTACTATACTAAGGCGCAAAGAAAGGCAAAAACAGACCCCAGTCTCCAGGAGCTCACAGTTTAATTGGGGAGACAAAACAAATAACTATGTACAGAGAAGATGTGTGTGTGTGTGTGTGTGTGTGTGTGTATGTGTGTGTGTGATAAACTGGGGTTATCTCAGAGGGAATGCACTAGAATTAAGGAAGATTATTGGAGAAGGTGAGACTTTATTTGAGACTTTAAGGAATCCAAGGAAGAAAAGAAGGAGATTGTTCCAGATATGAAGGGTAGCCAGTGGAAACAATGGTAATCTAATAGTGTTGGAGGAGATAGGTGTCAATGAATCTCAGAGTATGTAGAGGGGAGTAAATTATAAGAAGAACAAAAGGTAGAAAGGGTCCAGGTTACAAAGGGCTTTTGAAAGTCAAAGAGAGGATTTTATATTTGGTCCTGAAGGTTATAGGAAGTTGCTGAAGTTTACTAAATGGTGTGTGTGTGTGTGTGTGTGTGTGTGTGTGTGTGTGTGTGTGTGAGAGAGAGAGAGAGAGAGAGAGAGAGAGAGAGACAGAGAGAGAGACAGAGAGAGAGAGAGAGAGAGACAGAGAGACAGAGAGACACAGAGAGACACAGAGAGACAGAGAGACAGAGAGACAGACAGAGACAGACAGAGACAGACAGAGAGAGAGACAGAGAGAGAGAGACAGAGACAGAGAGACAGAGTGAGAAAGAGAAAGAGACACAGAGAGAGAAACAGACAGAGACAGACAGACAGAGACAGACAGACAGACAGAGACAGAGAGAGAGACAGAGAGAAACAGAGAGAGAGAGAGAGAGAGAGATCTGCATTTTAGGAAGATCAATTTGACAGCTGAGCAAAGGAAGGATTGGAGTGAGGAGAGACTTGAGGTGAGAAGACCAATCAGCAGGTTATTGCAATAGTCTAGACAAGACTATGCATCAGTGTGGTGGCAGTATCAAAGGAGAAAAGGGGGCATATATGAGAGATGTTATGAAGGTAAAAATCAACCAAACTTGCCAAAAGATTGAATATGAGGAGTAAGAAAGAATGAGGAGTCAAAGATGATACATAGATTTCAAGCCTGAATGACTGGGAGAATGGTGGTACCCTGGAAAATAGTAGGGAAGTTAGGAAGAGGTGGAAATGGTTTAGGGAAGATAATGAGTTCAGTTTTGGACATGTTGAATTGCACATGTCCGTGGGACACTCAATTTGAGATGTCTAGAAGGCAATTGGAGATTCGATGTTAGAGGTCTAGAAAGAGGTTAGGGCTGGATGAGTAGATCTGAGAGTCATCTTAACGAGATGATTGAAACCACAGGAGCTGATGAGATCATCAAGTAAAATAGTGAGAAGAAAGAAGAGAAAAGAGAAGGGAAGGGAAAAGAAAGGAAGGGAAGAGAAAAGGAGAATTAAGAGAAGGGGAGAAAAGGTGAGGAGAGAAGAATAGAGGAGTGGTGAAGACCCAAGACAGAACCTTGGAGGATCCCTATTAGAAGGCATAACCTGGAAGAAGATCTAGCAAAGAAGAGAGAGGAGTGATCAGTCAGGAGAAAAACCAGGAGAAAGCAGTGTCACAAAAACCTAGAGAGAAGTAAGTATCAAAGAGAAGAGAGTGATTGATTGTGTCAAAGGATTCAAAGAGGTTGAGAAGGATGAGTATTGAGCAAAAGGACACTAGACTTGCCAATTAAAAGACCACTACTAACTTTGAAGAGAATAGTTTTAGTTGAATGATGATGTTGAAAGCCAGACTGCAAAGAGTTAAGAAGAGAGTGAGAGGAAAGATAATATGGACACCTATTTTACATGGCCTTTTCAAGGAGTTTAGTCATCAAAGGGAGGATAACAGGAGCTATCAGGGACAGAAGGGATCATTTGAGAGCTTTTTGAGGGTGGGTAAGAAATGGGCATGTTTGTAGGCAGTAGGACAGCAAACAGTAGATGGAGTGTTTTATGATAAGTGAGAGAGTAGAGATGATAGAGGAGCCAATCTGCTGGAAAAGCCAGGATGGAATAGAATCACTTGCACATGTAGAAGGGTTATCTTTGGCAATGAGAAAGCTACCTCTTCATGTAAACCAGAGGAAAATGAGGAGACGGTGACAGAAGGCATGTGAGTGACATGAAATAAGGAATATTTCAGAAGACAGAGCTCTTAGTGAATACAGGATGAATTGGACAATTTTTTCCCCCTAATAGCAACATTAAAGGTTTTGGGGTTTTATAGTTTGTTTGTTTTAATGTTGAAGGCTAGGTGGTATAGTAGTTAGAACCTTGGCCTTAAATCAGGAAGATCTGAGTTTGTCTCCTTCCTTAGAAATTTATTAACTGCATGACCTTGGACAAGTCACTTGACTTCTCTCACCTCAATATTTTCATCTGTGAAATTGAGATTATAACAATGATAATAGCTTCTACTCAGAGTTGTTGCAAGGATGAAATGAAATATGTGTAAAGCCCTTTGAAAACCTTAAAGGGCTCTACAAATGCTAGCTTTTGTTATCGTTTTCATTTTAAATAGTTGTTAATGCAAATTTAATTGGTTTTGTTAGTGTTTATTATTGTTGTATCCAACTCTCCATGACCCCATTTGGGGTTCACTTGGCAGAGATATTGGAGCACTCTGCAATTTCCCTCTCCAGCTCATTTTACAAATGAGGAAACTGAGGCAAACTATGTTAAGTTTCTTGCCCAGGGTCACACAGCAAGTTAGTGTCTGAGGCTGGATTTGAACTCAGGTCTTCCTGACTCTATCCACTACTACTTTAACTGATATTGTTTGTTAAAGTTAAGCTTAATGCCACCCACTTAGAAAAGAAACAATGAGTATTTGCTACTAAGCTTCCAGTTGCATATGTGTCTACCTTTCCCTGACATATGTTTCTAATAACTAGCAATCTTACTGCAAGTCAACCTCTTTAAGCTCCCTTGCATGGGCACTCATGAGCCTTCTACACAGTTTTCCTTTGTCTGTGAAGGTGTCAGCCAAGAGTTTTTGATTTCTTCCCTAAGCTTAGATGCAATTGTTTTTCTGGGTCATTCTCTCATCTTCACAGAAGACTAGATTTTCATCATGCCTATTTCTCCCAGGCTCAATGTTTTATAAGGAGTCCTTTAAACTTTCTCTGATTTTCCAAGTCTAGCTTCACACCCAAACAACTAACCCTCATTCCCCATTTTAGGACCACATTCTGCCTAACAGATGAAAAGAAAGAGGAAAATTGAAACTCAATTAAGATATCCCCAATGTCAACAAAAACACTTACATTGGTGTCTAATCACCCATGTAATTACCAAATCTAGGTTTTCTGAAACATGTGCTATTGTCTAACTAATCCAGGCATGTGCGCTAATCTAATTTTAAGCAGTATAGTATTGATAAATGTTAGGAAGTGAAAATCAAGTCAAAACTTGTCTAAAACAGCTGCAACAGATCCCATATACTGCGAAAATAGCAAGGGCTAGAACTGCCTTTAAGCAGTGGCTATGGGAGGGCCAAGGAAGTGAGAGCCCTGAAGGCTAATTATTGGAGTCCTTTCAAATGTTACCTGGTGTGTGGTCTCTTACCAGTGGAAGATTTGACATCAGGATGACTTTTCAAAGATCTGAAATAAAATAGAGGCTTTCCTCCTTAAACTGGAGTATTAAGAATGCTATGAAAGATTTCTGAAGAGGATATTTTTAGTTTTATTGCTCCTAAAATTGTTACTTTACAGTTTTTATTGAGTTTGGTAGTATTGTATATTATGTTTCTGATTACTCTTTTGTTCTCAAAGCTAATTACTGTTCAGGTGGGATTTTTTTAAAGTAATCTCATTTAGGTGATAAGAGCACATTAGATTGAATTAGTTGTCAGTATAGTTACAGTCTACTAATTCAGCAGAGATTAATTAGTCATAAAATTTTATAAAATAAAATGTTTATAATATATAATTATATAAGATGTATATAAATATATAATATACATAATTTTAAATAAAATTATAAAAATAAACTAGAAAATTAACTATTTAGAACAGGGAAAGACCTTAGGGTAGCCTTTTCTCTTCACCAAAGTCAAACTTCCCATATGTAAACTTGTTTCTTCAGCAGTTTACTCCTACTGTCACATCCTTACACGCTAATATTCAATCTCTGCTTACAAACATGCCCAAATCTCACCCCATCCTTAAAAAAAAAAATCCTCACTAGAACTACTATTCCCAGGAGCTATCATCCTATGTCTCTCCTCCCTTTCTCAGCCAAACTTCTTGAGAAAGTCCTCTCCATTGGATCTCCCACTTCCTCTCTTCTCAATCTCTTTTTAACCCTCTCCATTGTCTTCTGGCCTCATTACTAAGTTGAAAATCACAATCTCCAAAGTTACCAGTGATCTCTTAAATGCCAACTTTTCTCTATCCCCATGCTTCTTGACCTTTCTATAGCCATGACCTCCACTTTGGACCACTCTTTCCTTCTAGGTACTCTTTCTTCTTTAGGTTTTCATGTTACAGCTCACCTATTATGTCCAACCATGCTAGTTTTCTTTGGTTTCCTTTTATAGAATTAAAGATTTGGAGCTAGAAGGAAACCTTTGAACCACCAAGTCCAATCCTCTCATTTTAAAAATGAGGAAACTGAGACCAGAGTTAAATGACTAATATGTATCTAAGTCAGAATTTGAACTCAGTCTCTTGTCTCTAAGTCCAAAACTCTACCCACTGCACCACTCTACCCTAGCTGACTATGATCTTTTGCTAAATTATCATCCGATGTCATGTTTACTAATTGTGAGTGTCACCCCAAGATTCTGTCATAGCCCTTTTCTTTTTCTCTCTGTACACTGACTTGGTATACTTGGAAACTACCATACACTCAATTATCATCTCCTGTGCAGATGACTTGTTCACTTTTTTCAATTGTCTCCCATTTGGGGTTTTCTTAGCAAAGATAATTGGAGTGATTTTTCATTTCCTACTCCAGCTCATTTTTACAGATGAGGAACTAAGAGAAATAAGGTTACATGACTCACTCAGAGTCACATGGCTAGTAAGTGTCTGAGGCCAGATTTGAATTCATGAAGATGAATCTTCCTGATTCCAATATCAGTGCTTTGTCCCCTGTGCTACCTAGTTGATGACTACCAGATATTTATAACTAGCCCAGTTTCTCTCCTCAGCTTCAGTCCTGTCTCATAAATCAATTATTAGCCATTTCTAACATTTGAAAAATGAGACAATTGTTACAATTGTTCTTAAGACCTACAGCTGCTGAAGCCTCCCACAAAGTCCCTCTTCCTCCAAACCTTGTCACGTCCAAACATCTGCCTCAAAAACAAAAATTGAACTAGGCAATTTCACTTTTTGATGCAAATGAGCCAAAAAGTCACCCAAAACTCTGTGTTTATAGCCTCTGCTACATTCTCAGACAGATGGGAATAGTGGGGGAAATGCTGGACCAAGAGTCTGGAAGCCTCGTTTTGAGTTCCAGTTATTCCACTGGCTACTTAATGACTTTGGACAAGTCATATTCCTTCTCTGAATCTCAATTTCATCATCAGTCAAGCTGGTTCCTCAGTTCCTATACAACTCTAAGACTCTGATCCTATGTTTTCATGTCCCCTGTAGGACACTACTCCCAATATGAGAACACTTATTCTATGTCACCAGCCTTGAGACAAAGAGTGAAAGTCCTTCACCTCTTGAGCTTGCTTCTCCCATCTGCAACCACCAGAATTTGAAGGCTGCCCTTTTAAATGTACATTCCAGACAAATCCATGCCATTATAATAACATCTCAGGAGACTTGGAAGTTGTAATGTTAATGGGATTTAAGATCTTCCCCAGTCATTAATGGGCCTCAGGTGGAGTCCATTAAGGAAAGTTACTTAGGGGAAGCTTGCTTGTAGGAAGGCTTTCACACCTTTCACTAATTTCTAATTAGCTACTGAGTCAGGAGGGTTGTGATGCCTTCTGGCTCTGAGAATTGTATATACACTCTGAGTTGGTATTTTGCTTTGGGGGCTCGATTATGAGAAAGATCTTGTGATTCCCTGGTCTAGATTCTTAGTGGCTGTATGTTCAAAGCTTCCCGACTGTTCAGATGTAAAGGCTCCCTTGATCCAGAGATATATGTAAAGTGTATAGTTGATTCAGGCAGTCAGAGCCCTATCTGTTGGTCTTTATTTCTCTGCTTGTATTTTCTCTGAAGTTCAGGGTGCTGTCTTTTCCCCTGAACTAGTGAATATAATTTTAAAAGATTGTTGACCCCCTTATACAGTTATCTTTCCTGGTAAAGCAGATCTAAGAACCTGTACTAGCAGCCATCTTGGGTATGCCTGTGTGGTTGCCACTACAGAAACTCAATATACACAGCAAATCACTTAGTCAGTCAGTACCTTACTGTAATTTGGAAACACTGCAATCTACCAGTCTCCAATATGGTGCCCAAATTAGCTAAGTGACATTTTGGGTGACATTTCCCCAGTTCACAAAGAATTCCAAATCAAATCCCTCACTTGGAGGGACTTTACCCAGTTCTAAATCTGCCAATTTAGAGATGTACAATGAGAGTCTGGTCTTTGAGGGAGAAAGAGAGTTTATGGAAAGGAGTCTGTGAACCCACAAATAAACAAACATACCTCATACAGACTCCTTTCCATAAATTCTCTGTCTCCCTCAAAGGACCATGACCAAGAGCAAGGAACCCCAGATCTACTCCATCCTTGTCATTTGATAGGTTAGGTCCAGGGAGGTTCTTTTGATTTGTTCAAGGTAACAGCAATTTAGTGGTGAGGACAGAATTAAAACCAGTCTCCCAACTCCCAGCCCTACATCCTTCCCATGATGCTGTGTTTCTTCCCTGTCTATAGAAGGACAGACACCAGTTTAGAATATTCTCAAACGCAGTCTCCCTTAGCTTCAAACTAGGATGAATCCTTAGAGAAAAATAAACAAAGAGTGATCACAGGATTCATAAAATGGAGATATTTATTCATAACAATAACAAGCATTTATATAATGACACAAGATTTGCAAAATATTTTACTCTATTTCATATTAGCCTTACAACAACCATAAGAGATAGGTGCTATTATGATCATCCCCATTTCACAGATGAGGAAATTGAAGCAGAAGTTAAGTGACTTGCCCAGATTCACATAGCTAGTAAGGGTCTGGGGGCAGGATTTGAATTTGGGGCTTCCTGGATCCAGGTCTGAATGATCTCGCCATTGAACCACCTGGCTGCTTCATACTTGATTTATTAATGAGTTTTGATCTTTGACAATTTTTCTGAAGGATTTTCTTTCCCCTAAAATGTAAAAATCTGATCCAAAATACTTTGTTTTCATTCAAACAAAAGATGAATGGGTCTCAAAATGTGTCATGTTTTCTAGATATTTGGTTAATTCTATTAATTCTTGGCAAATCTGTCAAGTTAATGAGTAGCAATGCATTCATTCCTTCAGAAAAGCACAAAACCTCTGAATCAGAGGAGCCTCCCAGGCCAAGTGGCCAGTTGGAACCTAGATCCCCTCTGCAACATTACAGCAAGTGGTCACCCAAGCTTTCCAAGCCAAAGGCTCATCCATTGCCTGAAGAACTTTCTAGTAAAGAACCCATGACTGAGCAGCCCACTCCACTTTTGTATAACTTTAAATATTTAGAAGTTTTTCCCATGCATTAAAATGCTTCTGTAACTTCCTAGTGTTATTCCTAGTTCTATCCTTTGGGGTCAAGCAGACCAAGTCTACTCTCTCTAAGGCAGGTGATGCAATGGTTGAATCAAGAAGACCCAAGTTCAAATCATGTGTGTGTGTGTGTGTGTGTGTGTGTGTGTGCACACGCTCACACATGTGTGTGGCATGATTTCAGAGCCCATCACCATCTGACTAGCCTCTGGAAGCTCTCCACCCTATAAATGTCCTTCCTAGCATATGTCACCCAGAACCTACCACTATCACCCTCCTGCTTCCAGACACTATGCCTAAAATCACATTAGGTCCTTTGGCAGTCATATGACACTCTTGAGTTTGGGCCCCTTCCCATCCCTCCATCCCCACTACCTCTTACGATATAGCTACTGCCCTCAAGCTGCCTCTATAAACCCAGTTTCTGACACTGTGTCACCCAGTCAGATTTACCCATTTAATTATGGTAGAGCCATACGACATTGCATTTCCATTGAAGTTTTCTTACAATGCATCTATGTTCTATGTTCTAAACTGGATATATTAATTTTTTTTTTTTAGCTTTCTTAAGAACCAAGACAAGAGGAAAGAATAGTGCTTGACAGTGGAAGATTTAGAGTTTGAGAACACAGGTTCAAATCATATGCTAATTACCTTGTGTGTAGTCCTTGAGCAAGTCATTTCATTTCTCTGGGACTGTTTCCTTTCCTGTAAGAAAAGGACATTGGAATACTACAAGTAGAAGGATTCCTTCTCCCTTCCACCACAATTTTTATTTCCACTCTGACTACACTGTTCTTGGATCTCATCACTTTCTTTTGCACGGTTGCAATAGTCTCTTCACTGATGTCTTTGCTTATGAAGTTTTCCTCCCTCCTCAACCCAGGAACAAAATGAGCAATTTTCGTACCAGGGAAAGCTGGGGAGTAGGGAATAATTGATACAACAGAAGATGAGAACTTTGTTGTTCCAACCTAGTTACCACTTTTAGATTAAGCAATTGTTGCATGTTGAAAGGTCTTTTTTTTTTCATTCTAGTTCTTTGTAAATATGTTTTTCTGCTCCTTACTACTCAATAGGATGAGCTAGGTCTAGAGTTGACTCTGTGATATTGGAACAGTAACCAGGTGCATCATTGGCCTGAGTTGATGATCAGGAGACATCTATAGCTAAGGAATCATTCTGCATGCTCCCAAGAGAAACACAGAGAGAATATTTGACTTTGTACATAACTTGAATCCCCAGGAAAAAAAAAATTCGCTATGCAGTCAGCCAGTACCCATGCATTTATTGAAGTCCTACTATGTGCAGAATCCTGTAGCAGGTGCTATAGATAATATAAAAGAAGTATCCTCTTTCTTTGGAGAGTTAAAATGATAGATAGATAGATAAAATGATAGATGAAGAGAGGCCATAAACATGTGCAAAGACATGCTTTAGGGGGAGATATTGTGTGATGCTTGTGATCCACTCCAATCTATCCTCCATTCAGCCACCAAAGTGATTTTCCTAAGTGAAGGTCCAATCATGTTACTCTCCTACTCGATAAACTCCAGTGGTTCCCTATCATCTCCAGGATCAAAGACAAAGTTGTCTGTTCATCATTCAAAGTCCTTTATAACCTAGCCCCCTCCTACCTTTCCTTTCCTACCTTTCTCATACCTTACTCCCTGACATTTATTCTTCAATCCAATAACATTGACCTCCTGACCATTCCATGAATAAGATGCTCCATCCTTCAGCTCCAGGTATTTTCTCAGGTGGTTGCCAATGCCTGGAAGGCTTTCTTTCCTCATCTCTGTCTTGTGTCTTCCCTGGCTTCCTTTAGGGCCCACCCAAATCCCATCTTCTGTAAGAAACCTTTCTCAGCCCCTCAATTTTAGTGCCTTCCCTCTTTTAATTACTTCCTATGTGTCCTGTATACAGCTAGTTTGTACATATTCGTTTGTTTTTTGTCTCCCCCATTAGATGATGAGCTCCTTGAAGGCAGGTACTACCTTTTGTCTCTTCTTTTATCCCTAGCACTTAGCATGTACATAGCAGGTCCTTAAAAAATATTTATTGACTGATCAAATTCTATATCTTTGTGTTGATGGTTTCAGAAATAATTTTCTTTTTCTTTTCCTTTTCCTCCTCTTTCTCCTCCTTCTCCTCTTCTTCCTCCTCCTCTTTCGTCCTCCTCTTCCTTCTACTGAATCTTTCTTTTCCCTTCTCTCTTCCACCATGATTTTTATTTCCACTACCACTACGCTATTCCTTGACCTCATCACTTCCTACTAAACCACTGCAACAGCCTCTTAACTGATCTCTTTGCTTATAAAGTTTCCCTGCCTCTCAACCCCATCCTACAAGCCCCTGATAGATAAATTATGCCGAAGAACCTTTTTCATCACATGAATCCCTAACTAAAAATCTTGCAGAGCTCCACACTGTCTAGAGCAGGAGTTCTCAACCTGGATCCTAGGGCCCCAGGGTTACTGAAAGGGTTTGTGAATAGATTTCAGGAGATCTGTTAATTTTAAAAATATACATTTTAATAGCTAATTCAATATAATTTGTTTTGTTTCCAATCCTAATTACTTTATTTTATATATTTAAAAACTTTATTCCAAAGAGGATCCATAGGTTTCATCAGACTGCCAAAAGGGTCCATGACACAAAATAGGTTAAAAACTCCTGTCCTAGAAGTGTGTTCAAATTGCTTAGCCTGGAATTCAAGATTTCCTACCTTTCCAGTTTTATTTCATACTACTCCTCTACATGAATCAGTTACTAACCAAACTAGAAAGTCTGTCCTTGCTGTTCTCTGATCATAACTTTGCATTCCTTCTATCTTATTTTGGTCAGGATTGGAATGTCCTTGTCCCCTCTTCTCTACCTAACTAAACTGTGCCCTTCCTATATCATCCATTTGGAATTTACCATATCTTGCCTGATGGTGATAGTGTTTGGTTCTTTTATTTGTTTGTTTAAACATATAAATGTCTCATTCATCCACTAGCTAGACTGTAAGCACCTCAAGGATGGGAACTTGTTCTTATCCTTTTCTGTAGTAACTGTGACAAATATATTTTTAATCAATTGCTAACAGAGGCAGGACCAGCGGAAAGAACAGCGATTCCGAAGTCCAAGAGTTCAGAGTTTGAATTCATGCTTATGCTCCATACTACTCCTATGGCCTTGGACAGGTCACTTACAATCTCTGTGCCCCAGTTCCCTCTTTTGTGGGCTCTTTAAGATCTTTGATTCCTAACCTGGGATCTCCTAACACCTCCTGTCAGATCCTAACGCTAACCCTCCTGGCAGACTCCTAATTCTATCCTTCAATTAAAAGCCATAACTCTAACTTCCAAGAATCCATAAAGAGATTTCAGGGGGGTCTGTGAACTTGGATAGAAAAAAGAAAATTGCATCTTTATTTTTTAACTGCTTAATTTTTTTTTTATTTTTTAGTAAATATATTTTTCCAATTACATGTAAAAACAATTTATAACATTCATTTTTTAAAAATTGAGTTCAAAATTTTCTCCCTTCCTAAAATAGTAAGCAATTTGTTACAGGTTATATAAAATCACATCTTTCTTTTCACTAATCTCTTACTGAAATTTAGAATCTCTTTCAAATATGAATACCACAACTGCTGTTCAGAGAAAGAGTCTATAGGCTTAACCAGACTGCCAAAGGGGTCTATGGCACACAAAAGGTTAACAACCCCAGTTAGGATGATCTCTTTCACCTCCAAATCCTATGAGGAGCAAAGCTGAGCACTCCCTACTTGATAACTTCATTTCCTAGACTTTGGTCCTTCATGTTATCAGGTCCTATCATATTCTCAACTTCTTCCAAAATTGCATAGCATCCATCACCTTCTGCCTAAGGATGGTGTGTATGTCACTTTAAGACCAGCCTGTTGCTTTCCAAGTAACAGGGGCTGCTTCCCCACCCTCCTTCCACTGTACCTCTGCTTTTCACTGAGCTGAGCAGCTGAAATAAGAAATGCAGCCAATTAAGAGG
Organism: Pseudochirops cupreus; assembly: GCA_028627135.1. Classification (NCBI taxonomy): domain Eukaryota; kingdom Metazoa; phylum Chordata; class Mammalia; order Diprotodontia; family Pseudocheiridae; genus Pseudochirops; species Pseudochirops cupreus. The sequence goes on from CM053582.1 coordinate 502,842,863, forward strand.
AAGCCAAGGGCCCCCAACTAGCTCCTTTTATGACCATCCCTCCAGTGGGCATTCCACAAGGTCTGGGGGTTGGGAGGGTGGAGATGAATACTGGAAGATGTACCATGAGAGCAGATTCCTTGGGCCTCTGGCTCATGGGATGGGGGGAGGGGTGGTGTCAGTGATGTAGGCCATCCACTACCCTGAGGAAGGGAGCCATAGTAGTGCTGGGTGGCTCTGCCACCCAGAAGTAGCTTAAAGCCAAATTCCTGGGGAGTGGGCTGCTCCCCACTACTTAATACAACCAATATTACTGCAGACCTTTTAAAAGCTCTAGATCTCATGGAAGGAATTTCCATTTTCCATTTCAGTTTGAGAAAGGCTAGGGAAAGAACCTACCAGCCCCTAGGTTCAGATTAGATTGAGGCCCAGTAGGCAAATCATCCAAACTATATTTGGTTTTACATTTTCCCAGTGGGGAGATATAGCAGGACACAGCATCTCAATGCTTTCCTGCTCTGGGCGTGTGGGGTGGCATGGGGTGGTTTGTAAGCAAAGAGCCCTGTGTCTGCCCAGAACCCCCTTCAACTTAATGGATTGAGCGTCTAGGCTTGTCAACTGAGCAGGGAGGCAGCCTCCAGGTCTAGGGGTAAGGTGCCATGATGAAGTGAATTACCAGGCATAGAAAGAGACCAAAGAATCAGTTGCCAGAATTCTGGCAATAAGAATTGGACTACTGAATTGACCGGTGTTAGATGGTCATCACCAGAGTAGCTGCATGTTCTCCCTCCACCTCCACCTCCCCTGGGCTCTTTAGAGTCCAGTATCTCTCCAATGAGAGGGAAGAGATATGCATTCGTATTGTGCCTATTGCATGCCAGTCACTGTAAATCCTTTTTACAAATATCTCATTTGATCTTCATAACAATCCTATGAGGTAGGTAGTTGCTACTGTTATCAGTATTTTACATTTGAGGAAACTGAGGCAAACAGAGGTTAAGTGACCAAGATCACACAACTGGTAAGTCTCTGAGATCACATTTGAACTCAGACCTTTCTAACTCCAGGCCCATCACCTGGGTCTACAACACCTAGCTTCTACTCTCCCATCTCAATTAGAACAAAGGAAAATGGCTCCTCAGCAGCTCCTGAGACAGATACCCAGTGGCAATGTGAAAGAAAGGAAGATCCCTGCATTTGGATTCAGAAGATCTCAGTCTGGACTTCAGTTCTGCTACTCATCCTTCTAGCTCCCAATCTTATGATTCCATGACCCTCTCTGAGCCTCTGTTTACTCATCTATTAAAAAGGTGATGCTAATTCCTACATCTCTGACTCATGAAATTATTGTGAGATTCTAATATCTACAAAGTGCTTTTTATAAAGCTCTATATAAGTGTAAATTGTTATTGTTTTTTATAGTTAGCAAGCATCAAGAATTTCCACCTTTTCTGCCTTTGCTTTATGTCCGTTTTGTGCAACTCTGCCCCTGGGGCAACCCCCTCTTTCTGCAAATCCCTTTCTCCATGCCTTCCTCCCCATGAAAGTAGATTTGTTTTCTTTTTTAAAATGTTTTATTGATGTCTTTTGTTTTTACACTAAAGTTATTTCTGGATATAATCCTGCCCACCCACCAAATCTTCCTTAATTCCTTCCTATGACCATTCACATGTCTATTCCCCCTACTGCTCTTTCTTCATTTGCTTCCCTGCAAATACATTGAGTACCCCATCACCAGAGCAACCCCACATCTTCTCTTCTCAATATTTCTGACTTTATTTCCTTCAACTTTTATCCAATTCATGCCTAAGGCAAGGTTTGATGCGAATTACCCAAATTCTAGCAAGCTGGTTACTGGAGATGGGTCTTTTTTCCTCAGCTGGAATGTTTTGGGGAAAGAAGAAAGGGAGGAAAGGTACCTAGAATGACTTAACTAAAGGAATAAAAAGAAGAGAAAGTGAGACAGAAATACAGAGAGAGAGAGAGAGAGAGAGAGAGGGAGGGAGGGAGGAAGGAAGGAAGGAAGGAAGGAAGGAAGGAAGGAAGGAAGGAAGGGAGGGAGGGAGGAAGGAAGGAAGAAAGGGAGGGAGGGAGAGAGGAAAGAAGGGAGGGAGGGAGGGAGGAAGGAAGGAAGGAAGGAAGGAAGAGAGGAAGGAAGGAAGAAAGAAAGAGAGAGAGAAAGAAAGAAAGAAAGAAGAAACAGAGGAAGGAAGGGAGGGAGGAAGGGAGGGAGGGAGGAAGGAAGGAAGGAAGGAAGGAAGGAAGGAAGGAAGGGAGGAAGGAAAAGAAAGGATTTAAGCTGAGACTTCAGTGTGGGATGTTGATGGCTTTTCTAATTACCTAGTTCAGCTGTGAGGAATTGGCTTCTAAACTGCTGTGACTGGACCTTGGTGGAAGTCCAAGGCCACACACTTTGGTATGTGTGTTCCAGATTAAAGCTTGATGTAAGCTGCAATACCATGGCATCTCTCTCTCTCTCTCTCTCTCTCTCTCTCTCTCTCTCTCTCTCTCTCTCTCTCTCTCTCTCTCTCTCTCTCTCTCTCTCTCTCTCTCTCACACACACACACACACACACACACACACACACACACACACACACACACACACACACACGCACACGCACACACCAGCCAGTACTTGAATTATTTAGCAGAGCAGTTTGGAAAAGAAAGACTTTTAAAAAAAGTTTTATTTTTTATTTATTTTTAAGCATCCTTTTCTTTTTAAATTTTGAATTCCAAATTCTCTCCCTCCCTCTCACCCCTTCCCCATCCATTGAGAAGGCAAGCAAAATGACATCAATTATATACATGTGAAATCATCCAAAACATTTCCATACTAGCCGTCTCTCTCTCTCTTTCTCTTTCTCTCTCTCTTTCTCTCTCTCTCTCTCTCTCTCTCTCTCACACACACACACACACACACACACACACACACACACACACACACCACAGAAAATGAGAAAATTATAGTTCAATTTGCACTGAGCTCATCAGTTCTCTCTGGAGGTGGATAGCATTTTTTCATCATGAGTCCTTTGGAACTGTTGGATCATTGTATTGATCAGGGAAGCCAAGTCTTTCCTAGTTGATCATCATTACAATATTGCTGTTACTGTACACCATGATCTCCTGGTTCTTCTCACTTCACTTTGCATCAGTTCATATAGGTCTTGCCATATTTTTTTTTCTGAAAAAGAGAGACTTCTTGAAATGATACCCAAGTTTGCTGGGCCTAGAGTCAGGAACACCTGGATTTGACTAAGAAAACAAACAGAATTGTGATGCTATTTTTTTTTCCTCATGATATCTTAGACTTTGTTCAGTCAATAAGAGAATACTTTAAACTAAGAGAAAAATTATTTAATTTTCTCACTGCTGACTAGGGAGACATTTCTAAATAAGAGTAAGAATAGCAAACAAATGCTCACTTTGGAGAAATTGTTCAAATATAAACACAGTCCAGTTATAGGACAGTCATATAGCTATCTCAGAATCATAGACTGCTACATTCAGAAAGTGTATAAATCTAGTTCATATACAATCCTATGATTTAGAAATTGAATTAACACTAGATATCTCTTACTTTAAACCACCCTCCCCTCTTCTATTATAAAGAGAAAATTAAGACTTATCCAAGATCACACATGAGGGTAGCCATGTGATACAGTGTCAGGTCTGAAATCAGGAAGAACCAAGTTCAAATCTGGCCTCAAACACATACTAGCTGTGTGACCTGGGCAAGTCACTTAACCCTATTTGCCTCAGTTTCCTCATCTGTAAAATGAGCTGGAGAAGGAAATGGCAGATATCAAGAAAACCTCAAATGGTGTCACACAGGATTGGAGAGGATTGAAACAACTGAACAAAAAAGATCACACAAGTAGCTAAGTCAGTTTTCAAAGTTATGGCTCCTGACTGCAAATTTAGCGCTCTTGACATTTATCCTATGGTTGCTTCTCAACTCATTTTAGTTTGTGAATAGGAAATATGAGACACAGAAAAGTGAAACAATTTGCCTGACAACAGGCAAGGCTAGGCAAGAAGCAAGTCAACAAGAGATGGAGGAAATAAGCATTTCCAAAGTCCCTACTACATGCCAGATGCTTTCTATAAATATTTTCTATGTTAATCCTCGCAACAACCCTGTGAGGCAGATAGATGTTATTATTATTACCATTTTACAGTTGAAGAGGCTGAAGTTAACTGACTTGCCTAGGGTCAAGCAGATAGTTAGTGTCTGAGTCCAGGTCTTTCTGACTCCAAGCCCAGCATACACCATCAACTTGCCTTTACAAACAAGCATTTCTTAAACACCAACTATGTGCCAGGGACCAAGCCAAGGGCTGGGAGTCCTAATACAAGCATAAAGATAGTCTTTGTCCTCAAGGAACTTACGCTCAAATGGAAGAAGTCAAGACATAAATAAAAGGAAGGCGTAAAGGCAGATGGTGATGAAGGTAGCCAGAATGGGTCAGAGCAGAGAAAGTCTGGGAAGACAGTCTGGAATTCATCCTGGAGAGGAATGAAGACAGGGATGGCCTGGGTGGCCTCATTAAAAGGAAAGTTCTTGGAGGAACCAGAAGGAGGGTTATAAAGGGCAAAAGCTAGAGCCCTTACCCTGGAGTGAGGAGGACCTGAGTTCAAATCCAGCCTCAGACACTTGACACTTAGTAGCTGTGTGGTTGGGCAAGTCACTTAACCCAATTACCTTGCCTTCTCCACTCCAAAAAAAAAGGGTGGGGGGGACAAGAGGGCACATCCTATGTGTGAAGTCCAAAGCTAGATTGAGGCTATGAGGAGGAGACTTTTCTGGAACATTGTAGACAAAGTCCTGGAGAAGGGTCATGAGTGCAGCCTGGAGAAGAATAAAGACACACCAAGTCTCTTGACTGTCAGATTAGTGCTTTTCTTGTTAGAGCACATTGTCTCTCAGAACATGTTGTATGGTAGAGGACAGAGAATGGGTTTGGTTTTTAGATCTAGAAATTAATATGGACCACCATGGTACAGAACAAGGCCTTTCCTGCATTGGTTCTAGACAAGAAGAGAGACTTTCAAGCAATAAATGTTTCCAATTCACTAATTATCAGAAAATATACAGAGATGGGATTTGCTAAAAGGCTATTCTCTGGTCATACGTCCAATTCATCTACCATACCATTGGTTTCTACCATCTTCACATTTCTTGTTGAGATTTTCTCAGTGTTTTGTTGTTGTTGTTGCTGTTGTTGTTGTTTTGAAGAGGGAAGACAAATCAATTGAGGTTAAATGATTTGTCCAAGGTCACACCTTTATTAAGTGTTAAGTGTCTGAGCTGGGATTTGAATTCAGGTCCTTCTAACTCCAGGGCCGGTGCTCTACTCACTGTGATACCTAGCTATCCCAAGACACTCTTTCTTTTTTCCAATCCAAGGCCAGCACTGGTCTTACCCCAAGATCAGTGTTTCTCAACCTTCCTAATGCCACAACTCTTTAATACAGTTCCTCATGTTGTGGTGACCCCCAATGATAAAATTATTTTTGTTTCTACTTCATAACTGTAATTTTGCTACTATTATGAATTGTAATGTAAATATCTGATATGCAGGACGTATTTTCATTGTTACAAATTGAACATAACCTACAGTTCGAGAGCTGCTGCCCAAGATGAAGCTTTCTGCTCCAAGAAAGGTTTGCATTTTAGTACCTTTCAGAAAAACTACAGAAGCTTCTCTTCCTCCACCCCTCCTGCCACTGCAAAGTGAGGGCACAGGTGATTGAACTGCAACAGAGTTTACTAGAAAATTTGTATCTCAGTTTCATATATGAAGATTCCTTCTCTGTAGTATGAGACAATAGCCTCCGTCACTTTAATAAATGAAAATCATTCAGGTGAAAAGACTTGCAAAAGTGGATGCAGTGATTCCATGGCACTTTCCAGTATAAAAAGCAACTTCATACATCACCTTATTAGATTCTTACAAAAATCTTGTGGTGAGTGGATATATAGCCTCAATTTACAAGTGAGGAAATAGAGGCCCAGACAAGTTGTGGGTCTTGGTTAAACTTCACAGGTAAGAACCACAGGGCCTGAACTGAACTCATACTCTTTCCTTCTGTTTTGAGTCCAGAGTTCCATCTACAATCCTCTAAATAGGAACTGAGATTTAGATCTAGAAGCAATTGCAGGTGACATCTGGTTCAAATTCCTCATTTTATAAGTGAAGACCTAAGACCCGGAGTGGTTAAATCACTTCCCCACAGTCACACAGGGAGTTAGAAGCAGAAGCAGGATTCTGATCCTCTAACTCCAAGCCCAGTCCCCTTTCTACTGTACTGTGGAAAGTGCAACCATCCCCTCCCTGAACTTGGGTAATTTGGGGCAAGTCACTCTCTGGGTCTCAGTTTCATCATCTGTCAAATTAGAATTCTGAATATAATCATCTCTAAGATTTCTTTAAGGTCTAAATCACAGGACACAGAAACCGGAAGTGCACTGTTTGTGGAGAGTTTGCCACTCCTCCTAGGTATGCCCTCATTGAGCTCCGAGTCTAAGCAAGCGCTCCCTTTCACTTTTGGGGGCAATCTCCAGCATCTTTTCCCATTATATGGTTTTTGAGGATGGGAATGTGAAGAAAAGGAAGACTAGAATGACATGGTCATCCAGAAAAAGAAGAAAAGGGGCTTGTTGAGAAGAAGCAATAGTTATATATATTATATATATATATGTATATATATATACACCCACCCACCCACATATATACATACATACATATATGTATATATATATGTGTGTGTATATATATATATATATATATATATATATATATATATATATATATATATATATATATATATATATATATACATATATAGTGATAAGATGCCAATGAAGGAAAACAGTCTTCATACCCAATTCGGTGAAAGGAGAACAAAACTGAATAATCCAAAAGCACTGGAAGCAAACAATTACAACAGGTTTCACAGGACTGAGACATGGAAGACACCTTGGAGACCATCTATCATGGGTGAGGAAACGGGCTCGGGTCTCAAGGCCAGTTGTGGCCTTCTAGGTCCTTGGGTGCAGCCTTTTGCCTGAGTCCAAGTTTTACAGACTAAATCCTTTTATTAAGGGGATTTGTTCTGGGAAGTTTGAATTTAAAGGGCCACACCTGAGGACCTAGAGGGCCACATGTGGCCTCGAGGCCACAAATTCCCCACCCCTGATTCTAATGGAAGGATCTCATTTTACATTTGAGCAAATTGAAGCCCACAGAGAGGGGAAGTAAGTGCCTTGCCCTAAATTTCAGGTCTAGTCAAGATAGAACTACCTCCTATAAACACAAGCCTTCCCACTTTCAGTGCAGGACTCTTTCCGAAGGACTGTCCACAAAAAGCAGGAGGGTGTAAAAGAGAGTGGTGTCAGCTGACATTATCTGTTGCCTTGGCAGAGTACCAGCACAGGGTGTCCGGGACCGACAATTCGGTCTGAAAAGTAGTCTTCCTTGAACTCTGAGGAAGGAAGATGAGAAATTCCCTGTAAGCAGATTACTCCTGAACCCTTTCTCGTCTCTCCCAGCTGCCTTAGCACGCCAGGACTCCAGCACTCAATCAACTAGGCTGGGTATAAACTGGTAACTCTGTCTGAACCCACAACGTTTTCTTTTTAAGGTTTTCCAGGTGCAGTTTCCTTGAAGTTTCCTGTCACACTCTTATTTCCGCGTGAGTACACACACACACACACACACACACACACACACACACGTCCTCAAGCCCAAAGATGCTGGTTGTTTATTTTCCTTTTTTCTCTTGTGTTTGCTTTTATGCAACTTAGGTGTCCCTTTGTTCAGGAGGGGAACAGGGAGTTCTTTTAAAACACACTGCTCCCACGAGAGTGTTCTCCCTGACCCTCACTTGGCACCCCCTCGCCATCCACTCAGAGAAAGGGGCAGACGCCACCCGCGGCCGCTGCGCTTCCCTTCTCGTTCAACTTGGCGAGTTCGAAACACTGGTCAGAGGCCTCGAACGCCAAGACGCTTCGCTGGAAACGCTGGGCTCCCCTAGGAGGGTGCGGGGGGCAGTTGCTAAAATTAAATGAATTGTCTGTAAATGTTTTTTAATTAAAATGTGATTTTTTTTTCCCCCTTAGAAGAGGCTCTTTAAGAACAATTACGCTCTCTAAGTGGCGGGGAGAAGAGCTCCCCGCGGCTCTTCCCCAAAGCCAAAGTGGGAGGAGAGGTTCTCTGGGGAAGAGAGAGGGATGGGAGGAGAGGGGAGGGGGTGTACAGAGTCCTGGGAGAGGTGAAGTAATTGGGAGGGCGGTAGAAGACCACATTGGAAAGGGTAAGCGGGTTAGTAGGTATAATGATGTGTCATTCTCTTTAGGAACAAGAAATGATTGTGGGGGGTGGGGGGAAGGAAAGGACAGTGAGAGAGAGAGAGAGAGAGAGAGAGAGAGAGAGAGAGAGAGAGAGAGAGAGAGAGAGAGAGAGAGAGAGGAAACCGAGGTTTAGGGAGGCCTAGCCTGGTTTCCTGTGGAGGAAGCTGGGCTTGTTTTCGGGACCCAGGGGCTTTTGCATTCTGTTTTCTTTTGTTATGATAAAATTCTTCCACCCCCTGCTGGGCTCCTCTCTTCCCTCCCCCCCCTTCCGACCCCACCCGTACCTCCAGCCCAAGAGTTTAGGAAACTACACTCATCCCCAGGCCAAGCCCACCCGGCCACAAACCGAGGCGGTGGAAGCTGGATAACAAGAGCCAGAGAGAGAGGAGGTGGAGGGAGACAGCTTGGGTGGGATGAAGGAAGCTGCATAGGCTCCCGAAAGGGTGAGAAGCGCGATTGTAGTTGGTCAATTTAAAAGGTAGGATTCAAAATAGGGGAGTAGAAAACAAATCGATGTGGCGCTAAACCGTTAACTCGGCCAAAACGCCTGCACAATTCACGTCACGGGATCTCCCTTCCACGCAGCCCCGTCGCCTGATTTCTCATGGCACGTGGATGCCTTTGGCTACAGTAGATCTACTGAAGATCAGTGAGAAAGTGTGGGCGGGGCTGCCAAAGGGGTCTCGATGCCCCTCCCCACCCATCGCCCATTCTTCTTTCCTAACCTCTACTCCCAGACCACGTCAGCTGACCCAAACGTCCAGGAGCCCACCCTCCTGGCTATCTTCGCTAGCAACCAGATAGACTCAGGAAAGAGAATCACTTACCCTCACCTATGCAGCATCATTCACCCGCATATACACTCCTCAGCCCTTCCCCGCCAGTGGTTCAGGATAAAGGCGGTTTGGGTTTGTTTTTGCTTCTGTTTTGTTTTTTCATTTGTTTTTAAACGTTCACTGAGTGTGTGGTTTTGGATACGAGTATATGGCAGTTCACGGGCTCAAGAACCACGGATGGGGTAGCGGATGGACTCCCAGTTTAGGAGTTAGTGAGACCCACGTTCAAGTGTTGTCCCTATCATCTACTGACCTTGTGGCCCTGGACACCTTACTTATCCAACTCTCTTAAGACTTTAAATTGCCCAATAGTTACGAGTCTGCCCTGGTGGTCCGTTCCCTCACGGAGAATTGCTACAACCAACTAATAAATTCAGAAGTTCGAACCAGCTCTCCCTACCCTTGTGTGCCTGCGTTAGTATACATATACTGCTTTAGTGCCTAGGGGCGGAGAGAGTGAGGTGGAAGATGCTGGACTGAGGACCGTGAGGAGACGAGTCTTCCCTCCCTGAAGTGCCCATTAGCATCATCCTCAGACTTTTCCTGAGTCTCCTATGCTCAAGCCATAGATGGGGGAAGGGAGTTGGGAAGAGAAGAGCAGGGCAGAAGGGAGTCATCCAAATCTGTGGCCAAGCTGCCCCAGCAGCCAGGAGCTCAGGAAGACCCTAGCCAAGTTCCTGCTTGCTCCAAGTAAGCTCAAAGAAGTAGTTTACTTCTAATCGGTGGACTTGGGCTAATGGATATTGAAACCCCCTTCCCGAGCTCTCGGCTTTCCGTTTGTGATACTGGCATTCAAGATACCGTAGATGTTCTAAGAGCTGAAAAGTCCCCATGTTTTGCGGGAAACTAACATCCAACGAGATATTCCATCTCTGTCCCTCGGTCTCTGGAGTTTTCAGGACACAAACAAACTCGAAAGGAAAGAGAACCTTGCCTCTAGGCCTGTTCTGGGCCAAATTGTTAAAGAAAGTTAAATTCAAACTGCACCTTAGGCAAAAGAGATAACTCCAAACTGCTGTCCAAATGACAGGGAAAACTGTAGAAACGACGATTGTAGGGAGTTCTTGGGGCTGTAGGGACTTCTCGGAATCCAACCCTGTACAAATCAATTTAAACAACAACAAACAAACCTAGGATCAGAAACAGAGAGACTCAAAATCAGCTTAATTTTCCCCCGAAAGTCGAAAATCTTCCCAACGTGAATTTTCACGATAGAAAACGGAACACCGAGAACTAAATGTCGTTCGTTATTACCTGGATCATAAGCACTAAGAAACAGTAATTTGTTAGGGGGTTTCCCTCCACCACCACACACTTTAAATAGAAGACGAGAAAAGACCTTATCAATCATCATAGATAGATATATTTCACTCTCACCACATAAATACAAAACATCCAAATATCCAAAACATTCAGAACAGAGTTAGTAGCCAGGATTTGGGGGACACCTACCCGCATGTGAATCATTATTTCATTAATTTTCCACTAATTGCCTAAAACAAAGCAAAAAAAAAATCCCGACGTAAATAATTTACAATAAAATGACTATTTTCCAAAATTTGTTCTGGGTGTTCTTCAGATGGACTCTAATACACTCTAGACGATAAGGTATCTTACGGTTTTGTCTGTTGGCTGTTTTGGTTAAAGAAATGTGTGGCATGGACTGAGTGAGGTGCACAGGTCTGCCTGGTTAGAGGGGAGATTGCCGGCCCCTGCCTCCGCCTGGGACTAAGTTCTAACTACCTTCTGACCCTTCAAAAACAGATTTCATTGGGATGGGGATAGGGATGGGGAGGGGGAGGAGGAGGGGAAAGGGGAAAGAAGTCTTTTCTTTTCCTTACGTCTACTATTACAAGTTCTTCCTTCTTTTTCTTCATCATCGTCTTCACATCATAAGGAAAGATGGGGTCATTCTCCCGATTGAGATGATTTCTGAAGGACCAGGGAGAAGTAGAACTCTCCAACTTTCTCAGATGCTTAAGTAACGGTGCCATATTTGTTTTCCTAGAATTTAAAGCTATGGGTACTTTGTGAAAGTAGGGCAAGGAAAAAAAAGGAATTATGTTTTATCTCATTTTCTTATACAAATGGAAAGGCTTATGGTCTGCGGTGTCAATGGGAATGGCTATTGCCTGCTCCCTTTACGAACCAACGACAGCTCCCTACAAAGTGTCCCCTTTCTGACTAACATTTGGTCTACTGAGCCTTCTAAGGTGTCCTTTCAATAGATTCTCAATGAGGGACCTAGATTGTTTCTGCTGGAAGACTGGAGGGTGGATGGAGGGGAGCAGGTTGAGAATTTCTTTGAAAATAAATCGTTGGCTTTTCTCTGCTCATTCCTTTCGAATTTCTTTTCAAACTCGCAGTCCCATTTATTCTACCCTGCCTAGAAAATTGTGTTTTGGAACACTTTTAAAATGTTTTACCTTCCAGACTCAGAATTATAATTTTTTAAAAAATAGTTAAGTTGCATCTAGTTTTGGAATACAGTTAGGATCCGTTTTTAATTGCTTAACAATAATCCATTCTTATTATTCTCCCTAATGTTAGTATCACTAATATCATCATCATCATCACCATCACCATCTTCATTATTGTTAGTATTGTGGAGGTGGTCGTTACAGCTTGGTTTTCGGCAACTCTCTTGCCTGTTCTATCCACATATTTCCTAAAGTGGAGGGGGGTGGGGAGGGAATGCGATTCTTCCTTGTTCTGTGGGAAATCTGGGCAGGGTCCCTGGCTTTCTGGAGAAATCTATAAGGCCTAGTGACCGCCGACGGTTCTGAAATTCACTTCCTGTATGGCTCACTCAGACGGTGGGAGTTTCCTATTCCTTACTTGCGGGAAGGAGTATACCAACTCTGGGCTCTAGGAAACACTGTAAATCTTCCACCCCATGCGGGCCGCTGCGGGATCGGCGGGAGGCTGCACGCTCAGCCTTCTCCCCACTATTCCTACCAACAGTACTGCTCCTTTGGATTCGAATGGCTCCTTTCCCTCAGGTTTGGGGTGGAGGGATGGGGAAAGTGAGTAGGGTGTGTTTCCCAGATCTTTGGATCTCTCCTGCATTCAGACAGAAGTTGGGGGTGGGTGGGTAGAGAAGTAAACCGAAGCAAAGCGGCGGCGGGGGGTGGGGGCGGATTAGAATGGTGAAATTAAATTTGCAAGAGAGAGTGAGGCAAAGAGGGAAAGGACGTTGTCTGGAGACCTCGTGGGGAGAGGGGAACTGCCCGGGGAGGGAGACTTGGGTGTGTGATTCCATAAATATAAGCACAATAGATACTATAAATATAAATACACGGAAATACTTAAAATCAGTCCAGTGCTTTTTTCTCCGCCCCGTCTTTATTGTTGGTCCGGGAGTAGGGCTCAAAGGCGGAGGAGCTCAGGTATCTGGCGGAGAGTTCTTGTAAATTCCCGGCCAATGAGCCAGCCATTGTCAAGGGGTTGGAGGAGAGGCGACTGGCGACAGAGCCCAGGAGCGAGGGCACAGGCAGGCTGAAGAGACTGTGGCCAGCAGCAGGGGCGGGATGCAGTCCTGAGGCGGAGGCGGGCCCCGCCGCGCTGCTCACGGCCGGGGAGTGTGGAGAGGAACCGCTCGCCGGACCGGAGGCCGAGCTGGAGCCGGAGCCTGAGCTGCCACTGCCACCCAGGGCCGGAATGCTGGGGCCTCGCAGAGCCGAACCCAGAGCGCCCGTGGCGCAAGGGGGCAGGAGGCCGGGCAGGCCCGGCGGGGAGAGCAGACGGCCTTGCTCCAGGAGCCGCAGCACGCTGCAAGTGGCGGCCGTCTCGGACACCACGGAGCGCAGCTCCGAGTCCTTGCCTTGGTCTTTTTTCTGCTTTGTGCGCCGGTTCTGGAACCACACTTTCACCTGTGGCAGCCGATAGAAAGGGCAAAGGGAGGGAGAGAGACTGTTAGAGGACCCTGGGGAGGCGGCCCACGCTCTGCGAGGACCCAGGAAGTTAGAAACCACCAGCTTATCCCTCTCCCTCCACCCAAGAGCCGAATCTGGGGAACCTAGACCCAGGCGAGGACACAACTCGACCAAGTTCAAATCCCTCACAATCTCCTGGCTGAACTCTTCCGGGTGGGTAACTTGATTGTAACCCAACCAGACTCAGATTGTGAAACGTTTAAAAATCATAATAATAACAACAGGTATTGCATTGACAAGTCCCTCCACCACCCACTCTTTAGGTCCTTCCATTCTTCCAGTTTTCCAGAGGAAAGAATTCAGACGGTCGGGGTAGGATGCCCCAAGTCCACCCATACACACGCACCCCTCACCAGTGGCTTCTCCCCCTTCCCCCTTGGGGCTTGGGGATGGAGGCAAAGAGAGCCTTTAGAAGTACAGCAGGGCAACGGTGACAGTCTTAAAACTCAAATAGAGACAAATAGGGGCAAGGAATTTCATGTTTTCTGGAGGAATGTAAATCTAGGACTTTTAGAATCGTATTTGGAGGAGATGGTGGATGAATTAGGTCTCTATCTTCGCTTCTCGAAGCGAGAGTTGCCCCGAATTTTAGGAAGATTTCTTAACACCAAAGTGAATCCCAGATTTACACACACATACGAGGGGACTGAAGTTAGAGCTTGGGAAAGCTCTGTCATGTCGGGGTTAAGACCTGACATTTCGGAAAGTCTAAAGCTCCCTAAAGAGGTATCACCCTGAGTGAACACGATCCACTTATCCCTCCATCACCCAATCCCAGTCAAATCGAGCCAAGGAGGAGAGGGATTCCAAGTGTTTGTGAATTGCATGGGGAAGTGACGAGGAATTCAGTAATAGGAACTTTGAAATCTTACGTCTCGTTACCACCACCACCCCCAGTCCCATAACTTTTTGAATCGGAAGCTGGAAAAGACTGGCAGGGACTTGTCCCTAAAGCCCAGCGGTTTTTGAGAGTGGCAGGGTCCTTCCTATGCTCCCATCATTTTGCTTTTCTTTCCGGCTCTAGGGTAGCAGCAGCTCTGCTTTATGATCCCTGTCCCTGGATTGGCAGCTGCGGAGAAGTGGTTTTTGGTCTGTTTTGGTTTTGCTTTGTTTGCTTGCTTCTGTTGGTGGGGGGGTGGGGAAGAGGGTAGGGGTGGCAGAGGAGGCACTAGAAAAAGAATGCTAAACCAGAGCTCTTCTGCCAATCACCTGGTTTCCCCCTATTTCCTTTCCTGTAACCAAACCTCAGGTCTTGTCCTTTCATCAAGAGGAAATATTGACACCTCATTTCAGCTTCTGAGCTATTTGGAATCTGGTGTAGGGAAGTTCCAGAGGGGAAGAAAACTCTTTTGAATCTCCATTATAGATTATAGACCAAACCTGACAACAAAGTCCCAGGAGGTCCCAAACTCCTGTTTCCCCTACCATGACATGGAAGAACCAGTTTGGAGGATAAAGAAGTCTTGTCCCCAAATATAATCACACGTTGCACACTGCATATATACACAGAGAAGGTTCCCCAAAATAAAAAGGGCTCCAGATTGGAGCTCACCCTCCCAAACACTCATCTGGCTCAAATTGTCACAACCCACAGGAGTAAAGGAAAAGAAAGAAGGGCATGGTTGAAGGAAGGTTTATAGATGGTTAGACCAAGACAACTTGGGTAGAAATCATAAAAACAACCTTTACCCCTCTCACTGAAAGGAATCTCAAAGCCCTAGGCTTTGTACTGGAAGTGACGTGAAGTGTTAGGGAACCAACCTTATTTAACAAGGTTCTGTTAGGGCCAGAAACAAGAGTAAAGTGCCCAGCGTGGAAATGACCTCTCCCCTTGGGAGAAGCTCAGCAGCTCTGGCTAACTCCTTCTCTTCCTCCTTTCACAACCACCAACAGACCAAGATAGGATTGTAGAACTTCTCCCCTCCAATAATTCTGGCAGAAATATTGGGCCTAGGATCCCAAGAAAGAGAGCAGCTGAGACTTGGAGATCTAGTCATGTTTTCCTCGGGAGAGGGCCAAATTGGGACACCCAGAAGCTGGATGGGAATCAGCTCCTTGTAGAGTACAAGAGGTAATAAATTGTGTGTATGTTGGAGGGGATGGTGCAGTTTGGATGTGCATCTTTTGTGCCAAGCAGAGGGGCAGAGATTGCAAAAGCTGGAGTTTCCCTCTGTTGAAGGGCCCAAATGTGTGTGTAGAAAAGAGCTGCCTTTTTCAATGCCACTGCCTCCACCTCCCAATACATTTTCCCTTTCTCCAGAGGCTCTGAAGGCCTGCAACCTGGTGGGGGTGGGCCTAAGATGAGATGACTGAGAATTAGGGGCCAGGGGGGAGCTGCTGCCTAAGCAGACAAGGCCACTGGACTTGTACCTGGGTCTCGGAGAGGTTGAGCTGCCTGGCCAGCTCTGTTCGCTCCCGCCCCACAACATACTGGCACCGCTGGAACTCCATCTCTAGCCGATATAGTTGTTCAGCGGTGAATGACGTGCGGGTCCGCTTTGGCCGGTCCAGGTCCAGGCCTTTGGGAAGGATGATCTCTCGGATGGAGCCCTTGGCATCTAGGGAGGGGGCCACAGGGGGAAAAGACCAGTAGTCAGTACTCATTCATCCTACATCTTTTTCCTCTACCTCCTCCTCCAAACAACTTTCCAGGCCAGAAGCTTCAGGGACTACACTGGTGATCCTAGTTTAGCCGAATGACTACAGGGAGACTACAAGGGAGAATTAGCTCAACCGAATGGTGTCCGTGTGCCCAAATGTGAACTCAAATATTGGGGTATCTCTAACTCCATTTAACTGGCTTGTCTGCTTGGGGGAGATGTGGAGAAGGAAATTGGGGACAAGAGTCTGATCAGCTTTGTTAGGATAAATCCTTTGGAATGAACAGCGAGGTTGGAGCACAAAATGCAATCCGGACCAAGGCACACAGTCCCTTCTGTTCTGGGCGCCCTAAGGCTAGAGGAGGAAAGCCGCCTTGCTTCCTATGGCACAATCCTCGCCTCGGAAAAGGCCTCACAAGATCAGGGACCACTAAGAAGAATAGTCCAGCTCAGACTTAGGGTCCTCCGACCCCTGCCAGAGTTGGTCTTCTGCTCTCCCCCGACCCCCACAGTCGCCAGAAGCACTCACACCCTACCCAGCACACGCACAAGAGCACAGAAACCCACTTCCCCCAGTGCTCTGCGGCCCGTGACCCTACCCCGGAGGAATAACTGTTTACCAGGCCGTATTCGGGGTTCGTTTCCTCTTAGTCTTGGTGTCCCCTTTCTCCTTGGGGGCAGAAAACACCCCAAGGGGAAAAGCCCGGGCTTCCGGAGCCCGGGACACAGCTTCCCCAAACTACGGGTCAGCAGATGTGGGGGCAGTGGCACTCTTGGAGGCGAAGGTGGGAGTCCTCCTTTTCGGATTCCCCCTTCCCAATTCGGTCCCACCGGGTCTCCAGGCAGCCTAAGGACAGGATCCTTAGCCGGCCAGAACCAACTTCCCGCTTCTCCATTCAAACCTCAGTTTGGCTTTTCTTTCTTTCATTTTTCTGTATCCCCCAAACCTCCGAAGCCCGGAAGGCAGGAGAGGATGACTGTTTTTATCTCTGCCTCCCTCCGACCCGTTTTTTTCAAAGGCGATTGCCATAGAAGCCTTGGGTCGGCGGCCTCCTCCACCTTCTCTCCGGCTACATCCTGCAGTGCTTAGGCTTTCCCCAAAGATCCTCTCCGCCCCCACCCCGCCTCCCTTCCCCACCCTCGGGTTGGGGGACAGGGCGAGGCCCCAGCTCACGAAGTTCCTGAAGCCTAGGAAAGGAGGAGAATGGCCTGGCCCAAAAGGCCGGCGGCTAGACTCGGAGCAAGGCAGAGGGTGGAGCCCCAGGGCCGGCAACTTTCTCCCGAAGTCCGAGCCGATCCACAACCACAGAGGTCCCCACCCCCAACCGCCACGCTCCCTCATACACATATACACATAGACATACACCAACACCCACACCCCGTGGCCAAGCGGGCAGGACGCGGAGAGAGAACTCGGCACCCACTAAAGACCTGCAGCCGGGGGAGAAGGTGACCGAAGGCTCCGATCAAGGATGGGGGAGAGGGGCGACCCTATCCTCCCGAATCGCCCCTCCAAATATACCCGAGCCCCAGACTCTTTCTTCTTTCTGATCCCCTACCTCGAACCAGGATCCTTCTGCAATAATCCGGGTCGGCAGAATTAGATTTACTCTTATTACAATCTTCCGAGGCGGCAGACGGGGAGAAAGTGCCCGGAGGTTCCTTCAGAAAAGAAGTGGAGATATTCCCTTCGCCCCCCTTGCTCTCTTTCCCCTCCTTATGTCCATTCTTCGAGACCCGGTTAGTCTCAGCGTCCGAGTGGCATCTAACGTCCATTTTGTCTGGTTTCCCAAACATGTAAAAGGCAAAAAAAAAAAAGGGGGGTGGAATAAGAATACCCCACTGCACACACGCACCCACAAAATACACCCCACAGGAACCCCGAAGGGAGAGGAAAGAAGGGAAAAAGCCACCACCGGCGAAACGAGATTGGCGATGGCACAAGCCTCTGGTGGTCAGCAGAGTGGGGTCTGCAATACACTCCTGGAGATGCAGGTTGTCGTGTTGTGGTTCCCAGCGGAGTTGCGATTCAGTCTCATCAGTCCCAGCCTTCTAATAGGACTGTCCAGCTTTCCCCAGCCCAGCGATCAGATAGCGAACAGTGCAACTCTGAAATGATTTCTTGCCTGCCTTATTACTGAGACATAGAGATGTTGGACACCCAGAGGGACGCACACTCGCTGTTTCAATTGATTACGGGTAATTTCACAGCCTCCACGTTTCGGTTACCTCATGAATACACTAAATTGTTTGGATAATATATCAGATCGTAATGGATGGTTTCTGTGCTTGTCCCCAATCAAGTAGAGTTTAGCCAGTGAATAAACTGAAATGATTGGTCTTGCTTTCAGGAAACACACAATCAAAGACCCAGACTTCCAGAAAAACTTTTGACAAGATTCATCCTGAATTGTAAGCACCATTAGCAGCCATTATTAACTTCCAGTTTGCCTTTGACCCTCCAGATTATAAACTGACTAAAGGGTCTTTCTCAAGACACGCCAGATACATCTGAATAAAGCTACTTTTAAAAAAGACAATAACTAAGACACCCCCCTTTCCTCTCCTCCCCCCCATGCATCCTTCAGCAGGAGGAAGTCCCTCTTGGGAGAAAATGAAATCAGAAAAAGAGAAAGTTTGGCTTAAGAGGACCTCCCTCCCACACTAAGAGCTGAGAACTCTTTAACACACCTCCATGCTGACAGCCATCTTAAACTTCCATAGCTTATTTTCTTTTTTAATGCAAGTGGATTAAAAAAATATATTTTTTTGCACCTCTAACAGCCCTGAGGCTGCCCATTGAAACGCCAACTTTCTATTCAGATATAGAGGAGAGAGAAATACAGAGAGAGAGAGAGAGAGAGAGAGAGAGAGAGAGAGAGAGAGAGAGAGGGAGAGAGAATCTAAACTGCATGATCGCCTTTAAAAAAAAAAGTTTTCTCCTAGCTATTTCATTGTCTCTGCTACAATATCTTTGAGAAAAGCAACAGCCAGTAATCCAATAAGACCATTGATTAGGCTACAATGATTCAATTCAAGCACATGGCCTTGTGCAAAGAGCATGCTCCAGCCCTTCTTGTCACCTTGCCGGGGCAGAAGCCCTCTTCATGCTGCTCTCCTTATTCATTCCTTTATGGGAAATGTAGAGCGAAAAGAGTGAAAGATGGCAATTATCTAATTGGACTATTAACAAACAATCCTCTGAGTGCGGCAGTCTGGCCGTGGTTCTCGGGCGGGGGGGAAGGGTCCCTGTTCCCCTGCCCTCATTCACAAAGAGTTTAGGGGCCGTGGAGGAAAGGGGGAAAGGGAAGGGGGTTGGGGGGGGGCGGGAATAGGTGGGAGGTTTTGCTGAGAATTTTTCCACACAATTCCAAGAATGGGGGTGGGTCGGCGGGGAGGAGGATGAGGGGGCGGACTGGGACTGAGGAGGAGGGGAAAGTGGTGTGTGGTGAGTGCGTGTTGGAGGTTGAAGGAGGAGATCCGTGCTCTTACCAGCCCTGAAATGTGTTCTGACTATGCAAGAGAGAAGCTGCACGCTCTAGTTATATTATTACGCCCTGCCCCACCCCCACTCCCTCCGCTACTTTTCCCCACTCCCCCCTCTCCCCTCTCCCCAGCCCTCCTCCCGTCTGGTAACCGACGGCCCCCTTCCCTTCAGATCGACAATAGTCTTCAGAACTGTCTCTCCGCCCCGACCACCAGTATTAAAGGACGATGGGGTGGGGGTGGGAAACGTAAAAATCGAAGTGCAGAACACTGAGTTTGGGCTCGTTATCATCCTCTTTTCCCTATCCCCTCTCTTCCTCCCCTCTCCTTCCTCCTCCCCTCACTCCTATCCGGGGGTCTCCGGGAAAATCTACAAATATTTGCAATACGGAACCCAACGGTTCTCTGAGCTCGGTTTCAAGCCAAGGGCTCTCTGACGATTTGGCACCTCTTCACTGGGGGAATGAAATTGTAGCGTTTGAAGCGGGTGGGGGAATTGGGTGGGGGGGGGGGGGAGACGGCAAGGCGGGAGCAGGGGAAGAAGAGCTGAGGAGCACTTCGACTTGGCCATGTGGTTTTATGCCTCCCGAAGAATACGTAGCATTTCATATACAGGCTACTCATCAGCTCCGTTACGTCTTAAACGCATCCTTTGACTACGAAGAGTTGTGAAGTTATTTTAATTCACGACTTGGAGGGAATGGGGGAGGGACGTGTGTATTCACATATATGTTCCTAGACCACCCCTATGCATAGATATACTCAGGCCTGAAAACCACTTTCTTCCAACTTTCATAATAACCTAAATACGGATCTCGAACAGCACCCCCGATCTTCTTAACTGGATGAATGACTGAAAGGATTGAAAAAAATGAATTGAGTGGAGCAGTTAGAAAAACAAACTCTAGCCATTTAAAGCAATATTTTAATACATTTTTATTACTACCTTTCTTGGTTTGGCGAGAGAGAGAGAGACAGAGAGAGACAGAGAGAGTTGGCCTGGGGAGTCAGTAGAATCTCTCTCTTCCTCTAGAGCCCCAAGAGAGATTTAAAAAACAAAAACAAAACAAAACACACTTTTCTAGTAGAGAAAGAACAACACTAAGGCTGGCCCAGGCCCATCCCCCACCCCCTAGTTTCAACCCAACTTTCAGAGACATATTTTCACAGGCCCTTCTATCTGCTTCTGCTTATTCGAACTGGGTATCTTGAAATTTGGAGTCATCTTTGGAATGAGTCCTATCACTTAGATTCTCCCCACAGCCTCCAGCCCTAAACGAAAGCTCAGCGTGCCGGGTACTGTTCCGATTTAAAACACTATACCCTCCGGGGATGGGGGGCGGGGTGGGGGCTTTTCGTTCAGGAAATCTTTCAGCTCAGGAAAACCTTGTCGACTGTGGTCTTCTTTCTCCACAGTAGTGAGTGGGCGAATGTGCATCGTGAGGGTGGCACAGGGATGTCAGTCTCCAGCTAACGTTGGTCTCTGGTCCATCCGGTAAAGTGAAAGGGATGACCGCTGGAAGCAGATCCTCGTGTGGCTTTCTCCCTCTCCTCTCTCTCAGATTTCTGGTCACTGAGCTGGCCTGCCTAAGTTGTCTTGACCTCGAATGGTATGACCTAAACTTTCCCCCGCTCCCAACCTGGATTCTGGGTCCTCGATCCAGCACAGAGGCTGCTATTTGAAGTCACCTTGGCATTTGGAAACTGCCTCCTGGTGGCCGGCAAGGGTGCAGAATCTTCAGACCCCAGGGAGGGAGAGGCAAGAGAGAGAGAGGCTAAGTCACCTGTCAGTCCCACCATGGAGACCCAGTGAGACTCCTGCAAGGCCATTAACTAGCTCTTCTGGGCCTGGAAAGCCCTACTATCCAGGAATGGGGCAGTGAAGGATGGGTTTTTAGGAAACCATTATCAACTTACCACCAAACTTTTAATAACACACCTGCTCTCTAGCCTCCAGAGAACCCCCAATCCTAAAAGGCTAAACAGAATTTAAAAGAGAAATGGGATAATCCCTTCTGTTCTCCCCTCCTGCCCCATTAAGGTGTGCATCCACTTGGGTAAGCGACCAGGCTGGAGTGGCTGTGTTGGCTTCAAGGCAATTCTTGCATTTTGTAGCTTCCCCCCTCCAAAAAAAAGGGGGGGGGCTTTGTAGTTCCTTCAGTCACTGATAGAAGAAGAGAGAGGGCAGGACGTTTCCAATAAGAACCTAGTGGGTTTCAGGAATGATTATCTGAAGTTGGAGAATGGCTTCCTTCTCCCTTCCACGTCTGATTTTGTGAGGTAACTAATAATAGCAATAATACTATACAATTTTACTTTGCTTTACAAACTACTTCACCATTTACTACCCCATTTTCTGTTCACAAAACTTTGGAGGGTATATAATACAAATATTATCCCTCCGTTTTTACAGATGGCAAAACTGGTTCAGAGAGTTTAAATGATTTCTCATCATTCTCCCTGGAAGTTTGGACTCCACTCCCAAAATCCAACCTGGGCTCTGATAGGTGAGCTTTCCCCTTATCTTTCCAGGAACCAAGCCTCCACCGTACTTTCCAGCCATCACGTTCAAACCATGTAGCTGCCCACAAAGTGCCTATATCTGAATGCTGGAAACAGCTCATACTGGCTTTTAGAACTGATTGTTAAATTTTTTTTTTTGGAAGGCAATTGGGGTTAAGTGACCTGTCCAAAGTCACATGGTTAGTAAGTGTGTCAAGCATCTGAGGCTAGATCCGAACTCAGGTTCTCCTGACTCCAGGGCCAGTGCTCTATTCACTGCACCACCTAGCCACCCTTGCTGTTAAATTTTTAATGTGATCATTTACATCTCAGAAATTGACAAGCTACAAATCAAGGCTTGATTTTTTTTTTTTGGTTGTTGATTGTCTAGAGAAAATGATGAAGAAAATGTTAATGCAGATTAAACTTAAAGGTGTGTCTAAAGAATTTACCCCCTTCCCCACACTGATTGTTACTTACCAGAAAAACTTTAATATATCATCTTCCTCCCTTAGAATATAAGTTCCTTGAAGGCAAGGACTGTCTTTCTAGCCTGTAATTGTATCCCCAGTCATTAGCACAGTAATAAGTGAATAATAACTAACAAATAGGATTTATCTCTTATCTTTATTACACATATGTGTGTATATGGAAGCAAGAATGTATACATGTGTGTATACACAGCCTTCCTCATGGTTTTTCAGCAGTAAGTGGGAGACCTCTTCAAACCATGAGCCCAGTGCTCATTGAATGAAACCACCTTTGCTTGGAGCTTAATACTTTTCAAAATATTTTCACATATATTATGTGATTAATAAACTTCCCCTCTATTCCTAGTATAAGCTTTCTGATTAGGCCAGCTTTGATTTTCCCCAGAGATTCAAAGAGATTTCTGTTGCTGAGCACCCTGTTACAAATCCCTGGGAAAACTGGGACTAGGACCTGGGAGAAGAGATACTGCACAATATATTTGTGCTAATCAGGTCACTAATAATTAATTTTTATGCAAACATAAAACATGGTTTGCTAAAGAATTCCAAAGGATTCATAGAGAATCTGGGGATGAAATGGAGTCATGGACATGAATCTGAATATGAACTATTATTTATTAAATTACCATTGTGTTATTAATTTATTTCTTTCAGGTTACTCTGTTATAACTTGATCCTTCGCCTCGAAGACAAAGATCATATCTTAGACTTCTTTGTAACCCTCACAAGACTCAATAGTAGTTATTCAGTAAAATGTGACCAATGAATACAGATAGATGTAGGAGGCATCTCAGGTTACAGGGGTGTTCCAGTATCTAAATCCTCAAAATAACAAAATCATATAGGCATATAGTTAACTGGTAATATTCAACTATTTTTTATGTCTGATGATATTGTTGGTGTTTGAATTCAAATTACTTGTGTGTTAATAAGGTTTTTTTGTGAATAGTCAGGCTGGTTTTTTGTGTGGACATCATAGAAAACATAAAAATTGTTGGGGAAATTTCATAAGAAGTATTTTTTATTTCTCAGACTTTTATAGGAAAATTGACTAAAGTCAGTTCAAGTTCCACAAAGGACAAAAAAGAGGAATGATACCATTATCTGAATAAATTAAAAATTAACTAAGCACACAAGTATAACTAAATTATTTGTCAAAGTGTTCATGGCAATGTTCTTCTGTGCATCAGAGTTTGTCCTGAGGTTAATGACCTGATGTTTTTGCTTCATCATCAATAATCATGAAAATTAAGAGCAAGAGGCTTAAATAGATCAACTAGTTTAAATCCATTTGGCAAACTGAAGAAACTGAGGCTCAGAAAGCTGATGTGATTTGCCTGAGGTCATACAATGAGTTAGTGGCCTGGGATTAGAGCTCAAAACTGTGTAAGTAGTTCATGAACTAGTGCTATGAAATATGAACTTGAGTTTTTATTGAAACTAGGACATTCTTACCTTATTTTTCAGCCCCACTCATCTCCCATCACTGTGAACACACTTGGTATCATTCTAATAGGGCAAAGATTCTTTCTTCCATCCTTGCATAGTTATGGCTTTTTTTTCCCCTTCAAGAAGCAGCAGTAGGAGGGAGAGGTGTTTGGCAAAGAAGCTAAGGTAACCAAATGTTCTATATTAGCTGATATTGTTGGATCAGCTTTTTGGAGAGAGTATAATATAATATGCTGAGACATCATTTTTTAAAAGAACTACATCTGAGAATGTTACACAACCAGAAATTAACTTTCAGTAACAATGAAACAGGGTATCTGTTTAATTAATTAATCTGATATTAATAAGGATTAATTAACAAAACAAGGATATATCTAGCATTTACACAGTGTTTTAATCACCAAATGAAGGTGCAAGCAGTAACTAATTTATCATCATAGAATACTACTATTATTCCCATTTCACAGATTTCAGTGGAGGAAAAGAGGGTGGTTATCACATTTTAAAAATGTTTAATAAATGCTTAAACTCTAAATGTCCACATAAAAAGTGAAAAATTCAGTTAGTCATCTGTATTGCAGGTAAAGTTGGTATGTTAGTTAATATCATGTACATCACAAGTTGTGCACTAGGGAATTAAACTCAGTTCACTCCTTCAAAGATTGTGATTATGTAAAATATGACTTCAACTAAAAAATATTTAGAATCAAAGAATTTTAGACATGGAAGAGATGGATATTAGCACTCTCATAGTCCAATCTGCTCATTTTTATTATGAAAAAAACCAATAACCTGAAGGACAGAAAAGGGAAATTAATTGGTTAACACTATACATCTAGTTATGGTAAAGCTAAGACTAGGACCAGGTCTCATTTGGACTTGAATGTTAAACAAAGATTAATGAATACATTTAACCATTTTTCTTCCTTGCTGCAGATATTTGCTAGAGAAAAGTCTTTCGCTATTACACTGATGAAACATCTGGAAGATTGGTAATTTTTTTTTAACCTTTCATCTGAAAGTTGGGCATGATCATAGTCAAAAAACTGAAACTTGCTTTAGACTATGGAAAATAAGTGGCTAAGGGATAGAAAATGAGCAAAGGAAGTTTCTGCTTATGGTACTCTCATTGCTTATAAAACATATTTGGGTAACTGATTGGATAGCATTTGGTCTTGTGAACTTAAGAACTTGTGGACCATTTTGCTTCTAGATGTCTTTTAGGACAATGACATGTAATACAAAGAATACTAGACTTAGAATAAAAAGAATTGCTCTACTTCGATTGACTATATATACTTAGTCACCATCATTTAGCTGACCTAGAACAAAACTTCAGTTTCCTTCTTTGCAAAATGAGATATTACGTGCATTTTTTTTTTTTTAGGCAGCATGGTACAACAAATGAAAGGAATCTTCCACTGGGCAATTAGTGGGGAATGAGTAGGCTTTCTCAAACTATATTCAACAACGGACCACGTCTTTATTATCTCAAAATTAGCTGAAAGATACAAAGAATATAAGATCCCATTATGCTTATTATTTGTTCATTCCTAGAGAGGAAAAAAGGCATTTGATTTGATAGAACAAAATACTACCTTACAGATTTCTGCACAACTGTCTCCCATCCATACAACAATATTATTCAAGATTCTTTGGAAAGTGTAACATCAGAAAAAGCCCTGTCCAGTGACCTACTGAAAACAAACCTCACTTGAGGCATAAAATAGGGATATGTCTGCTTGCCAAAGAGATTCACCACTGTGATGGACAATTTTCACCGTAGAGTCCAAGTCAAAGACAAGAGTTTGTGCATGTGGGAAGATCCTCAAGATGCTCTGTTTTGGTATGCCATTGTGCTACTTGTTCAAGCTTCCAGAACACAGCAGAGCTTCCAGGAAGAGAGCTGTTAACCACTCAAAGGAGTCTGGCCTCTCCGTCCACATAGAAGAGACTAAGTGATTGAAGAATGTCTGTTGACCAGATTTCAGTATGCATTTAGTTGGCTAGCTTTCAGAACTGGTCCAATAATATGTATATCTGATAGATAGTGCACCTAGACAGCAAGCTGGACCTGTAATTGAACAGGAGCTGGAGGGTGGGAGAGGGAACAAGTAATTATCATGTGCCTACTATGTGCCAAGCACTGGGCTAAGTGTTTTACACATATTATAGAATTTAAGGAGAGCAGGCTAGATGGTGATGATAAAGACATCTCAAATGAATAGATTGCTTTCAGGAAATTGCAAAGTTCTTTTATTGACCCCGGGCTTTCCATGAAAGCAAAGTGCCATCTTTTCAATGCTAACATTTTATTGGTATTTCTATATGGCAGTGAGTTATGGAACTCTCCTGCCTCTGAATTAAAGATTAGCACCACATTTCAGGCAATGGAGAGGTATATGGCAGATCTGAACACAATGTAACACATAAGCCACGAAGAACTCCAAAGTGAAGAATGAGAATAAAGGCTGGAATCGAGTAATTATATAATAGGAACAGAATAACTTGCAAAAGGAAAGGAGCAAGAGATGATAGGGAAGCAGCTTTAGTGGTCCACTGGTACCCTCTACATGTCAGGAGAAATCAAGGAAGGTTTCTAGCACATTGGTATCAGATACAAACTGGAGGATAAACATGAATGAGTGTTGCTAGAGATGCGTCAGGCAGGGATGGGTTGCAATCTGCATCTCTGGAGGGAACTCCTGACTTGATGAAATCCCAAATCTGTCTGAGAATAATGCAGTAGTTAGAGGGTTGCTCTTGGAGTCAGGAATACCTGAGTTTAAGTCTTGCATAATACTAGCCTTTCAGTGCCCCAGGCAGTGAGACTAAAAGGTAAAGATTTTGGTGAAGGGAGCTGCTAAACCAGGAGTTCCCTGCACTGATAGAATCATAGGTCTTGACACCTATCTCCTGTGCCTTAAAAACAAAGCAAAAAAAAAAAGATAAAATAAAACCTCCCTTGCATTTTCTGCTTCACATACTCTATCAGGAAATGGATGTATTAATTTTACCTCTTTAAAATATGTATTGTTATGTCCATCTTGGACAGGGGTAAGGAATAACAGAAGAAATCAAATGGTTTGCCCAAGGCCACTAAGTCAAAGTCATTGACATTAACTGGATAATGGGGACGATGAGGCATGCAGTTTTTGCCACATTGAAGGTACTACCTGAAGATTTATTTGAATGAATTAATGAATGCAGGCACTTTTTGTAAAGAACATTCATCCTAAAAGCATGTCATCATCCTCAGCAACAATAGGAAGTTGTCGAGGTTAGGGGAAATGAAAACAGAAACTCTGACATCTACAAATAGTAGGACAGCCTAAAGTGATTGGAATGAGGACAAAATGCCATTCTTGGTACAAAACAATTGATCAGAGCTCTAACTCACCCAAATCCATAGAAGGGATGACATTCCTAAACCAGAGATGTTATAGGCAGTGTTGTATTGAGTAACTCATAATAATACTACTTTGTACTTATATGGCACTTTCCCTCTTGAAAAGTGCTTTACAAACATTAACTAATTAAATCAGCATGACTTCTGAAAGGGAAAATTGAGCCTCTTTAATCTGTTTGAATTCTCTGAAAAAGCTAATAAAATTAAGGTATAATGTTCGTGGAGAGGAATGCACAAAGCAATAAACAGCTTTTGTGAAGGATTAAACATGGAAGTGTAGTTGTGGCATTTCATAACTTCAAAAGCTGTTTATGGTGAGTTTATTCCAATGCTACAAACATCATTTCTATTGTTCAGTGGGTCAAAAGAAGACCCTGACTAAAACTGTAGAGGCTTTCCTGCTGCAAGCCAATTGGAAGAGCAGTTGCAATAGTGACCGGTTCATTGCTGGATGGGACTTGGCTAAACGGTGCTTGGAGCAGAAAGTAGAAAGGCAGGGAAAGTGAACAGTGTTGAGCCAAGCTCTGTCACAGATGCAAAAAGGGACCTGCTAGAAAAGGTCAAAAGAACCAGGAATTACATCTTATCACCACAATGCTCTGTAGGCTATCTAGGAACCAAATATCTGGAGGAAAGCTCAGTTAGCCAGATGTTTGTTCAGCACATTGTTTCATGTAAGAATGTTTCCATGTATCCATATATTAGGACACTGTATATATCACATTTCCATATCTATTCTCTTAAGTTGGTCAGGTTAGACTACTTCTATTCATATTGGGTTTAGTAGCAAAAATAAGATGCATCCTTTTAATTTGCTGATGACAAAACACAGCATTAGAAGGTAAAACATATAAATTCTAGTTGTAATTTGGCAAACAAAAATTTTTAGGATTCTTCAATTGGTTGACCTTTATCAAACAGATTACATACAACAATCCCAACCATTCAGTTCCCTCCCTCAATTTTCCCCCTCTTTGCCTCATTATCTATGCAATTGCTCCAAATGTCTGTAGCCAATAGAAATAGCTTATTTTCACTGACATGTTTCCATGACATTTCTTTCTTTCTTCTTTTTTCTTTTTCTTTTTAAAAATTTCTTTATTTATTTTTAGTTTTCAACGTTCACTTCCATAAGTTTTTGAGTTTTCACTTTTCTCCCCTTCCCTCCCCTCCCCCTCTCCAAGACAGCATGCAATCTGATATAGGCTCAAATTAAACATATTTTCACATTAGTCACATTATTAAGAAGTATTAGAACCAATGGAAGGAACCACGAGGAAGAAGAAATAAAACAAAGCAACCAAAGAAAAAAGAAAGCAAATAGTATGTTTCAATCTGTATTCAGACTCGATAGTTCTTTCTCTGGATGTAGACAGCTTTTTCCATCATACATGATACTTCTTAACTAATGCCACACCATAGTTTTACTAGCTTCTCAGCTAAGAAAAGTGAAAAATGAAGAGGATTTGAAAGATAGAAAATGAGAGCTCCCTGTCCAAGCTAGAGGAACTAGGTTATTGAGGTCAAGTCTACATACAGGGGGACAGATCATTCCATAGGTACTGTGGCTCTGCTCTACACACACACACACACACACACACACACACACACACACACACACACAATGTCTTTATCATTTTTTACTGAAATTTATGACAGAATCATACCATAAACATACCATAAATATCTGACTTGACTCCCTCATTTTACAAATGAGGGTCCACAGATTGAGGAAAAGCTGAATAACAGCTGTTGTCTTAACGTAATGGAATATTATTGAACCATAGGAACAATAACTGTGAGGTATTGAGAGGAATGATAGAAGACTTTCGAGAACTGATGCAGAGTAAAACAGGCAGAAACAAAAGAATAACATATATGATTATCGCAATGATGTAAAATTTTAAGAAAAACACTAAAATACAATGACCAATCAGTTCTGGAGGGCAGACAATAAACACACTTCTTCAGGGCAGAGAATTAGGGAAATAAGGAGATGGAATATTGCATACTTTATCAGATAAAGTCACTTTGTTGGTCAGTTTTACTTAAATGTTTTTCTTTGTTAAAAAGAAGGGCTAAACATGAGGAAGGGGAATATCAGGAAATAACTGGCATAAAACCTAAAAGGTCTCAATAAAACTCTTCTTAATAGTTGGGCAACTTTACCCATGAGGAAACTGAGGCCCAGAAATGTGAAGTAACTTATCCAAGGTCATGTAGATGGTAAATAGCAGAGCTATGATTCAGACCTAGCTGTTTTGTGCTTAAAGATTACAATTGTTTAACTGCAATCTCCTTCTAGAGAGGAGAAAAATGGAGATCTACAGACATGAAGTGACTTGCCCAGGATCATACAAAGGGTTAGTCACAGGATCTTGAGTAGAAAATTTGAACCTGACTTCTAACCCAGTGCTAATCAGCACTCTTTCCAGTATGCTACTGTATGTGTATACTGGACTGGTCACGTGTGGAATTATTCAATGGGCAACAAAATGCCTGCCTTTCACCACTGGTATACTTTATTACCAATACTCCTTTGGGCTGAAGCTATGTTTCCAGAACACTACTAAAGTACAGATATACCATGTGGGAGAAGTTCAGTTACAATAATATTCTTGAGCTATTAGTTCATGTGTTTAGTCATCCAGGTAACTAGCTCTCACTTCCAAGATAGCAGAGTTCCAAAGACATGTTATGTGGGACAAGCAAGATTTAATGCAAGGAGGATGGCAAAAAAAGAAAAGCAAGAGAGGTTAAAAAAAACAACAACAAAAGCAAAAACAAAAAAACCCCTCTGAGTGTAGGCTAGGGAAGAGATTGTTCTAGCTGTATGCCAAATGCCAAATGCTCACGGGCATTCAGGGTTCCAAGTCTAATCCATTTCTAAACTTAAATAAAAATTCATTCATGGTTCTGCTTTTTAAGACGTAGTTTTATTTGATAGCATATCATTAACATGAATATTCTTAAGTTAATTCTATATCACTATGAGTCTTAGAGAACTACAATCTCTGAAGAATTGAAACAAAGGAATAGGCAAAGAGCAATAAAAAGGCACATGGAGGGCATGAGTAAGTTATAACACAGTGCAACCAAGGAATTACACAGGATGGTGTCAAAGGAGTGTATTACTGAAGGGGAGGAAAAAGAGCTGAGGAGCATGGAATAATTGAAGTACACCCCACCCCATGATTTACTATTCTCCCTGTATCCGTCCTATCAGAAGAGAATAAAGGAAGGTTCCAGAATACCAGGCAGATCTGTGGAGTTTATGAGAAGACATGAACAAGAGTCAAACAGGACAGGAAGTAATAGATGTGCTGCCATCTGAATCACTGGAGGAAATACCCACATCAAAAGATCCATTGAAAATTAGCATATATGCAGAAGTATATAATGGAAAACAATATTATAATCATAATCACCATAACTTATATAATACATTACTATTTATAGATTGTTTTCCTTGCATCAGTCTTGTTAAGTGGCTGGTATATGATATTATTCACATTTTATAGATAAGATATATCCACATTTTACAAACTGAGACTCAAAGAGAGCCTTGTCCAGCCAGCATCACACAGCTAGAAAATGATGGTGTGAGCTCAAGGCTGGAACTCAGGGCTTGTGTCTCTAAGTTCAGTACTTTATCTACTACCCTATAAGGGTCCCAATCTCTAGGTTGAGGGCTTTAGAAGGCCATGAAGTCCCTGCAGGATGAATCTGAGAATTCTTATGAGCCCCAAATATTATGACTTTGACTTTTATTGACAACAAAATATACGGTGGGACAAAGTATGAAAAATAAACCAAAATATCTTGTGGAGAGCAAATAAATTGTGTTTTATGCATCTATATTACTATTTTTCAAATGTATGTAGATACTGTAATTAATAAAATGAAAATTCATTTAAAAGTATTACTGCTTTTATAGTGGCCTTTTTCATCATATGTATTCTACATCGATGGAAACTAAGACAACTGCTATCATATGAAGCTCTGTGAAAAATATTGATATTAAAAAGACATTTCAGTGGTATATGTGGTTAGAATTCATTAACATGTAGGTTAGTTTTGTCGAACTTTTTTCTCTTTCTTTTTAAATTCTTTGTTATAAGAAATGACTTGAGGAACTAGGGACATATTCAGACATGCAGGTGATATAAAAATGAAAGAAACCAATAAAAATTTTAAAATAAAATTTTTTTTGCTTTTTGGAGTGCAATTGGGTTAAGTGACTTGCCCAAGGTCACATAGCTAGTAAGTGTTAAGTATCTGAGGCTGGATTTGAAGTCAGATCCTCCTGACTCCAGGGCTGGTGCTCTATTCACTGCACCACTTAGCCAACCCAAAAAATAATTTTAAAAGGCACTTTTATGTCCTAAAATTATGGGAACCAATACCATACACCATGGCCTAACCTACTCTGTTGCAAGGAATGTAAACAAATTCTTGCTGTGTGTTTTTGAAGTGTGATTTTTTTAAGATCCAAAGAAAGCACAGAACCATAGAATCATAGAATGTTCAGGCTGGAAAGTATCTTGGAGATCCTAGAATACAAAATATAGATTTGGAAGGGACCTTGGAAGCCATCAAATCCAACCCCCCTCATTTTACATTTAAGTAAAACGAGGCACAGAAAGGTCAAGTGACTGACCCAGAGGAACATAGCCACAACTGGACTCCACATTTCCTAATTTCCACTATAGTGGTCTTTGTACTTCCCAGCACAATGCCAAATGGTTCAGGATCCCTAGAGCATTGTATGGGTCCACATTTTGTAAAAGCATCTTTGTGTTCTGAAATGCCATGAACTTAAAGAAAGATACTGGAGGGGTCAGATGGGACACCAGGCTTATTCCTATGGGTTTTGTGATTACTTTAAATTTGGCTGGGCTCTGAGGAAGACTTTTTTATTATAATAGTTTAGTACTGCAGGCACCCATTTGGTAGAGAAGCAATTTGGATCCTGTTGTTACAGGAGATATTGTTGGTTCTACCACATAATGGTAATCAATTACAATTATTTTAATTGACTCCCTAATTATTATGTCTCAGAGGAAGGAGGAGGGGAAAAATGCTAGGTGGCTCAGCTACAGAGTGACACATGGGAGCCATGGAACTCCTAATATGAGGTCTATTTAGAAGAACAGGGGGGAAAAAGAGCAGAATCAGATTATTAAGTGAAAAATTTCCTCCCCCCAAAAATCATTCTTAGATGTACAGCAAAACTTAATTGATAGGATCATAGAGCTAGTACTGGAAAGAACCTCAGAGGCCAGCTAATTCACCCCTTTCATTAAATAGATGAGGAAACTAAGGTCTTGGGAAGGCAAGTGCTTTGCTGAAGGTTATACATACAAAAGGTGTCAAAGCCAGCACAAAAACTCAGGTTCAAATGTAACTAAGTGCTCTTTGCATTGAACATAGAAGACCAAACTAACCAGAAATGTGTGGTAAATCAACAACTATTCTGAAGTTTACACTGTCTAAAATAATATTAATAAAAATTATATTTATAGGTTCATTGAATGTTAAAGATATAAAAGACATCAGAGAATATCTAGTCCTATCAGTGAGGAAACTGAGTCCTAGTTGGGGGAAGTAAGTTTCCAAAGTCATACAACGAATCAGGGCAGAGGGATATCAGAACCAAGGACTCCTGACTCCAAGGCCAGTGTACTTTGTGCCATGGTATGTCTTCTAAATATTTATGAGATTGAGGGGGTGGAGTTTTCAAACTTGGAATAACTCATGAGTATTATCTCATCATTCAAGTCATCTTAACAACACTCTCTTTGCTTCAGTAATATTTCTCCATAGGCAGCAAATCTAGGACTTGGAGTTGAGGCTTCTGTTTAAATTCCAGCTCCTCCACTTAATCAGCTGTGTGGTTTTAGGTAAGTCTCTTAACATCTCTGAACTTAGTTTTCTCTTCAGTGGTATGGATAATCAAAGGATTGGGATTTAAGAAGACATCAAAGGACCAAGCTGTGTAAAATGATGCAGTACATTTTTTTTGTTGTTTTGTGAGGCAATCAGGGTTAGGTGATTTGCCCAGGCAAAGAAAATAGAGATTGGATGAAAATTTATATTTCAAAGTAATATTATAACAATATTTTTATATCAATTGATAATATTGGTCCTAGTATTCGTAATACATATATTGGCTATCTCACAGGGTTGTTGTAAGGAGAATACTTTGTCAGTCTTAAAGACCTTATGAAAATGAGTTATTGTAAGTAATAGAAGTATGTAAATTTGAAAATAATTATATTTATTATAGAAATATTCCATATCTGTGATTTTTTCACAGGATTTCCAATTGTATAAGTAATCTCCCTTTCATCCTGCTTTATTGGGGTTGAGAAGGAGGGAGGAATCAGGCATGAGGAATCTGTTTTGCTGATAAAATTTCAGAGCATGTGTTCATGTATGTTGGTGTGTTCACAAAGCTTACACAAGAAAAGAAGTAAAGAGAGGGGAGAGGGTTGAGATAGTCCTATGACTTGTTGAGAGCTCCATGTGTATGTAAAAGGGTGTTCCATGACAACAGGAAGGAATGGTATATGTGGTCTACCATTGAGCCTCCTTCACTACTCCACTTTCAATGAAGAATCAAAGGAGGTTGGACAAGAGACAAATATCACCAGATCCCAGTCACCTCAACAGACTGAACAACAACCAGCTAGGAGGCCAGTATAGGAATAGGACTAGGATGCTTATGAATGCCTGTGTAGGTGGCCACTGAATAGTCTGAGTCTAAACATATGAACTAGGAACTCTTGGGTTTTGGATGTTCCTGTGCCTAGATTTAGGAGGCATACCATCTACATGATAGTTTAAGAAATATATTTATTTTAGTCCTATTACTTCCACGAGAAAATAGCTATATATACTCAAACCACACTTGCATGGTCCCCTCTATTGTGTTAAACTAATGTATAAATAGAAGTGAAGCAGAAATGGAAAAATAATTTTCTTAATGAGTGAAATCCAAGCCAAGAATTTAATTAGATGAAACCACAGGATAACAAAATGGTAGCTGCTGCCTACAAAAAAAGCAAGTCTAGGGGACACTGATAGCCAGGTCTTTGAGAGCTGAGACTGAATTTTCCCCGTGGGCGCCCTCTGCTGTTGGGGGGAGCTCATAACCAAAAAAGTTAACATGGGATTTTTCTGATTGTTGAACAGGATTAGGCAAATGGCCCACTGTACTCTTTACTGAGTTAATCTCATTTCTCTAAAGTATTAATGTGTCTGAAACATTACTGAAGAGTTGATATGCTTAAACACAACTAATTTATCATAGAAAATATAGAGCTTTTGGACATGTTAGGAATTTGTGAGCAGAAATGGATTTTTAGATCTGAAGTACATTCAGGATAGCGTAAAGTATATAAGGGATTTTCCAGTGAATTCTAGACGCTGCTGTACCCATTATGACTCCACAAATACAAAATAATGAAAACAGTAGAAAAACTTTTTAAGTGCTAAGTATGAGATTTATGGAGAGAAAAACATGGGAAAGAACAACGATGTAAGGAGCTAATGCTATGATTTTGTTTTCTACATAACATTGGAAGCATGGTATAATGAAAATTTTATTTGGAAAAAGAGTAGTGTTCAAATCCTGGTTCTTCCATCTACCATCTGTTGGAATTGGGCAAGTCACTGAACCTATCTAGGCTTCAGTATCTTTATGTCTTAAATGGGGTGGTGGTGGTGTTAGTTTAATGATGTTTAAGGTCACCTCCTGCTCTAAATCTCTTATGCTATGAGGTCAGGTTATCCATGCAAATCATGTGAAGGTCTCTGAGTGGACATTGGTTTTTTCAGAAGGTACAATTGCTGGAATTCTAGTCTTGTAGTTAGGCAGAACTGGGCTTGACTCTTCCCAGTGACATTATGACTACAGACAAGTAACTTAACCTCTTTTATCATCATCAGGAAAATGGGAACAACGATACCCATAGTACCCATCTAATAAGGTCGTTGTTTCTAATGAGATAATATAGAAACTTTGAAATGCTTCCCACCATACTCCACATTATGATTGTTATTATTATTATTTTCCTGAAGACTTTCTATCATTGATAATAAAAGTAGTTATTGGTAATTAAGTACTTCAGTGGAATGTAGGAATGCAGGAGGAAATGTTTGTTCTCATTGGAAATCTAAGTAAGCCAGGTAACTTCTCTCCTGACCTCCAGTCTTACATCTCCAACTGGATGTCCCATAGATATCTTAAACTCAAGAGTTATTACATTTTTCCACAAAATCTCCCTTCTTCCTAACTTCCCCATTGCAGTAGAAGGTAACCCTACTCTCCCAGTTGCTCAGGGTTATAACCAAGTGTCATTCTCGATTCCTCACTGTCAATTCTCATATCTAAGCAGTTGTTAGATCCTCTCATCTCTACCTTTGTAAAATTTCTTATATATATTCTCTTCTCTCCTTTGACCCTCGTACAGGTTCCTCATTGTCTAACATCTAGACTATTGAAGTAGCCTGTTGGTTGGTTTTCCTACCTCAAGTATCTCCCCTGCACTCAGCTAATCCATTTGGCACTCAGCTCTCAAACCAATCTTCCTAAAGCTCCTAAAGCTCAGGCCTGACCATGTCATCCCTTTCCCTCCCACTCAATAAACTCCAGTGGCTCCCTACGACCTTCTTCATCAAATATAAAATCTTCCATTTGGCTTTCCAAGACCTTCATGTCCTAGGATCTTCCTACTTTTCCAGTATTCTTACACCTTACTTCTTCACATGCTCTGATACACTAACACTAGCCTCCTTGCTATTCTTCTCCCATTTCTAAGCATTTTCACTGGCTGTCTTCCATGCCTGGAACACTCTTCCTCCTCATCTCTGTTTCCTGGCTTCCCTCGAGATTCAGCTAAAGTCCCACATTCTTCAAGAAACCTTTCCTGGTCTTCCTTAATCATAGTGCCTTTCCTCTGAGATTATCCTCAATTTTTCCTGCATATATCTTGTTTGTACGCAGTTGTTTGCATGTTGTCTACCCTAATAGACTGTAAGCTCCTTGAGAGCCAAGCTATTGTTTGTCTTTCTTTACATTCCCAGAGATTCCTGGCTTCTAGTAGACACTTAATAGATGCTATTGACAGACATACTGATCAGTGGGAATGGCAGGGATAATGTTGCAAATCATCCTTTGACTTGTAGACGTATCAAGTAAGGCTTCAACATCCACTAGAAGTTTTGATATATAAGGTAAGATTCCAATTACCTCTGTTTCCCTTAAGAGAAACCAGGGTAGGAGAATTTGATCATAATCTGTTGGGCAGTGACAGAGTGCTGCCATTCATCTGGGTAGCTCCCTCAGTAAAGGGGAAATACAGGAGTGAGAGGCAGGGGTTGACTTTGCCTACTTTTTTTTTAATTTATTTTATCAAATTTTTTTTGAGTTACATATTTTCTCCCCGTCTTTCCCCCGCCCACCACCCCAAAACAGCCAT
>CM053582.1:502879895-502911451 GCA_028627135.1 Pseudochirops cupreus
TACTTACATGCACACACAGGCACATATACTGAAAAATAATGCTAGTTATAGGCTGTACTCAGCCAAATTTGGGGAAAGTAAGGCCAATATTTGCACCAACATGTTATTTTTGAAAGATTTGAATAGACATACAAAATAATAATGTCTATTCTGAAGCCTTGGCAATGACTCTATTGGTAACAATTCAGGGAGCTATCCATGAATTGCTATCACTGGTGATGCAAAATGAGGAGTCAGAAATATAAAGAAAAGTTTTTTTGGGGAGAGTGAGGTGAAGGGGTGGGATGGAGGTAACCCAGATAGTAGGCAAGTCATTAAAACCTAAGATAACTTTGAATAATAAAGGACTTGGGAATTGGATTGAGAAATGAGAATGGGAAGCTGCATAAAATCAAAGTGGGAATCAGTGCAAAGAGGGCAAAGAAATACATCCTCATACATAAAAAAACAAAACAAAACCCATAGACTATTCCAGAAAAGACCCTAATCTGAAAAGGCAAAACAAGAAGAATAATTGGTGTCGGTTATCAAGCTAGTAAACTTGGGTTAGTAATTTTTTTTTAAAGTTGAATGCGTTTAATTACATAATTCATATGGATATCATAATATGGATTTGTAGCCATGTGGCCCACTGTGGGAAAATCTAGCCACCCCTGACCTAGTGGGTTAGAGGCAAAGGGAGGGATTTGTGTGAGATGGTGACAATAATAGCAGCAATAATAGTAGAAGCTTGAATTTATGTAGTACCTACTATGTGCTCAATGCTTTATGAATGTTGTATCATTTGATCCTTACAACAGCCCCGAGAGACAGGTGATGTTATTACCCTCACTTTACAGCTGGGCAATGACAAAACTCCTTTAATGAAACCAAACTTCTCCCTGAAATGAAAATCCACCTTTTCTAATACCATTATTCTATCAGTGACAGTATGGTACTACAAACTGTGGGAAACCATAATCTCTGAATAATAAAGATTAAGTATCACTGGGAGGACAACAGAGAGATCCAGACAGAGGGCACTGATGAAGAACATGTGAGCCGGTCACAGCATAAAAGAAATTAATTATGACAAACTCAAGTAAAGGATGGATAATTGGAGAAGAGGATATATTAGTCATATGTCAGGAGCGAGGGACAACTGATTAGTGGCCAGCCTGTGGGCCGTCACTGACCTCTCACAGGAAGCCCCCACAGCACATTGGATGGACCTATCTATGACTAATTTATAGGAAGCCATAGACAAGAGTCACACAGAATGAAGAGATGTGGATGGGCAGGCAATCTGCACTGCTGGAGGGGAAGTCATATTGATGAGATCAAGGATCCATTAACATACCTGAACAATAGAGCCAAGGTCATCTCAAAGGTGTCTTTTAGTTCAATAGCTCTATGATTTTGTGCTTCTATGGGAGATCTCTAACAAAAGAGCAGAGACAACCTCGGAAAGGAAACACACTAACATTATTGGTCTCCTGTCATGTATAGGTAGCAGGGTGGGTGCATTGGATAGAGTGCAGGACATGAACTTAAGAAGAACTGAATTCAGATCTTGCCTTAGACATTTACTAGCTATGTGACCCCGAACGAGTCGCTTTAACCTGCCTGCCTCAGTTTCCTCATTTGTAAAATGGGAATAATAATAGCACTTCACTTACAAGGTTGTGGTGAGGATAAAGTATTTATGAAGTGTTTTGCAAACATTAAGGTGTTATATAAATGCTAGACAATGTATTTCTGTGAGTGTGAAAAAATAACAATAGCCTAGAATGGGAACACCTTCTTTGTGACAACTTGTAGAGATACATAACAATGCCCACTCCTTCTGAATTATGCTATTAGTCTTCTTACCTTCAAGTCCTTTGTGGTTTTGCTTTAAACAACCACCACAACAATCAGCAAGCACATACTATATCACAGATTTGAATTATAGGGCACATCCTAGTTGAGTGTAATATCTCCTCATAACTATAGGGTGAGACCTCTTGATCAGGGCTGAGGAATCTCAGCTATCTCCTAAAGAGTAAAATTACTGAAGCACAAGATAGCAGATTAAAAAAAATTGTTACCAGATACCCTGCTGGATTTCAAGTGAGTAGGTCAGAAATTCAATAGGAAACACTGTTTAAGGACAAACAAAACAGAAAACCTACTAGCAAAGGAGGCCAAATACAGCATTGTTTTAGTTACTTGGGGGATAATGACAATGAAATAACACATTGTCACAGGGTAATGGTCTCCTGCTGCTACATAAATGCCAAGGTAAAACCAAAGCATTTATCAAAAATAAACAAGCAGGCAGAGAAGTTACCTTAGTTTTAAAGCAACGCTTATTGATCCTGGAGCAAAGTTCTAACCCAACACTTTAATTCCATTATAGAAATGTATGAGAATAAGCCCCTGCTCCATTAGGTGTTTGCCTGGGGAAATACAGTCTCCTTGCAATGGTCTTCTGGAATCACTGAATTCAGCTAAGCTATAGACTGTTTTGATGGCTCTAACCAGTGTAAAAACAGACTTTCCATAAAAACACCATTACTGATCCTTGTGTCTTGGCTCCTCATTGGCTGAAATGTTATTCTTGGTTCTTTTCCCTTGGTTCACACACACACACACACACACACACACACACACACACACACACACACACACACCCCTTCATTCTTTTCATGACTATTGATGGTCTGTGTGATATAATTTTGCATCTGCTTAACAAGAAACCCTTGTTATTATAAGCATCAATCAAGGATGCACTGGGTATGAAACAAATAATCCATTAACCTGACACAGAGAGTTGATGCTTCCCCCATCTGTAATCTCTTTATTCCTTTCAAAGTTATTCCCTTGGGGTTAGAGAATCTCTAAAGTATAGGTAATTTTCTGAGCAAGATGAAATCCAAGCTGAAAAAAATTTTTTTTTTTAAAGCAGGTACATATTCCTGGGTTTTGTGCAGGTTAGGCAATAAAAATGCTTTCATTTGTGAGCAAAAACAAAATTTCAGAAAGAACAGGTTTTCTATGGGTTTGAAAACTATATAGGCTTTTGGAGAAAACACAGTTTGAGTTGCCTTGTACAGACTGAACAGATCTGAATGAATAAATGGTGGCATTCTCTTGCTCCTCCAAACACCCAGAGGTACTCAGAACCATGAAACACTGGAGCTAGAGGGGATTTTTGGTAGAACAGCCAGTCCAACCCTTTCATTTTATTAACTTGAAAATTCAAGTTCAGTTTTCCCTTTTAGCTGATGAGAAAAATTTTAGAGATCCCTTTTCACAGATTATTTTATAACAGGTTGGAACAAATTAGAAATGGAATTTCTTGACCCCCATGGCTAGATATGATGCTGACTTAATTTGAGAAATTTGGGCAGCCATTTCCTTTTCTGGTGGCATCTGTTTGCCTAAGCATAACTAATACCCCCTCCTTCCTGGGGGTTGAGGGAGAAGCTAATAATTCTGGGTCATGCTTCTAGAATTAGGGGCATCTATGTGTGTTACTGAAAGAATTATCTAAAATGGCTATTGCTTTGTAACCACTTTTGACTTTGTAACATTTCCATTTCTTTGCAAGCCAGATTTAGATATGAAGAGGGAAATGAAGAATGGATTATTGAGGGAAGCTAGTGGTGTTTGAGAAGTATCCTTCACCATTTAAAATCATAGAGGGTTACTATGCCCTTCCAAAAATTTTGCCTTCTTGCTACTCGGCGTGGATGAGCCACTGACCTGAGCAGCAGTATTTGCTTGTGACTTGTAGTCACAAGACCTGGGGAATCAGTCATTTATTAGCTGTTAAATATTAAACAAGTCTCTTAACATCTCTGAATATATATCAGTTTTCTCATCTATAAGACGGACATCATAAAAATCTGTTGGGAGGGGCAGTATGCTATAGCAGACAGCTGGCCTCAGAGTTAGGAAGAGTTAGCTCAAATCCTACTTCTGGCTCCTACTAGCTATGTGACCAGGGGGAAATCACTCAAGTTGCCTATTTGCATCTGTGAGGGAGGAAATTTCTACACCAGCGGTTCCCTTCCCGTAGAAAATATATTTTCCAAATGGGGGAAAAACTATTCTACAATGTTGTAAGGCATGTAAAGTACTTTGTAAACCTTGTAATGTTATATTATGACATGGTTAATAGCATGTGTATATGACACTTCCTGGCTAAACTGTTGCTTTGCTCCATGGAGGGAGGAAATGAGTCAGTGCAGGTTTTTTAGTCAGTGAAATAAGATGATCATTCCGGAAATCACAGTCAGTCACAGTTACATTGGTGAAGGGAAGGAGAAAAGGAGGGGGGGAGGGGACCTATTTAGACAAAAATCCAAGGAAACATTCATAAGAATGGAAAAAAGCTGAAATTTAGTTGATAAACACCAAAAGGAAAGGATGGAAATACAGGACCATCATTAGGGTGATCTAGTGCTATCAGATCCTATAACTACAGACCCCAACTATAAACAATAGCCCTATAGAAATACTCCTATAGTCAGATAAACTAAGTCTCTGCAAACTGGAGGGATGGTGACTTCCTGTTGGACCTGAAGAAAACCTAGCCAATTCAGGCACCCAATGACTGTCCACAGTGACATAGCAATTCTAGAAAAAATGTGGCTTTTACTTGCTTCCATTTTCTAGTCAAAGGCTTTGCTTTTTTTTTTTTTCATTTTTCTTCTCGGGATTCTAAAAAATGATTTATTTTCTACTCAGGCTGTCTTACACATTCAGTCCAAACTGTAGAAAAAGGCATGATGCATTCGCAGCAATCCAGATTTTACAATAAAGCAGATTTCCATGGGAATTCAGTATAATCCAAAAATTCCAATGCCCTGGGCCTCTATTCAAATAAAAGAGAGTCTGTGTGTACAGGAAAATGCCTAGTTAGAAGAATATGGCAAATAGATTTAAAA
Organism: Pseudochirops cupreus; assembly: GCA_028627135.1. Classification (NCBI taxonomy): domain Eukaryota; kingdom Metazoa; phylum Chordata; class Mammalia; order Diprotodontia; family Pseudocheiridae; genus Pseudochirops; species Pseudochirops cupreus. The sequence continues at coordinate 502,884,812 of CM053582.1, forward strand.
TAGCAAATGCTGTATCCAGTTTGTCTCTTTGGGGGGTATCAAAAGAGACTTTCTTAGTAGAAAAAAAAATTTCCCTATGAAAGTAACAAAGGTCTAGGGTATTATTTTTTTTAAGTTTAATTAAGAATGAGTCAATAAAGGTGAGAGAAAGGTAGCTTTCAACTTCAAATCTGGTTTAATAAAAATAAACCACATTTCAATCACTTTAATACACACTTTAAAGGCAACTTAAGATAGTGGTAGTCCTCTGTCCATGGGTACAACTTAATGGACTTTCAAAGGGAAACATTTGTGACTGTATTCAGGGCAAGTTCCCTCAGTAATTTTGAAAAATATTAAAAACATGGAAGCAATTGAAAAATCTCTTTCACCTGTGCAATATAATCTTTTACAAACTCTTGTTACAATACTAGAGCTACAGAATGTCACAAACACTTTCAATTTTTGATAGCTATGTGACTGTAATTCTGTACTGCTATGTCATGCTACTGAAAGGAATGATACTCTCATCATTCTCATTTCCTCTTGTTGTTTAAACCAATCCAAAAATAACTGAAGAAATTAACCAGCTCTGATAGTTCTGGATGGCCATGAGTAATTCTCTTTTTCTCTGTGGGTCTCAGTTTAGAGGGCTGGATTATATCAGGGGTTCTAAACGCAGGGCCCATGGAGCAGATTTCAGGGAGTCTATGTACATGGATGGGGTAAAAATTCCATCTTTATTTCCACTAACTTTTAACCGAAATTTATAATTTCCTTTAATTACTGAAAAACATTATTTAGAGAAAACGTCCACACACTTTGCTAGACTGCCAAAGGGATCCAGGACACAAAAAAGTTTAAGAACCCCTGGACTAATGGTCTCTAAGGTCCCTTTCCATTTATAACATGGTAGGCTTCTATGAAAACTCTGGGGAAATAGAAGCAGAAAGCTGAGAAAGGAAGCAGAGTGATTTTTTAAAAATGCTTCAAATCTACCAAACAAAAGAGTTTGTGGATAATAATAAACTGTAAAATAATTTTGCAGATAATATAGATAGTAGATTTAGAACTAGTCAAAACCTCAGAGGCCATTCAAGGCTAACATTTTCATTTTAGAATTGAGAGGTCCAAGGAGGTTAAGTATTTGCTCAATTTCACACAGGTTCCTAGGTAGCAGTTATAATATTTTACGTTTCTTCTCTAGGCTCATCTTTGAAATGGGTCCAATGTCCCAGTGACAGAAGTCCTCTGGGTCCTCTGTTGATATGGATGAAACTCTTTCCTAGAGTCAGAGGTTCTAAGGCAATAATCAATTTTATATAAATTTTGAAAAGCATCATGGCCTCCATACTCGTTACCAAATACCCAGTCCTTAATCTCCTGCTAAAAGAATATTTCATCCATAGATGGGCTGGTTTGAAGGTTTCGTCTTATTTTATCTTTCAAGGGTTTATTTTTGGGGTTTAGAGGTGGCATGAAGTAAAAGAGGGGAAAAAAGAGGGAAAGGAGGAAAGAAGGGAGCATGAGCTGAAGGAGAGAGAGAGAGCGAGCGAGAGAGAGAGAGAGAGAGAGAGAGAGAGGAAGGGAGGGAGGGAGGGATGGAGGGAGGGAGGGAGAGAGAACAAAAAGGAGAAATAAGCAAGAAAGGGAGCGATTGGGAAGGGAACGAGGAAAGTTGGGAAGACCCTCAGGGTATGTTAGGGGGTGGAGGGGGGAGGTAGACAGAATGTGTAACTAACTGCTCGGGCAAAGGAGTTACCTAACTCAAAACGCAGGTACCACCAAGCAGCCTGGTTTCTTCTCTTTAACCCGAAACCTACAAGCTACCTAAGGCCGTCTCCTCTTTCTTCTCGCTGGGTCCAACCCTAACCACACCTTGGGCCAACTCACGGGAGTGTCTCTGCCCCATCCCCGGTGGTCGCAGCTTTCCTGTGGACCCTAGGCTGGGTGGTTTTGTTAAATGAAGGCAGTGACTGAGGTAGAACGGATGGAGAGTGAGTTCGTGGGGTCGGTTGGGGTCAGAGGAGAATGACAATCTTGCTGTAGCACGGGGGTAGAAAAGGCGGGTGGTGGCTGGGTGTATGTATGTGGAGCCCCTGGACTGCCTGCCTGGGCATAGAGCTGTTGCTTCAATGTGAGGCCTCTGAACGCGGAAGCAACAGACCAGCTTTGAAAAAAGAGGTGCCCTCTCCCCACTTCTTCCCACCCCTCCCCCTCGTCAAATCTCAGTTGACTTCTTTTCGGTTGACCGCAGTGAGGTCAAGTCTTCCCTCCGAGGTTTGACCGGACCCCAGACAAGCTTACCTGCTTAATGGAGTGCACGGTTTTTTCGAGGGGGTTGGGGGGGGAAGGATAAGGGGAGGCCTGTTGGAGGGACTTTCTTCACTCCCTTGCTTTTTTTTTCTTTTCAGTTTTCCCCAGTGCCCATTCACCCGCCCACCCTCCCCCCAACATGCCTCCCTCCCGTAGCTCTGAAGCCAAGGGCAGCGGGGGCGTCCGTCCCCTCCCCTAGTCCATTCCACCGCGAGCCGCCCCTCACCTTGGGGACAGTCACTCCGATACCGCCGCGGACCGGGCCGTGGGGGCTCCACAGGAACTTCCATGAGGGCTGGGAGACAGAGAGGAGAGGATGGCGGGCTGCCCCTGGCGCCGGGACCGAGAAGATCTCCCTCCTGCCTCCCTTACACCCCCAGCCCCAACCCCCGCTCCCAGGCCCCCAAAAGATACTAACGTGCATAGGTCCTTTTCTGTCTATTTCTCGGACTTCTTCCCAGGGCCCCAGACACACAGTTCCCAAAGGACAGAAAAGGAAAGGAGGGGGGGGGGAAGAAAGCACAAGCAACACACACACACACACACAAACCTTCCACGTACTGCCCTGAATTCCTTCTACGACCCTCACCCTGCTACCCTCATGGCAAGCAGTGCCTTGCTCCCCAAGTGCTCCCTCCCAGATCGAAGGGAGGGGGAACCGAGTCTGAGGCAGAGCTAGAGAGTAAAGAAAGTTACGCAGACACTTTGTTTTTGCATTTCTCCGTTTCCCTCAGTAATAGCACTGAGGGGGAGATGTAAGCAAGGGCCAATCCCTTTCTCATCAAAGCAAAAGGGGGGGAGGAAGGTGTTTGGTTAAGGCCCCTAGCCCAGAGTCACAGGTGTCTATCTGGCAGGTGATGCCGCGCTGAACTGGGGGGGGGGGGGGGACTGATCCCAGCGCGGCCTGGTGAGCAACTACTGTGCCTTTCCCGATGCCTACCCCAGGGCCACACGACACAGTCAACGCCTGCAAGCCCAGCCTGCTTTCCCCGGGCATCGGACGTGGGGACAAGATCCGCAAGAAGACCAGTGCTACCGTCCAGGGGAAGAGGAGGAAAAGCACAGATGAGTCTATGACCACTCTCTCTTCTTTGAGGCCAGAGGCTGGAGCTCCCAGGATATCGGGGTAACATTTGGTCTTGTAAATCCTACTTGTTATTTTCCATCAGTCAAATGCACACATAAACCAAAGTTGTGTAGAGGAAAAAGTTACGCATGCGTTAGCGTTCAAGCAGTGCCCCAAGGGTGGGTTACAGACTCTGTGGACAGAATGCTTATATTGGGTGAATTCGTTAGTTTCTCCGCTCAGACTCCTAAACCATGTCAGAAACATTTTGTTGCAGAGAACCTTTAAAATGGAATCGGCTTTTTCCAGCTCGAGGAGGCTACGTCAGATCAAGAACTGCGGGCGCCAAGTGGCTTGGCAAATTACTAAAAGAAGGACATTTCCTAGAGTCAGAAAAAGCCAATTCAGCTGCCAACAGGCTCCACTGGTTCTGCACCAGAAGTCATTACCTCGCTTTGTCGGTTTGCTCCTAAAATGGTGAGAATAATAGGAATACGCCTAAAGATAGCAACGTCAACACTCTGGAGGAGAGGAACCTTCTTTTTGGGGCATCTAGAAACACACATACACACACACTCAGTCATGTGGACCGGTGTTTTATTTGTGCAGTATGTTGAAGTATAGAATTGTCCAAGTTTATCAAATGGTCTTCTATTTACAGATTTCGCACATGTCTCCACAAGAGACCTTGTTTATCCTCCCAAGAGTAGAGTCAGTTAGAAAACGAGATGAAAGCATTAATCTACCGCCCATCCTCACAAAAAAAAAAAGGTTCCTAGGACGACGCTTTCTACTTACCTCGGAATAGCCATCAAAGGGACGTACGGTACTGTGCAATGGGGAAAAATTAGATGGCGGCTCTCTCTTTAGCAAAACCATTACCTTGACTTTCTACAATAAAGAAAACCCATAAAGAGGAGCTATTGAGGGTTTCAAATGACATAACGATGGTTTAGAAGGCCCCCCCTTCCCCCTCTTTTTTTTTCCTTGCGAGTCAACTGAGAGCAATTTAAAGAGTGAGTTCTTCAAAGAAGGGACAGTAACTGGCATTCAACCACTGGCGGGCAGCTGTAGGTTTATTTTGTTTAATTTTAAAGCACCTTTTAGGAAAAAAGGAGGGGAAAATCACAACTCAGAGATATTACCCCTAATAAGGGCAGGCCCTGGCCTAAAGGTGAACCACAGAGTATTTAGAGAGACAATTAACATATCCTGGGCTCCTCCACACCTCTCCTTGAAGGAGAAATACAGACTAGACGGTTCCTAAGCTCCAGTAGAGGTCCCAATGAATATATTTCTCCTCTAGTTTTGATCCCCGTTTCCCTACCTGCCTGTATCTCACAGGCATAGGAACCCCTGAGACAGATGTCTCTCAGGGCTGAACAAACACACCTTCGAGACCCGCGAGGACTGGAGCTCTGGAAGAAAAGGAGCCGAAAATTGATTCCAATTAATGTCTCAGCGACAGTCATTCAACAAACATTTATTAATTGGTCTACTATGTGCCAGGCACGGTGATAAGAACTGAGGACTAGGCTAAATTCAGTCTGAACTATACTGTCCCACCCGCGCCGAGAAAAGTGTCTCTTAAGCCCGATTTTATTGTTAACGGATTCCTAGTTAAATCAGAAAACTACTGGATCCCACAATAATTAATGCCAGCTCTTAAGTGCGAATGACCATGTGTGTATGTCTATAAGTATATGTATTCGCATATATACAGGAACAAACACATGATATAGACTGCATATCACACGTACACTAAAGAACCAATCTACAAGGAATAGGTAGCTGCCACACGATTTTTAAAAGGATGCTTGTGAATCGCACAGGCCCGTGTGAATACACACACACACACACACACAGATCAAGCCACCCTAATACAAGGTGTTATGATTCTCTAGTTCAATGTCAACTGCCTAAAAAGAATTTTAATCCCAATTGAATTTCCCTGTTTAACTCGGAAGGAAATAGCATTTAGAACTACAGCTCTTAGCCCAGTGTGTCCACGCTCCAGGGCGATGAGCAGAGACAGGAGAATGACCCCCAGGCATTCTCTCCGGCTTTTCTGAAGAAAATGGCTGTTTGGGTCGCTCAGGCACACGGAAATGAACTTCGCAGCATATTTCAGGGACCGAAGAGAGGGAGTAAATCAATACTTCAGAGGCGTGATCGCGGCTCGGGACACCATTAGCTGAGCAGCACTGCCACCTAGTATCCTGGACTACGATAAATTCTCCAGGCAGTGCGGGCCCTTCCGGTCGGCAAAGGGGCGCGGCCGTGGGATGCGGGCGGTGCTGCGCAAACGCAAGCCAGGGAGGAAGGAGTCCAGGCCACCAGAGAAGATGAAATGACCAATTCTCCAACGGGCTGCGGGTGGAAAGAAGTAGAAAGGCGCCGCTCTGGTGGTTAATGTCTTCTTCCTTCCCTTCCTATTTCCCTTCTCCGCGCTCTCTCTTTTCCTCTCTCCTTTCCCTCTCTCTGCCTTTCCCCTGTCCCCTTTTTCTCCATCCCCCGTTTTTTTTTTCCGCTGCGAGAACCTCTCTTGAAACATCAGTAAGCGAACCAGGTTCTCTTGCCAGCAGGTGGTTGGGTTCCGGTTTTGGACCTGCTATATACTATCTCTTTGATCCTAAGAAAAGAAATTCTTGAAATTCAGATTCTTCAGGTAAAAAAAAAAACAAACCGGGGCTGACAATACTGGCCCTTCCTCCTTCGAAGGGTAGTTGTGAAGATCCCAGTGAGTCAAAGAGGTCCCAGAGAAACATATACTGGCCGCATGAGACCGCTGGACTTTGACTCAGGAGGTCTAGCCTTGAATTTTGCCTCACTAGCCTCCTGACCTTGGGCAAATAACTTCAGTCTCAGTTTTCTCACCTGCAAAATGGAGATACTAATAATTCCAGTACTTACTCCATAGGGTTGGTAAAGTAAGGTCTTTGCCAACCTTACAGGACTATACAAATGTGGGTGATAATGGAAGTGAAAGTGACCTTTGTACCCTATGCCATGCAGATGGGAAGGTTTTTGCTTTTGGGTGGTGGGGGAGTGGGTTGGTTTTGTTTCTTTTGATTACCATTCCCAGCAAAGCCTAGTATGGTGGATGGAGTCTCGAAGTGTAGAATATCAGAATTCAAGTAGCTACGTCTAAATCATACTCAAGTACTTAACCTCTCAGTGCTCTCAGCAATTCTCACCCTATAAGTTGTAGACAAAGTGTCAGCCTGTATTGGTGGAGGAGTTTCTTCACCAGGGAGTTCTTGGATATCAGTGAAATCACAAGTCCAGAGGGATTCCTGGGATATGCCCCAGAAGGCAAATATCAAGAGGAGGCCTCTAAAAAGTTCTTTCTTTAATGAAATCATCTGCTTTTCTCTCCTTATCCTTTCTCAGCAGGATCCTGGATCCTGTTCCTTGCCTCTATGCCAAGTACTCCATTGCCTTTGCAGAAAGGGTATGAAACTAAGGGTCAGGCACTATCCAGGGAATATGAGTGGTAAGATTTTTATTCCAACTGCTTTCCCCTCCCTTGATCCACACCCTGAACTCCCACATAGCACAAAAAGCAGAATTCCAAAGAGACGAAGTGAACCAGGGGAGAAGGGCATGGCCCAGTTAGTGAGGCCTGACGGGAGGCAAGTTTGGGAGGGTGGAAGGTAGCTACCAGACTCCAAATCCAGGCCAGAGAGAAAACAAACCAGATCAATTCATTTTCCCAGGTCCTTTCAGATGAGGCTGTTGGGTTAGGGTAATCCAGCTCTGAAATTCTGTCTTTCTCAAATTAAAGGTAAAGAGACTTCTTTTAGTTTGGAAATGATTTTTTAAAATAACTTCTTCCATTCCTTTTCTCTCAAAAGAAAAGCATAAACACCAGTCCCCAAAGCCTTTATTTGGTTAACTCCTGTTTTTCCAAAAGGAAAAAAATAGGGAGGGAAGGAAAAGAGAAGCTCCCTTCCAGTTCTTTTTTTGTTCAGGCACTCCAGCAGGTGCAAGCCCCAGGCTTGGGTTTCAAAGTTGTGGCAGCTAGGTGTGGAAGAGAACTGAGTTAGGAAGACCTGAGATCAAATTTGGCCTACTAGCTGTGACTAGGGCAAGTCACTTAACCTTAATTTCCTTGTCTGTATAACAGGGACGTCCCTGTTTTATGCCCCTATGTCCCAGGCTTGTTGTGAGGATCAAATGAAATAATTATTACAAAGTATTTAGAGCAATGACTGGCATAAAGTAAGTGCTATATAAATTAGGTTAGCTATTATCATTATTAAAGTGTTCAGTGCCAAGAGTTTGACAAAAATCTTCCAGAGTGAAGTCTCTGAACTCGGTTACTGGGGAGTTCTTTTCCATTGGCCTGGGGGGAGAGAAGAAAGTGAATGGGAATCATGCAGAGCTCTGAGTCTTAGCCTGGAATTCTACCTAGGGGAGCTGTTCTATCTATTCCCTAGATCCCCATAAATCTATCTGCTGAAAGAGGGGGAAAGTGGAACAATGTCATTTGGTCTTTTGGGAAGGAGGCTGCCCATCTCCACACATCCAAAACACTAGAGAGAGGGGAATAAGAGCTAAGAGATCTGGGTTCCAAGCCTTCTCTTGCCACAGATTTGACTTTATAGTTTTAGGCATCAACTTACTTTATTTTTTTATTTTTAGGCAAGTGGGGTTAAGTGGCTTTTCCAGGGTCACTTAGCTAGTAAGTGTCAGAGGTAGGCTTTGAAGTTGAGTCCTGACTCCAGGCCTGGTGCTCTGTCTAGCTGCCCCCTACCTTATTTTATTGTGCCTTGATTTCCTGCTTTGTCAGATGAAGGGATTGAACCGGATGGTCTTTGAAAACTATCCAGTTCTAGTGATTTTTCACCATAATTCTATTGTTAGAGATAATTTTTCAATGCTCATATTTTAAATGGTCATAAGCAAGTAAAAATACGAATTGGGAAACCTTGGGCAAATTGCTTCAATTTCTGAACTTGTAAAATAAGGGAAATAAGGGTTAAAATCTCAGCAGCACATAGCTGGAAGGGACCACCTTGGAGGCCATCCAGGAAATTCAGACTCAGAGATGTCTGTAGGGAGTGTGGAATGAAGGTCTGCCTACCTCTGAGTCTAGCATTCTTTGTAGTCTATCAAGTAGCTTCCAAGGACTTCTACTTCTGATATTCCAAGGCTAAGGGATTCACTAGAATGTTCATTAATCATTCCTCATTCTTGCTAGTTAGAGACAAACCACTTCCCCCTTGCAGTGATTCACAAATTCAGCATTAATGAGTGGGTATATGGAGGAAGTAATTCCAGATTCTCTTTGGTTTTTCTGGAGTTTCCTTCAGGTGAAGCTCAGTAGGGGTCATGAAAAGACACTTTCTGCCTACTTCCTCCATCCCTAGATCAGTCTTTCAACCTCAAATCTGCTCGTAGCTGAGCCCTCAGGGTACTTACTTGGTCCTGGTGAGTGGGTACTTTAGGGGGTCATGGAAGCTCAACAAACATTTTTTAAAGCACCTAGTATTAGCAAGGCAATCTACTAGGCTCTGGGGGTTCATCCATGAAGCATTTTGGTACAGCCCTTTCTTTCAAAGAGTTTACAACTTAGTGTAGCCTTTGAGGAAAATGAGGGGAAGACCATGTCATACACTTACTTTCAATTTCCTGGGCCAAACATAACTATTATTAATATTTTGTTTTATAGCACCATATTGTAATATGACAGATACTTCTACTGTTTAACTTTTGAAAGTGCTTTCACATTAGTTCATTATTGCCTATACAACTATCTACACATATCTATAATGTAACAATAATATTAATGCCTTAATTTACAAAGAGCTTTAATGAACGATAGCATTAATTAGCATAATCCTATGAGGTAGGCAGAGAGAATACAGATACGTTTTACAGATGAGGAAATTGATGCTCATAGGAGAAGTGGAGTAAAGAGTAGAGCTCTAGGCTTAAGTTCATTGCCCTTTCCACTGCAACTGGGACAGACACCCAAGAGGGAAATCTATGTGCCGTGTAAGTTTTACACACACACCTGCCTCTGACTCCTATTGCCCAGGATCTTTGGAGAACTCTACATCAGACATACACTCTCCTCAGAGCCAGAGCTCAAGGTTGTGGAGGTCAGCTCAATGGAATTTAGAAATGATTTGGTTTTCACTCCTGGGGAACATATCACTTTTTCTGTATATAATGACCTATCCCAGTGTGTATATGTGTGGAGGGGAGAGGCGATGGAGATTTAAAACCAAGCCATCTTCATTCCTTCCAGAAGACATTCAGTCCCAAAGGAGAGCAATTTGGTACCAATGTGGTCCAGGGTGGGAATAGGTCCACTTCTGTGCTCCCAAATCATCAATTACCATTATAGGCAAATTAAGTATTTTCAGACTTTTTTTTAAAGGGGAAAGAGTTATTAATTTTAAAAATGATATACAGCCATATTCTACTTCTTCTCTTTTCCTCTGTCTCCTACCTCTGCCTCTGTCCTCACCCTAGCTTCCTCTCTCCTTTCCTCTCACCTCCCCTCTCCTTTCTCCTCCCCTCTCTTCTCTTTTCCCATCTCTCCTCTCCCCTCCCCTCCCCCTTTCATTCTTGTCCCTTCTCCCTTCCCCTTCTGTCTCCTCTCTTCTTTTCTCTTTCCCACCTTTCATAAACATACAGTATAAACCCACAACTCTCATCTCCACCATTTCATACAGTACCATTTTCATTTCACCTGAATTTGTGACTGGTCTCCCACATCTCTACTGGAACTAGGGCTTCTGAAATTCCTCTCCAATGTTCCAGCCTAATCCAATGACTTCCCCTGCCACCAACCTCTGAGGGGCCCAGCCTTTCTTCTCCTCCCTTCTTTTTCCTCCTCTCCCTCTCTTCTCCCCTCTCACCCCACTCCCACTCCCACCTCCACCACCCCCTCCCCACCTCCCTTGGGCTTCAGAGCCTTTTGAGAAATATGAGTTGGTCCCCGGACTGATTTGGTACTTGCAATGCCACCAGAACAACTCGGAGCAAGGTCCCCAGTCTGCCTGCCCCAGTTCTAGTGGGGGCTGTGGGCATATGAGACCATCCATTTCTCCAGTCCTTGGATTACAGACCACAACCCACTGCCCAAGGTAGATGTGTCAGCTCCCTCTGGTGGCAGAAGCCTGGCACTCACCTTCCAGATGCGGTTTAAGTCTTGGCCAAAACAAATTGTGCCCTTTCTCCCCCATTTGGGCACCCTTCCCATTCTGAGGAAGCAGAGTCCACCTGGTCCAAGGAGATCCACCTGAGGGGGATTCAGGGCTTCATAGGGGTATCCAGGGTCATGCCTGGGAAAGCACTGGACCCACAATGACTGCTACAAAGATTCTTCTCTGATTAAAAGCCATTGATTTCAGATTATAGACATGACTGTCTTCAATTTATGGGCATTAATCCTACCCAGTACAGCTTGAGCAAGTGGTGAATATTTCCCTACTTTTAAGTGGGAAAGGGGGAAAAAACCAAATAAATACTGGCAAAGTTAAAAAGGGGGTGATGTGGATAGGACTATAAAGTGTGACGTGCTACATAACTCTGAACTAAGCTTATTATTTATATATTTTGAAAAGATCCATAATCTTTCCTTTGGTCTTTCTTCCTAATTGGTGATTAATGAAATCGAAAGGAAAAACTGTATCTCAACCAGGAAATAATATTCACAGCCCCATCATAACCATTGCCCCTTCATCTGTCTTCCACCAATCATGGCATAGTTTAGTGGGATATTTTAGAACTTAAAGGCAGGACAGGGTTAGTTGCTCTCTAGAGCATCATCATCCTCCTCTAGAACACCTACAATGACCTACTGGCAGTGTCTGACACAGGAGACACTCCAGCCTTTTTGCTGACTGGCTTCCATGCTTGGAATGCCCTCTTCTCTCACTTTCACCTCCTACTTGCCTTGCGTACCTTCCTTCAAGACTCAACTAAAAATCTCACCTTCTGTAAGAGACTGTTGCCAACCCTCTCTCCTTTCCTCTGAGATTACCTTCTACTCACACTATGTAAGTGTGTCATGTTGTCTCTTTCATTAACATATAAGCTCCTTAAGAGCAGAAACCATGTTTTTGCCTTTCTTTGTATCCCCAATATTTAGCATAATGCCTGGAACATAATTAAGCAATTAATAACCACTTGTTGACTAACAAGAAAAGGTAGAGGCAAGAATTCCCTTATGGAATCCAAAATACTTTTTAACCTCTTTGGGAGACTTTTATGGGATGATGACTTATGCTATATGGAACTTAAACTTGCATATGGAGCAAAATATCGCCTAGCTAGCAAAACCACATTCCACTAAAATGTACTAGAGTTCTGGTTAAGTGAGTGCTGGACAGAATTTCTTTCTTGTTTCAACTCTGGAAGAAAACCTTTGGAAAGTGCACTAGTCCACTTTCTAATTCAGCAAGCACTGAAGACAACTGATCGCTGTTTAGTAAGAAAGTGTGCCGTAGTGGAAGATCATTGGACTGAGGGGCAGACAGCTTAGGTTTTCATACCAGTCTTGCCATTGCCTAGCTATGTGACCCTTATCTATAAAAGTGAAGGGTCTTGAACAGATGCAAACCAAGGGCCCTTCCAGATCCAAAGTTAATTTCAATTAAACAAGCATTTATTTAGTACCTACTATGTGCAAAGGCATTGGAAATCATTGATTTTGATTCTTGAAATTTGGGGGTGGAGGTGGGGAATAGGGGTGGGAAGGAGGAACTGGACCCATCATTCCACTGATGTTGGGAACTCCCATTAATGAAAATCCCTCTCTCAATATCAATGGACATCTATATTGCAATTCTAATCTTCAAGAGCTGTGTAAGGCATCAAGAGATTAAGTGGTCTGCCCAGAGTTCCAAGCTAACCATCCACAACTTTGGTACCTTGATCATACCTAACTCTGGATACTCTGTCCTCCCCTAGCTTTTGTGACTCTACTTTTTCCTAGTTCTCTTTCTAGTTGTCTCGTTATTTTTATCCCCTGTTCCCTAAACATTGATATCCCCCCAATTTCTTGGCTTTGGCTCTTTTCTCTCCTCCTTGAATCAGCTTCTATAGAATCAATTATCTTGATACCATTGACTCTTAAATATGTTGGTCTAGTCTTAATTTCTCTTCTTCTTCTTCTTCTTTGGCTTTTTGGAGGGGGAAGGCAGGGCAATTGGGGTTAAGTGACTTGCCCAAGGTCACATGGCTAGTAAGTATTAAGTGTCTGAGGCCGGATTTGAACTCAGGTCCTCCTGACTCCAGGGTCAGTGCTCTATTCACTGCACCACCTCACCGCCTCCTTAATCTTTCTGAGCTCTAATATACATCATAGACTACCTGCTGGAAAGTTATACATGAATGTCCAGATATCTCAAATTCAACACGTTCAAAAACAAAACTCATTATCTCTCTCCCCATCCCCCCTAATGTACCCCATTCCAAACACCCCCATTTCTGTTAAGGATACTGCCATCCTACCAGTCACCCACATTTATGGTCTAGGAGTCATCCACAACTCTTCCATCTCCCTCACTCCCATATCCAATCAGTTACCAGTCTTATTGATTTTACCTCCACAAAATCTTCCAAATTTGTCCTCTTCTTTGCTTTTGCTACCACCCTAATTCACCTTCTCATCATCCCTTTTTTAGACTGTTGAAATAACTTCTTGTTTTGTCTCCCTGCTTCAAATCTCCTCTTATCCACTCTATCCTCTACATAATTACTGAAATAATTTTAAAGTATAATTTGACCATATCACTTTTCTGCAAAAAAAAAAAAATCAGTGGAGTGGTTGGTTCCCTATTGCCTTTATGATAAAATACAACCTTTTCAGCTTAGTATTTAAAGCCTTTGACAAGCTGCATCCAACTAGGTTCCTTTCCAGTCTTATTTCACATTACTTCCTTTCATACACTCTACATCCTGGCCAAAATGGCTTATTTCCTGTTCTCTGAATTGCATGTTCCATCTCCCATCTCCATGCCTTTGCATAGGTTTACCTGCAAACCTGCAAACCACTCTTTCCTCACCTTCATCTCTTAGAATCCTTAATTTCCTTCAATGCTTAGCTCAGTACTTAGTGTACCTTCTCAAGGAAGCTTTTCCTATGTACCCCACCCCATGTTATGTTCTCTGTCTCCTCTCATTACATTATATTTACTTATTTGTATAAATGTTGCATACTAATCTCCATCCCCATCCCCAGTAGAACATAAGTTCCTTCATGTGGGATACTGGCTTTTGTTTACTCTCTTGCTCTGGGCTTGTTTCTTTATCTAAGAAATGAAGGGGGTTGGGGTGGATGGGATGATCTCTACCATTTATTCCAACTCTACATTTGTATGAGTTTATGATTCAGAATTTTTTAATGCCTTAGATCCATGACTCTGAATGTGACCCACCATAACTATAGCTATGAAAGTGACTGGGCTGAATACTGGCTAATTTCAGGACATACTCTAGAATTTCGATTTTTCTGTTAAATACTTGATATTAGCTTATTTTATTGTCATTTGACTCCATAAAGTGGAGGCTGAATTCTGGCTCATTGATGGTGCTGGTAAAATAATTGGATTTTTTACTAATGGGGGTTTTATTGAGCATCCTTGGTTCTCACCTCTTTTAGGAGATTGGGACTGTGCCCTGGATAATTATTATGTTACTATTTCATTCTAGATGGTGAGTGCCTTAATGAAGGAAGAGTACCTGGTTGGGAATCAGGAGACCTGGCTTCCTGTCCTTTCTCAATGACAGTGACCTTGGGGAAGTCCCTTCAGCTCATAGAGCCTTAATCTCCTCCTTTATCAATTGAACTGAAGTCCTAGGATTAATAAATGAACAGTAACTAGCTTTTCTCAGTCGTCACGTTCAGGGCTGCTATGTCCCTGGGGCTACCAACAATCCTGCAATAACTATGTGTCAAGAGGAGGATGAACCCTTCTTGCCTAGCTCTGTCCTTAGTCTCATACTTAGCCCACTTTCTCTAAAGCTCTCCTGGAGAAAGCCAAACTGTCCCAGGCCCCAAATGTGGCATTTGCACAACAATGGGCATTGAACACACCTATCAGCAAAGTACCTAGCAGAACTGTGTTTAGGCTTATAAATGGTTCTAACGGGGATCAACAGCCTATAATTAGAATTTAACAATCCAAGTGAGGAGTAATATGCACTCTGCAGGAGAAATTGGAGCCTTTTTCTTTACTTCTACATATTTGGTGGGTAGATTGGCTTCCAACTAGCCTTCTACAATGACTGTCCCACTGAGGTAAACATGTCACAAATAGGAACAATGAGATCAGCAATAATATAACACTAATACTATAAACAAAAGAAACACCACCTTCTGCTCTAGCGGAATGGAAATCACACTGTAGACAAACTCACATAGCTATTTAAAAAACAAATTACTTGGCGGAACGCTTCCCAGCTCTCCAAAATGCTATTTACCGCTAACTCCATTACGAGCTGAAGCCTGTCCCTGAAATGTATCCATCTCTGCCATTTCGTGGCACCGGTTGTGCAGAGTCAAGGCGCTAGGACAAAGAACGGGAGGCCTTTCTGCGCAGGAAGCCCTGCCTCCTCGTTCATTCACACTGTCTCTTTGATGTGCCAATTCTTTTATAATTTCTCCAAGATCAAGACATTGTCAGGGGCAGATGTTAACATCAATGGAAAATAAAGCTTGTTTATTACTTCCCCAGCCACAGAATTTCCTGACATCCCACATAACCCCTTAGTCCTCTGAGAATGTGATAGACAGTGTGGTACAGTGGAGGGAGTACTGAACCTGGGATCAAGGGGGCCTGCCCTTAAATCCTCCCTCAAGCACTTACTATCAGTGTATCCTGTAGGTGAGCCATTTAATCTCAAAGAATTATCATTTCTATCATTAAGAAAATGACAAGTTTCACTCTGACTTCTACCCATCCCATCCAGCTCTAAATCTTTGGTCCTATGGCTCTTCCTTGAAGACTTTGTTTTTTTCTTTCTTTCCTCTTTTGAAAAGTAGTATAAATGAATCCAAGGATTTCAGGACCAAGAGTGACCTCAGAGATGATTTGTTTTAGCCTCTCCAATTCGCAGAAGTCTAAGTGAGATCCGCAGAATCAAAGTGACTTCCCCAAAGGCAGAGTAAACTAGCCCCTTAACTCTCAGTTCAGTTCTCCTTCCACTGTACTGCCATGCTTAATGGAATCCATTTGTCAGAAGCCACGGTAAGATTGAAGGGATTTTGCAGAAGAATTAGAGGAGTTGGTCAGTGTTGACAAGAATAGACCATATTCAAGGGAAGGTCCTAAAGCAAAGGCTATATGTCTTAACAGGAGACACTCAACAGAGTGTGAAGCAGGGATAAGAAGACAAGCATACTAGGCCATTCCACTTACAATTCCTTCACAATGGAGCCAGGATTGACATCGCCAATCTAGGTCAGTCTACTAACTCCCTCACTTGGGGACAGGGACTCTAATCTCTCCAAAGAGGGATTAGAAATGGGGAAGAGAAGGTATAAAATCAAGACTATAACCAGGGAACCTCAGGCTCTGTCCCTAAGAAGTCCATGATGGTCTAACAAGAGGCTGCTCATGGAACTTGGTACAAGGCTATACAAACCAAGCTCTTGATGAAACTCCTGGGTCCATTCTTCAGGGTAGTTTAGGTAGCTCTTGGTTCATGGCTACTCAGGTATTTTACAGATAGAGAGATCCTACTTAGGCAGTTCTGATTGGTTTCCCTAAGGTCATGGGCAGAAAGAAATCAGTTAGGAAACTGGGAGTTTCTAGCCTGGAATAGAAATCTGGGGAAAGGTGTGGGGGTAATAGTGGGGGAAGGGAGTCCCAGAGAAAGGCAAAACAGAAAAGAGAGAATATAACTAGGGAACAGACATCCTGTTAGATAGCAAAAGACCAGGCCAGAAAAAAAAAAAGATTGGCCCAAACAATTATCTGCCACTTTCCAGCTATCTGACCTGTCATAAGCCACTTAACCTTTGTAGCCTTCAGTGGGATATATGAATCATCTATATAATGGGAATAATAATACCTCATCTACCTGAAAGCAGGAGTCTAGACTACTTGACTCTTAGGCTTTTTGCACTTCCAAATTTATGACTCTATGCATCACATATTTGAGTGACAAAAATACTTGGAAAAAATGTCAACCAGATGTGTAGATCTTGGATATCATTCAGCCTTTCTAGCCTTGAGTTCCTCATTTATAAAATGAGGGGCTTAGAATAAATGATCTTTGACGTCCCTTTCAGCCCTAAGTCTATCATGATTACAGTATGAAAGATGGACTTGGCAGATCACACACTGACTTCCTAGAGATCACAAATGACCATCAAGTAAACAAAGAAAAATGAACAGATCCAGTGACAAGACTCTTTGATCAGAGCTGAAAATGATGTAAATGTAATAAGATAAACTTGTGCAATATTGATTGTGTGTGTGTTTGCAGAAAAACAGATTAGTATTTATTTGGTAAATTCTGTTTGCTAAACCAATTTTCATGAACACAGGTGGTCTACTAGAATTTTAGCATTGCCCCTCTGTGTAATCTTTAAGCAAGTTTGCTTTGTTCCTTTAGCTTCTCTATCTGTAAAATAGGGAGGAAGATGTCTGCTCTGTCTGCTGCAAAAGATTATTACATTGATGGATCTATGATCTCATCAGTATAGGTATTCTGTTCTCCCATACAGGTTGTAACTCATGAGTTCTATATCATTTTCCCTCCATGCCATCATATAAGTGTTTTCTGATAGGAGCAATAGCCTAATCTCTAACCATGAGCTACCTAGGTTAGTTTTTGGTTTGCCCAGTGGACTAAAGACTCAGGCTGTTGACATCATTTACTCATCATAGAGTACAAAATAGCCATGAGGAGTTCTGGGCTTTTTGATTCATGACTAGTGCAAAATGATGGGCAATTCAGGCAAAGAAGACTTACTCAGTTAAATCAACTTGAGGTTTTCAATGACTGCTTGTTGAATATTCTCCTGTTATGACTAAGCAAATCTCCTTTTGTTAATTGTTGAATGACCTATGAGTGTTTCATTTTGTTTCGTTATTGAACATGAACAAACAGGGGGCTGACCTGAGTCAGGTCTAGCCCAGAGCATGCTTCAAAAAATATCAACACAATTTGCTAGAAGTCTTCCTTTAGGTCTCTCTCTTTTTTAAAAAATTGATGTGTTTCGTATTTAACCTGACATATAGTTCCCAATGTATTCCTTCCCCTCTACGTTCCAAAGAGCCAGCACTTATGATAAATAAAAAGAGGAAAAAATTAGTTCAGCAAAATTAGTTCACATATTGAAAAAATCTGGTATCACATACAGTGTTCCACCTTCATTGTCTCCTACCTCTGTAAAGAAGCCAGGGAGTAAAGTTCCACATCATAACCATCAGAGTGGCAAAGTTGACAAAAAAGAAAAATGACAAAAGCTGGAAAGGCTGTGGGAAAACAGGTATGTTAACAAACTGTTAGTGGAGCTGTGAACCATTCCAACCATTCTGGAAAGAAATTTGGAATTATGCCCCCCAAAACAACTAAATTGTGCATATCTTTTGACCCAGTGATAATATTACTGAGTCTATACCTCAAAAACATAGAAGAAAGGGAAAAGGGACCCCTATGTACAAAAATATTTATGGCAGCTTTTTGGGGTAAAAAAAGAATTGGAAACTGAGAAGATGCTCATCAGTTGCATAATGGCTGAACAAGTTATGGTATATTATGTGATGGAATACTGTTGTGTGGTAATAAATGTTTTAAAAACATATAAAACTTGTAATGAGATGATGCAGAATGTAGTGAGCAAGACAAAGAGAACAATTTTTATAACAACAGTCATGTTATTAAGACAATTTTGAAAGACTTTGATAAACACAACCACAAATCCAGAGGGCTCAAGGTGATACCCACCTCCTGACAGAGATGATGGACTCGGTACAAATTGAGGCATGGCATGAAGGTGGCATGGCTAATATGGAAACGCATTTGTTCAACTATGTATGTTTGCATTTTTTCCCCTCAATAGTGGGTCAGGGAGGCAGGAGGAAAAGAATGTGGATATGAAAATAAAATAAAATTTAATTAAAAAAATAAGCCAGAGATTTCTTTTAGTAACTTTTCTTTGGGGTCAAGTTTGATCAATTATAGTTACAAGGTATTGAGCTTGGGCCGCTGGGTGACACAGTGGATAGAGGGCCTGGAGTGAGAAAGACCTGGGTTCAAATCCAGCCTCAGATACTTACTAGCTGTGTGACCCTGGGCAAGTCACTTAACCCTGTTTGCCTCAGTTATTTTTTCATTTGGTGAAGGAAGTGGGGATTCACTCCAGTTTCTTTGCAAAGAAGACCCCAATATGGAATCACGAAGAGCTGTACATGTCTCACTCAACGACAAATTCTATTTAGATGGTCTTATTATTGTTCTTTTCATTTACATTGTCGTAGTCACAATGTGTGTTGTTTTTCTGGTTCTGTTTATTTCACTTTTCATAAGTTTATATCACTCTATGCCTCCCTGTCTGCATCAAATTCATTGTTTATTGTACTGTCTATAGTACTCCCATATGTTCAGGGACAACTTGCTTAGCCATTCTCCAACTGAAGGGTATCTACTTTGTTTCCACTTTCTACAAAAAAGGATTGCTATAAATATTTTGGTGTTTATGGGGCATTTCTTTGATCTCCTTGTGACTAACCTAGGAATGGAATCTCTAAGTTAGAAAGTCACTTTTGCCACATAATTTCAAATCACTTTCCAGAATGGTCAATTTATAGCTCCATCTCCAAAAGTCTTTTAACATGTCGTGGTTACTCACCCAGCACTCAACTCTGTTATCCCTTGCTGTTCTTTCTCATCATACGTTTCCTTGATGATATCTTTTTATACCACTTCTTACATGTAAGCTGACATTGCTGTCATTAGTTACACTCACTGTGCTCTCTGGGTCAACTACAATTTCCCTGATTTCTGTGCTTTGGCATTTACAGTGCTCCATAGTCATATCTTGCCACTAGGGAAATGTTGGTGTATTAAAATAATGTGTGTGTGTGTGTGTGTGTGTGTGTGTGTGTGTGTGTGTGAGAGAGAGAGAGAGAGAGAGAGAGAGAGAGAGAGAGAGAGAGAGAGAACAAGCTGAAACATTGAAAACATAGTGCAATTTCCTCAATTCAACCTAACCTGTTTTCTTATTCAATTCGGAAGGTAGGCACAGCAGATGGGTTGTCCTAAGACGTGTATTAATTGAATGTCACTGGGTTGTCCTTTTGCCTGCCTCTCATAATTTGGGCAATAGGAATCCATCCTTCCTCATAGTTTTGCTGTTTAGATTATTAAGCTGATCTCTGCTGAATGGTAATGGATCCCTCTGAAAAGGATCTGTAGTCTTCCGGGGCTTGATCAAAACAATGCCATCTGAGAAGAGGAACATCTGGTGGACCTCCCCGGCTGTAGAGAATCCCTCTTCCATTTGGTCTGAGGACTTGGGGCTGTATTTCTCAGTCTTCCATTCTTACACTGTTACATAGTGTCTAAGTACCTAGTAGTTTGTTGTTGTTACCTTATACCGATTTATTGAAAGAATGCCTGATGTTTGCATTATCTAACATGCAAAGTATATAGTCTTAACCATCTCCCATAAATCGTTAATCTCTGGGTCTTCTTACATAATGGAAGTAAAGGTGCTGGCATTATTACCTCCATGCATGGAGGTACAAGGCCCTCAGAGGCTGTCATAGATCCTGATAACTTCACCAAGTGGTGAATTTAACATCTTTGTCTTAGGAAAGATGAGGGATGTATAAGATCACATGGAGGGCAACAGCTCCCTACTGACTATACTGTGAAGAAAGTCTATCTGTGCTGTTTGGTCCAATCCCAAGTGGTACAGAAAATGCATTACATTTGGTCAACTGAAGGCCAGAGTAGATGGCAGAGAAGCAAACTAGGTATGCTTTTTCAGTCAGATAAAGCTTTTTCCACAGGTAAGGGAACACCAGGAGTCTGTTTTCACATGCCTTAACTAACTCTATTTGCAGAAAGATGCCTTTTAAAAGCAAAAGCTAATGCCTGAGATACTTCAGCTTTTCAAACATTTCTCATGGCTCTGGTCTCATGTGTACAAGGGGAGAGAAGAGTGTCTATCCTTCAAAGCAAGTTATCTTCACTTGTCTTCCAGCTTGAACTCCCAAAGTTGATTTGTACTGAATGTTGAACCCGGAAAGTCCCCCCTGGAGAATTGCTGTTGAAAATCTCCACCAGGTCATCTATTAACTAAAAAACAAAATGAAATAAAACAACAAAACCATAGACTCAGATATTACAGGGAATCTTATTGAATTCTATTTCCTCATCATCACCATCTCTGTATTCTAGAGAATGAAAAAACAAATATTCTTTAATAACAATGATAAAAATTACAGTAATGATTCAGTTCAACAAAATATTTATTATCGATATGTTATGTTTAAGGCACTCTCTTACCTATCAAGGATTTGAAAGCAATAATCCCTGTCCTTAAATTTGCCTTCTGCTGGGTGGGGATACAACTTGTGCACGAATAAATAAATAGGAAGCACATATAAAGTAATAAAAATGAATTTCATATTTGGAGAGAATGCTAATAACTGGGGCAAGGGACAGAAGGGAAAGGTCGGGAATATGCTCATATAAGAGAGCACCTGAGATGGAATTGAAAGAAGCTATGGTTTCTACAAGGCAGAGGGACAGAGTGGTACAGTCCAGGAGTATATAGGTACAGGGCCAAGAGAAGGGATGTTTTGTGTGAATAAAAAACAATTACCATTAAAACTTGTGACTTCTAACTTTTTTAAAGTAGACCATGTTATCCAATGTCTGCCCCTATTGTAACAGGAGAGATGGCTAGATTTGGGGGTTAAGAGGTCACCCACAAAATATTGTGCGGGAGAAGGTCCAGTCCTTCTCTCCTTGAGTGTCAAGTGGATCTTTTGGAGGGGTGGAAGACCTCATTTCAGTTATCAGACATACTCAGTTTTGGTGAAATAGCTTAGCCATTCATCTATTTCACAATTTTCACTTGACGATTATCACATTCATGGATTATTCCCGAACATCGAACTCGTTCTTCCATCTCTTCCAGGACATAAAAAGCAGAAATATCCATTCTCTAGAAGTATTATTTTTCCTCCTTACAACTTCTGCTTAAGAAACAACTAAATGGACTAGGCTAGGGAATCCTGAGTCATCAATATCCCCAATGATCTGTCCTTAGAGCTCCCTCTTGTGGCAGATAGTGAAAACAATACAGTTTTAAGAATTTCCCATTGATTTAGCACTATACTAGACTACCTGTAAGGTCCCTTTCAACCCTGACATTCCATGTGCTTGAAGTCCATGAACTCAGAGGTCCCTTGCATGAGGCCATGACCCGATAAATAGAAGGAAGACAGAAGTGGGCGCAGCCGATCTCTCCTCTGACCATGAAAGAAATAGGGTCTGGGAATGGGATCATAAAAATCATAAAAAGAAGATTTTCGGGAAATATGTTGAACAATTTCCCTTTGGGCTCTGCTTCTGACTTTCTGGACATGGATACTATGTCTCAGTTGCCATTTCATCCTGGGGCTTCCCTTAGTTTCTGTAGCCTTCTCAGCCTGAAGCATACTTTTACCAGCCCCGTCCTCTGATTGGCGGGTCCCTCCCAGGACTCCATTTTGGGGAGGGGCCAAGCTGGTCAACTCTTCTTCCCCAGTAGGCTCTGCTTCTGATGTCCTTGTGCGACGTCTTCTCTTCGTTAGAATACAAGCTCCTTAGGGCAGGGACTGCCTTTTTTTGTTTGCGTTTGTATCGTCAGCATCTAACAAGATGTCTGTTACATAATAAGTGTTTAATTATGTTTGTTGCCTTGCCATAAGATCACACATCTTGAGCTATATGGAACCTCAGAGACATTTAGTCTTATACCTATCATTTTGTAGATGAGGAACCTGAGACACAGAGAAGTTAAGTGACTTTCCCAAGGTCATACAGCGACTAAATACGTGAGGTAGATTTGAACCCAGGTCTTCCTGTAGATTAGGCACCTTGTCCATTACTGGTCTAGGACTGATTTCTTGGCTTGAGAATCTACTCTGGCCAATAGTTTGTTCATATGTTCCACGTCCTTAGATTTCATTATTTCATAGATGCCTTGTCACCAATCTGACCTGATTTTTCAAGTTATCCATGTTCTCCTTCCAATCGGATCCCATCACGTCTGCCTCTAGGCAGAGGCTCTCCTTACTCCAGTTCTATGAAAAGCTAGAACTAGACAGAAATCTTAGAAGTCATGTGCCTGATCAGCCAAAGTTGGAGGCACCAGCACAACTGACGCCACTGGGCACCCAAACCCAGAGTTTTTTTTTCATTCTGAGCAGCAAAGGCATTGCTAGATTCTCTGTGGCCAGGGTCTGTGCTTGCTGCAGCTCTGTGCAGGACTCTTTGGAGGCCTCTGCTTGTAGTCTAGGGAGGGACTCTCCTTTTATCAAATCTTTGGAGCCGTCATATCCCCAAGGTGGATAATGAGGCAAATAGCTGGAGGAACAAAAAATACGTATTTGATTACCCTGACAAAGCTGTTGTGAGGTTTAAATGAGGTAATATATGCCGAGTGCCATTATTATTTTTTAAAGTTTGTTCTGAATTTAAGAAATAAAACAAGCATTTCCACAACATAGTAGAATAGGAAAAAATGATTGTACGTGAAACTGCAAATCTATTTTGTACAACTTTCTATTCCATTTAAATATATGATAGTTATGACGAAATTTTCTTTTTCTTTCTTCCGCCCACCACACATACCTTAGAGATGGCTACCAATAGACACAAATATGCATGTGTTTATAAAACTGCTCCCCACATATTCCTATTTATCAGTTCTTTCTCAGGATGCAAGCTGCATCTTCCTTCATATGTCCTTTCTAGTTAATTTGGGTATTCATAACAGTCAAAATGACTTAGTTACTCAAAGTTGTTCTTAAAATAATATTGTTATTGTATACAGCATTCTCTTGATTGTGTGTATTTCATACTCCGCTATATCCGTGTTTTTTCTAAGATCATCAAGCTCATCATTTCTTTTTTTTTTTTTTGAGGGGGGAAGGCAAGGCAATTGGGGTTAAGTGACTTGCCCAAAGTCACCCAGCTAGTAAGTGTGTCAAGTGTCTGAGGCCAAATTTGAACTCAGGTCCTCCTGACTCCAAGGCCCGTGCTCTGTTCACTGTGCCATCTAGCTGTCTCTGAACTCATAATTTCTTATAGCACAGTAGTATTCCATCACAATCATATACCATAACTTGTTCAGTCATTCCCAACCAATGGGCATCCCTTCAATTTCCAGTTCTTTGTCACCACAAAGAGAGCTGGTATAAATATTTTAGAACATATTTTAGAACTTTGGAAATAGATACAGTACTGGTATTGCTGGGAGTCAAAGGGTACAGGCAGTTTAATAACTCTTTGGTCTATCTATACATGCAGACTCTTTGGGTTCCACGTGCATGTTTATTTCTCTTGTAATAAACCTACTATTCATGTAAGTTTTATGAAGTTGTCATTGCCTGTTGACAGCAGTGATATTATGGGGTCAAAGAGGATAAGCAGTTTAATAATTCTGGGCATAATTCCAGATTTCTCTCCAAAAGTGTTGGCTCAATTCATATCTCCACCAACAGTGAATTAGTGTCCTAATTTTTCCACATCCCCTCCAAGATTTGTCCCTTTATGCTTCAATTTTAGCTAGGCTTATAAATATAAAATGTTATCTCAAGGCTGCTTTAATTTATATTTCTCTAATCAACAATGATTTAAAGCATTTTTGTATGACTATAAATGTTTTTATTTCTTTATCAGAAAACTGCCTTTTCATATGCTTTTGACTATTTATCACTTGAGAAATGACTCATATTCTTATAGATTTGACATAGTTCTTTAAATATTTGAACTATGAAACCTTTATCTGAGAATCTGTCTACAAAATTCCCCGCCCCCCCCCCCGGCCAATTTTTTGCTTTCCTTCTGAGCTTGGCTATAATTGTTTTATTTGTATAAAACCTTTTTAATTTAATGTAATTAAAAGTATCAATTTTACACCTCTCACTGTTCTCTATCTCTTGTTTATTCATAAATTGTTTGCCTATGCATAAATCAGATGTTCCTCAAATTTTCTTGTAACATCTCTCTTTATATCTAGGTCATGTATCCATTTTGATCTTATCTTGGTAGATGGTGTAAGATATTGGTCTATACTTAATTTCTGCCAGATTGCTTTTCAGTTTTCCCAAAAATGTTTACCAAATAATGAATTCTTATCCTTGAAACTTAAGTATTTATACTTGTCAAATGCAAGGTTACTATATTTATTTACTGCTATAAATTGTATGTCTACTCTATTCTACTGATCTGCCTTTCTATTTCTTAGCCAATACAAGATAGTTTTGATAATTACAGTCTTATATTTTAAGATATGGTACTGCTAAACCTCCTTACTTTACATTTTTTTCCATTAGTTCCTTTGATATTCTTGACTTTTTGTTCTTCCAATTGAATTTTGTTATTGTTTTTTCTAATTCAGTAAAAAATTTTTTTAGTAATTTAATTGGGATGGTATTGAATGTATAAATTAGTTTTGGTAATGTGTTTTTATCATATTGGTCCTGCATACTCATGAGCATTTAATATTTCTCCAGTTATTTAAATCAGATTTTGTTTCATAAAAAGTTTTTTTAAAAATAATTTTGTTTATATAGTTCCTGGGTTTGTTTTAGCAGGTGTGCTTTCAGGTATTTTATACTGTCTAGAGTTATTTTAAATGGGGTGTCTCTTACTATGTCTTCTTGCAGGGTTTTGTTTGTGATATATAGGAATACTGATGATTTATGTGGATTTACTTTCTTTCTTGCTACTTTGCTCAAATAATTAATTGTCTCAACTAATGTTTTAGTTGAGTCTTTGGGATTTTCCAGGCATATCATCATATCATCTGGAAAAAGAAATAGTTTTTGTTTTTTTACCTCATTCCCTCTTTTGATTCCTTCTATTTCTTTTTCTTCTCTTACTGCTATTGCTAGGATTTCTAATATGATATTGACTAATATTGGTGACAGTGAGCATCCTTATTTTACACTTGATTTTACTGGGAAAGCTTCTAACTTATCCCTATTACAAATAATGCTTGCTGATGGTTTTAGGTAAATACCTTTTTTCTTATCAATTGAAGGAGAAAATCCATTTATACTTTTACTTTCAAGTGTTTTTAATAAAAATCAGTGTTGTTTTATCAAAACCTTTTTCTGCATCTATTACTATAATCATATGATTTTTTTAAACTTTTGTTGTTGACATAATCAATTATGTTAGCAGTTTTCCATATGTTAAACCATCCCTGCGTTCCTGATATAAATCCCACTTGGTCATAATGTGTAATCTTGGTAATATATTGTTATAATCTTTTAGCTAGTATTTTATTTAGGATTTTTTACATCTATATTTATTAATGAAATTGGTCTATAATTTCCTTTCTCTGTTTTTACTCTTCCTGATTTAGGTATCAGTATCATATTTGTTTCATAAAAGGATTTTGGTGGGATTCTTTCTTTGCAAATAATTAATTCCAAAGAATTTATTTAACATTGGAATTAGTTGCAAGATGGCGGCGTAGCAGCAGCAACACATTGCAGCTCTCACATAGCCACCCCAAAATACCCATAAAATAGGACTCTAAACCAATCCTGGAACTCCAAAACGCACACAAAGATACTTCCCACTAAAGTCAGCTCGGCTATGAGGAACTATATCAGCACTGCCAACCGAAACCAGCCTGGCCTGAAGCCGGGGCTTGCCCCAGGGGCGGCTGGACTGGAGGAGCTCAGGAGCTTCAGGTGAGCGGATTAGCGGCAGCTGTGAATGGGAATTGTGAAAGGGGGAGATAAGCAGTCTGGCCAGAAGGCCTCCAGAGCGGAAAAGCGAAAGGCAGAGGTTTTGCACCAGCCTCCACATTGCAGCTTCCCGCCCCAGCCTGCAGGCAGCAGGGGGACTGAGCGACTGTCCTCAGCCAGAGCTCTCGCGTTGAGTGGCCTGGACAGATCGCTGTCTTGGGCCTTGGTCTTGGAGTCCTCACTATCCAGTCAGCTGGAAGTATATAGGAAGAGTTCCCAGCCTCTCCCTAAGAGCTACGGCAGCCGGGAGGACCCCAGCGATTTGGGACAGAGCTTTCCCTTCTGGAAGCAGAGCCCCACAGAGATTTAAAAAAAAAA
>CM053582.1:502911951-502925974 GCA_028627135.1 Pseudochirops cupreus
AGAGAGAAAGAGACAGAGAAAGATAGAGACAGACAGAGATAGGGGAAGAGAGTGCAAGAGAGATGAGCTTTTTAGGTCATCCATCTATCAGCTAGGTGGTAAAGTGGATAGAATGCTCCATGTGGAGTCAGGAAGATTTGACTTCAAAGGTATCCATTGTCACAGACTGCTAAATATCCATGAGACCAAAACAAGAAAAAAAAGATTTAAAATGCCTGCTTCAAGTATCTAAAAGCTATGCCACTTGGTGCATCATTGATATTAATTCATTGTCTTTGGTACCTTTCAGTATATAATATAGTTTTCCTGTTCATCTCTTTTAATAAAATTTATTTTCGCTGTTGCCTTGTCTAAAATAAAAAAAAAACATTGAAATTAGTTTATCTTTAAACATTTGATAAAATTCACTTGTAAATCCATCTGATCATGGTGCTTTTTCCTTAGGAAGCTCAATTTTAGCCTGTTCAACTTCTTTTTCTAAAATAGGTCTCTTTAGATCTCCTATTTCCTCTTCTGCTTATCTAGGCAATTTATATGTTTGTAAATATTTTTCCATTTCACTTAAATTATTAAATTTATTGGCATATAATTTGGCAAAATAACTTCTTATAAATGCTTTAATTTCATTCTCATTAGTGGTATATTCACTCTTTTCATTTTTAATACTAATCATTTGGGTTTTTTCTTTCTCTTTTTTAATCAAATTAACCAGTGATTTCATCTGTTTTTATTGTTGTTGTTGTTTTTTCACAAAACCAAGTCTTATTTTTATTTATTAATACAATGGGTTTTTTTAACACTCAATTTTATTAATCTCAGCTTTCTTATTTGGGATTTTCAAGTTAGCATTTAATTGGGGATTTTTAGTTTCTTCTTTTTCTAGTTTTTTAAATTGCATACCCAATTCATTAATTTTCTCCTTCTCTATTTTATTTATGTAAGCATTTAGAGATATAAATTTTCTTCTGATTGCAGCTTTTTCTGTATCCCATAGGTTTTAATATGTTGTCTCATTGTTGTCATTCTCCTTAATGAATTATTGATTGTTTCTATGATTTGTTCTTTAGCCCACTCATTCTTTAAAATTAGGTTGTTTAATTTCCAATTAGTTTTTAATCTATGTTTCTGTGGTCCCTTATTAAATATAATTTTATTACATTGTGATCCAAAAAGGACACTTTTAATATTTTTGCTTTTCTGCTTTTAGCTATAAATTTTTTATGTTCTAATACATGGTCAGTCTTCTTAAAGGTACCATGAACTACCCAGAAAAAATAAATGTCTGTTCCTTTCTATTCCCATTTGATTCTTTCCAGATATCTGTTATATCTAGCTTATCTAAAATTCTATTCACTTCCTTGACTTCTTTCTTATTTATTTTTGAGGTAGATTTATCTAGTTCTGAAAGGGAAATGTTAAAGCCCCCCACTATTAAAGTAGTACTATCTATCTCTTCCTGTAATTCGTTTAACTTTTCCTTTAAAATTTTAGGTGCTATAGTATTTGGTGCATATATGTTGAGTATTGATATTACTTCATTATCTATGGTACCTTTTACCAAAATACAGTTATCCATTTATCTCTTTTAACTGAAATTATGGTTGCTACTCCTGCTTTTTTTTTTTTTGCATCAGTTGAAGCATAATAAATTCTATTCCAACCCTCCATTTTAACCCTTCATGTATCTTTCATTCTTAAATGTGTTTCTTGAAAACATGTTGTTGGATTCTAATTTTTAATCCATTCTGCTATCCATTTATGTTTTATGGGTGAGTTCATCCCATTCACATTAAGATGTAAGTACTATTTGTAGATTTCTTTCCATTTTATTTTTACCCACTATTGTCCTTCTCAGTTTCTTTTTTTTTTTTTTACCTTATCCCAATTACCTTATTCTCTCCCATTCTCTTTCTATTCCTTATTTTACACACCCTTCTAAGAGTCTCACCATATCCTCTCCCTCCACCCTCCTAAATCTTAATCTATACACCTTTCTAAAAGTCCCTCCCTTATCTTATCCCCTAGTTCTTTTATTTCTTTATAAGTTTAGAAGACTTCTATACCCTTTTAGATGTATATATTATTCCCTTTTTAACCCAGATCTGATGAATGTAAGGTTCTAACATTACCAGCCCTTCAACCCCACCTGCTTCCTCTGTATCAATTCATCCTTTCATGCTCCATTTTATGAGATAATTGCTCCTTTTTACCTTTACCTACCCAGTTTTGTTTTTTAGAATCACTCTGTCATACAGAACTCAGCCCCAAACTTTCTTTCAAACTACCCTAGTAATGATGACTGTCTTAAGGATACTGCCAACATTTTCATTATATATATATATATATATATATGTATGTATGTATATGTATATATACTTCATATGTATGAAGTAAATAGTTTGACCTTAATGAGTTCCTTATAATTAGTCTTTAATGTTTTCCTTATAATTCTTCTGGACTATTATTGTTATGATAATTTGTAGACCAGTACAGCATAGGAGAACACAAACATGGAAAATAACTTCAGAATAAAAGGCTACTGGGAAACCTGCTCTTCTTCCAACAAAGAGGCCTCACCTGACTCCATCTGTCCCTCTTTCCAAGAGATTGCAGTTGAAGAAGACTCCTTTAAAAACACTAGCTCCAAAGTTCTCCTTTCTTTTAAATGGAAGTGACAAGGAAGTCTGGTTCTGGGGAACATAAAGCAAAAGCTTACTATCAGAGCCTTGGGTTCCAGGAACCAAGATAAAGTGAGAACATGTATCTCATTCCCAAACATTTCCATTGACATATATAAAATATTTTGTAAACTTTAAAACAATACATAAATGTCAACATATATGAGACTTTAAGGTTTTAAAAATGTTTTATATGCATTCTTTCAATTGGTCTTCATACGAACTCTAGGAGGTGGGTGCTATTATTACCCCTATTTATCTGGGCAGATAGGTGGCACAGTGGGTGGAGTGCCCAGCCTGAAGTCAAAAAGACTTTGGAGTTCTACCTCACAGATGTCAGACTTGGAAAGATGACAAAACAGAAACGATGACAAATGTTATGGGAAGGTGAGTGCAATGGTGCTTTGTTTGTGGACCTGTGAAATTGGTTTGGCCATTTTGGAAAACAATTTGGAACTATGCCCAGAAAGTTATTAACATGTGCATACTTTTTGATCCAGCTACCAGACCAATATCTGTTAAACATGTTTAAAATTGCTCTTTTTGTGGGAGTCCCAAATTAGAAACGGAAGGGGTATCCTCTTATTAGGGAATTAATGAATGGCTTATGGCATATTATGAATGTGGTGGAATGATATTATAAATTACTATATTGTATATTAAAATCATAAAATGGACAATTTCAGAAGAATCTGGGAAGATCCTTAGGAACTGATGCAAAGAGAAAGGAGCAGAAATAAAACAATTTGTATAATGATAACATTATAGAGAAAAACAACTTTGAAAGACTTTAAAACTCTGAACTATAAAGTGATAAACTAACCATGAATCCAAAACAATGAAGAGGAAACACAACATTCACTTCCTGACTTTCTTTTGTTTCTTTGGTAAGGCTTGCAAATTGCTGATTGAAGTTTTTCTATTTTGCTCATTATTTTTTTCTGTGCAGGACTCTCATAATTTTCTTTACTCTTTTAAACCATTTAGAAGCTATGTGTTGTGACTTCAGTGTCCTGAACTGCCCACTCCCTCTATTCCTTACTTTTTTGGCACCTGCAGTTCAGAGCCTGCTTTCCTTGATACTGGCAGTTCAGGACTACTTGCAGTTCAGAGCTTTGCAGCATTTGTTTCTGGGTTGCAGTCTCTAGTAGGCTTTTGCTCCTGAAAGGCTTTGATCAAGTTAGTTGTCAAGGCCAGAGATAACTTCCATAGTCTCAAGCTAGGGTCTCTATAGAGCTGAAAGGAAGAAGGACAGACCAGGATAATAAGGATGTATTTTGATGAAGGCCTGTGTTATGTCCTTGGATCTGCTAGTGCAATCTCAATGGTGGTAGCATGGGAGGTAGGGAAGAGGTGCTCATTGAACTCAGGATCAGTGAGTGTCAGTTCCTGGATTTTGGTGTTGTTTTAACTTCTTTTGGATTCTTGGTGTCTTAGACCATGGAAAGAACTGAAGTCACTTTATCTTTGACACATAATTTCTTTTTCAGGAGGATTTGAGAGGTTATGGGAATAAGAGAAAATGTCTAATCCATCTTCTTGTGGCTCACATGATCTGGAAATACCATGGGGAGAGGGGAGAATTATGGAATCATAGAATTTAAGGGCATAAAGTACAGAGATTATTTAGTTCAAATTTTTCATTTTACAGTTGAGAGAAAAAAAGGTCCAGAGATATGAACGAACTTGTCCAAGAACATGCAACTCATCTTTGACACAGCTGGGATTTAAACCCAATCGCCTTGACTTCTCATTTTATATATTCATCAAGTTGCTATCAGTCTGTCAAAAATCCTTTTAAAATGTTTTAGTTGATTCTCCTGTGTTGCTAAGTATAATCTATTGAACGTGATTGAAACTGGGTTTGATGATGGGGGATTTTGCTATCTTTTGGAATCAATATCCTGGATATTTCTTCCCTTTGTGCAGGAACAGAGAATGGACTGAGCACAGATTGAATTATCTCCAGAAGGTTGTATTTTTTTTCCCTCAACTAAATCCCTCATATGTTTGTTTCTTCATTGTGGGTCTCTTTATCCTAAAATTAAAAGAGCCAAAATTCCAGTTAATTGAACATTTCAGTTAGTGGGGGTTCTGGCCAGTCAACATTTCCTCAGATATGCTGTATTTGGGTTGAGAACTCCTCCAAAATCAATTAGTCTTCTCTCATAGAGATAATTCACACATTGGAAAGCCACACATTTGCAGTTACCATGATCTGCTAGAATGTTACAGAAAACGAGAGTCATTTGTTATGAGAAAACTCAGTTAGATATAAAGATGCTAGATGTTCACTGACTGCCAGCTATGTACTATCAGCTGCCAGTAGCTGGTGAAACCTCACCCAGCGCTTGGTTCAGGAAGTACACAGAGTTTCTAGGCCATCTCTAATAAGTAATGGGTAAATTTGCCTTTTGCTACTCTGTCCTTCAAATCTTAGGAAGGAACTGGTTCTAAATTCTATGACAGGCTTAATTGCAACAATTCAGAAAAAAAAAAGCTTTGTGAATATGTTCATTCATCTCCTTTCTTTCCACTTCTGACCTTGGCTTTCAGTATGGGATTGTCATTGCAATACAAAATATTATTCCTTTGTTTTCTCATTTGCAAAATGAGGGGGATAGGCTGAATGATCTTTAAGGTCCTTTCCAGCTCCCATATTCTGTGGTCCTGTTATTTTTTTTTTTGGAGG
This sequence comes from Pseudochirops cupreus, assembly GCA_028627135.1. Classification (NCBI taxonomy): domain Eukaryota; kingdom Metazoa; phylum Chordata; class Mammalia; order Diprotodontia; family Pseudocheiridae; genus Pseudochirops; species Pseudochirops cupreus. The sequence goes on from CM053582.1 coordinate 502,917,322, forward strand.
GGGGAAGGCAGAGCAATTAGGGATAAGTGACTTGCCCAAGATCACACAGCTAATAAGTTTTAAGTGTTTGAGGCTGGATTTGAACTCAGGTACTTCTGACTCCAGGGCTGGTGCTCTATTTACTGTGCCACCTAGCCACCTAGTCCTGTTATTCCTTCCTGGTACCGTAACATAGGTACAAGACAAATTTGTATTTTGCATTTGGCAAATGGCTAAAAGGACACAGGATAGAATTTAGAAGAGATGTCTTTTTCTTGTATACCCCTTTTGGAGTAGGACATGTGTCTACCTATCTAAATCTGACCCACCCTTCAAGGTTCATCTCAAATCTCATTTCTACCAAGAATCCTTCCTTAATAACTCTAACCCTTGGATTAACCTCTCTCCTCAATTCATGACTTTTTATCTATACCACTCACTTGGCACCATCTTGCAACATCTCTCATACTGTTTTCTTTCCATGTTTGAATGGTCTTTCTCTCTTGACTAGACTGTAAATATCCTAAGGACTGAGAGTCATACTTCTTTGTTATCTCCTACAGTGCCTACCACACTGACCATTAGATTGTAAGCTCCTTAAGGGCAGGCACTGTCTTTTGCTTCTTTTTGTATCCCCAGCCTTTAGCACCTTGTCTGGCACATAGCAGGCACTTAATAAATATTTATTGAATTAAATTAAGTAAAGTTATGTTAAATGAGCCACAGGTGAGGTAATATTGATTGTGTGCTTAGAGTTCCTTGAAGGAAAGGTTCCCTGGGTGATAATCACTTGATGTTAGAGATAGAAGGTTTTCCGAATTCAATTAGTCCAACTTCTTAAGCATGAGCTTATTTCATAAAACCCTTGAGTTGTCATCCATCTTCCAACTAAAGATTTTGGAACTTTTTTTCATTGATTCTTAGTTTTTCATGCGTGCCTTGTCCAGTTTTCCCTACTAGATTGTAAATACTTTGAGGAAAGAGATTTTGCTTCATGCTTATCTGTCTTTTCTATAGAACTTGGAACAGCCACTTATATGTACTAAATATTGACTTAATGAATATTAGTTGAATGAAGACACACTCTTTTCTAAAGATGTTCTAGGACCTATGCATACTAACAGATGGCCCAATGGGTATCATTTTCCCCCCACCTTTGTGGGAGTTTTTGTTGCTGGTAACACAATAATGAAGCAACCCAAGGCCTTAACATTTTCTAAAGTTTTCAATTCCAATTTCAATTCAATTCCTGCTAAAGTAGGACACTAGGGTTTTGTGTAATTTGCTAGTGCTGATTTTCTTGTAAGATTTCTTCCACAGAGTTTGAGATGGAGAGTCTATGAAGCTGGGTGCTGAAATCAGAGCTTTGTCATTCACTCTAGGTAGAACTTTGGCCATGTTTCTTTATCTCTCCTGACCTCAATAATCCCATCTATACAATATGGGTATTGGACTAGACCAGTTCTTAAAATGGAGAATGTGAACTTGTTTTTTTTTTTTAATATATTTTTAGAACACTATATCAACAAAATTGCTTTCCTTCATAATCTCATGTATTTTATTTATTTATTCTAAGAAGAAATCCTCAGGCTTTACCAGACCACCAAAAGGGGCTGTAACACACAAAAAAAGGTTAAAAATCCTCAGACTGGATCATTTCTAAAATATCTTCTAACTCTAAAGTTCTGGGATTTTTATAGACACTGGCAGAAAAAGCACAGGGCAGGAACATTTGTTGGGACTATCGTGCCACACTAATTGAGACCATGAGCTTTAAAAAAAAATCTGAAATGAATAAAACCTATGGTAACCTTCATTATTATGTCAACAAAATCAAAAATTAATTTCACAATTTTTCCTGGTACTAGCCTTGTACCTTCATTTGTACTGCTCTAAGTACTCCCGAATGCAACAACAAATACAGAGCTGGATGAGGCTACTGAATTCAGGGCTGTGTGGTATAATGTGCAGAGACATGGATCAGAAACCACAAAGACCTTGGTTCAAGCTTGATCTCTGACACCTGTAGGTTTTGTGATTCTAGGCAGGGCACTTCAGCCTTTCAGGGATTTAGGCAACTCTATAAATTGCAGAGAAGGTGCTACCTGCTTTGGTGGAGGGAATTTCCTCATTTAGGACTACCCTCTATCAATGAAATCCCAGGTCTAGTTCCTATTCTTGGTTCCTACAAGACTGACAAAAAAGGAAAGAAACTGACTTTCCTGTCTATGGCAAGATAGGTTTCATTTTCCAATCACCAAAGATCTACCTTTGTTTGAAAATTTCTCTCCTCCCTCCTTCTCATGCATGTGGAACAAATTCACTGCACTTTTGAGCAGAAAGACTTTGATTCACATGCCATCTCTGACACTTACTATGTGTGACCATAAGGAAATCACTTTATCTCTTTAAGAATATTTTCCTCATCTGCAAAATGAGAATAATAAGAGAACCTACGGGCAGAAAGAACCAAATGAAACGAGTTATATAAGCTCTTTGGAAAGGATTAAAGTACTATTTAAATGTAAGCTATTATCTTCATTGTGACAGATGATTAAAGCCCGAGAGGAAAAGTTCTACAGGCCTGGAGACCTGGAAGTTTTGAATACTTCACAAAATACCCCCTTTAAGAGTTAAGTGTAAGTACATGATCAGACTTCATTGTCATCATCACCAACATCACCATCACCACCATCATCATCATCCTCATCCTCATCATCATTGCTAACATTTATAGAGCGTCTAGGATGTGCTTGCTAGGTACTCTACTAAGCCTTTTACAATCATTATGTCATTTGATCCTGACAATCCTGGGAGGTGGGCACTATGATTATAGCCATTTTACAGATGAGGAAACAGAGGCAAACAGAAACTAAGTGGCTTTCTCAGTATGATACAACTAGTAAGTGTCTGAAGCAGGATTTGAATTCAGGTCATCCTGACTCCAGATTCACCACTGCTGGACCTGGTTCTATCCTGCAATTTAAGACAAATTTATCTGTGTTTGTTACAACCATGGCACCTGAGGACATTTCACACATGGGTGTCTAAGAACTGATTTCAGTTTCAAGGCATTCTGTGTGCCAGCATTCACCCCCAAAATATAGCTCACAAACCCTTCTGAAGTGTTCTTTTTTTATTAGCCGACCAGAGGGCACATTATTTCAAAGCTGAAGACCTTTAATCAGTGTGGCAAATCACATGACATAAATACATAGAATACTATACATAGGTATATAGAATAACTCTCCCACAAACACCAAAAGTGAGAGAGGGAGCACATCAAGATGACCAGGTAACACGGATGGAAGGCTCATACACAGGGAGCATATGTGGCCAGAAAGCCTGTAATGGAGAAACACACATGCCTAAAATTCATGTGACCAGAGTACATGCTTGGATGGCACACACATGAGTGTTACCAGGTGAGGCATGACTCTTAGGGCAACTCACATCTCTAACAATGCAAAGCCCATGAGGTCACTATGCTCACCTGCATTGGGCTTCATCATATCTCCACTTTCTATGACATCTTTTCTACTGAGCATATCCACTGGTCTCATGGTCATTGACACACCAAGCTGCTATCTTCTTGAATGTAGCAATTAAGAAACCTTTCTCTGGTAAAGTAGGTATAAAACTCCCTTATCCACTTCCCTCATAGCTACCCCCTGTCTGCTATTCCCAGCTGTCCCCACCCTATCCTAGACCTATATAATCTCTTGCCTGGATTAGTAGAACAGCTTCCTGCTTCCCTACCTCCAGGTCCTTCCCACTCCAATCTGTTCTTCCTATGGTTGCCAAGTTTAATCTTATTAATGCATAAATTTGATCTTATCATTCTTCTGCTCAAAACCTTTCATTGGTTCCCAGTTGCCTGCTGAATAAAGTCCAAACTCTTTGTCTCCAGCCTTATCTCCTCCTTCTCCTCTTCATAAATTCTTCCCTTTAGCCATATCCTCAAACACCTCCCAGGCTTTCAACCTTCATCTTCTTAAATTGTGACCTATTTCTGATATTCCCAGGAAATTGTTTTGTTTTGTCTTTCTCCCACTCTTATTTTAGATCTGACCTTCCTTGCCATGCTGTTCCTACAGTTTTTGGGGTCCTTGGATGCCTTACAGTCTTCTTAGCCTAACTTCCCCCTGTCCTTGCCCCTTTGGGGAAAAGACACTCTCATCTTTCTTACTCTTATTTCTTCACAATTTACAGAGACTTGATGACCCTTTCCTTATAGGGTACTAGCCTTAATTTCCAGTCAACTAGCAGAATTGGTCCAGTTCAATTTTTAAGTTTCCATGAGGACCTTTTCAGATCCTAACTTTGAGGTCTAGCTCTAATCCCTCCTTTGTGAAGCTTTCCTAGGCCACCCAAACCTAAGGTGCTCTGTTGTCCTCTGAATTCCTCCAATACTTGTTATCTATACCAAGCCAAGTCAAGCCAACAATCATTTATTACTACATCCCAGGAACTATACACAAGAGTGAATAATTTTGAAGGATTGATTGCTCTGTAAGACATAATGCATGACTTGGTGAAACTTTTTGTCTTGATTAGACTTTCATATGCTTATGAAAGCATATGCTTCATATGCTTCCTTCCAAACTAATCTGTAAACTCCTGTGACTCTGACACTACCCAAGTGACCTTGGGTAAGTCACAACTTCTGTGTGCCTCATTCTGATCTATAAAATGAAAGGTTGGACTAGATGGCCTCTGAAGTTCCTTTTAGCTCTGAATCTAGGATCCTATCAGATTAAAGGACAGGAATTATATATTATGCTTCTAAATATTTCCCCTCCTGGCCCTGTTCCTTTCTCCGAACTTCAAAACTATGCTTCTATGCCAGGTTCCTTCAATCTTCCCTCCAACCTTTCACCCTCCACCCCTGCTATTTTTCAGTTCCCTTTTATGTGCTGTCTTCTCCTATCAGAATGTAAGCTCCTTGAAGGATAGGAACTATTTTTGGTTTTGCTTGAATTGTAGTATTGTATCCCCAGCTTTTAATAAAGTGTTTAGTACATTTGTTGTTATTGTTCAGTCATGTCCAACTCTTTGTTACCCCATGGACAATAGCATGCCAGGCTCTTCTATCTTTTGTTATCTCCTGAAGTCTATCCAAGCTCATGTTCCTTGCTTCCATGACACTATAGATCCATCTCATCCTCTGCTGTTTCCTTGTCCTTTTGCATTCAATCTTTCCCAATATCAGGGTCTTCTCCAATTAATCCTGTCTTCTTATTTTGTGGCCAAAGTGTTTAAGCTTCAGCTTTAGTGTTTGTCTCTCCAATGAATAGTCTAAATTAATATCTTTAAAATATTGACCGAGTTCATCTCCTTGCTATCTGAGGGACTGTAATAATTCTTCTTCAGCCCCATAATTCAAAAGCTTCAATTCTGTGAAGCTTAGCTTTCCTTATAATCCAATTCTCACAGTCATAACATTACTTCTGGAAGAACCATAGCTTTGATTGTATGGACCTTTGTCAGCAAAGTGATATCTCTGACTTTTAGTATGCTGTTCCAGATTTTCCATAGCTTTCCTTCCAAGGAATAAATCTCTTTTAATTTCATGCTTGTAGTTACTGTCTGCAGTAATCTTTGAGCCTAAGAATATAAAATCTGACATTGCTTCCACTGCTTCCATTTCTTCCTCTATTTGCCAGGAAGTGATACCACGATCAATTGTCATGATCTTAGTTTTTTTTTTTTATGTTAAACTTCAAACACTCTGCTCTTTTACCCTCATCAAGAGGCTTCTTAATTCTTCTCCACTTTCTGCTATCAGAGTGGTATCATCTGCATATGTGAAATTGTTGATAGTTCTCTGGGGCAGTCTTAATTCTGGCTTTTGATTCATCCAGCTGTCATGCTGTATGATGTACTCTGTGTATAAGTTAAATAAATAAAGTGACAATGTAGAGCCTCATCATACCCCTTTCCCAATCTTAAACCAATCAGTTGTTCCATGTTTGGTTCTAACTTTTGCTTCTTGGCCTGTATACCCATTCCTCAGAGGACAAGTAAGATGATCTTGTACTTTCATCTCTTTGAGGACTCGCCACATTTTGTTGTGACCTACATAGTCAAAAAGCTTCAATGTAGTCAGAAACAGAAGTAGATGTTTTTCTAGAACTTCCATGCTTTCTTCATAATCTAGTTAAGGTTGGCAATTTGGTCTTCAATTCCTCTACCTTCTTATAAAGCATCCTGTTCTTCTGGTAATTCTCAGTTCATATATTACTGAAGCCTAGCTTGCAGGATCTTGTTTATTTGCTTTTTACTTTTTGGAGGGGGGAAAGGTAGGGCAATTGGGGTTAAGTGACTTGCCCAAGGTCACATGGCTAGTAAGTGTTAAGTGTCCGAGGTCACATTTGAACTCAAGTCCTCCTGACTCCAGGTCCAGTGCTCTATTCACTGACCACCTAGCTGCCCCATAACTTGCAGCATCTTAAGCATAATTTTGCTGGTGTGTGAAATGAGCACAAATGGTTCAGTTATTTGAATATTCTTTAGCATTGCCCTCCTCTAGGGATGTAAACTGATCTTTTCTGATCCACTGGCTGCTGTTAAGTTTGCCAAATTGGCTGGCATTTTGAATGCAGCATTATTTTTTAGGATTTTAAATTTTTCAGCTAAAATTTAATCACCTATAGTAATCTTATTGTTAGCAATGATTCCTAAAACCCACCTGACTTCATTCTCCAGGATGCATATGTGGCTCTAGCTCAGTAACCACACCATGGTGGTTATCAGTGATGTTAAGACCTTTCTTGTATAGTTCTTCTGTATATTCTTGCCACCTCTTCTTAATTTCTTCTACTTCTGTTAAGTCCCTGCCATTTTTGTTTTTTATCATGCCCCTTTTTGTGTGAAATATTCCTTTTATACTTCTAATTTTCTTGAAGAGATCTCTTGTCTTTCCCATTCTATTGTTTTCTTCTATTTTCATTGCTCACTCAAGAAAATCTTACTTTGCCTTTGCTGCTCTCTAGAATTTTGCATCCAGCTGAGCTTGTCTTTCCCTTCCTCTTCCTCTTTTCTTTCTCCTTTCCTTAGTTATTTGTAAGGCCTCAGGATCAGACAGTCGTTTTGCTTTCTTGCCTTTCTTTGTCTTTGGAATGTTTTTGTTGTTGTTGCTGCTGCTGCTGCTGCTATGTAATATTGAACCTCTGTCCATAGTTTTTTAGGTACTCTACCAGGTATAATTCCTTTAATCTATTTATCACCTATACTTCATATTCATAAGGGATTTTATTTATGTCACACCTATATGGTCTAATGGTTGTCCCTACTTTCCGGTTTGTTTACATTTTGCAGTAAGAAACTCATGATCTGAGCCATAGTCAGCTCCAGATCTTGTTTTAACTGACTATATAGGAATTCTCTGCCCTTGGTTGCAAAGTATATAATTATTCTGATTTCGATATTGACCACCTAGTAATGTCCATGTGTAGAGTTGCCTTTTGGGTTATTGAGAAAGAGAATTTTCTATAACCAGCAAGTTATCTTGACAAAACTCTATTAGCTTCTGCGCTGCTTCATTTCATAATCCAAGTCCAAACTTTTCTGTTATTCCAAATATCTTTTGATTTCCTACTTTAACTTCCCAATCCTTTCCAATTCAATCCTTTATGAGGGATGCGACATCTTTTGTGTGTATGTGTATCCATGTGTTATTTCTAAATGATGTTGTAGGTCTTCACAGAATCAAACAACTTTGACCTCTAAGCATCAGTGGTTTGCCTTGGACTCAAACAGATATCATTCTGTTATTTTTGAGATTATATCTCAATACTCCTCTTTTCAACCTTTTATTGACTATGAGGGCTACTCCATTCTTTCTAAGGGATTCTTGCCCACAGTAGTATACATAATGATCACCTGAATTAAATTCACCCATTCCAGTCCATTTAAGTTCACTGACACCCAAGATCTCGATGTTTAAACTTTCCATCTCCTGTCTGACCACATCCAGCTTACCTTGATTCATAGATCTTACATTCTAGGCTCCCATACAATACTAATGTTTGCAGCATCAGATTTTCCTTTTGTAACCACACACATCCACAGCTGAGCTTCCTTTTATTTTTTATTTTAATTTATTCTATTTATTTTTTTAATTTTTAAATTGTTTTGTTTATTTACTTTTAGTTTACAAGATTTGGTTCCAGAGTCCCTTGAGTTTCAAATTTTCTCCCCTCCCTCTTCCCCCCACCACCCATGGCGGCATGCAGTCAAGTATAGAATCTGCAAATACTTTCATGTTGTATATTCGTCTGGTTGTATAGAAGGGGGGCTGTAACCAATGGAGTGAACAATGGGAAAAAGGAAACAAAACCAAATATGGAAAAGAGCGATAGCATGTAGGTTACTTCAGTCTCCATTTAAACTCTGTTCTTTCTAGATCTTTCTCTGAATGTAGGTATCTCCTTCCATCCTGAGACTTGTAGAGTTGTCTTATAGCTGTGCATTGCTGAGAAGAGTCCAGTTTATCAAGGTCATCACACATATGATGTGTCTGTGATTGTGTACACATTTCTCCTGGTTCTGCTCTTCTCACTTAGCATCAGTTAATATAAACTTCTCCAGGTAAATATGAAGTCCATCTCATCCCCATTTCTTATAGCACAACAGTATTCCATTACATTCATATACCACAACTTGTTTAACC
>CM053582.1:502926074-502953446 GCA_028627135.1 Pseudochirops cupreus
CTTAATTTCCAGTTTTTTGCCACCACAAAGAGAGCTGCTATAAATATTTTTGTACATATGGGTCTTCTTCCCGCTTCTGTGATCTCTTTGGGATACAACCCCAGAAGTGGTGTTACTGGGTCAAAGGTATGCAATTATTTATAGCCCTTTGGGCATAGTTCCAGATTGCTGAGCTTCCTTTTGACTTTAGCCCATTCATTCTTTCTTGTGCTTCTTGTCTTCTGTTCTTCCCCAGTAACATGTCAGACACCTTCAGAACTGAGGGGCTCATCTTCAAATGTCATATCAGTTATCCATTTAGTACTGTCCATGGGGTATTCTTGGCAAAGATACTGAGTGACTTGCCATTTCTCTCTCCAGTGGAGAATCTTTTGTCAGAACTCTCTACTGTAACCCATCTATCTTGGGTAACTCTGCATGGCATAGCTCATAGTTTCATTGAGCTATGCAAGCCATCAACAAGGCAATGATCTGGGATGGGCCATACCAAGCACTTAATAAATGATTGCTGCTTTTCTTTGGCCTTCTTTATATTTCCCTCAGGGCTGGGCTCAATAAATACTTATTGGTTGCTATCCTGAGGGATGTCATTAGGTATGATTAGGGTAGGGCATCAGAAACAGCAGGCTCAGAGGGAGCTCTTGTCTTCCATTCTGCTAGAAAATGGGCAGGATGTCCCATGAGTCTTTCACCAAAAAACTTGAGCACCCTGAAAAGGTTAATCCTGTTTCTACCTACCTACTTTTTTAGGTTTTGATGACCTTCAACTCATAGAAGAGATGGTGGTTGATTTGTTGGGTCACCATTCATCATGACTGAGTTTTTAATAGGAGAGTTCTTTGATGGAAAGTAGACTAAACAAGTCCACATTCAAAGAGGGCCCCAGGTGAAGTGAAAGCTGGTAAAGCATTGTAAATAATAAGTCAATGGACCTTTATTAAGCACCTATCATATTCCAAGCACTTTGTAAATATGATCTCATTTGTTCTTTACAACATCCCTGGGAGGTAGGTGCTATTATTACCCCCATTTTACATATGAAACTGAGGTTAAATGTCTTGCCTAAGGTCAGATAGCTAAGTAAGTGTCTGAGGCTGGATTTGAACTCAAGTCTTCCTAACTCAAGCCCAGGCTTTCTAGGCAGTGCCCTACCTAGCTGCCCAAATGTTGCCAATGGAGAAAGGTATAAAATAGACACATGCAGTTCCAGACAAACACTCTCTAAATTGTGCCTCATCCTAATAACAGAGGCCTGACTGGAAGACAGGATCCCAACCACAGATAATCCATAAATAATAGTAAATAATTCCATTGAACATTTTGAGAGTTGAACTACAGACACCACTCTTTGGAAGCTAAAGCTGGGGGTGGGCAGGACGATAAAACCAAACTACCAGATTAAGGCCATCCTTGCTGTTAGCTACAAAGTAGGTCTCTGCCAGCATCCCAGCTGGCCAAATCAGTAGCAATTTGGGGCTATGGTGATGGGCGCCTGGGGTGTCAGCTGACCAAATCTTCTTAATCTAATTAGTTTCCAGCAGCTTCCTGACACCTTTGGGATATTCTCAACTAATGCACTGAAAGAAGAAAACTCCCTCATTCTTCTCCATCTTTGTGGGATGGTTCTGAAAGAGAAGGCTGCAGCGGGACAGCCGTCTCTTTTTCTGAGCCCTGATGAGATATTCCAATTCTCTAATGTGAAAGGGGCTGCAGCCAGTGAGCTTTCTTACTTTCCAAGCATTGACATTGCATCACTCCACCTCCAGAAATGTCCAGTACTCAGAGATGAAGAGGAAGAATCAAAAACCGATTTCTGCTACAGAGTCTGTGGGAACATCTTCCCATCACTCTTTTTCATTTCTCTCCTGGTCATCTATGCCCTGCTGGGAGCAGCCCTCTTTTGTATCATTGAGGGCAGAAACAATGAGAAAGCTGTTGAATTTGAGGCATTTTTGAACAAACTTTGGACTTACTGTGAAAGCAATAAAATAGGTATGTGAAATTCTCCACTGAAAAGTGATTTCTGACCAGACTGAATTGTCCAGGGAACACCTGACTTTCTAAAAAGGTGTCCAAAGGCATGTGTTTAGAAAGTTTTTGGTTGATGTTTTCAAGTGAACCTTTTTTTGTTTTCTTTTAAAGAGTTTGGGTTTCTGAAGTTAGCTCCCATTGTCTTTAAATTAAGTGTTTGCTGTGGCATTCAATGGTACAACAATTCCTCAGGGATCCAGTCTGAGAATGTGGCTGCCAGCCTCATCCCTTAGGCAGGACTATTGGAAAGTGGAACTGCTCCTTTAGATGGGGACGGGTTTGCAGCTCCCTAACTACTTCTTGCTTACCTTCCTGGCATAAGAATTTGTTAACTATTAGGTTATCCCAAGGGAAGTTGGAATAGGTCCCAGGAGAAGAGGCTATTTTGAATGAGCTGCCAACTCTCCCAAGGGAGCAATGTGATGAGGCTGACATCATGAAATATCAGAATATTTAGATGCTGGGGCTTTGCTGGGTAGTTATAACTAGCAACTCTGGTTCCCATGAACAATCATTTGGGGGTACTTAAAGAGATCTTCTGGGCTGTTAGGGTGCAGGCTTACTAGGGAAAAGACTTCTGGTCCTCCAGAAAGCCTACCTTGAACACCTTGCCCCCAAGCTCTGGACAGTAACCCTTGACTCCCCAATTCTTGTTAGGACTCTGGGCTTTGGTGCAAGAAACTGGCTAGAAATGCTTTTTCTGCTTAAAGTGTTCAATTCTTTCCTCTTTGTCGAGTTTAAGGAAGGATATTTTGGTGAAATAAGAGGGTAGTCCTCATTCGACTACTGACTTGCTAGTTGCCTTGAACAAGTCACTTTGGTGGGGGTTTTGGGGTTTTTTTGGGGGGGGGGAATGGAGTGGTGTTTTTTTTTTTCTTGGTGTCAGTTCTCAGTAAATACTTTGGGCTCAGGAAAGATATCATTATGTGATAGAGAAACCAGGTTTTAATCCTATATCTGCCATAATGGCCAGGACTATAGTTCCCAAACTGGTAAGGACATTAAAGGACTCTCTCCCACCCATTCTATTCCTCTACCCTGACTCCATTTTATAGATTAGGAAACTGAGACCTAGAGAGAGGTTAAATGGATTTGCTCATTGTCATATAGGTAGTAAGTAGCAGAATTAGGATTACAACCAAAGCCTCTGACTCCAGATCCAGGACTGGTATGTTCGGTTATTTGTTTTTCATGTGATATCTCCTCCCTCTAACTAGCACTCTGTAGTTTAAAGTAAAACACTCTCTGAGCCTCATTAGCCTCATCTGTCAAATGAAGAGTTTGAATTGTAGAGTTTCTTAGGGATTCTTTCTTCTCCATGTGTCTACAACCCAGATGGAAGTCCTTGGAAGAATCAAAAAGCACCTAATTGTTCTACAGATGTTAGGTCTTGTCAGTGTTACTACCCAAACCAATCTTTCAAGTAGAGCTTCAGTGCTATTTCCTTGGGAATTCAGTTCATCTCCTTTTCTCTAAGAACAGGACTGAATAGCCTCAGGTCACACGACCTAAACTGTGACCTTCCACCTTCAGATTGGAGTTGGAAAAGGTACCTTGTGAGAGAGCTGGCCATTGAGCACCTTTTCTGGAGTTAGATGACCTGGGTTGAAATCTAACCCTCTGCTGTAAAGGAAAGTCCCTAGGTCTCAGTTTTCTTATCTGTTCAATAAGGGTAGTCGGACTAGAGATGGGCACTTCCAAGCCTACATCTGTGTTAGCAATGATCTCCCATGGTGAGGAAAAAGAATCTGCCTAGAGATACTAACGTCTCTTTAGGAGATCCAGCTTTGTCTTGAATGTACCCTAGCTGGATGTCTGTGGAGGACCATGAAGTCCTGGCCTACAAGGGTTCAGAAGAGCAGAAGTGGAGCATATGTGCAAGGTTGGGTGGGTGACATCTGAGATTCTTCCAATCCACTCAGACAAGGCTAGAATAACTGGCCAGATAGGCTGTCTGAGAAACCTGGAAGCTTTCTTTAAGAGGCTGAAACTTGGTTAGGGTCTAGTTATGCCTATCAGTTGAATTCTGAAAAAGTTACTTAAGTTATTACTTTGGGAACCCTCCCAACCAAAGAGGAGCAGATACTGTTATATCCAAACATGATTACTAAATTCAATAGGTCTTACTATTTTGTCCAAACCTGTATTTTCAAGGATTTGGGGGAGATGTCCTGATTAATAAACTCCCATTTCCTAATGCAGATTTGCAATTCTTCAACAGTTTGTAAACTAAAAAAAAAGTGTTTTTTAGGAGGCACTATGAAGTTAAATAATTTGCTTAGGATCCCACAGCCAGTGTATCTCCAAGGCAGGACTCAAACCCAGGACATCCCAAATCTAAAATCCCCCCCCCCCCTTTTTTTTATCAGTATACCATATTGCCTACCTCTGTTATATCCACTCCTTATAAATGATTATTTCTTACATCCCAATTTCGGGCGTGGCCTCTACCTTCAGCCCCATTCTAGCCACTTAGATGAGAGGGGAGTCAGCAACTCTATCCTATCTGATGAAATGCAGAACCTTAGGTAAGCCTTACCACCTGTCCTATCACTGCTATCCTAAGATCTTCCAGCCCTTGCCATCTGACCTGACTCTTTGCCATCCAGATCCCAGGCAACAATCCCAGGACCAAGCACACCTGAACCTTTCCACCATCCCAGCAGCTGGATTTTCATGTGTTGTCTCCCCCATTTAGAGTGTGAGCTCCTTAAGAGCAGATACTGCCTTCTCTTTTGTTGTTGTTGTTTCTATAGGTTTTGTTTCTAATAGATGCTTAATAAATATTTTTTCCAGTAATTCATTCATGCATTACTTCATTCATAGGGGCAGGTAGGTGTTGCAATGGATAGAGTGCTCAGGAAATCTCAGGTTCAAATCCAGACTCAGACACTATCTGTGTGACCCTGGGAAAGTCACTTTACCGTAAAAAAGATAATAATAGAATCTGCCTCACAGGGATGTGGTGAGAATCAAATGAGACAATATTTATAATAGCACTTAGTACAGCATTTGGCATATAGTAGAGTCTTGATAAATACTTTCCCCCTCCCTTATTTGGAGAAATTAAAGAATTTGTAGGAATAACATACATACATGTATGTATCTGTATGTGTGTGCATATATGTGTGAATGCCTATCCCCCTCCCACATTTGCAGAAATGCAAGGAACTTTCATTTAACATTTCACAGATTTTTTTTTTATCCTAACAACCCTATTGAGAGATAGAAAAACTATGGTTCAGAGAAATTGGCTTCCCTAAGGTCACACAGCAATATGGTGGCAGGGCAGGGATTAGAATTTGGCCTCCTAATTCTGGCCAGTGCTCTTGATATTAATCCCTGGGGTGACCCAAGAGGCAAGAACAACAGAAACTGTTACCATTTTCCTGGGGCCTCGGAGAACTGTAGTACAGTCACTGTGTAGTCAGTAAGGTTTGAATCTCAGCCAAGTGGAACATGGAGGCAGCAAGCTTCCATTCTGGTGGTGTTAATAGCTGTTACAGTACATTTTGCCAGTCCAGTATCTAGGAAACAGGCATTTAACTGTCCTGGGCAGAAAAAAACTCACTGGGAAAATTATTCCACTTCTTTGACTACTGTAGGTTATGAGTTGACTGTTCTGTCTCATCTGTCCCATTTCCTTCATAGGAACAGAGGAAGATAGGAAGAATAACTTCACAACAGTGACCAGACAGATATTACAGAAGGAAATGAAGGAAGAATGGCTCATAAGTGCTGAGGAGTGGACATTTCTGGAATCCTTATTTTTCTCTTGTACTGTATTTACCACAGTGGGTAAGATCTTTTAAAACCACCCTTCTGCCTCACTTCTCTATTTGTGTCAAGGGTAACACTGGCTATTCATCCAATTAGTCTACCAATCAAGTCTTGGTTAAGCATTTGCTGTAGCCAGGTAAGTATTAGGCACTGGATAGACAAAGACAAAAATGAAAAAAAAAGTCCTTGCTTTCAATCACTTCACCTTCCAATGGGAGGAAGTTTGCACATACAGGGAGAACTATATATAAAATCCAGGTATTAGGTATATGCAAAACAAAGTCAATGTAAGATAACTTTAGAGAAGAAGGCTCTAGCACAGTGGTTCTCAACCTTCCACCCTTTAATATTCATATGTGGGCGTATCTGCATGTGGGTGGACCCGCCTGGAGACAGGAGCCGTGTCTTGGTTCCTAAGACCATCAGAAATATGTGTTTTCCAAGGGTCTTAGGCAACCCCTGTGACTCCTGTGAAAGGCTAGTTCAACCCCCAAAGGGGTCACAACTCAGGTTGAGAACCTCTGCTCTAGCAGCTGGAATAGATGGGGGAAAGGACAAGGGACCAGGAAAGACCTGCTACAGAAATTGGTGCTTGAACAGATTCTTGAAGACCACCAGGGATTTTCAGAGGCAGACCTGGAGAAGAAAAGCATTTCCAGTGGAAAAATTCCATGCAAAGACAGGAGATGTGTAAGAAACAGCAAGGAGGCCAGCATGTCTGGACCACAGAGTATATGGATGGGAGTAATGTAAAAGGCTGGAAGGTAGGATGACTCCAGGCCAAAAAAAGGGTTTCTATTTTATCCTAGGAGCAAAAGGGAACCAATAGAACTTATCAAGAAGAAGGAGTGATGTGATCAAATCTTCTCTATAGGAAAATCACTTTGGTAGCAGCAGGGATTATGGATTGTAGTGGGGAGACACTTGAAGAAAGACAAATTGCACTAATTCGGGGAAGAAAGGATGAGACTCTAGACTATTGTGGTAGCTATTTAAGTGGGAAAAAGAGGATGTAGAGACAAAGGAGTGAACCTTGGTGACTGGAAGGATTGTGGTGTCCTTGACATTAGAAAGGGAAGCTCAGAATCAGAAAAGAGGGGGTGGGTTTGGAATGAAAGATAACAAGTTGTGTTTAGGGTATGCTGAGTTTGAGATGCCCATGGGACATCCAATTCAAAATGTTCAATAGGCAGTGGAGAGATGTGGGACCAGGACTTAGGAGAGAAAGACTAGGGTTAGATATATAGATTGAGGAGTCAACTTCACAGACATAACACCTGAATACATAGGAGCTGATGCAGTCACTGAGAGAGTGAAGAGAGAAAAGAGGAAAGAGCCGTGGACAGTGTTGTGGGGGCCTGCCAAAGGGGTTTAGATGAAAAAGAGAAAGGAGGAAGTGTAGGCGATTGATATAGACAGTTTTTCATGTAGTTAGGGAGCATACCATGGGTGGCAATCCAGTAAAGGGGACTGAGAATGAGCAGTCAGGTAGAAGGAAAACCAGGAAAGAGCAGTGCCAAGAAAACCCAGAAAGAAGAGAGTATTTTTCTAGGAGAGGGTAGTCAAAAGACTGCTACTGCAGAAAGATCACAAAGCATGAAGCCTGAGAAGAAGCCATTAGATTTGCCAATTAAAAAGTCATCTGTAACTCTGAAGAAACAATTCCAGCTGCATGATGAGGACATGAGTCAGGTTTCAGAGGGTTTGAAATAGAACAAGGAGAGAAAAAGGGCAGGCAATGAGTAGTGTTGTTTCAGTCGTGTCCTGCTCTTTGTGACCCCATCTGGCAGGTTTCTTGGTAAAGATACTGGAGTGGTTAGGAAAAGTTTTTTCAAGGAGTTTGGCTGAGAAGGGGAAGAGAGCTATAGGACAACAGTTAGTCGGGGTGAGAGAATCTAGTGAGGATTGTGTTTTGGGTTTGGTTTGTTTTTTTTTTAAGGATGGAGGAGATGTGGGTGTGTTTGTAGGAAGCAGGGAAGGAACCAGTATATAGGGAAAAATTAAAGATGTGGGAGATAGGGATGGAAGGGAAAGAGAAGGAAGAAGAGAGAGAGGGAAGGAGGGGAAGGAAAAAGAAGGGGGGAGGGGGAGGAGAGAGAGAGAGAGAAAGAGAGAGAGAGAGAGAGAGAGAGAGAGAGAGAGACAGAGACAGAGAGACAGAGAGAGATGGAATAATAATCACCCAGCTTTACATCAGCCCCAGTCTTTCCTCTCCCTTATCCCAAATATCCAATCAATGGCCAAATCATGCTGAAATACCTCTACAACATCTGTCACATCCATTCCCCTCTCTCTACTGTCATGGCCCCCACTCTAATTCAGGCCTCTATCATCTCTCACCTGGACATTACAATAATCCTCCTAATCTTTGCTTCTAACTTCTCATCTATTTACTCTCCACACAGCTACCAAATTAATATTCCAAAAACATGAGTCTGAACATCTGGCTCCCTCATTCAGGAAGCTTGTGTGGCTCACTGTTGCTTCTAAGGTAAGTTTTAAAACCCTGTGTTTGCCACAGAAAGCTCTTCCTTGGCTCTAACCTATCTTTTCAGGTTGGTTACACATTACTCACCATAACACGTTATGCATTCTAGCCAAAATATTACCTATGTTCAACATCCCATCTCCCATCTCCCACCTCCAAGACTTTGCACAGGCTTTTCCCCATGCCTAAAATGATCTTCTCTCCATCTCTTGAAATACGACTCCCTTCAAAGCTGAGCAGAAGTATCACCTCATTAAAGAAGCCCTTTCTGGTTCCCCTCATTATTAGTCTCTCTCCCCCCCACTCCTCATAAATATTTTATTTCATATACATCTTATATTTAGTTATCTGAGAATATTATATGTCTTCCTAGTGAAATATAGGCTCCTAAAGGACAGGGATTGTCTTGTTTTCATCTTTGTATCTGAAGTGCCCCCCTCAGCACCTGGCACAGCACTCTTATGGAACGCTGAGAAATGTTTTTGGAAATTGTCAGGCATCATGCACATATATTATGTACACATATATTCTTTGTGGTCCTGAAACCATTTCTTTTAGGCTCTGGATGTTAATACAGACCCAAACTTTTGTCCTTGGTCCCCTTCTCCTTCTACAGTCTCAGCTTCCATAGCTCCATTCACTCCCACAGTTTCAACTGAATCACATACTTGATTGTAGAACATCTTACTGCCTTCAAGGTAGCTTAGCTCCCACCTTCTCCCTATCTCCTTCCCCCCAATTACTTTGTCTTTATTCTTTATGTCTTCTTATTTATGGAATGTCTCAAAAGTCTTGGTGTAATTTTAAACTAAAGCTTAAACATTTCATTAACATTGATATAATGAATTATGTATATTACTAATGTGACATTATAACATAATGTGATATTTGATGTGAATGGAATGTAATAAAGTAATTACATGATAAGTGCATCAACACTTTAAGCTAAAAGCTTAAACCTACACCAAGACTTTTGGGATACCCTGTATACATGCATGTAGCCTACCCCCAAAGGAATGTTAACTCCCTGAGAATAGAGACTATTTCATTTTTGTCTTTAGTTCTCCAGGGCCTAGCACAGTGCCTGGCAAATAGTCAGTGATTAGCAAATGCTTGTTGATTTATTAACAAATATCAGATCTATATTTCCATTCTCGTCTTTCACAGTCCAGATTCATCTCTCCAAAGGCTTAGGCCTAGTACCTCTAGGCCTGGAGGTCTCACCAGTACCTCAAGATCAGTATGTTGAAAGCTGAGCATCATTTCTTTCCACACAAGCCCACTCCTCTTGCCTTGTCCTGCTATCTCTCTATAGCCCTCTGGTTCACCCATTCTGGTTTATCTTTGTCTTTGAGATCTGATCCATCACACAGTTTTCTTGATTGTAACCCCTGTGCTATTTCTCATATCCATCCTCTTCTCAAATCCCATTTGGATGACCCTTTAACCACTCCCCTGAATAATTGCACAGCTTACTGATGGACCTTTCTACCTCTGCTTTCTGCACTTGCTCCAATCCATCCTTTGTATTGCTGCCAGACAAGTCTTCTCACACATAAATCTGGCCATGCCATTTTCCTGCCCCCAAATGAGAAGAGCTAAGATCCATATAGTACTCTGGGATCTACCAAGGGTTTCGCTTACATTATCTCATTTAAGCTTCACAGTCAGATAGGTACAATGGTTCTCATTACTCTCACTTTGCAAAGGGGGAAACTGAGAGCCCAGAGAGGTTGAGGGATTTTCCTCTGGCTATCCAGTGAATATAAAATCCAGGATTCAAACCCAAGTTTCTCCTGACTTTAGGGCCAACACTCTTTACACTACATTGCTAATCCTTTCCGTGGCAGTAGGTTCTCACTTTCATCAGGTGAAGTTCAACTACTTTGCCTCTTTTAAAGGCCCTCCAGCTAGATGCCCAATTGTTCCCCTCCGCAATGCACAGAGTTTCAGTCAGACTGGACGACTTTTATTTTCACAAACACATTGTGCTTTCCTGACTTTGTGCCTTTGATCACCCTGTTCCCTATACCTGGAATGTCTTTTTGCCCTACTTTGCCTAAGAACTCCTTTCTATCTTTAAAAGTACAAATCAGATAGCATCTCCTTCATGACGACTTCCCTGAATCTCCTGGTTTGTTGCAAGACCTCATATACACTTGGTTTTGTACCAAGTATTGATGTACTTATCACATCATTATATTATATTATATCATATCAACATTATATTACGTTGTGTTGTGTTATGTATTGAATAATATCATACCACCTTACATCATATCATGTCATATTATACTCACTTCTATCAGGGAGTTGTAAGGATAAAAATCAGAGAGCGCTAGTAAGATGCTTTGTAAAACTTATATCATTATGTAAATGCTAGCTTTTATCATATTTATCATATTATAATTGAATATTAATATCAAATATTATTACATTAAATCTATTGAATTGCATTGTTTGAGGAAGCATTAGATAAGTAGATGCTAAAGTCAAGATGACCTGGGTTGCCTCTGAAAAATACTGACTGTGTGATTGGGGACAAATCACCTCTCAGTGCTCTAGGCCATTTTCTAAAACAGGAAGGTGTTGATCTGCTTTTTTGGAGAGAGTTTTCTTACCTGGGAGTTCTCCTACACCAGTTAAATCTGAGGTCTACCCCCTATTCCTTATATGATAATACGTTATAGCTTTTGGTATTGGTCTCTCTCCTACCTATTTGACTGTAAATTCCTCAAGGGCAAGGACTATGTCTTACCTAAATCTCATATCTTCTCTAGCACATAGCACAGTCCTATGCACACAGTATAATAAATGTTGAACTTTTCCCTGAAACCTGCATCCTTGAGAGAGAGGATTTTACACTGGCTTGAGGAAGAGAATGATTGTTTAATGATGAATGTTTCAAAACAACCCCTCAAAAAGCAAAGACCATGTGGATGAGAAAGGGCATGTGTATGTGTATTTCTTTCCCAAAGATAAAAGAACACAAGATTCAAACCAACTTTTCTCTCTCCTCTAATAGAAATGCATTAGCATTGGTCTTAGTTAAAAATCTCAGAAGTGATGATACATCTCACTGTAAATTCAATTAGGATGCAGCTTAACATCTGCTAATTATCCAAAGCCAGATGATGGTGGCTCATTTTCTGCAGTGCTTACAATCAGGATTTGTACTTTTTAAGTCCTCTGATGATATTTCCTCCTGCCCTGCTTTGGGCTGCATTTCATGACTCCTGTCATGCAATGCTGCCATTAGGTTGTAGACAGAAGCACCTGCCAGGTGTAGATCTAGTCAATTACTGTTTATTCCCCATTTTGGAGGCCACTTTGCATTAGGAAACCCTATTTTCAGTATCCAATCAATTGCAAAGAGAGTATTGAGCAGAAGCAATCTAAGTGGAGTGGAGGAAGTGAGAACTCTGGAATGTATCAATGCATTCAAAGAAATGATCTAATTTTCCTTTATTCAGTTCTTTATCTAGTAATTATGCACAATAGTCCTTTCCAAGGTTATCCTTTGAAACTCATCCACTTCCCTGCTGATTTTTTAGGACGTTAGCCAGAGAGCTAGAAAGATAAGGTCTTAAAAACTCTTTATTTATAACGAACTAGGTCTACCATCACTTAGAACTGAGTGACAAATCCAGATAGAGGTGTCTGATGGGCCACTCCAGTGTGTCAGAACAAGATTAAAATATAGTTGAGAAATACTTAACAAAATAAATTAAAATATAATAATATGTCAATAATGTCCATATGTGATTTTCAAAATATGTGCCTGCAGAGGTCCTAACTTGTCCTAAAGGTACAGTTTAGTGATTTCTGTTTCTGTATGAGTTTGATATCCCTAGCGTAGTGAAAAGAAAACAGAATTTACAGTTAGAATATCTAGATGTTAGTCCCAGATCCAACTTCTACTAGCCGTGGGCCTGTGTGCATATCACTTTGCATGAAATAATGTATACAATGTATATGAAACTCCCTGCAAATTGTGAAGTTCTACATAAATGTCAGTTATAATAATAATAATAATAATTACTATGATTCTTTGAGGCTCAGTTTCCCTAACCATAAAATAGAGATAAAAATACTTAAAATACTTATCTCACAGGATTATTTGGAGAAAAGCACTTTTTAAAGTGCTAGATAAATTGAGATAATGTTATTTATTGTTGTTACTAAAATTTCAGTCTGATAGAAAGAGCATGGGGCAGCCAGGTGGTGCAGTGGATAGAGTACCAGGCATGGAACCAAGAAGACCTGAGTTCAAGTCTGGTTTCAGATACTTACTAGCTGTGTAACCCTGTGTAAGTCACTTAACCCAGTTTGCCTCAGTTTCTTTACCTGTAAAATAAGCTGGAAAAGGAAATGGCAAAACACTCCAGTATCTTTACCAAGAAAACTCCAAATGGGATCACCAAGAATTGGACACAACTGAAAATGACTGAGCAATGACTCTGCTGGCAAGGAGCCTATATCCTATTGTGAGGATGCAACATAGGCTGATAGTATCATAGATTCATAGCTGGAGGGGACCTTAGAGGCCTTCAAGGAAGGTTTTTCCTTCAGGAAACTGAAACACATAAAAGTTCAAGTGTTGTCCAGGATCACAGAGCTAGTAGAATGTCTGAGGTGAGATTCGAACCCAAGTCTTCCTGATTCATCCACTGTACCTGCTGCTCACCTCTATATAAACAGCATGTGAGGAGGGAGGGTGTACTAACATGGAGCAGTATCAGCAAAGCCTTCGTAATGGAAATAACAATGAGCTGACCCCTGAAGGAAGCCTGAGCCCCCCGTGTGCCCTTGTCCCTTTCGCCTTCATCATAGTTACATGTCCATATCTTGTCCTAGTGTCTAGGCTCCTTGAGATCAAAGGATGGTGTCTTATTTGTCCTTGTATCTCCTTCAACTCAACCCCGTGCAGCCCCTAACACAAGACTTCATTCATTTAGACCCCACTAAATGGATGTTAAATAAATGGCTCATAGCTGGAACCTCTGGTCTGGCGTTCATGATTTGATTCACTTGGGAAACTAATTTTTTAAAATTTAAACTCAGTTTCTTCCAATATATTTTATAGGAAAAAAAATGAGAATGTTTCCCTTCTTCTTCACATTATATCACTCGGGTGTTTTCTGTCACTATTTCCTTCTTTTGACCCTGTCCTACATGATGAAATGGCTCCTTACCAAGACCAAGCCATCTATTTGTTCAAGTGATATCATTTCATCCCAACTCCTCCACCAAACTGCTCCCTCTGTCATCCCCATATGTGTGTATATGTTGTGTTTTATGTATATATTGAAATGTGAATATATGTTTGCATAGATGTATGTGTGTATGTGTGTATAGATCTATCTATCTAGTCTTGGCCTGGGAAAGAAGTGAGGAATGGAGAGATTGAAGAATGAGTTTATAAATAGTAAGGCATAAGAAGAAATGGCCCATCTAAAAGTCATTCATATAACAATGCCCAGAAGGCAACTAAGTGATAATGGGACTGAAGCTAAGGGAAAAGATTTTTAAGAATTACTTAGATTTGGGAGTCATCTGTGTAGGAATGATTATTAAGCCTACAAAAACTGATGAAATCCCTGAGAGAGAGTATAGAGAGAAGGAGACCCATGACAGAACTATGGTGGATACTCACAATAAGGTAATTGGGATATTTGGGATAAGGAAATTGGGGTTTGAATCTGACCATCGAAAGGAATCACAGCAGCTTCTCCTGAGCTATCCTTGGCATATCTTCCAGAGACCATACTGGAGGGAGGGACAGAGTCTGGTCCAGTGTGGCAGGTCTTAGATTCTTATCAGTCCAGTATGGATCTCTTATTCTGCCTGCCAGCATATAAGACTTCTCCCTGCCTTTGGTTCTAAAATAGCAACTGTTGAAGTAAACTATAATCATTCTTACCAAAATGCTCATTGCTGATATGAACTGCAGATCTATTAAAAAGTAGGATACATGTCCCTGGAAGTAGCATTAATGAATGCCACCACATCTTTGAAGTTTTTATAACTCATATCTTCAAGATGGTTGTGTTTTATGTTATAGGGAGGTGGGAGGACTGGTAAAGGATTCTCTTATACTTTTTGTAAGATAAGTCTTCATGTCTCTTCTGTTTTTAGGTTATGGCCATATCTATCCCAGGACAAGAATTGGAAGAATTGTTTGCATGCTGTATGCTCTCTTTGGGATCCCTTTAATGTTCTTGGTTTTTGCAGGCTTTGGTGATATGCTAGCAGCCACTATATCTAAAATTTACAATAATTACAGAAATCTTCATATCCCTCATATCACAATATCATATAACAGAGGAATTAGTGAGAGAAGTACAGACTCTGATCTTGTCAATCGGGTGTCTCTTCACACCGAGGTAAAAAAATCAGGCCATAGCATCAACGTGCAAAAAGACAATAGAACAACTCATCAGCAGCTGAAGGAACAACGCCAGAATGTGGAACTGTTTGAAGAGATCGTGGGGAGAGACCAGAAAAATACATTGCATGTTATTCCTCCAATGGAAAGGAGCATTTCATGTCCTGAGCTGGAAAATATTAAATCATTTCACTCTGGTCACAGAAGCTTGAGAGAAATGGGAACAGTAGCTCGAAGCTTTGACGTTCCCTTTCTAATGATTGCCCTTGTTGTGTTTGCCTACATTGCCTTCGGAGCAGCAATTCTACCATTTTGGGAAACTCATTTGAACTTTGAGACTGCATTCTACTTTTGTTTCATAACATTTACCACAATTGGATTTGGGGATATCACTTTGCACAGTACCTCCCTTTTTCTCTTTTGCTCCGTTTATGTTGTTGTTGGCATGGAAATTGTCTACATTGCTTTCAAACTGTTCCAGAAGAGATTGTTCCGAGCTTACCAAACCATCATAATGTATGTCACAAAATGGGACATTACTGAGCCAATGGAATAGTAGAGATGATGCTGGGGTTCATTTGAACAAATCTATAGGGAATTTGATATTCATTAAATCCCAGGATTGGAAGGGACATTAGAAATTACTGTCTTCATTGCTTTCAAACTGTTACAGGGCAGATTGTTCCAAGCTTACAAAATCATCATATTTGTAACCAAATGGCAAATTCGTGAGCCAGTGGAAAATGGAGGGTGGTGCTGGTTCATTTGCAGAAATCTGTAAGGAATTTGGTATTCATTAAATCACAGAGTAGGAGGGGATTTTAGAACCTATCTAGATTCAGCTCCCTGCCTAATAGAGTAATACTCCTCCATGGTACTTCAAGAAGTGACTATAACTTTTGCTTGAAAACTTCCTGTAATGAGGGGCTAACTCTTTCACCAGGTAGTCAGCCCATTCTGTTTCAGATAGTTCTTATTAGGAGAAAGTACATAAGACCTCTATATCCATACAGAATAAGTTTATCTGTCCTTCAATATGACAGCCCTTCAAATACCTGAAGCTAATGATGCTGTCTCTTCTTCTTTTCAGCTAAGCCCCTCCCCCAGTTACTTTAAATATTCATCATATAGCATGGTTGCAGCATCTTGTTCTTGCAAGACTGTGGCACCCAGAACTGAACATAATATACTGGCTTACATTTTGCCTGGAATGATGTTGACTCAGTGTATATCAGTCTACAAACTCAGTGGTTTGTAGACTGATATACCGTATCATAAAGACCAGATGGCATGTCCCGAACCAATATTTATTTGTGTCTTTGACTCAGAAAATAGGAAAACAACAAGGTATAGTAGTGAGGATACTCAAACTGGAGTCAGAATACCTGGGTTCGAATCCCAGCCCTGTTACCAGTTCTGTTTTATGTGCTATCACAATGAGCAAGAGGATTAGTCAGTCACTTCTCTGTCAATTTCTATTTCTCTTCTGATATTATTGGAATAACTGTATTTCACATTGTAAGTGACCTATCATGTAAAGTGTAAATGTTCATATGAATTGTCTAAATGTATAGAAAGGTGATAGATATATCTAGAATCTTGTCTGCTCTCCAAGGGAGACTGTGATTCCTGCATTTTGAGGGGAGCAGAAGGCTGGCCACCTTATTATTGAGAGAGAGAGAGAGAGAGAGAGAGAGAGAGAGAGAGAGAGAGAGAGAGAGCAGAAAATAATTTTATCCATCTTCTCTTCCAAATAACCCTGGTAGAGGGGTAAAATTTATAATGAGGATAAGCTAGAAGCTTTCCCAGTAAGATTAGGTGTGAAACAAGGATGTGCACAGATGCCACCAATATTATTCAGTAGTTATTAGAAATGCTAGCAATAGCAATAAGAGAAGAAAAAGAAATTGAAGGAATCAGAATAGGCAATGTGGTAATAAAACTGTCTTTTTGCAGATGATATGATGATATATTTGGAAAATCCTAAAGATTCAACTAAAGTTAGTGGAAACAATAATTTTAGCAAAGTAGCAGGGTAGAAAATGAATCCATATAATAATCAGCATTTCTATATATCAGCAACAAAACCCTGCAAGAAGAGATACCTCATATAAAATAACTACAGTCAGTATAAAATACTTGGGAGTATATTCACCAAAATAAACCCAGGAACTACACAAAACATAATTACAAAATACTTTTTATATAACTAAAGTCAGATTTTTAAAAATATAGAGAATAAAAATAAATAAAAAATAATTAAAAATAGAGAAATAGTAATTTTCCATGGGTAGATAGAGCTAATATATTAAAAATGACAATTTTACCTTGTATTGTCAAGGCAATATTCACAGCACTGATGGTGACTATGAATATGCTGGTATAGTTCTGAATAGCAAAATATAATAGACTCTCCATATAGAAGACGGAAGCAAAACATTTATTCGGACACTAGAAAGCCAAATCCCAAAACCAGAAAACTGAATCCATCATAGCAACAAAGAAGTTAATACACCTTATCACTGCAGGAACCATCACCATCACTAAGCCTTCCTCCTCCTTGGGCCATTCCACAAACACACACTCACAATCCTAGCTGTCTCTTTACCTGCGTTCTCTCTCTCCTGTAGCACTAAATCAGTGGTTCTCAACCTTCCTAATGCCCCGACCCTTTAATACTTGTATGTGAGTGTATCTGCATGTGGGCAGACCCACCTGGAGATGGATAGAGGAGTGGTGTCTCGGTTCCTAAGACCATCAGAAATATGTGTTTTCTGATGGTCTTAGGCAACCCCTGTGAAAGGATCATTCAACCCCCCCAAAGGGGTCATGACCCACAGGTTGAGAACCACTGCAAAATGTTCTGACATTTCCTGCTCCACCCCTTCCTACTCCACCCATTCAGCAAACTCCTCCCACCACAGGATCCTTGTGATTACATTTGAGTTATTAAGGGGCAGGGAAGATCTTCAAATTCTCATTACCATTACATACCTAAATGAATATTTATTCAATGCCATACCAATTAAATTACCCCAAAATTATTTTACAGACCTAGAAAAAATAATTAAGTTCATTTGGAAGAACAAACGTTCAAGAATACCAAAGGAATTAATCAAAACAAAATGTAAAGGAAGGAGATTTAATAGTACCAGAGCTTAAAGTATACTATAAGGCAGTAATTATCAAAACTCTCCGGTAATGGCTAAGAAATAGAAAGGCAGATCAATAGAACAGATGGTTGGGGAAAAATGAAAGCAATCTATATGTTCTAAAATATTCATAGCAGCTCTCTTTGTCATGGCAAAGAACTAGAAATTTCATGGATGCCCATCAACTGGAGAATGGCTGACCAAGTTGCAGTATATAATTGTGATGGAATACTACTGTGCTATAAGAAATGATGAGCTTGGTGATCTTAGAAAAACATGGGTGGACTTGAATGAAATAATGAAGAGAGAAATGAAGAGAACCAAGAGAACATTGTATACAATAGAGCAAAATTATTTTAAGAACAACCATGAGTGAATAAATAATTTTGACTATCATAAATATCCAAATGAACTGCAAAGGACATATGAAGGAAGATAAACTATCCATAGAAAGAAGTGATAAATAGAAGTATGTATAGAATGCTTTTACATGTGTGTGTGTGTGTGTGTGTGTGTGTGTGTGTGTATGAGTATGTGTGTGTGTCTAATAGTAGCCATCTCTGGGAAGGTACAGGATGGAAGAAAAAAAGGAAAAAGAAATTTACACAAGAACTTTATTATATTTTTAAAAGGAATAGCAAGTTGTACATATTAGATTTGCAGTTTCATGTGCGATCATTTTTTAAATTATACTATGCTACAGAAAAATCTTGTTTTATTCCATAAATTAAAATATAAAATAAATTTTAATAATAATAATAACAAAAAGAACAGGCTTCAAGTCTCGTTGAGAAAGTTAAACAATTACTAGAGCTTTACTCAGAGCAAACACAGTTGATATACTCCAAAAGAGCCACTAGATGGCAGAGCCAGACCTTCTAGACATGAAATCAGAGCTATCACCAGATGGCACTGGCCAAGCCGTTGAGAGAGCCACCATCCTTTCCCCTGAAGTAGACTAACAACCAAGAAAAGGAAAAGTCACTGTTGGCTAAGACAAAGTTGTATCTGACTCTATGTACTATATTGTGCTGACAGGGGACTCCAGAGACACACATATGTTATCTGGAAACAAATGTTGTACTCCTGCCCCAAATACCAAGCAGCCCTCCAGATGGATGAGTGGAAAGTCTGAGCATCAGAAATGGAGCCCCTGGAGGTTAAACGATACTGGAATATTCTCCTGATGGGGGAGAGGGGGAAAGGTCTCTGTAGCCTCAGCAGGAAATGCTATTGTGGAAATCAATTGTTCTTGACTACCAACATGAGAACACTGGGTTTGTAGACAGGGAGACCTGAGTTCAGATGTGACCTCAGACATTTGCAAGAAGATATAGGTTCCATTGTCTCTTTGAGAGACATAGTAGCTGTGTGACCCTGGACAAGTCACTGAACCCTTTTTGCCTCTGTTCCTCATCTGTAAAAAAACAAAAAACAAAAAACAAAAAGGGAAGCTGATGGAGGAGGAAATGGCAAACCACTCCAGTATCTTTGCCATAAGCACCTCATAGACGTAAGTCTGTGCGATCACATAGAGTCAGACATGACCCTAAACAACAACAATGACCAATACAAGAAGTGGTTCTTTGTTCTCTCTAGAAAAGAAAAAAGTATCATTATTTGAAGATTTCTCTGTAACTCTAAAAGATGGTAGGAGGTAGTGTAAGGGAATGGAAAGGTCAACAGAGTTGGAGTCAGAGGATCTGGGTTCAAATCTTGGCGCTGCCACTGATTAATTATGTGAAGTTGGTGAAATCGCTTAATTTCCCTGGATCTGTGAAATGACAGGAATGAGCTAGATGAGATCTCAGATTCCTTCAAGCTCTAAACCTCTGAAGTTCAAACCCTGAGAAAAAGTTCCCTTCCCGAGTCCCAAGAATCTGACTTACCTCCTTCCTTTCATCTTCTTATTTACATGGCAATGGGAATTCTCCTTTGAGAATTGTCAATTGTCTGGCTTTGTAACTTTAAAATGATCTGCAGCATGATGGAGTGGATGGAACACTGGGATGGGAATTGGGAGATCTGGATTCTAGTTCCAGGTCTGCCACCAACTTCAGCTGTGTGACCCTGGGCAGCTCATGTGACCTTTTTGGGCCTTTGTTCTCCCATTTATGAAATGGAAGCATTTATGGACTGACTCCTTAGAATAATATTTTTCGATGTATAAAATAAAATATATAGAGAATTACAAATGAAACCAAAGCATCTAACTCTGAGATTGTGATTCTTTTGTAAAATGCTATTTAAATGTGAACTGCTATCAATATTTTCCTGACCTAAGATCAAAGATTTAAAGGAAAGTCCCCTCTAATATGAGTCCAGCACCCTCATTTCACAGAATGAGGAAACAGAGATTTAATGAGGTTTATAAGGGGTCTTGCCCAAAGCCACACAGTAAGTTTCTCAAAGAGGCAAATGGAACTTAGATCTTGCTTCCAAGTTCAACACACTATATAACCATACGGATGTAAAAAAAAAATAGTAGTTGTTGATTTCACTTATTTCAAGGTCAAAAGAGAAGAGTATCTGATAGTTGGAAGGATCTAACCCTGTCATTAGCCTGACAGCTCCAGCCAGCCTTCAGTCTTCGTTGTTTTTATTTTCTGTGCTTTTGAGGGAAGGTTGATGCTGACTTCATTCACAAAGCTTGGTAAGGTTTGCTTAATTTAAGGTTATCTAATCCAACCTCCTCATCTTACAGATGAGGAAACTGAGGCTGAGTGAAGTGACTTGTCCCGGGTCACAAAGCTTATAAGTGCTAGAACTGGAATATAAACCCCAGGCCTCTGTCTCCAAATTCATCATCCTTTTCGTTGTAACTTGCTGCCTCCCACAAGAAGGATTATAAAATCTCAGAGCTGGATGGGATCTTAAAAATTATTTAGTCAAATCCAGTCATTTTACTAATGAGAAGACTGAAGCCTAGAGACATAAAATGATTTTCCCAAGGTCATATGGTAAGTGATAGAACTTTTCCCCTCCATCAAAAAGACAGTGACCTTCTTTGAAATGGCCTCCCACTAATACCTACCTATTGAAATCCTACTTCTCTTTGAAAGCTTAGCTCATATGTTCCCTCTTTCATGAAGACTTCCTTTATGCCTTCCTGGGATTTGGTAAACTATCCATTGTCCATCCCTACACTCTATTGGGTAGCATAGTTCTTTGTGCATGTGACATATCTTCACTTTAATTCCACAAGCATTCAATACATGCCTATGACATGGTAGACACTCTGCTAGACACTGGGCATACAATGAACGGCAAAAATGGAAATCATCCTTGCCCTCAGGAATTTTACTTCTGCTAAGTTATGAGTTTCTTAAGGTTAGGGAGGGATCATTTCTGTATTCTCTGTAGCCTTGCACAGCAGATAAGGAAAGAATCGAAAATCTTAGGTAACATCTAAAGCAACAGTTCTTAACTTGAGGTGCAAAGAACCCCCAGGGAGTTCATGGGTAGATGTCAGGAGGTCTTTCCCATCTAAGGTGAACTTAGATAGGAAAAGCATGATTTATTTTCACTAACCTTTGATTTCATTTGTAATTCTATATATATATTTTATTTTATACATTGAAAAATATTATTCTAAGGAGTCAATCCATAAACTTCCCAAAATGGCAGAGGGGTCCATCACAAACATACAGAGAGAGAGAGAGAGAGAGAGAGAGAGAGAGATTAGGAACCCCTGATCAAGTCCAAACACCACCTGAAATAGTAATCCCCTTCATACCCTTGCCTTGACAAATTAAGCGCCTGTTTGATGAATCCTAGGGATAGAGAGCTCACTATTTTTTTAGATGGTCAATTCCATCTTAGGGCAGGTCTAATTAAGTTCTTTCCCTGCTGCCCCCAAATCTGCTAGCTCCTGAGAATTGCAGGGAGGTTTTTGCTAATCTAATTCAGGGAAACTGAACTGTGATTGGCAAAGATGCAGAGCTTGGCTTCTGAAGTACCTGAATGAGCTCTCCCCTAGAAGAGATATTCCTCCACTTACTGGGATATTTACTGACAATGCTCCAGCCGTGTGCTGGGCTCAACTTCAGACAGTGGTTTTATAAATGAATTGGAGCAGCAGGGGGAATAGAAGCATCTTCCATCAACCCCAAATCACCAATCAACGTGACTCTGTTGAGGGCTACAAAATAGATGGAAGAAACACAGCCCAGAGGGGAGGCCTTTCCAAAATCTGTCTTGTTCTGGGTTTGCCAGGTTCATATTGTAACAGTCAAAGAATACAAATATATTTCCATTAAATATTGTTCTCTTCCTTCTCCACCCCCATCCCACATACATACATTAAAATAACATTAGGGCTGAGCCACAAAATAATTAAAGAAACCCCAGGAAATTAGGATACCATGGTAACATTATGTCTTTGTTTCAGTTGAACACACACACACACACACACACACACACACACACACCACAAAGATTGTTCAAAGATGCTCAGATAAATGGTGACCAATTGCATTGGTAAAACTGCCTTTAGAAAGGTAGAAGGGACCTGCTGAGAAGTGAATTTAGTGTAAGAGAATCACAGTGCAGGAGGGAAACTCAGGTGTCAGCTAGTAAAAACAGAGGCTGACATTTAGAAAGCACTTCAAAGTTTAACAAAATCTTTGTAATGGGGGTCCTGTGCAGTGCCAGGGAACAGGGCGGACTTGCTGCTCTTAGGACATCTAGGTCACGTTCTTTTTTGCTATCATCACACTGGAAACTCTCCTCAGATCCAGCTATGTTAACAAATTGCAGAAAACCTGCAAGGAAGCAAAGAAAAGCTGGGTAGCTTTGAAAACAATGTGTAGTATTTATTATATAGGATTTCTTGACATGGAAATTTATTGTTTTAAATTAAATCCTCTCTTATGTTTTGCTGTGTACATAGCAATGTATGTACAATTCTTTCCTTTTCTCATCTTGTATTTGTTAGAATGAAGTTTTTTAGAAATTTACCCAAAAACCCCAAATTGCTTAGACCTCATGTTATAATCAAGAGCAAAACAATTAGGAAAATGATGATGATGGTGGCAACAATAGCAGCGCAAGCAGCAGAAACTCGTCTCAATCCCCAATCCCTAGAGCTAGCCCTTACTCTTCATTGACTCCCCCTGTGGCTCAGGGAGCTTTTCCCTAGCTCTCTGAGCTGCTTTTAGGGAAAGAAATCAAAGAAGTGATTTGCTGGATAAAAACATGCATAAGGGAGGACTGCACTTCCTCCTGTAGGGATTGGTAATGTGCTGGGTACTGGGTTTCTCCATCAGAACTGTACACTCTGCCACCTGAGACTGCACTAACTCCCCTGAGCAAGGCACCAACAATTCTTCACCCAGCTGCAGCCACCAACTTCAAAGTCCAGGGGAATTCCCATTTATCCAGTCCTGGGGAGAGGGCACTAGTATGTAAATATGCTATTGTCATGTATTTCCTCCCTCCTCTTTCTTCTCTCTAACCTTGTGTCCCAGTGTTCCAGAATTCTGTATCATCTTCTGCATTATTCACCTAAGTCAGCCAGTCCTGGCCATGGAAATGCCCTATTTGCTTTCAAACAATTTGAAAACATCACTCCAAGACTGTGGGACCAAGTTCCCATTCAGACCCTTCTTATTTTTCATTTAAGCCTCACAACAAACCCTGTGAATGGCTACTACCAGGGTTGTCATTCATATTCTAAAGATGAATAAAATAAGGCTCAGAGAGTGTTATTTGCTCAAGGTCACACAGTCATTAAGGAGCAGAGAAGAAACTGAAGTCAGGTATGGATCCCAAATCCAATGCTTTTTCCACCACACTGCCTTGCTTCTCTGCCAACCTCCTCCCCTTACAGCACACACCATGAACAGATGATCATCCAGGATCTGCTTAGACATTTTTAGTGACCAGGAGTGGTCTAGCCAACACCTAGAGACAGCACTAGTAATTTTCAAAGTTCATTCTCCTGAAGTGGGGGGCAGGAAGAGCTGTACAACCAAGCAAATTCCATCATGTGCTTTGCTATATAATACATGCCATTCTTCCAAACCTTCTTCCTGTTGGGCATTCTAGTCAGAGTTCAATAGTTTTTCTCTGGCAAGTTAACAGCACATATAAGGAAAATATATGGTCTTTAGGCGGTGCGGTAGATGGAGCCCTGGGACTGGAGTCAGGGAGACTCATCTTTCTGAGTTCAAATCTGATCTCAAACACTTACTATGACCCTGAACAGATCACTTAACCCTGCTTGCCTCGTTTACTCATCTGTAAAATGAGCCGTAGAAGGAAATGGCCAACCACTCCAGTATCTTTGCTGAGAAATCCCCAAACAGAGTCACAAAGAGTCGGACACCATTGAACAACAAAACTTTTCAGAATGAGCAAGTTAGATATCTTTAAAAAGGAACATACCTTTTTCCTGGAAAAGAATAGCAACAACTTAAATTTAGAGAGCTCTTTTTGATTTACAAAGTACTTGCCTCACACTACCCTGAAACATAGATAGTAGTTCATTTTAGCTAGAAATTCAAAAGAGTAGGGCTACGGTGAGGGAGGAAGAGGTAGATTTGGAATGCAATACCAAGATAAGATCAATAGTCAGGATTCCCAGGGACACCTGGGGCAGCTAGGTGGCACTATAATGCTGTAATAGTAATGGGATTTGAAGATTCCCTTGTATTGGCAAGCTAACAGGTACTTAGCATTTAGTTCCAAGCTTACAGTTTTGTCAAGTATTAAGACCCAGAACTTGTGAATTCCACAATGGGATGGACTTCCTGATATAACAGGGAAGGGCTAGAACAGGCAGGAGCTAGTACCTTATATAAGGAAAAGCACAAGCTGGAGAGTCAGAACTTCTCAGAGCAAGCAGCATGGAGGCTGAGGAGGAAAGGCCCAGGCTGGAGAAAGTGATTTTACTTTTGAGAGCAGAGCTTATGGTGGTATAGTTTCTTTTGTGAGCCAGTTGGAGCTTCTGCTGAGACTTTTCTTCTGGGAACTTCAGCTGAGAGCTTCAGAGAACCAGCCTGAGGAGCTACCATGAGTGAGAGAGGAGGATCCCTGCTTGAGGGAACCCGTTCTGTCATGAAGGCTTGGGAATGTGGGTGTTCACTGCATTAACTGTGTGTATCAACTTTGTGGTTACTGTATTGACTTTGACTTTCTGGTTCTGGGACTTGATTTCCTGGTATTTGAATAAGGATTTGAGGTGGGCTAGATACTGTGGGCTTCAATATGGAATAGAAACTGCATGGAGAGCTGGACAATGAATTGGGAGCTGTCTGCCTTTGAACTCAGGTGGCAGTCGGTTAGATTTGGGCAGGAGTTGGGACCATGGAAGAGGAACCATGGAAGCTGAGAGCCTGCCTCAAGTCAAGCTGAAAAGACCTCTCCTTGGGTATTTAATACTGACTCATGAGATTGTAACTTACTTGTGACCTAGGGGTGGAGGGCCTTTATAATTTCCACTACCATTTAAGAGGATATTTAGTAGTGACTGATATATTGTAACTTAATTGTGACCTAGGGGTGGATGGCCTTTGTACTTCATGAGTGACTAGATGAATGTACTTTGCTTAAGAAGGAAGACTTTCTGATTGAAGAGATTAAGACAGTGTGACCTAGGGGTAGACTTTGTGATTGACTAAATGAATGCACCTTGTTTAAAAGAGAACTTTAACCTTTGTACTTTGTGATTGAATTAAGGATTTACTAAATGAAGGACTTACTAAACTAATGTTTATCTTTTGCTTAAAACTATGTGACCACTTTGGTGAAAACTATGTGGCCATTTTAGTGATAAGTTGTGAAGTTATAATGTTCTAAATGCTATATTTTGTTTATTGTGAATGTTTTGTCTTAGTTTATTACTGAATAAATAGAGAGTTTACTATACTGTGTAATCAGAACCTTGAAAAGCTGTTCAAAAGTCCTCTGGAAAGCTGCTTGTGCTTGGCTTTACAAATGCATAGAGCACCAGGCCTGGAGTCAGGAAGACTCATCATCTTCCTGAGTTCAAATCCAGCCTCAGATATTTACTAACTGTGTGACCCAGTTTGCCTCAGTTTTCTCATCTGTAAAATGGATTGGAGAAGGAAATGGCAGACCCTTCCAATATCTTTTACCAAGAAAACCCCAAATGGGGTCACAAAGAGTCAAACATGACTGAACAACAAGCTAGGGACACCAGACCAAGCCAGCAACTCCCAACTAGCAACCAACTGAAGTTTGTAGTCCTCAGCATGTGCCTGGGGGCAAGTATCCTTTTACCTTGTATGGCAAATGGACCCTCATTCACCTTTGTCAAGGAGCAGTGCTCCTAAACTCTGAGACCTCCTTACTCCCTTCCCAGCTCTCCAGGTCTTGGAATATTTACACAGAAGGAAAGAAGCTCACTGGGGTGGGGAGGTAACTAGGTGGAACAGTGGATAGACCCCTGGGCCTGGAGTCAGAAAGACTTCCTGATTTGAGTTCAAGTTCAACTTCAGGTACTTACTGTGTGTGATCCTGGAAAATTCACTTAATCTCTTTCTGCCTCAGTTTTCTCAAGTATAAAATGAAGATCATAGAAACTCTCAGAGTTGTCATGAAGAATCAAGTGCCTGGTATACCATAGGAGCTTCATAAATGTTCGTTTTTTCCTCTGTCCCCTAAATATAAAGGCTAGCTTGAAGCCAAATAGTCTAGAATAGAGTTCTTTAACCTTTTTTATGCTTTTATTTATTTATTATTTATTTATATTATAAATACTATATTTATTGGGGGGGTGGAGTCAAGATGGCGGCTTAGAAGCAGGAGAACTCCGTGGCTCTCCCCATAACCACCTCAAATACCTATAAAATATGACTCTAAACAAATTTTAGAGCTCCAGAATCCACAAAATTACAGAGTAACAAAGCTCCCACTGAAGGCAGCCCAGCAGGCAGACATGAAGGGTTCATCACAGTGGGCTGGGAGCCCAGACCAGCAACACATGAACCCGCCATTGTAGCCCTAGGGCAGCCAGAACAAGCCACGGCTGGAGCTTTCAGGAAAGCAGATCACCAACAGCTGTGGTAGTTTCCAGAATTATCAACCCATAAGAAACAAGGACATAGTGAAAGGTCAGTGGAACTTGGCTAAATTTGAGGGAGAGAGTCTGGCCATCTGCCCCTAGGGTGAGAAGCAGTTGCAGCGGCCCTTCAGCCACCTCCACATGGCTGCTTCAGAGCTCCTGGCCTGCAGATTGCAGGGGGGCCAAGTGATCATTCAGAAGCAAAGTGCTCTTGCCTTAACCTACCAGGATCAGGATTGCAATCTTGGGTGGTGGTCCTAAGGTACGTGACCAGTGAGCCAAAGCTGGTGGGGGCTGCAGAGCTGGTGGCCTCCTAATAGCTCCAGCAGCTGCAAAAACCCCAGCAATTTGGGACAAAGCTCTTCCCTCTGAAAGCAGAGTTCTACTGAGCCCAAAAGCCAAGTAATTGACTGGCAACATGAGCACGCTAAGGAAGCAAAGTAAGAACAGCCATCCAACTTTAGATTCCTTTTGGGGGGACAAAAAGGATCAAAGCATGGAATGG
>CM053582.1:502953946-502988842 GCA_028627135.1 Pseudochirops cupreus
CTTAGGGAAGGAATGACATAAACTCTAAACTGGATATCTTGCCACTCAGGAGAGTAGGGGGAATGGGGATGAGAGGTGGGATGACAGAGGGGAGGGCAGGGTGGGGGGGGAGGGTTGTTGGAAGTGCACACTTCTGTAAAGGGACAGGCACAGGGAAGAGAATAGAACAAGGAGGGGGGTGGGATAGGAAGGAGGCTACATATAATCAGTCTCTCACAATATGTCCACTGTGGAGATGTTCTGCATAATTACACATGTACAGCCTGTATTTAATTGCCTGTCCTTCCAGTGGGGGTGGGTGATGAGGGATGAAGGGGAAGAATTTAGAATTTAAAGTTCTATAATCAAATGTTAAAAATATATATGTATATATACATATATCATTATTATTATTATTATTAAATACATCCAACTGGGAATTAAGATATATAGGCACTGTGGTAGGGAGATCCATCCTGCCCTAGCAGAAAGTCAAAGGGGCAAGGAGGAGGACATAGGAGAGAGCAGATTGGGGGAGGGGTTATACAGTGGGATGGCTGTTTTGAGGTGGTGGGTAGTGGAAAGATGGGGAGAAAATTTGTAACTCAAAATCTCATGGAAATGAATGATGTAAATAAGAAAATAAATAAATTGATTTATTTTAAAAAAAGAGTTGAGCATGACTGAAATAGCTGAACAGCAACAAAAGAATTATTCATAAAAGAAATATCCATGAGGGTTGTGGATGGACAGTAGGAAATTCCTTGATGAGAAGTAGAATAGTCACTGAATTTGGTGACAGAGGTTTTGAGTTTGAATATCTACTTACTATTTGTGTGCTTTGGGCAAATCAGTTAACCTCCTTGGAGTTCAGTCTTCTTATCTGTAAAATGAGAAGGTTGAACTACATAAATAATTGTGAATTTCCCTTCTGTTTCTAAGTCTATGACCCTATATATGTCCTAAGACATCTTTCTAGTACTGACTAGTCAATTTCAGCTTTACTAATCTGTCTAAACTTACTAACTTAATAAATGAAGTCAAATGGATACTATTTATAAGGTGCTTCATAAATAAATGCTGACATGCCTTAAAATTTCAGCTGCCATTGTTAATCATTAAATTATTTTATTAGAATCTATGGCCCTGTCATGATTTTCTAGACCCTTGGAGATATAACTTACAGACTGAATACAATATGACCCAAAACAAGATGGCTCCTTTTCCTCAGAATACTCTGGCTCCATTTCCCCTCCTGCACCCAGCTGAGTGATCTGAAGGAGCGCATTCACCCATTGTATAATCTCAAACTAACCCATGGCCACTCAATGTTCCTGGGCTCATCCATTCCTATTTAATCACTCCATCACTGAGGAACACAGCCCAAATTGATACAAAAGGAAGAAAAGGGAACAACAGATGGCACTTTCTGCAGAAGAAATAGAGGTATCTCAGGTGAACATCATTCCTCCTTCAGGAGCATGTATGAAGAGTTTCACAATCTCTCTCTCTCTCTCTCTCTCTCTCTCTCTCTCTCTGGAGGCAAACAGGGTTAAGTGACTTGCCCAGGGTCACATAGCTAGTAAGTATCTGAGATTGGATAAGAATTTTACAATTTTTCTTTTTTCTTCCCTCCTTCCTTCCTTCCTTCTTTCCTTCCTTCCCTCCCTTCCTTCCTCCCTCCTTCTCTTCTTCTTCTTCTTCCTCCTTCCCTCTCTCTCTCTCTCTCCCCTTGTTTTTTTGGAGGCAATCAGAGTTAAGTGACTTGCCCAGGGTCACACAACTAGTAAGTGTCTGAGGCCAGATAAGAATTCTATAGTTTTTTCAAATATGATTTGGGCATTCCTGCTGCCCCCTTGCACATGTGACTGCTGTCACCTGGAATACCCTCCTTGCTCCTTAGTACCTATCTCAAAAATCTATCCATCCTTTAAATATGATCTAGCCAAGGCTTGAGTCAGGACAGTCTGGTGGTTCATGTTCAATATTAGAATGAAGTGAGACTCTCATAATCCAACTAACACCCAATATTTACTTAGCTATTATATGGAAAAAGATATTAGGCAAGGATACAACGTTGATTCAGCTGGATATAACTTCCTGCTTCTACTTTCCTCATGGTGGCACGCAGTTGGCAGTGTGTGTTATGCCTGAGACTGGAATTGACTCCTCCTGCACTGTACTTTTTGCGTTTAAGGCATCAGGAAGCTATCTCAGTATTTTAGACTTTAGTCCCAAGAGCCAAATCAGGCTCAAGGATGATTTCATTGCCTTAATAGGAAAAACCACCCTAGTCTGCATGGAGTAGATGTTGTTCCTATGGCAAAGCAATATTTATTAAGTTCCTACTATGTGCCAAGCCCTGTGCTAGGTAATGGAGACACAAATATAAAGAATGAAATAACACCGATTCACAAGGAGCTTAGGACAAAGGTCACTTCAAGTCTTGCCCCTTCTGTGAAATTAATGACCACTCTAGCAGGCACTGGGAGTTATCTCCTGTATATAACTACAAAAACAATCATACCTAACAGTGATAACTCACATTCATCATAGTTAGGCTTTCCTTGCAAAGATTCTATGAGGCAGGTGGTGTTAAGTGTTATTAGTCCCATTTACAGAAGAGAAAACTAAGATTCTCAGAAGTCAAAAAATTTGCCCATAATTATCACACAGCTAGGAAGTGTCTGAGGAGGGACTCTAGACCCATGTGGTAGTCAAATATAGAAGGGACCTAGGCTAAAAGAACCTTTCCATACACTTGTATGAGATAAAAGAAAGCCCAAGGCCCATGTGCCTTGGAACGAAAAGGATGGAACTTCCAGGTAGAGTGGCTTCAAGGAATGTGGTACCTCCTGGGGGAAAGCAACTTTGCTGCTGGGTGAAGATTGAGAAGCTCCAGGTCAATCCAATACTTGCAGAAGGTGAGAATTAATGCTACCATACTAAGTGTTTCAGGACATATAGAGCCATGGGCACATGGACTGAGAGAGTGTATATAAGAGGGGCAGCAAGTATATGGCCAATAGATGAAGGAACCACATAGATTCCAGGAAAAAGGGTGAAGTAGAGATTGTACCAAGCTTGGGACATGGGATAGCAGTTTGAAAGGCGAGAACTTAAATAATTGGTTTTTATGACATTGTAAAGACTATGCTGAAGCACTCAAAGGAAGCATGTGGAGTTGATTGTAGAGTGCTGGGAAAAAGAACCATTTCCCCTGTCTTGCTACTTTTCTTCATTTAAAAAATTATTTGTTTGATGGTCACTGTTTTTGTTAGCCTTGGTGCTTGCAGGGGACTAGGGACCCTTTGAAAGACTTGAATGAATGAATAAAAAAGCATTTATTAAGTTAAGAAGTACTTACTCTGTGCAAAGCCCTGTGCTAAACGCTGAGGAGAGAAGTAGAAAAATAAGGAAGACCTTGCTCTATTCACATTCTAATGGGAGAGACAACACATATGTAAGGCTTCAGTTGCAAGTCAGATGGGAAAGTCTCATGTTCCTTAGGGTACAGTGGTAAAGTAGATAACTATTACTTTTCTTTGGTGTCATTTCCACTGATAAAATCATGCCATTTTCTGATGTTGAACTATGTGACAGTGCCAAGGTGTTTGAGGACAAGAACATTCTTTTCTGTATCTTTAAAAGATCTGTAGCACCTACAGGAACAGTGGCCAGGCTACATCTCCACTTAGTTTGCTTCCCAGGATGATGGTTGCAGTTGCTAGGCTGGAAACTGTACTATTCCCAAGATTTTGGGGTTTAGGGTTCTTGACTTGCCGTCAGGATCTGAAGGGAGGTAGTGGTCCAAGTGCTGACTGTGTTTTGACTTGCCTTCACATGCTGCCTCTTGTCTCTCCCCCAGGATGCCTTGCTACTTCATGCTCATGATGCCATGACTTGCAAGTGAATTAGATTTAAGTGAGAAAGGGCTGTGCAAAGTCACCAGCTTCACTCTCTCCTCCAGGGCCATCTGGGTCCAGTGGCAAGATATAGATCAAGACAATTGGATATGACCCTGCAATCCAGAGTGTGATGCTCCCATAAAGGAAAAATGAGTTGTAGAGATAATTATTTTATTAGTGAGCAGTCCTATTCCTTCCCAAATGGCACCTGGTCCATCTGTAAGAAATCAGTGGTTACATTTGCATTCCCCAAGGTGGTTTGCATGATTCCAGGCACTCAATAACATGAACCGATTGAATATACAAGTATGGGTTCCTTCCATATATTACTAAAACATGGTTGAAAATTATCTCTTAGGTTTATCATCCAGACTGGACCTTCCCATGTGCAGAGAACATCATTCCAAAGTCAGCTCAAGGAAGTCCTTCATTCCCTGCCTGATGTCTTGCTGTTCTAAGGTAGCTGTAGTAAGATCCATGGGGGTTTTCTTGAAGTGAGACCAGCCGGGGGTCAGAGAGAGAAAGGACACTGTGAATCAGCATCCTTCCCACATTCTCTCCACATCATCACCTGGGTCAGCTTTGTGTACTTAGCTGTACTTTAGGACCAAAGCAAGATCTGGCTTTGAAGTGGCCTTTGTTTTCTCTCTGAGTGGTGCTCTGTTTGCTTTAAATTACCATATGACATTTCCCCCCCCCCCCACCTCTTTTTTTCTAGCCTGAATGATTTGCTTTCTTCCTTTAGTCTCTCACAGAGAGAGGCTCCTAGGACAATGAGGACAAATTGCTTGATTGAATCAAAGCTAATGAGAAGCCAGAAAGACTGATCTTGTCTGAAAAGAAAGACTTTGAATTGGGAAAATGAAAAAAACAACCACTTGCTTTTTATAAGGACCTACAGAAGACCTAAGGAAATATAAGCATCCTAGGGCCATCCAGACTGAAATTTATTAACATTTTGGGTAACTTTAGACCTCTCTGTTCCTTTGGTTTCCCTGATAGGTCTAAAATACGAGGGAATTTGGGGAGAAACTAGACCACTGGATGAGTGAGAAGGTAGCATGGTGCAGTGGAGGGAGCACTGGATTTCTAGTCAGAAGACCTGGATTCGAATTCTGGCTCAGCTACTTATTACCTGTATAGCCCTTAGTCAGCTAATCTTCTTTGGCCTTCATTTCTCTATCTTGTATTGTATAAGATTATCTCTAAGGCACCTTACAGATCCATATTTTATCCGTTACCTCATGCTTGGATTGCTTCAAAGGTCTCCTAGTTGGAGGAACTTCGCACAACTATGACTAAGGGGAGAACGCTTAATTAAATGAGTGATAGAGGATGGCGTAAGAGATAAAACAATTTTGATTATGTAAAATTGAAACATTTTTACATGAGTATAATCAATAGACTTAAAAAAGGAATCGCCAGTTGCAAAGCAAGAAATATCTTTACAGCAAATATATCTCATAAAAATCTGATCTAGGCCCAAGATATAAAAAAAATTGAACGAGAGTGATTCCCCAATAAATACATGGCCAAAGGCTGTGAACTTGCGGTTTTCCCAAGGGAAAAAATGCAAGATATCATCCATCACATGAAATAATGCTTCAGATCACTAATAATAAGAGAAATGACCATTTAAAACACTCAGAGGATTTATTTCACATTCATTAGATTAGCAAAGATGACAAGAAATAAAAATACTAAATATTCTCATTCCCATCTCTTTTGTCCCTTCTCCCATTGGTGAGTTCTTCTCAGAGCTTCCCCTTTGGGAAGGTGATAGGCTAGCCATCCTTCACTCTCTTCCTAGCTGTCTCCATCCTGGTACCTTCCACCCGATACTCATCCCTCAGATTTCACTTCCCTTGTCTTCCCCCATTAAAATGAATGTAAGCTCATTCTCAGCAACCCAAGATCCAAGACAACTCAGAAAGACCTGTGATGACAAATAGTATCCATCTCCAGAGAAAGAACTGATGGATTCTGAATACAGATTGAAGCATACTGTTTTTTTCTTACTTTCTTCATTTCTCTTGAGGCTTTTTTTGTTTTCTTTCACAACATGGCTAGTATGGAAATATGTTTTGATAACTGCACATGTATAATCTTTATCAAATTACTAGCTTTTTCAATGAGAGGAGAAGGGGAGAAATGAGAATTTGAAACTCAAAATTGTTAAAAGAAAAAAGGTCAAAAATTATTTTTACATGGAATTAGAAAAAACTTTAAAAAATTTTTAAATTAGTGTATGCTCCTCAAGGGCAGACTCTCCTTTTTTGCGTTTGTATCCCTAGCATTTGGCACAATTCTAGGCACATAGTCAATTTTTAATAAATTCTTGTTTTTCTGCCTGTCTGCCTACTTTGGAGAAGCAGGGGGAAACCAAGGACAATAATAAACAGGTAACTGAGTCACAAATTAGTACAACCATTCTAGAAAAAACAGTTTGGAATTATTTTTTTCTAAAAGGCACTGAACTGTATATACTGGGTGACCCAGGGGCACCACCACTAGGGATCTATTTGAAGGAGGTCACAGATAAAGGTAAATTTCTTATGTGCACAAGAATATTTATTGTAGCACTTTTTGCAGTATAAGGACAGTAAATGCCCATCCATTGGGGAATGACTGAAAAAACTGTAGTGTATGAATGTTATAGAATATTACTACACCATGAAAAATGATGAATAAGAGGAATTCGGAGAAACTTGGAAAGATTCATACGAGCTGGTACAGAGTGAAGCTGTCAGAACTAGGGGAACACTTTACAAAATGACCCAAATAAAGTAAAGGAAAAAAGATGTCATTGTACTGGCATTTTCAGATGTGATCACTATTGTTGACTTGGTTTGTTTGACCACATTGATTTGTTACAATGGGCAGCTAGATAGTGCAGTCGATGGGGTAGTGAGCCCGGAGCCCAGAAGACTCATCTTTCTGAGGTCAAATTCAGCCTCAGACATGGACTAGCTGTGTGACCCTAGGTAAGTCATTTAACCCTGCTTGTCTCAGTTTCCTCATTTGTGAAATGAGCCAGAGAAGGAAATGCCAAACCACTCCAGTATCTTTGTCAAGAAAACTCCAAATGGGGTCATAAAGAGTTAAACACACTGAACCAAACCAAACAAAAAAATTGTTACAAGGGAGAGTTTTAATTGAGGTTGAGCAGAATCATTAGGAAATTATAGTTTAAAAAACAAACACTAACAAAAGATATTAATAAAATTATTTTTTAAATAGAGAATAAAATCAATTAAAAATAGAAATAAAACAAATATATTCTAGTTGCTCTTCCTCATTCTTGGCTTTTCTTCTTAATATCCATCCCCTATAACACTAGCAGACCAATTGTTCATGCATGCTCTTTTAATCACATTCTTCTCCCCTCAAGAACTTATTGGTGGCTGTATTTTGTGATCCATCAAATCCATCAAATGACCTTTTTTAAGGTCATTTATGGAGCAAATTCCCTAATTTAGCAGTTAATAATTTCCCATCTTGTATAATTTATTTATTGTTGACTCACGAGGTTATATATTCCTTCATATTACAGTTCTTCAAGAGAAAAATTCCTAAATTCCTGTTTAGGTATGATTGGAGAAGATGACCTTGTAGATCACTTCCAACTAGAGAGAACCCCATACTATTTAATTCAGACAATACGTAGCATATAATACATGCTTAGGAAATCTGAGTTCTAGTCCTGACTCTGGCACTATTGAGATGTGAACAAACAAATCACCACAGTTCTCTGGATCTTGGACAAGCCATTTAATCTCTGTGGTCCTTAGGTTCCTCCTCTGTCAGACGAGGAAGCTGAATTATCAGGAAATCACAGTCTTGGAGTTGAAAGAAATCTCAAAGGTTATCTAGTCCAAACATGAAGA
This sequence comes from Pseudochirops cupreus, assembly GCA_028627135.1. Taxonomy (NCBI): domain Eukaryota; kingdom Metazoa; phylum Chordata; class Mammalia; order Diprotodontia; family Pseudocheiridae; genus Pseudochirops; species Pseudochirops cupreus. The sequence continues at coordinate 502,961,721 of CM053582.1, forward strand.
AGATTCTTTTCTGTTCTATAGCCAACAATTAATCGTTTAACCTCTGCTAGAAGATTTCCAGTCATGGAGAGCTCACTGTCTCCCAGGGCAACCTACTTTACATTCTAGATAGGTCTAATGATCAGAAATTCTTTTCTGCCATAAAGTCTAGCCAATTTGCCACTTCTACCCTCTGCTTCTAGCTCTGCTCTTTGGGACCAAGCAAAACAAGTCTAATCTTTCTTCTATCTGACAGCCCCATAAATGCTTGAAGACAGCTAAACAATTTCTGAGGTTCCATCTAATTCTATTATTGATTGGTGTCAGTCCTTGACAATGGTTGAGCTAGTAATGACACTTCCCCTGGGTGGATGGGAGCAAAGACTCACTGTCACAGATGGAGGCACTCCATGAAGTCTTGGGAAAACTAGACATTGACTCCCATTACTAATGCTGGGCCTCTGCTACCCAATCCCAATAGCTATACTGTTATCAAGTAAGTGAAAAAAAAATCCCTGCAGCTAGGGGATTTTATTTGGCTAATCAATGGTGCAATAGGACTGGCTACAGTGTCCTAAACCTAATTATATTGCTCAGAAACGTGTCTGTAACTAAAAGGTATAAAGGAAATTACCTTCCCTGTCCCTGGAGGGTTGAGGAATCCAAGTCATTCCACTTCAATTGAGTTTGCATTGACTGTTGATATCGCTGCTGATGGCTGTTGTCTCTCAGTCTGCTAACAGTCAACCTGCTATGCCAGACTAATTTGTGGAATATAGAGTTGTGGGACAGCCTTTTACTTTCCAAGAGAACATTGTTTTTTAAGGGTTGTATTTCACCATTTTGATGTTGGTTGTCCAGTTCTCTATGGAAAAGTTTGCTCAATTAGTACTTATATTAAAGGTAGTAATAAGAATTCATATTTTTACTAATCAATTGATAAGCATTTATCAAGAGCCTACTATGTGACAGGTACTGTGCTAGACCAGGATTCTTTTAGGTGGTAGAGATTCAGTGATAAAAATGAAACAGCTCTTGCTCTTAAAGAGCTTACATTCCATCAGGGGAGATAACAGGTGCATTTATAAATATATACAACAAATGAATAAAATAAATGTAAGTTTCTGTGGGGGGAGGAGGATTAGAAATAGACTCATAACTTGAAAGCAAGCTCCAATCAGCTCTTCATTTCTTATAGCACAGTAGTATTTCATCACAATCATATACTACAACTTGCTTAGTAATTCCCCAATTGCAGGGAATCTATCATTTTAGCCAGTCTGATAGACATTGGATGATATATCAAAGTTATTTTAATCTGTATTTCTCTAGTCATTAGAGCATTTTTTTCATGTAATATATATATATAGGTTTTATTTCTTCATCAAAAATTGCCTGTTTGGATTTCAGAAAAACCTGGAAAGACTTATGTCAGTGGTTCTTAACCTGTGGATCGTGACCCATTTGGGGGTCGAATGGGGTCACCTAAGACCATCAGAAAACACATATTTCCAATAGTCTTAGGAACCCAGACACCACTCTTCTATCCATCTCCAGGCAGGCCCGCCCACATGCAGATATGCCCATATACGAGTATTAAAGGGTCGCTGCATTAGGAAGATTGAGAACCACTGACTTACGTGAACTGATGCTTAATGAAGTGAACAGAACCAGAAGAACGTACATAGTAACAGCAACATTGTGTGATGCCCAACTTTGATAGACTTAAGCTCTTCTCAGCAATTCAATGATTTAAGACAATTCCCAAAGACTGGAAAACCCTATCCACATCCAGAGAAAGAACTATGGAGTCTGAATGCAGATTGAAGCATACTACATCCTTTTTTTTTTCTTTCTTGTGGTTTTTCCCCTTTTGTTCTGATTCTTTCACAAATGATTAATTATATCTGTATAGCCTAATCAGATTGCATGCAGTCTTGGGGAGGGGGAAAATTTAAGACTCAAAATCTTATAAAAGTAAATGTTGAAAAATAAAAATAAAAAAGAGCAAAAGAAAACCTGCCTACTCACATCCTTTGACCATTTACCAGTTGGGGAATGACTCGTATTCTTATACATTTGACAAACTTCTTTATACATTTGAGAAATGAGATCTTTATCTGAAAGATTGTCTGTTATATATTTTTCCCCAGTTTTCTACTTTCCTTCTAATCTTGGCTACATTGGTTTTATTTGTACAAAACCATTTTAATTTGATGTAATCAAAATTATCTATTTTATATCTCACAAAGATTTTTATCTCTTGTTTAAATGTAAATTGTTCTCCTATCCATAAGTCTGACCAATAATACGTTCTATGTTCTTCTAATTTTCTTGTGATATCTCTTTTTATATCTAGGTCATATATACATTTTGACCTTGTCTTGGTAAATGGTTTAAAATATCAATCTATGCCCAATTTCTACCAGACAGCTTTCCAGCTTTCCCAACAATTTTTACCAAATAATAAATTCTTATCCCCCAAACCTAAATCTTTACATTTGTCAAATACGGGGTTACTATGATCATTTACTACTGTATATTGCCTGTCTACTCTGTTCCATTCAGTAGACTATATCTAAGGGCCATATTCATTAAACGATGGCCACGACTGTGCTACATACCAGAGTTCTGCTCAGATTCTGACAGGTATGGGTCTATCAGTCTGGAAAAACTCAGGACGATTAGGTAATCAGTAAATAAAGTGAGACATTTATTCAGGGTTGAGGAATTACAAGTCAAGACAACACGCTACTTTGTTCAGACAGGGATGCCCAAGTAGGAAGGGGAGAAGGGTATTCTTACAGGGCATAGTCATGGGAAATAGCAGGGAGGTATATGGTCTGGATACACAGAAACTGAGCTGCAAGAAGGGAGTGTTGAAGGTGTTGAGGGGTTACAAAAACAAGGTCAAAAACAAAACAAAACCAAAACCAAAACCCATAAGCTCCTTGAATATGTAGAGATTATTTTGATCCTTGTATTTGTAATTTAGTAAATTATTTTCTTATTGATTGTGGATTGAGACATTCAGACTATGGGTGTTTGAAAGTCAAAATCTTTCAGTATCAATTTTTTTAAAATAAATTTTGTTTTTTAATTAAAAAAAAAAAAGGAAACTGCTGGTCAGAGCAAAATAGAGGCCCAACCCCACAGGCCGATTTTCTTAGGTCAGGAGTGAGATTTGTTGCTGACAATACTAATAATAACAATTTGAATTTGTAGAATATTATCTTCACTTCTCAAAGCACTTTTACAGCTATGACCATCCTCACGAAGTACTGAAGAACTTCCCAAGGCTCAAATCTGGAAGAAGACAAAAAACGTTATAGCATCAGTAGTTTTCAAAAGGTGGTTACTGAGTTTTGCTAGTTGCTTCAAAACATTTTGGATGTTATGTTACTTCAGATAAAAGAAAATTTATAAATAATTTTATTTAATACAAATTTTTTAACCTGGCATATGTAGTAGGTTAAGCATAGTATTTGCAAATTAAACTAAATTTGACCCATACACACAAAATACAGGACTTGAACTTGGAAAGAAACCAACAAAAACTGTTTCTCTTATCAAAAAGAGACTGTGCATGTGTACATCTCCAGACTATCTTTTGCCCTTAATTTATACATTCAGTGTGATTCTTGATGTCAAAGAACGCAGTCATGAGGAAAAAAATCCTGAGAACCACTGATGTCGTACAGCTCTTTCATTTGATAGATGAGGAAACAGAGAAAAATAAGCAACAAGAAAGAAGCAAAGCTAGGATTTGGACCCATATCTTCAGACTCTGAATCCGTGTTCTTTCCACTGAGCCACACGGCCTTCAATTTGGGTTAGGGGTTGCCATCCTAATAGACAAGAGGAAGATACAGAGACACCAAAAGAGAAGATGTTACATAATTTAGTGACTGACATTGTTGACCTTAAGGCTTGACCTATGGGTCACTCTCTTACAATGCCAATTTTTATAATGTGACAGCATCTTTTTGTGGGTCCCCAAGACATTCAGGGGATGCTTGAAGTGACAATTATGAATTATGGTAAATCTCTCTCCCTCCCCCCACAATTTAGCTACAATACTACAGAAGCACAAGGGAATAAAGTTAAGCAGGACTTATATAAAGGTCAAAAGTGATGGATAATGTGCTTACCCAACCCCACCTTGAAAATGCCAGGATGAACAAGTGAAAGCTTCCTAAGAAACATTTTTATTGAGGGCAAATTGATCATCATACAATTCAGAGGAATTTGGAAGAGGGAGTCCAGCAAAGGCCAAAATAGTCAGGCAAATTTGAGTAGGGTCTTCAAGAGTAATTACAGACCCATTCAAGAGAATCATAGAAAGAAAAGACTTCAGAAGTCTATTCCCTGCTTAATACATTAATGACTTCTACAAAACTCTCAACAAATGGTCTCCCATCTTGTATTTCAATACTTAGTGACACCATATCACTGTTTTTTAAGACACTCTGTTTCTTGGTTGGATAGATCTGATGTTGCCGTCTAATTATCATCCTGGTAGAATGTAAACTCTCTGAGGGCATATCTTGCTTCATTTTTGGCTTTTTTTTTTAATCCCTGGCATTTGCCTGGCACATAATAGAGGCTAAGTAGATGCTTGTCTAGCTGAGTTTGATCCACTGGTCCTAGTCCTCTCTTCTGGAGCCAACCAAAATAATCCATAGAGTTTGGGGGCTAGATGGGGCCTTAGAGACTGTAGCCTTGTTTTGCAGCTCCCAGGGGTAGGGACAAATTTTACAGTTCTTTAAAATTTGGATTCAGGCAAAAGGCCTCACCTAAAGATCTAGAAGACCACATGTGGCCGCAAGGCCACAGGGTCCCCACCCCTGGCTTAGGCCTAGAGAGGAGCACAAAATCGTACGGCTAGAAAGTGTTGCAGCCAAGACTTAAAGGTGAATCTAATTCCAAATCTGGTGTTCTTCCCCCTTGATCATGTTATCTCTATACAATGGATTTGTATCATGTGCAAATTTACCTATACACACTTGGGGAAAATAAAGGAGGAAGATAAAAACAAATGTTAAATAATGTGGACAGTTCCACTCATCCTTCACCAGTCATTCACTGTTCTATGTAATGAGGGTGTGCCTCAGAGTGAGCATGAGCTGGTGAATAAGAGATAGGAAATGTGATCTATTGTTCCCTTAATCAGATCTCAGCTCCCATGTGCCTCTCATAATGTGAACGTCGTGTGGTCCTAATGTTGATTCTGCAATCTTGTCTTCATCATATCCACAGACAGTCTATTCATTATACTTTTATATAGCAAGGCTTTACAGATATTATCTCGTTTCATGCTCAAAACAATCCTGAGATGCTGTTATTCTCCCCATTTTACAGATGAGGAAACTAAGAGAAGACACAATAGGTGACTTGCCATACGGCTAGTAAGTGTCTTGAGGTAAGAATTTATCAGTATCTTTCTTAGAACATTGTGTTCAGCTTTGAACACCAAAGGTATTAGGGAGAGCAGCCTAGCCTAGAAATGGGAGCAGGAAGGCATCATGGGGAACCAGGCTAGAAATAACAGAATGGCATAGTGGAAAGTGAACTAAATTTAGAATCAGGGGCCTTGAGTTCAGATCCTAGTTCTGTGTGACTGTGGGCAAATCATGGTCTCAGTTTCCTCATCTGTAAACTGGAATTGGATTGGAGAATTATCCACTAAAGTCCCTTACTGTTTTAGCTACATGGTACTCTTAGAAACAGAGTTCATGTTGGGAAACTTAGAATAAGATCCTGATCTATAACCCTGGCTAGGTCCAAATTGTCTTTCTAGGGGACAGGGAAGGCAGTAGCATGGTGTAATAGCTAATTTAATGCTCCTTTTCTCCCCTGTCCCTGGCTCCCTAGCCGCTTTCAATTACAGCAAATGTTCTCAGAAAGGTTAGTGATGCTATTAAAGTGGCCAAACCTTAAAACTAACATTTAGCAGATAATGCTGCATGAGACCAGTTATTTCAGTGATTGAATTAGTCAGAGCATCTATATCTTAATTTCACTGGAAGTCAGAAAGGCATTGTGCAATTGACAGTTGTTTTCCCATAAGTTCAGTTTTTGGTATGGACATAGAACAGTGTAATTCAGGTGGGGAAAAGGCCCATTTTCATGGCAAATAAATTGACTAACAAAAATCTAGAGGACAATAGCATGAAATATACTTTTCCCAAGAAAACCAAATTTATTATTTTTCTCCCTACATCTGTCTCTCCTGATTTCACCATTTTCCCCATTGCCACTATCATCCACCAAGTCTCTCAGTGTTCAAAACACTGGTCCTATCCTTGATTCTTCTCTCTCTCTTACTTTTCATATTCAGTTAGTTACCATGTCCCAAGTTTTCTCACATCTGTTCTCCATCTTCTACTGTCCCCCCACCTCAACATTCAAGTACTCACTATTACTTTGTTGGGGTATATGGGGTGTTCAAGGAGGACAAGCTCCTCTGATTTGAGGTCTTACTGAGCTATTTTCAGGGCTACTCATCCTTTGGATGGCACTTAACTCTCACCTGGGGCCCCAAGAAACTATACTATGAGCAATGGCCACACTCTGGTAAAACCATCCCAGCAGATGGACTAAACCAGGTTGAGGATAACCAATGGGCCTCAGACCCATCAGTGAGTTAGCGAATATCTACTCCAAGCATGTGAAGACTTCCCCAGGTGGAATTGGCAGATGAGAACAATTTGTTCCAAAGGTCATGAATGTTGTTAAAGCAGGTACTGTGAAGCACTTAGACTTTAGAGCATGGTCAGACATGGAAGATGGCAAGGTCATCCACTGCATCCCAGGCCATCACCAGTCGTCTCAACTTTTTTCTTGCCACTGGACTTTAATGACTCTGGAAGACAGAGAGAGACTGTTAACTTCATGCAACTCTGCCTCACTGAAATCCAATTCACATCCAATTCACACACTCCATGATTGTCTTTGGTCGTCTTAGAAAACAAAGGACAAACAACAACTACTCTGTACTATAGTGATGTGTGAATTACTTGGGACAAAATAAAATAACTAAATTATTAGCTTATACAATAAACCTTATAAAATTTTACATTTAAAAAATGAATATTAAATATGCTCTTTTTGTCGTTGTTTTGCTGCAACTTCTTGTTTTACACAACTTGGCCCAAGATTTTGCCACATGTTCTTTAATTCTTCATGTTCAAAAGATACAAGGCAGCTTTCAAAAGAAGAAATTAAATCTATAATAGTCATATGAAAAATGATCTAAATCATTAATAATTAGAGAAATGCAAATGAAATAAACTCTGAGGTACCACCTCACATCATCAGATTGACTAACATGACAGAAAAGGAAAATGACAAATGAAGGAGAGGATGTGGAACAATAGGTACATTAATTCACTGTTGCAGTTGTAAACTGGTCCACCCATTCCATTCTGGAGAACAATTTGGAGCTTTGCTCAAAGGGCTGTAAAACTACATACCATTTAATCCGGCAATACCACTACTAGGGCTATATCTCAAGAGGATCAAAGAAAAAGGAAAAAAGACTCATATGTATAAAAAATACAGATAGCTGCTCTTTCTTATGATGGCAAAGAATTAGAAATTGAAGGGATGCACATCATTGGGGAAGTGACTGAACAAGCAGTGTTATATGATTGTGATTTAATACCATTGTGCTATAAGAAATGATGAAGAGGATAGTTTCAGGGTTTTTTTTGTAAAAATAGTTAGCTATATTTTTATATTAGTTTTCTCGCTGTTTTTCCATCATCAAATGATCTTAGTCAGTGTCATGTTACAATCAAAATGGAGGACTAGACATTTTCTCCACTGCTAGGTTTATACCCCAAGGAGGTATATTGATAAGGTGACCACCGATAAGAAGAAAGTCTCTATATACACCAAAACATTTATAGTAGCAATTTTTGTGATAGTAAAGAGTTGGAAACAAAGACAATACCTACTGAATGGAAAATAGCTAAGCACACTATGGTACACAAATGTAGTGGAATATTACTGTGGTGTAAGAAATGATGAATGTGATTAATATAATGAAGCATGGAAAGATATACATGAACTGATGCAGAGTGAAGTAATCAGAACCAAGAAACCAAAACCAAAAATAAATAAACCAATATACACAAAGATCACAACAGTATAAATGAAAGAATAACCACAAAAAAGTGAATGATGAACAATTACAAAGAACAAGTGGGACTCCAAGGAAAAGAAGAGAAGACACATCTTTGCCTTTACAAAGATGGGAGGTCCACAAGTGGGTTACATTGCATATGTTTTCAGTTTTTTGGTGTTATGATTAATGTTGATATTTTTCTTTTTTTTCTACGTTCATATACACCCACACAAATATGTCTATATAGGAAGGTTCTCTAGGAGGGTGAGGAGAGGATGCTGAAAAAAACTTTGGTGATGTAAAGAAATAAAAGATATTTTTAAAGTATTAAAAACAAGAAATATATGCCAAGCTATTGAGGAATCAATAACAACCCTCGAGCCACCTGGCACCTCTAAAAGTCTTTGCTTATTCCTGAGGATGAATTAGGTAGCTTCACAGAAATAGTTTGTCAATTCTTGACAATATTTTTGACCACATTACTTTGTGCTTTGTTTTAACTGATCTTGTTTCCTTGTGAGCTTTAATAATCTTTAATATGCTTGACTTCCACCTACAACTGCTTTAATATCTCTAAAAGTCATTGAAGTGTGCTCTTTAAGAGCTACAAGCTTTGTATATTTCCTTGGAGAAATAGCAAATCTTGAAAAAAAAACAGAACTAAAAATACAATAAAAGAAAGCAATGAAGTACACATGCATGACAGGGAATCTACATTCAACTAACAAAGATAAACCTTCTCAATCTGTTTTATCTGTTCAAGATCAGATTTAGTGTCACTATGATCATCAGTGTCACAAAATGAAACTGTATTCCAATGACTGCTTAAGTAATTTGTTAACTGTTATAGGGTACAATCCCTCCTAACCACTTGCTTAGATTATTGAAATCTCTTTTATAAAAAATTAAATATTTATTTTTTCCAATTACATGTAAAAACAACTTTTAAATGTTCCAAGTTCTCTTCTCTCTCCCTCCTCTCCCCACTTCATTGAGAAGGTAGGCAATTTGATATAGGTTAAACATGTTCAGTTATGCAAAACACACTTCCATATTAGTTGTACTGTAAAAGAAAATAGTCAAAAAGAAACACACAAAATTAAAATTAAAATAGTATGCTTTGATCTGCATTCAGTCTCTATTAATTCTTTCTCTAGAGGTGAGTAGTATTTTCAATCATGAATCCTCTGGAATTGTCTTAGATTTTTGTATTGCTGAGAATAGCTGTCAGTCTCAGTTGATTATCATACAATATTGTTATTACTGTGTACAATGTTCTCATATTCTGCTCACTTCACTTTACAATCAGGTTGTATAGGTCTTTTCCAGGTTTGTCTGAAAATATCCTGCTCATAATTTCTTATAACACAATAGTATTCCATCACAATTATATGACACAAAATGTTTAGCCATCCCCCAAACGATGGGCATCCCTTCAATTTCCAATTCTTTGCCACCATAAAAAGAACTTCTATAAATATTTTTGTACATACAGGTACTATACCTTTTTAAAAATCTCTTTGGGATACAGACCTAGTAGTGGTATTGCTGAGTCAAAGGGTATGGATAGTTTCATAACCTGTTGGGCATAGCTCCCAATTGCTCTCCAGAATGGTCAAATCAATTAAGTAACTCCACCAACAGTGAGTGCATCAGGGTCCCATTTTCCCCACATCACCTCCAACATTTGATATTTTCCTTTTCTACCATATTAGCCAATTGGATATCTGTGAGTGAATCATCAATGCAGTATTCACAATGCCTATGCTAACTATGAATATGCTGATATGGTTATTAATCACCAAAATATAACAGGCTCTCTACATGGGGGACAAAGCTAGAACGTTTATTCAAATACCAGAAACCTGAGTGCCAAAACCAGAAAGTCAAAGCCATTACAATAGCTCTGGAGTTGGCAAACATAGTTAATACAGTAAACACCCACATTCTCAAGTCTTCAAAACAGAACAGGCTACCTCAGGCAAAGATCTTCTTCTCCTCACTCACGACAAGTGCTCAGTGTCCACGCAGCTTGCTCCCAGCAGCTCTAGCCCCCCAGCCCCCTGCAGTTCCCATCTTGGCAGTCCTCAGTAGAAGTCCTTATCAGAAATTCTGGCTGGCTCAAAAAAAAGGAGTTTGTGCTGCCGCCGCTGCCACCACCACCAGCATTTCCAGTCACCATGCTGGCTCCAGCTCCACGCTGGCTTCCTCCTGCCCCACCTCTTGCTGCTATGTCAGCAAGTTCAAGGGGCATGGAAAATCTTCAAATCTCATAACCATCACAGTGAGGCAGTACCTCAGAGATATTTTAATTTGCATTTTTCTAATCAATAGTGATTTAGAGAAATTTTCATATTACTATAGATAACTTTAATTTCTTCAGCTGAAAACTGCTTGTTTATATTCTTTGACCATTTATCAACTGGAGAATAATTCACATTCTTACAATTTGACTCAGTTCTCTATATATTTGAGAAATAAGGCCTTTATCAGAAAAACTAGTTATAAATAATTCCCCCCATTTTCTGCTTTCCTTTTAATCTTGACTCTATTGGTTTTATTTGTGCAAAACCTTTTTAATTTAATGTAATCAAAATTATCCATTTTATATCCTGTAATGCTCATTATCTCTTGTTTGGTCATAAATTCTTTCCTTATCCATAGATCTGACAGGTAAACTATTCCATACCAAACTATTCCATACTAAAGGGTATGGAATTACTCTTCAGTATTACCCACTGAATTTTCCTCTTAATGGAATTTTCTGCTTTTATTCTCACCTCCCATTCCATTCCACATTTCCTACCACTATCAGAATAGTATTTCTTAGACATGACAGTTTTCTACTCAAAACTCTTCCATGTATTTCTATTGCCTCTTAAGTTAAGCTCAAATTCCTTTTCCTGGAATTCAAGGTCACCCATCTCTTTCTATTTTATAGCATATTACTCTCTTCCGTGCACTCTATGTTCTAGACACTCTATGTACTATTCCCTGTACCCCAACCATGCTCTGTGCTCTCTTATCCCCATACCTTTACTCACAGTGATTCTCATGGAATGTTCTCCCCTTTCATCTCTTCCTTCAAAGTTGAACTAAAATGCCATCTTCTTTATGAAAGCTTCTTTGATCCCCAAGTCAATAATAACTTTCTCCTCAGGTAGCAATTTTTTTCGCATCTCTCTAATGCATGTATCATGTAACACAATTTACTAGAAATAACTATGTATATCTTTCACACACACACACACACACACACGCACGCACACACACACACACACACACACACACACACACATTAGATTGTAAGCTCCATAAAGGCAAGAGTTGCATTTTAACTCTATATTTCTTCCATTACTTAGTCTAATGTTCTGAACTCAGCTAGTTCCTATTATTTTCTGAATGAATATGTGATCAGCCAGTCAGTCCATAGGCATTGATTAAACACTTTCTATGTGCCACACACTGTGGTAAATGTAAGGGAAGGGCAAAAACACTGCCTCTGCCCTCCAGGAGCTCACATTCTAGTATGGAAAACTATACAAACAACTATGTACATACAAGGGGTGTGTGTGTGTGTGTGTGTGTGTGTGTGTGTGTGTGTGTGTGTGAATATATACATATAAACCCATATAGACAGACATCAATATATGTGAGGCAAGGAGGGGGAGAGAGTGGGGAGAGAGAAAAAGAGAGGGAGAGAAAAAGAGAGAGAGAAGGATGGAGGGAGGGAGGGAGAGAAAGAGGGAGAGAGAGAAGAAGAAGAAGAAGAGAGAGAGAAGAAGAGAGAGAGAGAGAGAAGGAGAGAGAGAGAGGGAAAGAGAGAGGGGGGAAGGAGGGAGGGAGAAAGGTGTGACTCTGGGCAAATTGCTTAACTATGTTGCCTCAGTTTCCTTATCTGTAAAATGAGCTGGAGAAGGAAATGGCAAGCCATTCCAGTATCTTTGCCAAGGAAACCTCAAAAGTGAAAACCACAAAGAGTTGTATACAATTCAAAATTACTAAACAACATGTGTGTATGTATATGTGTATACACATACATACATACATACGTGTATATATGTAGAAGATAAGAAGGTAGTCTCAGAAGAAAGGCACAACAGTGAAGAGGACCAGGAAAGGGCTCTTGCAGAAGGTAACATTTGAGCGGTGTCTGGAAGGAACCAGGGAAATCAATAGTCAGAGGTGAGGAATGGGGCAACCATTGAAAAAAACCAAAGATAGGAGATGGAGTATCATGCATGAGGAACAGCAAGAAGGAACTTGGTACTGGATCACAAAGGATGTGGAGGGGAGTGAAGTATAACAGACTGCAAAGATAAGAAGATTGTAAAGGGTTTTAAATGCCAGATAGAGCATTTTATATTTGATTCTGTAGGTAATAGGGAATCCTATTTAAGAATTCTTGGATAGGGATTCTTTGCAAACCTTTAAGCACTATATAAATTTCAATTCATTGTTTTTCTTTCCCGTGAATGAAAATGATATCAGTGATTCCTAGTTTTTCTTCTCATTGCTTCAATCTGGGCTTAACTTTAAATTTCATATATTCTAGAACATCCTAGAATTTGTGCATGCATGTCATGCTGAGCTGACCCAGTTATCCAACCATCTTCCTACAAGTCAGCAGTAGTAATCATAGGCAAATGGCATCCCAGAGGGAGAAAGGGGAGGTTGAGATTACTGGCAGAGTTGCTGAAGTGAGCTAAGATTTTTTTTTCTCTCCCTCAAATAGCCTCAATCTCAAAAGAGATCTTAGTATCTGACCCTCTTCTGCTTACGGGCTTTGACATACAGTCCAGGAAATGACACAGACCAAGAAAATAACTCCTCTTCCTCCAGGCTAGCATATCTGCAAGCCAATCTTAAACTCAGGTCCTGTTTTTGTCTCAGAGAATGATAGCCAGCACAGGGTTACCATTGGGACTTAGACTGAAAGTGCTGAGGACTCATCATCGCTTATTTATTCAAATATGGGAGGAGAAACAGAAATCCAGAAATTTGCTTTTTAACTGCTTAACTCAAAAACAAAACTCTAACCTTCTTCAAACTAACCACTCCCTCTGGTGACTGTTTCCTCAAAACTAACTGGGCTCTTTCTGCTTTCTCATCTCTCAAGACACATTCTCTAGGCTTAATAGCATCTATCCTGTTGCTGAGAACATTGCATTCTTTGAGTCCCTCTTTGTACCATGAGCTGATTTGAAGAGCCTAGAAAGGCCACAGGTGCCCTACCTCTGTAAGCATACCTGGTTGTTAAGCCTCTGATGTAGCACTTCCTATTTAGACATAGCTCATGTTTACACAGAGCTTTCCAGTTTTCCTAACAGCAAACCTTGTCAGATGGGTGGTACAAGTATTCTTGCTCCCCTTTCACAAAGGAAGAAACTAAGCCTTAATGACACGAAGTGACTTGCCCTATGTCATACAGTCATTAAGTGGGAAAGCCCAGATTTCAAATCCTGGTCTCTCTACATCAAGTTTGTGTAGACCTCTTCCTTACTGCCAAAAAATAAAAAAAGTAAAAATGAACAGACAAATAAATAAATGGGTGAATGAATAGATAGGTGAATGAATGAATAAATAGGTAATAGATGAATGAATGATCAAATAAATAAAGATTTTAAAAAATTAAAGAGTTGTCAGCTATGGCCCATTTTACTGGAATGAGCATTGGACGGAGAGGCAGAAGACCTGGGCTCTACCTCTTACTAACTCTGTAACCAGAGGTAAGTTGCTTTACGTTTCTGGACTTCAGTTTCCTCCTCTGTAAAACGTAAATGATTCCTCATTCTGGTCTTCCTTTAACATCATTTGATTCTCTATGGTGCTGAAAGAAACTACCTGACTGAATTTCCAATAGCTTATATTGGACTTTCTCTGTCTAAATTAATTGCAGAAATGGATGTTTATCATTTCCTCTCAATTTTCAAGTCATTAATTTTCTGCCCTGTATTTCTGGAAGAAATTTATCAATCCTGATTTTATTCCTGGAGTCACATAGGGTGGGATAGGCCTCAGCATCCTTTTCAGGGAGATTGGGCTATGGAACAGGAAAACTGGTTGTGTGAAAGATTGATTATCCTAAAACAGACATATCAGGAGCACTTTATCCTTTTAAACCGCTTTCAAATGCATATATTTCTCTTATTACAACTATCTGAGAGAGGCAGGGCAGGTGGTATAAAGACCATTTCAAAGAACAGCAAACAAACCTGGAGGCGCTTGGGCTAGGGCATGGAAATAACCCCGAACTGGAAGGAGTCTAGATGTCAAGCAGATCTTGTGCTGTTTTCCACCTCCCTGGTTTTTTCATTTCTTATTTGATCCTCTCTCCTCTTCCCCAAGGGTCTTGTCTATCACACACACAAAAGAAGACAGGGGTCTTTTGCTTGTTCGGATAGTGGAAACCAACGAAACTCAGAGCTGTATCTGACAGCTCCTGGTTAGGGGTGAGCAAAAAAACAGACTGCCAAGTGTTAAAGGGCTTGTCCCCATCACACATACACACACACACACACACACAGAGAGAGAGAGAGAGAGAGAGAGAGAGAGAGAGAGAGAGAGAGAGAGAGAGAGAGTCCAGAGGCAGTTCAGGTTGATGTCTGGTGAGCTGTCCACAGGGGGAGTGATGGAGGAGCTGAGGGCGGTAGGGGGGAAGTGGGGGCGAGGGGGTGGGGTCAAGGCACGATCCAAGCTTTCGGTCGCCTAGGTGGAAGGGGGCTGCTCCCTCCTCGTCGCCCCCTCCTCTCATGCTCTGGTCAGGTTGGTTGGCAGAGCAAAGGCGATAAGAATCGAGCCGTGACGTCAAAGGAGCAGACCCGCTAAAGCCGAGCCTCCGGAGGGCATCGTTGAGAGGTGGAGACACAGACTCCGACCCAGACCTGGACAGGGCTTGCGATCACAGCAGCCGTGGGCTGGTGCTGCTGCCGGAACGGATTCGACTCACTAGGGCAGCTCCCCGCTGGGACTTGCGCTCCGAACTCAGCCCCAGCGCACGTCCCTAGGTAAGGGGCACTGGGGAAAAACTGGTCCCAGAAGTAGCTCGCGACATCCTCTCAATGCTCAGACACTCGGCAGGCTTGGCTTGGTTAATTTGAGAGGGGAAGGTCTCTCTTTCCACCCATGTTGGGGGGTGGGGGTGGAGTTGTAGGGAGAATAGGGCATGGAAGAAATGGAGAGACCAAATGGAAGGGAAGGCAGAAGGGATGAGAAAACACAGAGAGAATTTGGGGCTCAGTTAGGGGGAGCTAGAAGAGGAAGGGTTTGGGGACAAATTCTCCCCAAGTGACCCCTCAAATCCATCTACTACCTGGGTTTCTCCCAAAAGCGGAGATTGAATGGAGCCTTTTACCAACCAACCTTGGTGAGCACAGATAAAACCTCAAGTCCCATTCACACACATCCTTTTCCTCCTCCTCAGGACCAGAAATAGAGGCAGATTCCGTGGAAGGTTAAAGTCTTTGTAAAGAAAGTGGATCCCGCTGCTTCTGGGCGTCTCAAGCAGAAATACCGCTGAAATTCGACTCACCCTTTTCCTACCCATCCCTTTTCGTTTTCATTTTGCTTTCAAAAAGTCAATCTTGTCTTGTTAACGAGAGCTCAAACAAGGTCGACTTCGAAGGACGAACGCAATTGAAAAGGCAATAAAGATCTGATTAGTTCACATCTCTCATTTCCTGGGTTGTAAGATGGGAACGGAGTCAGAAGCAAGGATGTTTCAGGTTGAACAGAACTAGAGGGACCGGCAGATCAAGGTTTAATTGAAATATTTGTCCTTTGTATTTGCAGCAAGAGTCACGCCCAAAGGATCCAGGAATCATGGCTCTGGGTGAATTCGGTCTCCTCACCTGGCTTCGGGAGAGTCGGCAGTCAAGGAAATTAATCCTTCTTATAGTATTTCTTGCTCTCCTCTTGGACAATATGCTGCTCACGGTTGTGGGTAAGTGGAAGCCTCTTTTCTTGACTTCCTTTTAGATGAAAGAGGGTCCTAGTTAGCTCCTAGCTATGATTTTCAGGGAACTCTCGAAATTTTCTTGAATACAAATTACAGAAGTCGGACACTTCTCAAAGGCACATGGTTAGAAGTTGGGTTTAGCATCCTAGGTTTTTGTTTCTGCTACTGAGACATTATTTGTGGCTTCATTTCCCCTGTTAGTCACATCAGCAAATGACTCTCCAGATAAGGAGCAGAACTTATGTTTCCTCTTGATAGTACTTCCCCTCCCCATTTCATTGTGGTGGAAAAGATTTCTGTTGCAGAAGAATAATATCTAAAGTTCTAATCGTCTTCTGGCTTTTAAAAGAGGATGCACTTTATTTTACGGTCTACACTACAACAACGAGGACAAATAATATTATTCCTCAGCTCCAAAACCCAAGGAGTGAGAGTTAAAGTTCTTGTAGGATTCAGTGTGCTGAGCCAGGAACATTTCCTGATCAGCTTCAAAGGTAATTTTGAGAACATGTCAACTTCAGCCTCAGACTATATTAGATTATCCCTATTTGAAAAATGGAAAACAAAGTCTCCTAAATCAACCCCATTAGCAAAAAGCATCTGATAGGTTTTATTTTCCCTGAAATGCTCTAATTTTAAATGACTCTAAGTGTCATTTGTAACAGAAGGTTCAATATGAGAGGTTTCTGTTATCTCAGTTTACAGACTTGATGGACACATCTTCTAAAGAGCAAATAGATTCAGATTCTTGTATGGGAAAGGACAGAAGGTGCAGGTCTCTCACTTGCTCTTGGTCATACATTACCCTGGCTCCTTTATACTGATGGTCTGTCTTATGTATATTTAACCTGGAACTTCAGTGGAGTCTTGGATGTTGCTTGTATTCTCTGAAACCTTTGGAAGTACGAATTACCCAAACTATATAATAAACACAGATTCCAAGTTTATGTAATAGAAAGATAAAATAAGCCTGCTGCAAAATTGTTATTTCCTATGATGTTCTGATGACACATAATGCAATTTAGACTTCTATTTCCTTATTTCATTTACTTAAATGTCCTTATGGTTGTATACATTCTCTGATTGGAGAAACATTGACAATTCTGGTTAAATACTGACCAGATTTTTGCCTTTTAGCTAGACTTCTTCTTGGAAATGATGGCTTATGGTGAACCATCATGAATTAAAGGGCTGTGTGGAGAAAGTAAAGGATAGAAATTGCCATTTACTTTCTTAACTGTCCCTGAGTAGGTAGAAGTTTAATAGGATAGGCTCAGTAAAGTGAAGTTGTCCAGACTTCACTAAATTGTTCTTCCCACTCAATTTGGAAAGAACTTGTTGGCTCTTGTCAACTGCTTTTCTCTTTTGCTTATGTTTCTAGTGCCCATCATTCCCAGTTACTTATACAGCATTAAGCATGAAAAAAATGCCACAGAAACACAAACTGCCAAACCAGAAACTGGACCTCCCACCTTCAGCAGCATCTTCTCCTATTACAACAACTCCACAGTGGTCACTGGGAATACCACTAGAGCATCTGGACGAAAACAGTCCTATAAAACAGTGACGCAGCAGATGATCGTCAATGCAACCAGCATCCCATCTGACTGCCCCAAGGAAGACAAAGATCTGCTCAATGAAAATGTTCAAGTTGGCTTATTATTTGCTTCCAAAGCGACCATACAGCTCCTCACTAACCCTTTCATAGGGCCAATGACTAACAGGTAGGTCATTCCTTAGTGAAATCATTTGATACCAACATCTGCCAAGTAATATCTCTCAAGCTAACTTTCTGCCTTCTGCAGTATCTTACTACTCTGTCTCTTGGAATCTGTTATTCTTTTTCATCCGTGAGGTATCTTCAATGGAAATCTCAGTAAATGGGCAATCCAACTGCTGCCATATCCCTCCCTTTGCCCCATTGTCTTTTCTCTCATGACAGCTAAGGATGTATTACCATCTTCCTCTTCTTTTCTACTCTACAAAATAACCTTAGGTGATTGTTAAAAGTGAGAGTAATTTTGAACTGTGATCCTGATCTGTGTCAATCCTGGGTTTGACCAGTGAACAGTTGCAAAAATAGCCTTTGCTTAGTCAACAATCCACAGTAACCACTGGTTGTCTTGAATTTCTAACTGTCAGTTAGCTTTATTTCTTACCTATTTCCCCCACCCTGGCTCCAGATATCTTTTTGGGAACTTCCTTTTGGATTACATGGCCAATAGGGAAGATTGTGAAAAAATGACACATCCATGAGAGTAGCTTTCAGATAGCATCTTAAAGGCAACTTTAGAGCTACAGGCAATTCCTTCTATTCCTGCTAATTCTTTCCATTTTACCAGTTGCTGAAGCTTGTGTCTAAACATAGGAAATTAAATGGCAAACTGAGGCAATCATTCAATCCCCGTCCCCTTAAAGATATCCTCAATATTAGGATCCATTATCTGAACATTACTGGCAAAAAATGTTTTCTTGAATTAAATTTTCTAGGTAATAAAATCAGCTCTTTACTTCTTATGTGAATGGATAGATTGAGTATTTAGTGAGCAGTTAATATGTGTCCAGCATGGTACCAGGTGCTATGGAATACAGAGTAATAAACTTCACTTACAAGGAATTTATAATTTGGGAGGAGGGGTGACAGGACTCATTTTCCTCATCTGTAAAATGAGAGGGGCTAGACTAGATGATCTCTAATGTCTCTTCCAGTCCTAATAATCCATGATTCTAGCAGGATACACACATATGAAGCAGTGAATGAACAAGACAGTATTACATGCGTACATTTGTGAACAAATGCATATGTAGTCATACATGTCAACATTTTAAAACTGCTACCAAAAGGTCTCAGTTGTCCTGTTTGATTAAGGAGTAGAATAGTATATAATAAGCAGATATTTGTCAGAGAGGTGGAGATCTGGATAAGCCATTTATCATCTGCGTGACTGAGCAATTACTGAACCTCTCTGGGGCTCAGTTTCCTTGTATACAAACTCAGGGCATCCTTCTATTGTACATGGCTTCTAATATCTCTCCAATACAAAACTGTGATCTTATGAGCCTAATGTGAATTGGAGTCATTGTGGAAGGCTCTACTGAGGATGGAGGTCTTGAGCTGGGTCACTGAAGGAGGCATAGGGAGGGAGGATGATGGAGGGAATTCTATATGGCAGTACCTATGTGAACAAAGGCACAGAGGAGGAAATAAGTATGGTGGGAAATGGGTAGGGTTGAGAGAAGGAGAGCTGTCTGACTGGGGGGAAGGGTCATTTGGGGAACAGTGAGAAATAAGGAACAGGTAGTTGGGGCCAGATTATGGAAGGTCTGGAAAACTGGAAAACTAAGCAGAAAAATTTAGATCCAAAAGGGCAGGCAGTGAGGAATCCTTACAAATTCTTGATCAAAGCGGTGACATGAGCAGAGAAAGGTCTCAGAAATATTAAGTCCATAGAAGTGGACAGAATGGATTGGAACTGGGGAGACCAGGCAGCCCAATCCTACAGAAGGTAAGGAGATGTACTAGGGTGGTAGAATTAGGAACGAAAAAGAAGGGATGAAATGGAAGTACCCAGACTGCCTGTGAAAGAGTAGAAGATCTTGAAAGTATGAATTGCTCTTTGTCTAAAGAAATGGTCTCCAAACTTTTTGATCACACACTCTTATCAGTGAAAACAATAAATATGAGTATTTATTTATAAAGTATACAACACACGTTTCATTGTACTAACAGTTACGTAAATTAAGAACTTGCTCCAAAATAAAAATGAAAAAAAGGAAGTTGAAAAAACATTTTATTGATTAATAATACAAACCTTCTTTTGTTCTCACTAAAATACTACTGTTAATAATGATATCTTAGTGAAAGCAATGTGATTGAATATGCTTCACTATTTTTGAAAATCTTGGTTTAATACTTTTTGTTACAGTAATTCAAAGATCTGCTTCTAAGTTCAGTTTATTACAATATTTGATATGGATGGTTATCATAACTGAAAAAAGATCTCTCACAAAGATACTTAGTTCTAAAAGGAGGAAGTGCATTTTTGCCTATTACTAAATCATGATAGTCAGTTTTTCAATCCTATCCACCAATAAGGCAAAGATTTTCATTGAAATTCAGCTAGGAAATTTCCATTTTCTTTGTTGTTTATCAGTTGTTGCAAACTTATTAGAATATGTTGACCTTTTGTATTTTAACAAATGAATTAAAAACTCATTGAAAAACTTTTATTTGAGAGGTTTTTAACCAGGTAGAAAATTCTGCTCCCAGGTTTTTATAGGTAGCTATGAGAGATATGAGTGTTGATAGGTGACTTGCATCATTTTCAGCATCCCAAAGAGAAGAGAATAAGTATTGCAGAAGGACATAGTCCATAGTGTCAAGCATAGCACTGGTCAAGAAGGAGGAGGATTGAAAAAAAGACTGTGAGATTTGGCAATTAAGAGATCTTTGAAGAAAGCAGTTTCAACTGAGGGAGGAGTTCAAAATAAGGAGGAAGTTGTTAACCTGGAAGCTGGAAGGCAGAGGGTACCCTCCATGGAAATAGAAAAGTTCAAAAGAAAGATGGGGTTTGGGGCAAAAATAATCCATGGCCCTTGTCCAACACCTCTGGCAGAAGCCACAAGTCAAAAAGAGCGAAGGATAACATAAGAGTAAAGAGGAGGGGGTCTGCATGGTTATTTGGGCTGAAGTTGTTAAAAAGAATCCTAAGAGGTTCATAGGGCAGCTAGGCGGTACAGTGGATACCAGGTCTAGAGTCAGGAAGAATCATCTTCCTGAGTTCGAATCTGGCCTCAAACACTTACTGTGTGGTCCTCTACAAGTTACTTAACCCTGTTTGCCTCAGCTCCTCATCTGTAAAATGAGTTGGAGCAGGAAATGGCAAACCACTTCAGTATCTTTGCCAAGAAAACCCCAAATGGGGTCATGAAGAGTTGGACGTGACTGAAAAACAAGTCAACAACAACAAAGGGATTCATGCCAGGGGGAAGGTTGGACACAATCCATCTTCCCAAACTTTGATTGGTTGACCACTCATTCACTGTGGGGTCATACCATTAGGAAACCATGGGTCTAGAAAGATGGGATTGCTGACCCACAGTCAATAGGACTTAAGGCACATTTATAACTTGTCTCCATTAGTTTCCTAGATTCCTAAGTGGCAGACTGCAAGGTCATATTAAAGCCATGATAATGGCCCTGAACCACATCCTGCCCCTATTCTTGTTAATTAGTCAGAAAACTGTTTTTAGATGGCAGGGAGCAAAATATACTTGCAAAATTAATCCAAGGCTGGTTTGAGATTGTGACCCCACTGAGGAGTACCATTATAACTACAGCAACACATTTTTTTGACAGCAAAAGAAAAATCAAACAAACTTAACCAGTCATGGTTTCAAAAATGTTTGGGTCTCGATGTGTGGGAAGACCGAGTAAGAGCACTTCTCGAAGATACACCTAATATAATTACAGAAAACTGCTCAGGGTTTTGTGTTCTGAGAAGGCGAAGAGCTCATCTAGCACACAGCAAAGTGGAAGGTATTATCATAATAATGCCCTTGCCAGACACCTTGTGGGAGTGGTGGTAAAGTACCATGCGGTAGGTACTGGGAAACTCGCGATCAGAATGATTGAAGCATCACAGTTCTCCAAACACAAATGGGAGATGAAGGAGTTTTTAAGGAGTATGGCTTATATTGTAATGTTTTGCTTTTGTCAAGGGAAGCACCTTGTTTAAACACAGTGGCTTTTTCATTACTAAACATTCAGTATGAGACTAATGTTGTAGTTGCCCAAGGGTGAAGTTTTACACACACATACACACACATGCAAACACACAGAACGTATGCATGCTTCTGTGTATGTACACATGTAGACCTACATGTAAATATGTGTGTACATGTGAGCATAATGCATGCATGCATGCATGCATGCACACACCTTTCTCTGGAAAGAAACCTTGCTTTACTTTGCTACCTTTAAAACATAGGATTAACCAGTCAGCCAATTAGCAGGCATGAAGTACTTAGTATGTACACATTAGGTTCTCTTCTGGTTGATGAAGAATACAAAGACAGAAATGAAAACAGTTCTTGCCCTGTAGGAGCTTACATTCTATCAGAGGAGACAACACATAGGTATGTAAATATATGTGAAATTTCTAAAAGATGATTTTTGTAGGGGGGGGTGATGATAAAAGAAGCTCTGGCAACTGAAAGAATCAAGAAGGGCTTCATGTAGAAGGTGGCACAGCTAGGTGGCACAATGGAGAAAATGCTGGACCTGGAATCAACAAGACCTGAGTTCAAATGTGACCTCAGCTACTTACTAGCTGTGTGACCTTGGGCAAGTCACTTGATCTGTTTGCCCCAATTTCTCTATCAGTAAAATAGTGATAATAATACCACCTACTTCCCAGAGTTGTTATGAAAATAAAGTGAGATACTGTCCATAAAGTTCTTTGAAAATCTTAACATGCTATATAAATGCTAACATTTTTGTTATTATCCCCATCATCCAAGAGTAGTTTATAGAATACTAGAGTTGGGGTGGAAAGGGACTTAAGACAATTTGCTGCATTTCCTCCTTGAGTCAAGGAACTACTGCCTCAAACTCACCCCATGGTAAGGAATTTTCTACCTGCAGAAGCAGCCGATTTCATTGATGTGATTTATCCTCCCACACAATTTTTTATGCCAAACCAGTTTCCTTCAGGCATCCAACATCTCTAGAGATCACCTCCCTCTTCTAGAACCACGTGTGTGCTCAGGGATCAGAGGATGGCAGAATAATGAAGCTAGACCCAGGAGGGACCTCAGATGGCAACACAATGGTGTAAAATCCAATAGAAATGAGCCCTGTAAGGCCACCCATCAACTTAGGAAAGCACAAATGAACATTTCATATGTTGTACTGTATTTCCATTTATTTTCTTAAACATTTGCCAATCACATTTTAATATGGTTCCAGCAACACTCAAGCCCAGAGTTTCTCACTCAGGACTTATTCAGGTAGGTAGTGCTTACTCCCCACACCCAACATCCTTTCCCTTCTCCATGTACATAGACTAACCCAACCTCCCATTTGACAGATGAGAAAACTGAGGCCTTGAAAGGGAAAGTGTCTTGCTTGTAGTGAAAAAACTATTGTCTGCAGATATGGTGATAATAATAATAATAATAATAATAATAATAATGCTGTTTATTTTTATAAACAGCATTTTATCTTTTTTTATCCACACAACAACCCAAGAAGTTAGGTGCTATTTTTATCTCCATTTTACTGACCAAAAAACTGAGTCAGACAAGGGGTTAAGTAACTTGTCCAGGGTCATACAACCAGCAAACTTCTGAGGTGGAATGTGAACTTAGGTCCAGCACTCTACTCACCATGCTGCCTAGCTCCCTGGGTATTAGGAACTGGGGCTTCTGGACTGTCTTTTCCCACTTGGTAATACCAAGCTGCCTTCCACCTTCCTTACTCTCCTCCCTATGGTGTGTATCTGCCCCCTTCACTATGATGACCTACTTTTCTGCGCCTGAGTAGGGTTCTCCCAATTTGTAGCAGGTTGAATTGAATAAAGTCAAGACTGCTGTTGTTGGTCAGCCACTCTGTTGCATTGTTGTAGTATTGTTACTGTTGTTCATAAAGCCGTGCAGGATATTTTTTGTGGGTATTTCTTGTTGGTCACAATTTTTTTTTATTATAAATTTTGGCTAGCCTAAACTAAAAGATTCCTAGGTATTATGGGAAAAATGAGGTTTGGTGACAAGACTCAGATTCAGCCATTTTCTGCTCTTAACTGATGTACTATGTGAAGCAAAATACCTGGTTTAGAAGAATGTTAGAACCAGAGGATCATAGAATTAAAAGATAGAAAGTCCTTAGAAATCATTTAGAACTGGGATTCTGAGTCTTTTTTTGTGTGTGTCTCATGAAGTTGGGAGACTTATGAAGACCATGGACCCCTTTTTAAAATGATGGTTTTTAGATCAAACATAGAGGATGGCAAAGTAAGCCAATTGAAATAGTTATCAACATGTTAAATAAGTTTGCAGACTCCAGATTAAAAACTCCTGGTCTAGCCCACCCTGTTCATTTTTCAGATGTGGAAAATTTAACCTATTGAATTGAAGAGAATTGTCCAAAGTCCTTGCTCTAGACCTATGATTTCAGTGGTGTAGGGAACTCTTAGGGAAGAGAATTCCTCTACCAATGCAGATAGGCAACTGTCTTCCAGTTTATAATCTAACAGAGTTAGCTGGGACATTGAAGGATTGAATCACTTACTTAAGGGTCCCACACACAGCCAGTATGTATTAACCTTAGGACTTGAACCCATGTCCCCTTGATTCTGAGGCCTGCTTTCTACTCTGCCCAATTTCCCAAGGTCATATATGTGGTAAATAGTAGAGCCAGAATTTGAACCTAAAATTTTTGGGTTGTGTAGTTTCACAAGGTAAGAATGACAATTTCTCCCTATGAGACTAAGCTTCTTGAGGACAGAAGAACTTGGATAAATTCTAGGCAAGGTTTGAACATTGCCTCCCCTATGTGTCATTGTCCCAGAAGCTTTGTTCCTTCATGATAATGCATGATTTTGACCTATCACAAAATTAATTCCTATGGGTCATGCATGGAGAATGGAATTTTGTGGCATAAATTTATAAAGAGTCATTTTAAAAATAACTCTTGTTATCTCTCCCATTTGTAATATGCCCTTGTTACCTTGTCTACCTTTGATTCTGGGTCACAGTGGGATCAGGTAGGTATGGGAGGGGGACAAAGACTGTGCTTTTCATTTTTGTTTGTCCCACAGTGCCTAACACAGAACCTTGCACATAGAAGGCATTTAACAAATCAGGAAAATTTGGATTTGATTCCCACTTTGGACACTTAGAAGCTATTTCACCTAACCCCTAAAGTCACTTAAATCTCTTTAAGCCTGAGTTTCCTCACCTATGAAATGGAAATGATAATGGCACTGACTTCACAGGGTTGTGTTGAAGGTCAAATGAGATAATACATATAGAAAGTATTTTGCAAACCTTAACATACTACATAAACGTGAACTATTTTTTTATTATTATTAATGTAAAGTTTGCTTAATAAATGAATGGGTGTGATGAAATGTCCAGATTTGAATCTGACAGCCTTCTTTTTTTGTCATATGCAATGGTAGTAGGTTCAAAAATAATCCTTGACCCCACCAAAGCCTGATAGTGCCTTTGGTCATTTGAATTATATTTCTGAGGGACAAGTAGGTTCACAATAGGTTTCATTCAACTAGCATACAAAAGTGAAAAGCATGGTGAGTTTTTTTAGTGTTCAGTCACAAGGGTGAATTTCTGAATAAAGACCCAGAAAAAACAAATTCTTGCTGAGACAATGTAAAAATCTCCTTTCTGTCTTCTCATACTAAATCAAGTTGTTATTAGAAGTGGTGAATAGAGTAAATTTCATTTAACAAGTGTGAGGGTTAATATTGACAGAATTTTTAGAATGGAAATATACAGAGTAACTAGATTCAGTTAGATTTCTCAGCCATCTTCTCCAACATTATCTTATGTTTGTCACTGTCTCAAAGTTCTGCTTTTACCAAATCAATATCAGTGACTGGGTTATGATCCTAGGTCCATGCTAAGTAATAATCCACAGTTTTCTTGTATACCTTGAAATCCAGGTGTTTTTCAGGAAATTGCACAATGTGCCCTTAAAGGGGGACTTCAGAGCTCACCCATTCTGACCTTTTGATTTTATCAATGTAAGACCTGAAGTAGGGAAATGACTTGCCAGTAGAAAGCACACGTCAGAACCAGGATTAGACTGAAGCTCCCTTGACTTCTGATCCAGTGATGTGTACACCCCAAACACTGTCTCATCAGGCTAACAAAAACAAACTTATATAAAACGATCTTGTTTTTAACATATAGAGCTTTCCTAATTACTGTCAGTTGGTCCAAAATAAGCTTTCTGGTAATAAGCAGTGACCTTTTCAATTTCTCAGTTGGCAGGAAGAGCAGCTGTTTGAGGAAAGACTCTCCAGTTGGAGATATTGTTAACTAAGTACACAGAAAATGGTCCAGTCCAGTCTTCTGAAGTCAGACTATAATGGTCAGAGAAGTGTAGTGTTCTTGTCACACCGACTGGTCAAGATAATGTATTTCAGAGAACAAGGAAAGTGTTAACAGAAAAAGCAATCTATGCTACAGCGACCCTTAGGACACTTGAAGAAAAACTGATATGAGGAAATATGGATTTATTATGCAAACAACTAACGAGCTTGTAATTAGTCTTTTCATGGTAGGAGTGGAGCAAAAGTTCCAATAGGATTCCCTCCAAGAGCAAGCTTCCTTGGTGCATTTATAGGTTGATTTACAGAAATCCATTTCACATACTACCTGTTTGCACATTTATTTTAACAACATGAGATATACCTGTGCCCTCTTGGGAGAGAATTGGGATTAAGAGCGTACTTTGAGGACATTTAGCCTACCTTTAGAACCTTCATGTCGTGGAGGCTAATCAGTCACATTATAGCGAGGTTTCAACATTTATGTCTATTGTCCTCCATGAACCAAGCTAATGGTAAATAAAAAGAGTTGACAGTGAAGGAAGTAGGCTACATCTCTTGGATACCCTTCCACAGAAATATCACATCAACGGTAGTCTGATAGATTGACTTAGGACTCTGTCAGCCTGTGTGATAGGAGTCACATCTTTTGCTAGGATAACCAAGATGTGACAGTGCACATCCATAGGCCTTGATGAGTCACTGCCTTCTAGAGTAATTGTGTTAATAAGCATCTTCCTCACCAGCCAGTCCCACACTACAGGATTCATTGGGTCACTGGCTCTAAGCAATTGATATACAGATACTTCCTGTCTTTCAGGCTAATTTTAGGCACTTTTAGCCTCAAGTTGAAGCTTTTGTCATGTGAAGAATCTTTTGGATTTAGACTGGATCTTGTGGTTAGCTCACAGTCTAGAACTGGGATTCTTAATCTAGGGTCTGTGGACTCTCCAAGGGACTATGAATAGATTTCAGAGGTGGT
>CM053582.1:502989342-503031865 GCA_028627135.1 Pseudochirops cupreus
ATTTCTCATAAAGTCATTTACTTCCATTTGCTCCACTCTGATTCTGAAGGAATTATTCTTTTCAGTGAGCTTTTGAGATTTTTTTCCCATCTGGCAAATTCGACTTTTTAAGGCATTCTTCTCCTTATTGGCTTTTTGGCCTTCTTTTGCCATTTGAGTTAATCTATTTTTTAAGGTGCTATTTTCTTCAGTCAGGTTGTTGACTCTCTTTTCATGATTTTCTTGCATCATTCTCATTTCTCTTCCCAATTTTTCCTCCACTTCTCTTATTTGATTTTCAAAATCCTTTGTAAGCTACTTTATGGCTTGTAGGCAATCTTCATGTTTCTTGGAAGCTTTCGGTGTGGGAGTTCTGACTGTGTTGTCTTCCTCCCATTCCATGCTTTGATCCTTTTTTGTCCCCAAAAAAGGAATCTAAAGTTGGATGGCTGTGATTGCTTTGCTTCCTTAGTGTGCTCATGTTGCCAGTCAATTACTTGACTTTTGGGCTCAGTAGAACTCTGCTTTCAGAGGGGAGAACTTTTTCCCAAATCACTGGGGTTTTCACAGCTGCTGGAGCTATTAGGGGGCTGCTGTCTCTGCAGCCCCCACCAGCTTTGGCTCACTGCTCACGTACCTCAGGACCACCACCCAAGACCGCAATCCCAAACCATTCAGGTTAAGGCAAGAGCACTTAGCCTCTGAGTAATTGCTTGCCCCCCTGCAATCTGCAGGCCAGGAGCTCTGAAGCAGCCATGTGGAAGCGGCTGTAGGGCCACCGCTTCCGCTGCTTTCTTGCTCTGGTAGTAGACAGCAGGACCCACTCCTTTCCCCCAAATTTAACTGAATTCCACTGACCTTTCACTTTGTTCTTGTTTCTCATGGGTTGATAATTCTGGAAACTGCTACAGCTGCCAGTGATCTGCTCTCCTGAAAGCTCCAGCCGCAGCTTGTCCTGGCCACCCTGGGGCTATAGCTCCAGGTTCATCCGGGGCTGATCTTGGCTTCCAGTGCACTGCGATGGACCCTTCCCATCTGTCTGCTGGGCTACCTTCAGTGGGAGCCTTGTTTCTCTGTCATTTTGATGAGTTCTGGAGCTCTAAAGTTTGTTTAGAGTCATATTTTATAGGTATTTGAGGTGGTTATGGGGAGAGCTCCTAGAGTTCTCCTGCTTCTATGCTGCCATCTTGACTCCGCCCCTAAAACATTTTTTAAAAAGCAGTATAAGGGAAGTTATCCTGAGGATAGCTAAGGGGAAACTAGATGCAGAATACAAAAAAAATTTTAATGGGAAAGATTTATTAAGATTTTTATAACTAATTTTTCTAGTCATTATGAGCTAACATCATAGCCCCCAAGGTGCTTCATAAAGCATTAGAATTGCACTAAAAAAATCAAAGGGAAAAGCAACCAAACCAGACCAATTATACACAAAATGTATACAGCTGTGCTGTAAATGACACAATTTTGAAGGGATTGAGAGATCAGTTTTCAAAGTATCTGAAATAAGGGAGGATGCCAAAGTTCTGGGAAAATCTTAGATGTTATTGTTACCAAAAAAAAAAAGAGAGAGAGACTCAGAGCATACCAATTAATATTGATTCATATGCTAACTTACCCATTTCTACAAAATTTTTATGACAACAATCTACACAAGCATTGAAGGCATACTTAATGGGGGTATGGGAAGGAAGTAGACAGGCTTCTAGACTAATGATATTCTATAGCAAGCAATGGTTTTAGTCATGCAATTGATTGAAAGATAATGAAATAATGAAAAGGCATTTTATTCAAAGAGCAAAATGCTGCCTTAAAGGCTTTCCTTTGATAAGATGTCTTCCATGCATATTTTAAAATAAGACAAGGTTATTTGAAAGATACAAAGATAGAGAATTTTGCTTGACAACCTTCTGATTACTAATATCAAGTGAAACCTAACACAGGAAGATGGTTCCTCAACAAAGGTCCTTTCTACCTACATGAAAGGATGCCCATTATAGAGTCAAAATGGAAAGAAGGAATTCATTCCTAACCTGGGCCTCATGATCTTGTTTTTAAAATATTTTCATAACTTTTTCAACATAATTAGTTTCATTTTAAGCCCGTGTGTTTTATTTTATGCATTTAAAAACATTATTCTTGGAACAAGTCCGTAGGTTGCCAAAGGGGTCCATACACAAAAGGTTAAGGACTCCTGCTATAAATGATGAAGTCCTTCAGATTCTTTGTTTGCCTTGTACTGGTTGCATCAGAGACACCTACACAAACTCAATAATCATTTAAAATAGTTCAGCATAACCATCTGTGGTGCAAAATTAAATTTAATAAAGTATGTTCCTCCCTCCCCCAATACTTGTGAACCCATATCCAAGTATCCAAAACTTGTTGGCTGTATCCAAGGTTCTAGGCTAGGTATCCACAGTGACAAAGAAGCATTTCTCACGTTAAAACTGCCCTTAGTTTCTCTGCTGGTTAGATTCAACAGCTCTGCAAAGACCTTCAGGGTGGATCAGAGACTATAGCATGCCTTTATACAGTATATTACCATCTGACTAGGGATATGTTGCAAGAATGGATGGATATGTGAGGGCTGAAATTGCTTCTGACTCCACAAAACAAAATAAACTCTTCATTCCTTTCAGTATCCTACTTGGAAAATTCAGTGGCTAGAGGGCAAATATATTTTTCAAAGCTGTTGGAATTAGTGGTATAATTCCAATTCCACTAATCCTTTATTTTGGTTGTTTAAGCCCTCTCAACCCCTAAGGCATCCTTCATTTCTGTAACCAAATGAAACATCTGCGCTCCCCTAAGTAGGCTGAAGTCTGATGGATAGCACTAGTTTCAAAAGGACACTGTTCACCATGGCAGAATGGTCTGTCCCTTTCCTGCAAAAATCCCTAATAATCCAACTTGGCTCTACCTTATGCTAGGTTCCCCATTTGTATTTCAGCATCAGTAATACTAGTTGACCACATTTTGATACTTTAATGGGTCTGTGCTTTCCTTAATTTGGGAAGTCCCTCTTACAAGGAAAACTGCAGCTTATCTGTGCCCTTCATCTTGTAAACATATTAATAATGGTGGAAAGAGAAGGGTCTTTGAAGCCAGAAGTTTAAGAGTTTAAGACAAGAGCTGCTACAAGTATTTTTGTACATATGGACTTTCTTTGATCTCTGAGGTATAGGCCTGTGATGGATGAAAAGCTACACCTGAGGTGTACAAAGTAGAACCTCAGAGCTATTTTAAGTTGTATTTCTCTAAGTATTAGTGAAGTAAAACATTTTTTCATATGGCTATTGGTAGCTTGGATTTTTTTTCCTTAGAAAGGTTGACTCTTCATATTCTTTGGCCATTTATCAGTTGGGAAATGGTTCTTACTCCTGTAGATTTAATCTGTTCTTTATATATCTTTGAAAGAGACACTTATCAAGGAAATGATACAAAGATTTTTTCCCAGATTTTTTCCCCTTCTAATTTTAGCTGTATTCATGTGTGTTTGTGTGTATGTTTTTAAAAAATTCTAATTTTATGTATTAAAAATGGTTTGTTTTCTCCTCTGTGATCCTCCCTATCCCTTGTTTGGTCAGGAATTCTCCTATCCATAGATCTAACAGGTAATTTCTTCCTTGCTCCTCTAATTTATTTACAAAGTCATATTTTATGTCCAAGTCATGTAGCAATTTGGACCTTATCTTGGTGTGTGGCACAAGACGTTGGTTGGTCTGTAACTAGTTTCTACCAGATTGCTTCCTGGTTGTCACAGCAGTTTTGTTCGACGCTGAGTATGCCCCTCCTAGGGCAGGTCTAATCTGTTCCACTGATTGACTCATCTGTTTCCTAACCTGTACCAAATCATTCTGATGATTACTACTTCGTAATGTAGTTTGAGATCTGGTATTGCTAGGCTCCCTACTTTCTCATTTTTTCATTATTTCCCTTGAGAGGCTTGACCTTTTATTCCTACAGATGAATTTTATTATTTTTTCAAGATATATTCCATACATGTTTGCTAAATTTAATTGAATCCATGGAAAAAGACAAGACTTAAAAAAAGAAGTTTAATCTCCAGGTCACAGCTGGCTTCTAGAAGAATTAGAATCCAATGGATCCATCCAATTCAATACTACAAGCTCTGCTCTGTCTCTAGCTACAGGAGTAGATTTTGTTTGTCCTTTGTCATTGAAGAGGACCGTGACATCAGGGAGGTGATGTCATGACATGCACGTGAATTGAATTTAAATGAGGGAGGGCTGTGTAAAGTCACCAACCTCACTTTCTGCTCCGGAGCCATCTGGGTCCAGTGGCCAGGTATGGATCAGTATGACTGGAGATGGATCTGGATGCAGTGGGAGATGTTGGTCTTTTTAAGCTAAGCTCTTTAACAGGTCTCTGTTTGACTGAGGCAATGCCTTTTCAGTGATTAAGGCTAGGTAAGAAATGAGGCAGAGAACAGCCTCTTTACCTAGTCAAAAAAAAAAATCAAGCTGTACTATCAGAGACAGAAGGAAGAGAGAGGGAGAGACAGACAGACAGACAGACAGAGACAGAGACAGAGACAGAAAGAGACAGGTGAAAATGTAAAACACGGGACAGAGAAATTCAGTTCAATGATAGGATTGCAGACTTGGTGGGGAGGGAGACCTTGGAGATAATCTAGTTCAATCCCCTAATTTTACAGATGAGAAAATACAGGCCCAGAGAACTGAAAAGAGTTCCCCAAGGTCACAGGTAGTAGGCAACAAAGCTGAGATTTTAATTCAGACCCTCTGACTCCAGATTCAGGGCTCTTTCCTTTGTTCTACGTAGCCTCCTAAATTCCGGAAAGCCAAGCAGCCATTTGAAAGTTCAGGGTAGCATCCCAAGGGGAATTAAATTCAATAAACATTTGTTAAACATTAAAGCCTCTTCTCGGAACTTAAAAGATAAGGAAGCCATCATCT
The DNA here is from genome assembly GCA_028627135.1 of Pseudochirops cupreus. NCBI lineage: Eukaryota > Metazoa > Chordata > Mammalia > Diprotodontia > Pseudocheiridae > Pseudochirops > Pseudochirops cupreus. Next base: position 502,994,265 of record CM053582.1, read on the forward strand.
CTGCCCTCAAGGAGTTTACTGTCCAGTGAAGGAGATAAGACTGTGCACAGCTAAGACAAATGAGCTGATGTTGAGTGAGTAAGAGGAAACGCAGAGTCCTGTGAAAGCACATGGGCTTGGGGGATCCCTTTTAGTTGGTGGGGAAGAGTGAAGGCTCTCCTGAATGAAGCTGGTGGCATTTGAATTGGACCTTAAAGAATGGGTAGGATGTTGGTAAGCACAGAAGGGAGGTGGCAGGCAATTAAAGGGAAGTGTCAAGTACTACAAGGAACAGACTTAGTAAAGGAGGGGCATTATGGGTCACGTTGGGGAGACAAAGGGCAATTTGACATACACAGAACCACGATGCAAAACAGAATCTAAGTAGCCAAGAGAAATATATTCTTCTACTTTACTTGGTTGATTTATTTAAGGAGCAGAGGCGCAGCAAAGTAGTGGATAGGGCACTGGGCTTTAAGTCAGGAAGAGCTGGGTTCAAACCCTGCCCCATACACTTGGGAGCCATGGTAACTCTGGGCAGATGACTTAGCCTTGGTGTGCTCCAGCGTCTTTATCTGACTTGATGGTCTTCTAAGGTTCCTTCTAGCTCTGAGTCTATGGTAAACATTCATTAAATATCTATTCTAGGCAAAACACTGTGATCAGGATATGGACAGAGTGAAAAATAATGCCTAGCCATATGTTGTTTTTTTATGCATCAAATAAATAGCATCATTGTGCATTACATAAACATAACACATGCATGCACATGTGTCATGCACACACACACACAAATATCTGAGCATGTTGTTATAATAACAAAGGTACATGTACCTTCTGGGGCCTGGCAAGGAACCATTGAGTAATTGTGACAATCCATTTGTAGTTTTGATAGTCTTTTTTGGGTACATGCAGAATAGTAAAGATTAGGATCAAGAGGAAACTTGGTATAGTGGGAAACATGTTAGACTCAAATCATAAATCATTCAACGGTTCCTTGCCTCAGTTTCCTCACCTGTAAAGTTGGAATCATCATCACAGTATCAGAACTGGAAGACATCTCCTACATCAGGTAGTTGAACCCACTCCTTTGACAGATGAGGAAATGGAGACCCAAAGAAATTATTTGCCTAAAGCAGCAGTTCTCAACCTGTGGGTTGCGCCCCCTTTGGGGGTCAAATAACCCTTTCACAGGGGTCACAGGGGTCGCCTAAGACCATTGGAAAACACATATTTCCAATGGTCTTAGGAACTGAGACACCGCTCCTCTATCCATCTCCAGGTGGGTCCGCCCACATGCAGATACATGCACATACAAGTATTAAAGGGTCGTGGCATTAGGAAGGTTGAGAACCACTGGTATAAAGTCTCTTATTTGTCCGTAACAGAACTAGCAGAAGAACATAGGTGGTTTTCTGATTCTTAATCTATTGTTTTTTCTACTATGTCCTTTCATAGGAGATAAAGGGAGGGATGATCAATTTTTCATCTCTTCTCTAGGAACAAGCTTGATTCTTACAATTAAACATATTTCAGAGTTTTGTTTTGTTTTGTTTTGTTTTAATATAGTTACATTCTTTCCAATAACATCATTATAGTCATTTTATTTTTTTATATATCTATGATCTATCACCATTGTACTCATTATGTATATTGACTTCTGTTTTTTAAAATGCTTATGTTCTTTCTGTTAACTTTGTTGTAGTCATTGTATATACTGTTTTCTTACTTTATTCTGTATTAGTTCAATATGTGTCTTTCCATGTTTCTCCGATTTTTTCATGTCTCATTTCTTTTGAAATAGTAATATTTCATTATACTCAAGTACCAGAATGGCTGCCCATTCCCCATTGGATGGACTTCCATTAAGAAAAAAATGCTATTAAACACCTGTTATGTCGGTAGGCATTGAAATACAAAGGCAAAAAAGGAAACAGCTTTTATCATCAGGAAGCTTACATTCTACCAGAACAAACATTGCCTTTATATTTATGCCAAAGAACATTAGCCACATATGAATGAATTTATACTTGAAGACAGTTAAACATGGAAAAGTCAGATTGGAAGTAACAGGTATGTTACTTACTGAATACTTTTCCCTTCCTTTCATCCAAAAGAAAATCAACTAGAGAGAATGGATAGGTTGCATCCATCAAGGAAACTTGTATGATTTTAATACATGAGTGGGAGACATCCTCATTAGAGATGAGTTTTTAATGTCTACATTTTGCTCTAATGAGGCAAATACTTTTAAAATAGTCAATAATTAATTCCTTCTTCTTCTCTTCCCTTCCTCTCCACCCACAAAAGAGCACAGGTGAGGGCAGCCCTGACATGTTTCTGCTGGTTTTGTTTTACAGAATAGGCTACCAGATCCCGATGTTTGCAGGATTCTGTATAATGTTTGTGTCTACCATCAGTAAGTACATGTTTATTTGTATCCAGGATTGGGGTGTTATACATCAGAGGCTGGGCTAGTGGCAGAGATTCTATACAAACAAGGACCCCAGAAATAGATTCCTCCTAGTTTCTTTCCATCCCTCATTCATTGAGCTATTAACTAGCATCAGATCAGTCAGAGATGGTTTTAATTGGCCCTTATACCGTCAATAGGTGGCCTCCTGCCAATCAGTAACAGGGAACTCAGAAGAATGGAGGATACTTGAAGGAATTCTATTCCCCAAACACTCGCTGATTCCATAGAAAAAGAGTTCCTGGGCAGCCAACTGTCTTAGGATATAAAATGTTATTCCAGAAAGCATGTTGGGCTTAGGATCAGGAGATCTGAGTTCTAATCCCACTTCTGACACTTATTAACTGTGTGATCACAGTGCGACATTTCACCTCTTTGAAATTAAGGATTCTTGTCCATATGAAATTGGGGATCAGAAGACTAATACCACCTGTCTCACAGGGTTGTCATGGGGAGGAAATGTGTTTTTCAAACACTAAGTAAACACCAGTTAATATTATTAGAACATTATTACTGCTATAGAAATGTTGGCACCACCGGGAATACTACTGAATCCTTGCTGCTCAGTGTCTTTCTTACCCCCTTGTAAGTAACCAGGGATGAGGTTTGAAGGGAAGGACTTCAGCTAGCATTTGATATCCCCAGTGCTCCTTCTGGGAGTGCCATGGATGCCTTTGGCAATCTGATGAAATCTAAGGACCCTTTTTCAGAATGTTTTTAATGCATAAAGTAACATACATAGGATTCTAAAAGAAACCCATTATATTGAAATAGTTATAAAAATATTTTTTAAAAAAATTCACAAACTCCAGGTTAAGAACCCATGGTCTATATAGACTTAGCAATTGCAGAAGAAAATGCAAGCGAATGACACAGTGTTATTATTAGCACCAAGCATGACCACTATCATGTTTAGTCAGTACTTTGATAAATTATCCCTATTTAGAATGTTTTAATTCCAGCTGCAATGAGGTTTTAATTGGTTTATTTGGTGCCTCCCCTCTGCTCTCTTGGCAGTGTTTGCTTTTTCTGGGAGTTACACATTACTCCTCATAGCAAGATCCTTGCAAGGAGTGGGTTCTTCTTGCTCTTCTGTAGCTGGTGAGTATGGAAACATCTGCTTAATTCAATGAACTACAATGTGTGTTCAAACCCCTCCTCCCACCCTCCCCAGGAGACCATCATGTCCCTGCTTTCTGCTTACTTATTTAATTAGTGAGGAACAATCCAATTCATTGTGACATTAGTTACAAGGTGTCTAAGGCCAAATCTGTCTGACATGGTGCCAGGAATGTTGTTCGATCTTGACTGTTTCTAAAAGGCCTCAGGTCTTGTCTGACATCAGCATATAGAGAGAAAACCAGGACCTTAGAGGATTCAGGGTCAAAGATGTAAAGTTGGCAGGGGACTTAGTGCTGTGCTTGGCACATAGTAAACCCTTAGTAAATTCTTATTGACTTCCTTATTGACCTTGGGGGTCATCTAGGCCAAGCCCTTCATTTTACAGAAAGGTCACATGGGTAGCAATTGACGGAGCCATGATTCAAACTCAGTTCCTCTGACTCAGCATGGCACTCTATCTTATTCCATTGAAATGTACCAGATCAGTAAATCAACCAATGAATCAATAAGTATTTATCAAGCACTTACTCTATACCAGGCACTTCACTGGGTGCTGGGGATACAGAGAAAGGCAAAGTTGATACATACAGAGCATGTTGACTAAAGAAGACAATAATTATCTTTATTACATTGCATTGATTTTTGAAAAATTTTATTTAGGAATGGGTATGCTGGCCAGCGTTTACACAGACGATGAAGAAAGAGGCAATGCCATGGGAATTGCCTTGGGAGGACTGGCTTTGGGAGTGTTAGGTTGGTAAAATTAAAATATTTAAATGACTTAGGGGAAAATGATTGCTTGAATGGACTTTATGGAGATGTTCCTTTCTTTTTCTCTTCCTCTGTTAATCGTGGAGCTGCCTTAATAAGTTTCTCTGGAGGCATGATCCTTTTTCCCCAATCTTCTCCTAGGGAAGAGTCAGTGCACCAGGGCTTAGCTGGTTACACAGCCCCTGAGTGCATGATTCCAGGGCCAAAGTGAAATCAAAGGCTGGATACGTTGTTAATGCTGAATCTAGAGATGTTTCCCCAGAAGATATACTGGACACATGGAGGTTGAAGGACAGAAAATAGGGGGAAAGTATTAGGCTATAGAGTGGAGCTCAAGGAGTGAATTTTCCTTTCCCAGTTGATTGGGAAATGGGTCTCCACGGGAGAGACCCGTAGAGTCTAGAGAGAGAGAGAGGGTCCACCAGGAAAATAAAGTATTGCTCTTTTGAGTCACAGTACATCCTTTTGATTCATCTCTTTATTGCTCAGTACTAAGGCTAGCAAGCTAACTCTGATTTCCTTATAAAGAGAAAGAGAATGAGATTTCCCCCTAAAAAGAACTGACTTGTGTGACCCAGAAAATGTAACTCACATTGACAGTGTAGTTCTTATTCCTCTTCCTTGACCCATCCTCATCTGGAAGAGGTTTGATGATATGGGTGAGGGTGATGGGGAAGTATGTGTATGTGTGTCAGTCTGTCTGTTTGTCTGTGTTTGTGTCTGTGTCTGTGATCGATGCTGGCTTCCATGAATGGGAGATTCAGAATTCCAATTGCTTTACTCTTCTCTCTTCTCCTTTGAGTTTAGAAACCTAAAAGGTGTATACCCTTGTTGATTTCTAAGTAAGTTATGTTTTCCTTCACTTATCCCCTTGTGCTCACAGATGATGCTTTTCCAAGTCTAAAGACCTAGTCTAATGGGTCTGATTCTGATTCTCTCTGACTGACCATCCCTTTCAAGGTTAGGCTTTAAAAGAATGTTTACAGTTTTTCCCCGTGTCAATCTGATTCCCAGAAAAAAAAAATCAATTTCTAGGACACTTTAAACTTATGAAACAAATAGGGCAATTCTGTGGCGATCTCAGCTAAGTTACTCCATGGAGACTAGTAATCTTCCCTTTCTTCTTTCTCTTTCTCCTAGTGGGGCCACCCTTTGGAAGTGTGATGTACGAATTTGTGGGGAAGACCGCTCCTTTCCTGGTCCTGGCTGCCTTAACTCTGCTGGATGGAGGTTAGTAGAGACAAGAGTCAGAACTGTAGGGATGAGGATCTTCAAAGCGTACTTTCTGAAGATGTTCTTGGTCTTTTTTTTTCTTTGCAGCTATTCAACTGTTGATTCTCCAACCATCCAGGGTTCAACCAGAAGTAAGTAGAGCTCCAACAGCATCTTTAATGACATACTGGGAATGTGTCTTCTGTTAACCCTGACTTCTCTCTTTGGCAGAGTCAGAAAGGAACCTCGCTAGTCACCCTGTTGAAGGATCCCTACATCTTAATTGCTGCAGGTAGTTAGTGTTTTCAGAAGGATTCTTGTCCTTACCAAAAGTGCATTTTACAAAAAACTTCATGTGTGCATGCATGGGTGCCAGAGTGTGTGTGTGTGTGTGTGTGTGTGTGTGTGTGTGTGTGTGTTGTGTTATCCAGAAGAAGTGGCTTCATAGTCTGAGGGACATCTTTGGAGTCAGGAAGACCTGCTTTAAAGTCCTGCTGCTGACACAAAGATCTTAGCTACGTGACTATGGCCAAGCCACATGATCTCTGAAGGATCCCAAGCAACACTAAGACGCTAAGCTACTAATGCAGACCAGTATCCTTGGAAGGAGTTTCTGCATCAGTCATTCCAATAACTGCATCAGTTTCCCTAACCATATATGGAGAGACAGACAGAGGCAGAGAGAGAGACAGAGGGACAGAGAAAGAGAGAGGGAGGGACAGAAAGAGAAAGGGAGGAAGAGAAATATGTATATGCATACTGCTATATATGTACACATATTTGTATATGTATTATATGTATTATGTATACATATATAAAAGTTTTAATAGTTTTACACTACACTAAGACTTTTGGAAAACCATATATATGTTGACAGATAGATGGACACAAACAGACAGAGATAGAGCTATAGGGAGAGGTGGAAAGAGAGAGGAAGAGACAGCTAATGGTGTAATGCAGGGGTGGAGAACCTGGAGCCTCAAGGCCACATGTGGCCTTTAGGTCCTTGGATGTAGCCTTTTGACTGAGTCCAAGTTTTACAAAACAAATCCTTTTACTAAAGGGAATTGTTCTGTGAAGTTTGGAATATACTGTAATGGATAAAGAACTAGACTAGGAATCAGCAAGACTTGGATTCTAATCTTGCCTCTCACACATACTGGCTGTGTGATCTTAAGCAAGTCACTTAACCTGCCTCAGTTTACCAAGCAATCCCCTAAGATGGTAAATTGCAAAGCAGGTATTGCCTTGGGAGATAGAATTTCTCTGCTGGAAATTCCTAAACCCATGAAATCATGGGTCTGGTAAAAAAAAAAGTATGTATGTATTTTATATGTATGTATGTATACACAGATAACCATGTGTCATAAAAATTTTCTATGCCAAACAGCCTCTGAAACTCAGCCCAGATTTTCTGTTTTCTGACTAAGGTGTCCCACAAATGTGTAACTGGAACTATTCAAAGGTACAGATACACACACACACACACAGACACACACACACACATTTGGCTGAATATGGAATATAGTACCTGCATGCCAAAGGCCATTGCTTTCTGTTCCTGGAATTCTCTGGAAACGAGCAGTCAGTTTAACTGCAGACATTTTAGCCTGTCAGTCTAATTTATCTTGGCGTATTTGAATCAAGGCACACAACAGTCACTGAAAATACTGAAGGGTGTGGTAAGAGGAGTGATATTCTAAGGGGAATAAAATATCTGAGAAACAACAGGAAGACTGACTTTTTTTTAAAAGGTAGGCTGGTTAAATTAGGTTGCTTCCTTATGTCTCTGAAACAAGAAGACTAAAAAAACAGAACAAAACAAAAAACCCAGGGGACTTTATGACTCCTGCAAATAGTATTGGGTTAAGTAGTTTTTCACCAAAGATCTTTCGTATTCACATTTTCCAGTGGATGAAAGTTGGCTTCTCTCTGTTGGTACCAGTTATGACAAAAAAAAAGGTTGATTATCTTATATAGAAAGAAATGGGGATAGCAGATAGAAATTATGAGGAGGGGGGCGACTGGGTAGCACAGTGAATAGAGCACTGGCCCTGGAGTCAGGAAGACCTGAATTCAAATCCAGCCTCAGACACTTAACACTTACTAGCTGTGTGACCTTGGTAAAGTCACTTAACCCCAATTGCCCTACCTTCCCTCCTACTCCCAAATAAAAGCAAAAAGAAGAAGAAGAAGAAGAAGAAATTATAGGGAGATAGATTTAGACTTATTATAAGAAAAAACTTACTGATAATTAGAGCTATTTAAAAATGAAATGATTGCCTTGGGTGGTCGTGAGCTCCCAAGAAAGACTTCAAATTGTAAGAACTGAACTAGATGTCTAATGTAATCTCTCCTACTACATCAGGTCAATGCTCCATCCCATCCTGCCTGGTTGTCTTCCCTGATGCCAACCTTGAAGCACTGTCCAGTTTCTCAATAGCCATTCCTAGATTTACTATTTATAAATTAGTCCAAATCCTTTTAAAACTCATTTAGTCTCCTGTCATTACCACTTCTTGTGGTAATGAGTTCCTTAAACTAATTACCAGCTATATGAAGTAAGGCTTTGCTTTTATGATGATTTTTGTGAACAAAGGCTAATTACAATGATTATTCTGTGGGATAATGGGCAGCTAGAATGCTTCTTCCTTATTTGTCCACAGACATATTCTGGGGACGTTAGGGAAGCTTCCTGGACCTTGGTTTTTCCATCTGTGAAACAGGGATATGGAATATTTGCATTTCTCACAAGAGTCACAGACAGTGAAGACAGCAGTCCAATAAATGCTTTGTGTAACATGGAAACTCCTTGCTAGGTAGGCACAGTGCAGTAGGACTGAGGTTGGAACAACAGATTCGGGCAGAACTGCAGGCAGAAAGGGGACACCTTGAGCAGCTGCTGGGGAAGCTGTTACCTTTCTGCTTTTGTGCTCTGGATCTTGTACATTATTTGCCCCTTTCTTCCAGCCACAGCAAGAAAAAAAAAGGTAATCCACACTAAATGTCAAACTATTGACAGTTCCAGGTACTGCAGCTTCCACGTGGTCAAGGGAAGGGAGATACATTTGTACTTTTATATTTGAGCATTGTTTGTACAGATGGCCTTTAAATGTCACGAGAATGACAAAATCCTTTGCTTTCTTCATTATGCAAATACTGTAATCTTTACTGCCTTAGTTCTATGAGAACTGAAGTCTAGTCAACAGAGGGTGGACGGTAGTGCTGCCTGATGCAATCAATATTCTTTGCCCCTCTAATTGGGTTCAAAGAATAGTACAGGAAGCTCCTATTTGCTCCAAATGATTAGAGAATAAATGGGTTATTCTGGTTAATTGAATATTTTGATTCCCTGAGGGTTACCATAGAGACTTAATAGATTCATCTTTTTTCAAAGAATTAGAATTTAGAAGCATTTACTACTTGGATTATTTTAATTTATCATAACTTTATTTACTCTGTATTTGCCCAACAACCTCCCTTAGGGGCTCTACTCAAAGTACTAGGAGATTTTTCATCTCAGAGTCACCAGAGCTGTAGGCGGGCTGCCAATCTGGTGTCTGTCCTTCCATTAGACCGTAAGCTCCTTGAAGGCAGAGACTGTCTTTTGCTTCTTTTCGCATCCCCCCTTGTTCAGCATAGTGCCTGGCACATCATGGGTGCTTAATAAATATTAATTGGTTGATTGATTGATTCTTCCTCCATGATTAGCAGAGGGCATTGGTCTGCATTGTACTGATCAAAAAGGACACCCTGGACATTGCTTTAAAGAAAGAAAAAAAGAATTTGGGGAGTCATCTTAGGGCATGAGAATTGTGATGTCGTTGGTAAAGAGAACTCCCAGGTAGTGATGCAATTTCCTCTACCAATGCACATCATCATCTCCTCTGCAGCTTTGAGTCATTAGAGAGTTGGCTAGAGCATAGATGGCTCTGTGACTTACCCAGGGTCACATAGTCAGTATGGGGCAGAGGCAGGTTTTGAACACAGGCCTTCCTGACTCTGAGGCTAGTTTTCTATTCTCTATGTTGTTTTGGCTGATAGCATTTTAATTCTTTCTTTCTCAGAATAGTGTAGGAAAAAAAGAATTTGAGCTGATGGCTCTGAATCTGGATGAAGACAGTCTTATTCAGAAAGACTGAACCTTTCAAGGCTTACATACCATCTCAATTCAGTTCTGCAAATATTTGTAAGCACCTGCTATGCACACTGTTAGCTGCAGAGATATTAAAATATATATTAAATAGACCCTGCTTTCAAGGGTCTTATCATCTAGTGAGGAAAAAAGACACGTACATGAATAATTGTGATGCAGAGCACCATGGGATAAGTGCAAAGGGAAGACTCGGGCAAAGATCTATGAGAATTTGAGGAGGTGAAGATCACTTCTGGCTGGGAGGGCAGTGTTGGTGTGGGGAAAAGGAGGGTGTGAGGAAATGAAAACTTCATAGGGGAGGTAGCACCTGAGTCAGATCTTAGTGGAAGAGAAAACTCCAACAGAGATCAGGAAACTGTCTAAAGGCATGGAGAAAGGCAAGGTCAGGATGAGAGATGACTAAGAGTAGCATATTTTGGTGGAACCATGAAGAAAGTCAATTGGAGCCAGATTGTGGAAAGCCTTGAATGCCAGAATCAGGAGGTTATGCTTTGCTCCATAGGCCCAAGGGGAATCACTGAAGGTTCTTAAGTATCAGGATGATGCATTAGGAAGATTACATGGGGCAATAACGTATAAGATGGATGGTAGATAGTCCGGCGACAAGAAGATACCCATCTGGAAGTGGTGTTTTTCTCATCTGACCACAGAACATTTTATGTGTATTTTACATACTGATCATGTTCTATTTGAGCTATAACTATGTGTCCATGTCTTGTCACACACATTAGATTGGAAGTTATTTGGAGGTATTAAATGTCTTACCTTTTCCTATCTTTCCAGTACAGTAACATGCATTTAATAAAAGTTTATTAGATGAAGGGGTGAAGGAGAGTTAAGTAGAGATCCCAGAGCCCCAATGAAAGCTAACTCTCTTCTTTATTCAAGGGTCTATCTGCTTTGCAAACATGGCTATTGCAATGCTTGAACCAGCATTACCGATCTGGATGATGGAGACCATGTGTTCCAGAAAATGGCAGCTGGGTAATGTATCAGAGTGGGCTTTTCCATTCCTAGGGCTCTCTCCTTTGGGGTGGTCATGCAGAGTTCCTCGCATGGAAATGACAAGCTGACTGCTTTTATCTGGTACCCCAGGAAGTAAAGGCTTGCATAAGCAATGAGGTTTGTGGTATTTATCTACTCAGGGCTCCCTCTGCTCATTCGAGATCTTTTCTGGAGGAGCTAGATTTGAACTAGAAATGCCAGAAGCTCACACAACAAATGATTAAGTCAACATTTTCATTTCTGGAGCCACCTGAAGATTGGTCACTTAGCCTCTGCTTGAAGACCTTCAAGGCTATGATGGCATCCAGGGGTTGGTGGGAAAGGAGGGGTAGTTACAACCTCTTAAGACAGTCCATTGCATTTTTAAAAGTCAGAAGACCTGGGTTTAAAACCCAATTCTGCCATTAATTAGCAATTCGATCTCTGGCCAATTCCTGGGGGCTTCCATTTCCTCATCTGTAAAATAAAGGGCAGCTAGGTGGTAAAATGGTTAGAGCACCGGGCCTGAAGTTAGGAAAACCTGAGTTCAACCAAGTGGATACTAGCTGTGACCCTGGGCAAATCATTTAACCCAGTTTGCCTCAGTTTCCTCATCTGTAAAGTGCACTGGAGAAGGAAATGGCAAACCACTCCAGTATCTTCGCCAAGAAAACCCCAGATATGGACAACTGGAACAACTGACCACCAACAATAACAACAAATAAGGGGGTTGGGTTAGATTAAATTCTGAAGTCCCCTTCAGATTTAAATTTCTCCGACATATACATTAAAGGCTTCCCGTTATGATGGAAAGAACACTGGATCAAAAGGCAGGAAGAGGCCAGGGTTCTTGCCCAGGCTATGTGACCTTAGGCAAGTGGCTTAAATTCACAGAACCTCAGTTTCCTCATGAGTGAAATGGAACTAGTAATTCTCACCCTTCCCAACTCACAGGATTGTTCTGAATATCAAATGAGATCACGTCTGTAAAGGAGTTTTTCGATTTAAACGGTGATCTTCAGGGCTTCAGTCCAAAGAAATATAGCCCCTTGCACAAAGTGGACAAAGACCTTTAAGCCTTTCTTGTGTTGTGGCCTGCTTGGGCAGTGTACAGTAGTCTATAGACAGCTTCTCAGAATAACGTTTTGTTGCCTATGTTCATACTGAAGGAAATGCTAAATGCAGGTAAGAGATTGGTGAGAGCAAAGATGTAATCTTTTACCTGTCCAAATTCAGAGACCCCCTGAAATCTTTCCATGAATCCTTGGGAAAGGGGTCGATAGACTTCTGTAGAAGACATTTAGTATCTGTTGAGTGAATGTTGAATGGATGAAAGAAATGACCTTATTGGTAATGCAGGAATTCTAGGCCAGTGGGTGAGGTATTTTGTGAGCAAGGAGGGTGGTGTCTTTCACATCACACTTCCTCTAACTAGGCATCGGATCAGCCTTGTTCAATAGGCCCTGTAAGTATTTGTAAACTATGCCAGTTTTGTGGGTTTCAGTAGGTTTGCAAAAGAAGACTGAAAAAGTGGGCTATGGTAGACAGACAGGCCTCTGTAAACAGACTACAAGTTACAGTAGATTTGCCTTAAAAGTCTTCCTGGGTTGAAATGGTTTTGACGACTCCACTTAAATGATTTAATAACCTCACTGATTGAATGTATCCCAGTCAGCTGTTGGCTACTCAGGCAGGCTTGCTTTCTCTAGCTCCATGCTATGACTTGGGGCTTTCAATAAAATAGGTATTAAAGCCTTCAGGAAAAAAAAGGCAGGGGTGGCATGGGGTGTCTGGTTGAGATAGCAGTCAAACAGGTGGGCTGCTTGGATTTATCAAGAACAGGACCATGTAGGGAATTTAACAGATGTCCAGATGCAAATCTGTGAGGCAAGTGGAAGGAAGGACCTATGCATAGGCAAGAAACTTCTGCAAAATACCACGTAGGCAAAGCCAGAGTCCCCATTAGGAGACAAATCCAATAAATCTACTTTTTTATTTATTATCCGCACAGCTTTGGGAAATGTCTTGATTCATTCATTTCAGGTTCTATAAGACTTGAATTTTGCTATTCTATTCAGCTCAGTCCTCACCATGCTAAGCCCCCATTAAATTTTTCTGTTCGTCAGTTCTATTAACATCAGCAAACACACGTGTCCAGCAACTGCAAGAGACCTTATCTAGTTCAACTGACTCTTTTTGCAGATGGAAGAAACTGAGGCACAGAGAGTTTAAGTCACTTAGCAAAATTGGCAGTAAATATAGGACATAGAATTCAAACCTAGGACTTTCTAACACTAAATCCAACATGTCGAGTTCCATATGGTCTTTATCATTTTAAGACACTGATCACATGACATAGATGCTAATGATTTGCCTCATAATCAGATCAATACAACGCCATGAATAACAGTATCTTATCTGACCCTGATAACTACTCTGAAAATACTTTAATTCACCTCCAATTGTTTGGTTTTTTTTTTTTAGGTGTTAGATGATATTATCAGCGTATTGAGCTCTTGGTGAGGAATTTGCTACCAGTGCAGACCAGCTTTTCCCTCTGCAATCTATAGTCTGAGAACTGCCCAGGGCACTAAGAGATTCAGTGACTTAAGCAGGTTGACAGTCAGGCTGTGTAAGAGAACCCAGGTTTTCTTGATGCTGAGGTCAGCTCTGCTTCTACCCACCACATTATGCAACCTCTCAATCTCATTTTGCAAATGAGGAACAGCTAAACAGATTTGTCTGTGTCTGTAGTACATTAAGCAAAAGCATAGAGGCGTGGGTTTAGGTTTTCTAAGTCTAGTTCTTTTCCTAATATACCATACTGCCTTTCATCTATTAACTTGGCCATTGCATCTTGTTGGATATGGGGAAAATAATTCTTGATGCATGAAATTGCGTTTCATGTTTAGTCCCTGTAGAGCTCCCAAAGTCTTGTATGATGATGTTTAAAAATTTAACTTAATGGATTGACTCCCTTGGTCTCACCATGTCAGAATGGCCAGGTTGCTTCCCTGGGGTATTCACTAGTGAATGACTGCAAAAATTTAAAAAGAATCCAGTAGAACATAAGCTCCTTGAGGATAGAAAATTGTTAATTTTTGTCTTTTTATTCCTCACGTCCAATACAGCGTAGATACATACTAAGTGCTCAAGAATCATTTGCTGAATTAACGTAAGGAAAAGACAGACATTCATTTGTGTATGTGGGTTCTTTTTCAAGTACTAGGCAAGGAAAGTCAAAGGTATAGTGATTTGATTTCAGAACTGTAGGTTATGCAGCTCTTGCTTAGTCTTTATTGTGTTTGGAAAGATTCATGATTTAATCTTTATATCGAGAATGGTGGGGTACACAAATCAATATCAGGGATGGAGGGTAGAGTGACTTTATCTCTAAGGAAGCAACCTCAGAGGTAGAGGTGAGCAAACATCAGTGCCCATGGGCAAATTCATTGGAAGGAAACCAGGGTTGCACTTGACTAATGCAGAGATTTTAGTGAAACCTTTGAAGTCCTCACCAGTCAAAATGCATGACTCCTGAACAGGATAACTAATGTCTTCCTGAGGTTTCCAAATGACACTTAGGTTCCCATTAATATTTCTGTAGCTAACATACAGAGCCAGACATTCTGCACTGAGCTCTCAGATCTCGATAATTCAGAGCTGCCCATTTTGACCTTGTGTGTAAAACTTACCACCTTTAGCAGACCTAAATATAAAATTTTCAGAAACAGATTATGCAGTTGATAGTGAAATAAATGTCTTTCATTTCTATAGCATCACAAGGGCTTTGTATTTGATGGATAAATGGTGTGGGGCCCAGGCTAGACGTGCAACAGACCGGATATTAGATGCTTGGGTGCAAGGCTACAGGGCTTCATGTGATATGCTCTAATCAAAACAGCTGTGCTACATTTATTAGTTTTTCTAACATTTGACTGAAATCAGCACTGATAAGGTGTCCCTTTCATAAATTTCCAGGCGTTGCTTTCTTACCAGCTAGTATCTCTTATCTTATTGGAACCAATATTTTTGGGATACTTGCACACAAAATGGGAAGGTAAGATTATTTTTTTTTAAAAAAAATCCATTGTACTTATAAAGGAGCTCCTTAATTTTTTTTTCAAGTATCTCTAGCTGATCCCCAAATGTAAAGATTTCTCAATCTAAGTCCTTTTAGAAATCTCAAATGATAGCTTTGAAAAAAACAAACAGAATACAATCTACTCTCATTGATCTCTGGAGGCTTTTTCCTTTCACAGGTGGCTTTGTGCTCTCTTGGGGATGATCATTGTTGGAATCAGCATTTTATGTGTGAGTATGATATGACATCTTTAAAATGAAACCTCAGTTCTGTGAGCAAGATACAAAGCTGTGGGCTAATACTACTAATTCTTACCAAATATTTTTGTTTCATGCTACTTATTCAAAAGTCAGTTATTTTTAGAAATTTTACCAACATTTTTATTTTCATGGACTTATTACCTCTGTGCCAATGACATCCAGATAAATCTACCCCACCTAGTTCTTCACCAACTATATCCGTGTCACCAACTGCCTAGTGGATATTTCAAACTGGATGTCCTATAGGCACCGGATACTCAATATGTTCAAAACAGAACTATTTATCTGATTGTCCAAGCTAACTCATCTTCTGAGCTTCCCTATTCCTGTTGAATTTGTTGTTCAGTAGTTTTTTCAATTATATCTGACTCTTCATGACTCCATTTGGGGTTTTCTTTACAAAGCACTGGAGTGCTTTGCCATTTCCTTTTCCAGGTCATTTTACAGATGAGGAAACTTAGGCAAGCAGGGTTAAGTGACTTGCCCAGAGTCACACAGCTGGTAAGTGTCTGAGGCCATATTTAGGAAAAGGAGTCTTTCTGGCTCCAGGCTCAGTCTTCTATCCACTGCACCATCTGGCTACCTAGTATTCCTGTTGAAAGTGTTGCCATTTTTCTAATCTCTCAGATTTGCAATCTTGGTGCTGTCTTTGACTCCTTCCTCTCCCTCACCCCCACACGTCTAACTGATTGCCAATCTTATCAGTTCTATCCCCACACCTTTAGCATCTGGCCCCTACTCAGTAGTGTACTTACAGTGCCAATAACTTGGTTCAGGTTCTCAAATCCTCTCAGCTGGACTATTGTAAATCTTCTAATTGGTCTCACTGTTTCAAGTCTCTCTCTTCTCCCTCTGTCCTCCACATAGCTGCCAAAATTCTTTTCCTTGAGCACACACAGATCTAATTATGTAAACTCTAGTGGCTCTTTATTGCTTTGAGAATCTATTTGGCATTTAAAATCCTTCACAACCTAACCCCATCTTACTTTTCCAGCCTTGGTATACATTACTCCCCTCAATACACTCTGCCATGCAGCCAAATGGGTCTTCACACAGAACAATCCATTTCCCATCTCCATACCTTTGCTCTAACAGTCCCCTGTGCATGGAACACACCTCTTCTTCACTTCTGTCTTTTAGAATCCCTTGTTTTCTTTGACACTCAACATAAGCACTTCCTTCTACATGAAAACGTTCCTGACTTCACCGTTGCCCCAGCTGCTAGTGCCCTTCCTCCCAAAACTACTCTATTTATTTTAGAAGTATAATGCCTGTGTTGCCATAGAGATGAAAGACTTAATGTTTTGTATTATCACACAGATACTCATACTACTTACCTTAATAGCTTAGAAGCTCCTTCAGGTCAGGGGCCGCTCTTGTTCCACTGGTTAGTACATAGTAGATGTTTAATAAATGTTCATTGATTTGCTACTAAATTTTCAATATAAAAAATGACTATGAATGATACTTTTTATGGCAAAGAATGAGGAAATACTGAGCTAACCCTCCCTTTCTAGGATCAAATAATTACTGCTATTACTAACACAGTTTGATTGTGCTGGTTGGAAAACTAACTGAAATTAAGTTGGTCTTTTTAATCTGGCTTTCTATGTTTAAGGAGCTGAAAAGTATCTTAGCTCTCAAATGCCATGATTAGGGATTTGATAACTGTGTGACCTCAGGCAAGGAATTTCACTTCCATAAGCCTCAGTTTACTTATCTGTAAAATGAGGAAGGTAAGCTAGATGACTGCTAATGTTCTATGACTCAGATTCTTATTCTCTTTCCCAGTTATCCTATAAGTGAATAAGCATACCAGCTTTCAAAAGACATGTTAATGCCTTGCTAAAATAAGCCTAATGGTATAGAATGAAATTGCATGATTTAAAAAAAAATATGTAACCATTTTTTTTTTGAGGTACCATTTGCAAAAAACATTTATGGACTGATCGCACCAAATTTTGGAGTTGGTTTCGCAATTGGTAAGTCACATAAGCTTTGTGCCAAAATATAACATTTACTGGTTACCCGTGCTTGGAGATATTTGTTCTCATTCTGACTGACAGCAGCCTAAAACATTCTGGAAGCTTAAGATTAGATGGGCAGCAGTTTAAGGCTTGAATACAATGTGTAGTTTACCCATATTAAAGGGACTTACTTCCAGATTTTAGTCATTTTTCTTTATGAAAACCATTTTTTGCAAAAGGCTGATATTTACAAAAGGCAAACTGACACTGCTGTTGACTCTGGGTAAACAGGGTGTAATATCTTCCACAGAGCACATTTGTACACTCTATATCTGTGAACAAGCTTACTTATGAGTCCCAGTATCAAATTGCAAGAACGTCATGGCAAGATTCAGAACTAAAAACATACATTGACTCATACAGGGCCTAGTCAATGAGTATTTTTGTGGTCAAAGGCAGCCAATTTTGTAGCATTAGCATTACAGAAATTAAGATTAGAGAATTCCTGTCACTGATAATTTGGGAGAATTTTATATTCGATGGGTATTATCACACAGAACATTCATGATTAATCTAACTGCATTGAAATAAATCCTGGAAAAGAGCAGAAATGAAAGATTTGGACTATGCTGTACTCTCATTTTCTATAGAAGTGACCTGAAAATTCATTACTACCAATATGGCATCTATTATATACTGGAAGTGCAACACCTGGGTGAGGATGGCACAAAGTTTGAGGGGACTCCTTTCTAGAGCTGAGACCAGGCAAGCAGGGCATGTGCACGAGGTGAGGTTCAGAAAGAAAGGGAACTGAGAAATGAGAACATAGATACCTTGGGAGCTTAGCAAGAGCTCAGAAAGAAGAGATCCGGAGGAACCAATGAGAGATATAGGGAAGGATAGAACAAATCAAAGGAAAGGCAAAGAGAACAGTAATAATAATGAGATAGCTGACACTTCCATAGAGTTTTAGGCTCTCCAAAGCACTGCTATACACATTATTCTCACTTGATCCTCACCAAAACCTTTGGAAGGAGGTAGTATTATCAGACCCATTTTACAGATCAAAAGAAATAGGACCACAAAGATACTGTGGCTTGCCAAAGATCAAAGATCAAAAATGACTCAAAGATCAAAAAAGACTCAAAAATGACAGAACTGGGATTCAAATCCAGGACTTTTACCTCCTACAATCTAGTGTTCCCCTCACCCCATCACCACCCCCAACACCTTTTCTGTGCCTCAAAAAAAATCAGAATCATTTCCCATCATACTGAAATCTCTCTTCATAATGAACCCCCTCCCCCACAAAACCCTGCCTTTTGCTAGCTCTTGTCACCCTAGGGAATTAACCATCCCACAGCATATGCCTCATTAGCATTCTGTAGTCCCCCACCTCTCTGCCAAGAGGAGGGAGGCTGCCC
This sequence comes from Pseudochirops cupreus, assembly GCA_028627135.1. Lineage (NCBI taxonomy): Eukaryota > Metazoa > Chordata > Mammalia > Diprotodontia > Pseudocheiridae > Pseudochirops > Pseudochirops cupreus. The sequence continues at coordinate 503,012,697 of CM053582.1, forward strand.
TTTTCCCCCTGGCACCAGAATTGGTCATTGTAGTGAATTGGCTTCCTGTAGTCCTGCACCACACCTCTGTTGACAGGAGCGTATTGGCCATTGTAGACGGCATATTTACTAATGTTCTAGGGTGATTCTCATACACCTTGTTGTAATCATTTGGCTTTTGTTCTTTTCTTGGTTCTACCTTCTTCCCTCTCTCTGTATCAGCTCATTCAAAATTGTCATGTAATAAGTTCCTCTGAATTCCTCATATTCATCATTTCTTATGGAACAATCATATTGAGCTAGTGTGGAACAGCAGTGAGGTTAGCAGACTCAAAAGTAACAGTATTTGAATTCAGATCCTGGCTGTGCCACTTAACTCTTCCCCATAGGGCTGTTGTTGCCTTTCTTTGGACATCCTAAGTCCATTCCATTTCTACGTGCATGATCCTTTTCCAATGCATTCACAAGCCCACTGTGGTCTGTGATTCCGAATTAATGGAAACCCGTTTTATTTCCAGGGTTATTGTTGTTGTTAGGGGTGTGTGTGTGTGTGTGTGTGTGTGTGTGTGTGTGATTTAACACAAAAAGTACCCCTCTGAATATGTCATATATAGGATCTTTCTTTCTCTCATTGACCTCCTTGGGGTATAAGCCCAATGGTGGGTTGGAAAGGTCAAAGGACTACAAACATCATTCTTTCCACTAATAACGAAGGACGGCCATGATTGAAGCAGCCTGTAGTTGCAGCATTAGTGACTCTTGCCTCCTCTTGCCTCAAGAGAGCACAGCCCTAGTAAACTTGGCCTGAAAACCTATTTTAGTATAAATTTTTTTAAAAAGCTGACAATTCTCATATATTGAAGTAAACAAGCATTTATTAAATACCTACTGTGTGCCAGACATTGTGCTAAGTGCTTTACAAGTATAATCTCATTTGATCCTTACAGCCACCCTAGAAGGTAGGTGCTATTATCCCCATTTTATAGATGATGAAACTGTGACAGAGGTTAAGTTAGTTGCCCAGGGTCACACAGCAAGTGATCATTTGAAGTCAGATTTGAACACAAGTCTTCCAAGCTCCAGGCCCAGGGCTCTATCTACTGTACCACTTATCTGCCTCCTGATGTCAAAACCCACGACTTAGCTATCTGTTGATGTCAAATCCCAAAAGGTAAGGTTACTTTGTATAATACGTTTCTCTGAATTATTGGCAGGAATGGTGGATTCCTCAATGATGCCCATCATGGGCTACCTGGTAGACTTGCGCCATGTCTCTGTCTATGGGAGTGTATATGCCATTGCAGATGTTGCCTTTTGCATGGGGTTTGCATTGGGTAAGGATGTGGTTTTTTTTTTTTCTAAGTACTTAAAATGGATCAAATTATTGAATAGTGTAAAATATAACTTTCAAAATTGCACATCTTGTTGAGTACAACATTTTTAGGGAGCTCTCTGATTTTCTATTTCCTAAAAGGCCCTTCTGTTGGTGGGGCCATCGCAAAGGCAATTGGGTTCCCGTGGCTCATGACAATTATTGGGATCATTGACATTCTTTTTGCCCCTCTCTGCTTTTTCCTTCGAAGTCCACCTGCCAAGGAAGAAAAAATGGTAAGAAATTTTGGCATGGGATGGGATATTTTCTGATTGCTAGCATGAAACTCTTATAATGGAAGGAATACTAGAGGAGCCATAAGAGTTGGGTGAGAGTTCTAAGTCTGCTACTAATAATTTATATTTACATATCACTCTAAAGAACTTTTCTCAAAAAAAGCTTGGAGTTAGGCAGTACACATGTTATTCTTATTTTTATAATCAGTTCAGAAGTTGACTTGTTGACCACCACATGGTGGTACTATGTCTTTTAAGTTCTTTCTACTGAGTCATGCTTATTTCCAGCTTTGGTGATTTTGGGCAAGCCACTGCCCTTCTCTAAGTCACGTTTTCATCATCTGAAAGTAAAAGGGTTGAATAAGCTTTAATAATGATCCTAGGAGACAGTTCTCCACTGCAGTCTCATGACTCAAATGTAAAACACATTCATGTCCTTTGGAATGGAAACCACAACATGAACTGGCCTTACTGCCTTCATGGTGTTTTAGCTGAAAACTCCAAGGAAATTGTCACATTTTAATCAATTACTCAACCACTTGTATTCTATAAAGTTAAAGCTGTTGTTTAGACCTCAGTACTAGGAGTGATGGATGAAAGTGGCAGGTAGATTTCAGTTCCATATAAGGGGGGAACACCCTTGACCACTTCTTAACAGGTAAAGCTGAATAAGTAACAAGTAAACATGTTCTGAAAATAAAATGGGAAGACTTGAAGTGATTTCCATATGCAATTTTTCATATATATGTATATTATCTAAATTCATGTTGTTTCCTCACAATAGCCTTTGAGGGCATGAATATTTTGTGTTTTGTTTTTGGGGAGGTGGGGGAAGGTCTTTGTGCACTTAGTACTGTGTTTAATGTTTAATGATAAGAACTCAGGAATGGAGGCTAGCGCCTTCTGCTACATTGAGAGCTACTACCAGCAAACCTGAAGGTATTATGTACCCGTTATAGCCCCTATCTTTGTTCCTGTATTCATTCCCTGAGATTTTGTAGCTACTCGTTTTAATCCTGAATGTCTAAACTTGCCAACATTGGATTTTTTTCAAGTGTTTAATAATCAATTTTTCTGTGGCACTGCTGTCTCCCCCTCATTGCCCAAGATTATTTCCTGTCATTCTCTACTCCACTCCTTCCTGCTGAGACACAAGCAGCAGCTGCTGACTTGCAGACTCAAATGATGCCATTATGCCAGCCTCCAATTACGGGCAGTAAGTGGCACATCTCAAGTTTTTAATGACTCATCTTGCTAAGCATTTATTTAGATTTTTGACAGATTAAGCTGAAAATGGCTTTCTGGGAACACCATAATATTGTTCTTTCCCCCTTTTTGCTTTTATCCTTATCCTCTTCCTCCAAAAAAGTATTTTTTTTTTTAAATGAAACGTGGTATTGGCCCTCCTAGAAAGTATGGCATAGCAGAGCCCTGGCTTTTGGGAATGAGAAAGATGCGGACTCAGGCTCTGCCTGGCATTGGCAATCTGTGTGACAAGGGCCTCTCGCTTCCCCTGGACAACTCCCTAAGACTCAAGTTACATATGAATTGTTTGGTGGGAGAAATTTCCCCATCACAAGTACCTAACACCAATGAAGTCACAGGTGTGGACCAAAAATAAGTGGTATTGGCCCTAATGTGTGGTAGGTGGGTATACAGATTAGTCATCTTCAGTGAGAAGCCAGCAGTGTGATGGAATTCTAACCTCCAGAAGTTCATGGGGTGTCATTCAACAAGCATTTTATGCACCCCACATCACACTATGACAAATGCTTTAAACATAATCTCATTTGATTCTCATATTGCCCCTATGAAAGTTACTATTATTACCTCCATTTTACAGAGGAAAAGTTGAGGCTGATTAGATAAATGACTTGTTCAGTCACCCAGCTAATAACTGCTTGAGGCAGGATCCAATTTTGGGTCTAACTCCAAGATCAGCACTACATTTACTATGCCATACTGACTCTAAGTCGGGTATAACACCTTTGCAAAAGGTCTTTCTAGGCAAAAGTCAGTGTGGCACAAAATGCCCATGCTGGACTTACATGACCAGGAATCCAATCTTATTGCTAACATTAAACCCATGTCTAAAGAGGCAAATCATTCCCCTTTTTGGACTTTAGTTCCTCTTCTATAAAAGAAAGGGATTAGATTGGATAGTCTCTGAAGGCTTCTTCCAATTCCAAGATTCTACCACATTTGGTGGAGGTTGTTCAGCTACGCCCAACTCTTCATGACCCTGTTTGGGGTTTCCTTGACAAAGATCTAGGAAGGATTTGCAATTTCCTCCTCCAGTGGTTGAAGGCAAACAGGTTTAAGTGACTCGTTCAGAGTCACACAGCTAGCTCACACGGCCACATTTGGAACTCAAGGTGAATGTTCTTGACTCCAGGCCAGGCACTCTCTCCACTGTGCCACCTGATTGCCCCTCTACATCTAACATTCAAAGAATAGTGTAACACAACCTTAACTTGCATTCCCAAGATAATATTTTATCGTTTTATGGATTGTTGGCTACTAACGTTCATTTTGATGGGTCTAATAAGAGTCAGATGACACACTGTCAGGCACAAGAAACTTTTCTTTTGCCTAAAGTCTTTGAACTACTTTTGAAAGGTATTAAGTAGGTGGTGCACTGGTTGGAGCAATGGACTTGGAGTAATGAAGATGTGAGTTTGAATCCTACCTCAGTCACTTATTAAAGCTATGTGACCCTGGGTAAGTCACTAGTTTCTTCTCCAGTAAAACGGGGATATCACCTACCCTCACACAAGATTATCATGAAGAAAAACCAAGTTAACATTAGTGCATTGAAACCTTAAAAAGCTAAATAAATGTTATTATTAGGAGCAGATCCTTGGTTTGGGCACTCAACTGATTGCTAGAGGTTCCAGGCTAAATGGCTCCTTATTAAAAAGAACTTGCAAACAAAGAATACTTCTAAAACTCAGAATTATAGTTGTAAAACTATGTTCTACATAACAAAAAACTAAAAGATAATACTACATACTTTTTTTAGGCAATACTCATGGATCACAACTGTCCAATTAAAACAAAAATGTACACACAGAACAGTCAGTCATATCCAACAGTTGATGAAGAATCTGAAAGCGACTGACAACCTCAAAAGCCATAAGTATTCTGTTGTATACAATGCAGCGTTTCCTGTGCAACAGCTCATCAAAAAATCTTAGTTGTACTGTATGCTAACGGTGTAGTAAAGAAACCAAAGGTTAAAAACATTTTTTCCCAATGTTATGAGATGGCTAACAGCCTTATAAAGAAAAAGAAGCTTTTCTAGGGGTTTGTACAGTGTTGAAAAGTTTATTTTATGTATTTAATTTTATTGAATATTACACAATATATTTTTATTAAACTGTAGTGTAAATCTGTATAAATAGCTGAATCTTAATCAAGTATAATTTTTTTAAACTTACATTCCTGAACACTTGGCAAAAGATTCTCTATTTTTTCCTGAATCATCATGGTAATGTGTATGAACATACAGCACATTATCTAGTCTATTCCAACAATACAAAAACCATTCAATGTCCAAAGAATAGAACCAATCCAACAATTATTTCAAAAAGTTATCCTGAATGATAGCGCTGAATTGTAATTGAACTTGTAGTATACACATACAAGCTAAAAACTGGCTGGGGAAATTAAAATTCTTTGCAAAGTGTCATTTTTGAAGCTAAAATTGTTATTAGAACTTGTCAATCACTTTTTTGGCATATATGTGACGTGACATTGGCATTACTTTTCCATGCAACAACCTATACAGCATTTTGGGAAAGAGGTAATAACAAAGTTATTTTTACTCAAGAGGATTTTGGTGGTAATCAGACTCAACTAAAAAAAATTTGATAAAAAGGAAGAGAAAAATACCAGCAAACATACACTGGTATTATTTTAAATTAGACTTTTGTTGGATAAAGATTTCACGGAGGGTTTTTATAAGTGTACTCAACTTACACACTTTAGAGTGTTCAGTCGTGGCCCTACACATGAACTTTTAGACCAAAATACTAAAAAGTAGCCTGAATGGTAATTATCTGCTTAAAAAAAAAAAGAACCTAACCAAAACCTCAGATATCTTTGTTCTCTTTATAACACTGTCTCGTAGTAATAGGATATTACATTTTAGGTTGCTTTTAACTTTAGTATTTTCTACACATTTGAAATGTGTTTATCTGTTTGAAAAAAATATAATTTAAAATAGAGATGAAATCAAAATGGAACGATCTATGTCCAAAGCCTCAATGTAGTGAAGAACAATTAGGCACAGTGTAGGGTCCATTCACGTATCTGTTTACATAACTGTAAGAAATAAAATTAAAACTGAGCTGTCTAAAAATATTCAAGTATCAACATTCATTTCATGCAGTGTACTGTGAGATTTCACATGTGAATTAAACTGTGCCTTTTTCCAAAGTAACAGCACATTTTGTGTAACAGTGGAGACTTGTTTACATATGGTTTTGTAAAATGTGCAAAGTGTATTTAGAGTACCGTGTATCAATGTGGTAGTATACATCTGAAATGATGGTAGTGGCTCATTTTACAATTGTGTGATTATAAACCAAACAAAAGTAGCCAAACCTTAGTTACTGGTTATTATAAAACTCTGTGTTATAGACAGATCAAAGAGCAAGTAGTTAAATGAGCAAAACATATCTTCAATTTCATTATTTCTTATTCTCTAAGAGAGTTGCCAGTTACACTCACTCCCATTTAGCTTATGGAGATCTTATCAAGGCAGTTCTATCTAATTATAAGTTCAGTTTCTACGTGTGACATTCTAATAGAACAAGTTACCTGTCATTTCTGATGTACAAAACAGCAAAGGCAAAGCTTGGTTGGGGCTAAAACTAAAAGTCATCAAAAATTCTCTAATTGCACATGTGTAACTGGCGATATACAGGAATGGGCCCCAAACCTCCAGACAAGGAACCAAACTTCAGCAGATATATTTAATTTTCTTAAGAGAACTAACTAGTCAACAGAACTTCTATTGCTGACAGTCTGCGAACAGAAGATGGACATTTGAGGAGTATGAAAAATTCCAACTAAGAAAGCAAAAGAAGTTAGTTAATTAAAAATAATTCTAATAGTTCAGGTTGGTAAGACCTGAAAAGGGTACATTCCTAATTACTTACCAGAACAAAAAGATGTACATATAAAACATATGTTTATGTATCACAATTATGTGTAAGCAAAATACCTCTCTCCCCATGACTGTACTTGGAACAAAAGTGGGTATCATGTTTGTAATTGGTTAAAAAACTGGGTTGATTAAAGTACAAGAAGTTCACGGTGGGGCAGCAGTACATGTGTCTTTTTTCTGAGGGATGAGTGTACATATTAAATTCATGTTTCTGTCAACATGAAATAAATGGGCTCTGAATTTAATAAGTATGCCTACTTGCATTTGTTTTGGACTCTCGGGCAACTGGAAATTTTTAAATGAGTTATTTCATCTTGGCCACACATTTCCTTCTGGGCTCTCCATGGTCTTAGGTTTCATACAATCTGATCGTTAAAATTTGATCTCTTTAATGAGCAGCACAGTTAAGACAAAGGTTGAGGCCAATGGCAGTTACACATCTGAATCGCCATGTTCACTGTCAATATATGACTTGGTACAAAAAGATCAGTAAATATTTATTAGCTGCTGGATGATTTTGTGATTACAGTATCTAACTCCTAAGAATAAAAGATAATGATAATCTGAGGGGCAGATGGCAATATAAGTTTTTAATTCATAATAGGATATTACCTTATGGCTGTAATAGCATAATATTAAAAGTGAAGATTGGAGTTAGGGGAAATGATGCAAAGCTTTTGAAGTCTTTTGGATAAATTCTTTAGATACTAACATTCAGAACAACAACAACAAAAAATCCAGGCTATTTGTAGCTAAACATCTAGTGTTTAGGAGTCCCTCCCCTGTTATAAAATGTCATCATCTTGAAACCTATCTATATACCTCAATTAAGAGTTAAGGAATATAAATATCATGCAAGATTAGTATTTGGAGGCCAAGCAAATTAAGAATTAAGTTACAAACATTCTGAATCCAGAGATTACATGGCTTATCTGAAAATGTTGTTAAAATTTCACTTTTATTGATTTGGGTTAAATAATACCTTAGAAAAATTAAGCTAAATATTCTCCTTACTTGCATGTAGTGGAGGTATACATAAATCCTCCAGGACTTCCTAGATTTAAACAGTAATATATTGTACATATTAAAAAAAACTTTTAAGCAGCTTAAAAAAGATAGCTTTATTTAAAGAAATCAGACTTTATAAATGTTTGTTTTCATGACAAAATTCTAGTAGGAAGCAATCTCTGAAATATGTAACACCTACCAACTCTCTAGATGTCACAAAAATAAAAATATTCTTGTTTTCTGTGGTAGTCTTTATTATTATTTTTTAGCTATTGATAACATAGCACGGCAGCAAAGATTACATATCAGTAATGTATGTAATGTATTATAATTTCTCCCTCTGGAACCTCACGTCACATAGCTTGGGTTAACTGAATTGTTGCTTTACCCTCTTCTCGAATATAGAATGGCAGTCCCCTTCGCCCAGTGTATATAAAAAACATTGCACTACATTAAATCTATATTTTACATATATCATTAGCAGCATTATATAAATAGGGTTTTATCTAGGCTTTCCACAGTCATTGTTCTACATGGTTAAATACTTTCAAAACTCGCATGTATTTTTAGGAACCCAAAGTTTTCTGTTATTTCTACAGTTCCCTTAAACCAGGCAGAAATCTGAAGGAATTCTTTGATGTCAATTAAAATTACCATGGTATGACCATAATCACAGTCGCTAAAAAGACCCACAGCCCTGTTGGTCATTGATGGCAAGCTATTTTTAGAAGCCAAAATTTAATAACTGTATAGGATAGAATTTCATTTTGAATTTGAAGTAGAGCAATTTATAATACATGTGGACTTTTAAGGAAATTTGTGTCTGCAACAGTATGTTTTTTTAATTACAGAACAGTCCTTTAAAAAAAATTGGAATATCTTTTCCACACACTTGGCTAACAAAGAATTTCATGTCCTAAACACCTTGCAATTAATTATTAGAAGTTTCACGAAATGATATCAATTGTTCATTGTGAGAATGAAGTAGCCATCTATCGATTTGTGTTTCCCCCTTTCCTTCTCCTGGATTGTTGCCTTGTTAGGTTAACAACAACCATCTTGCATTTGTATGCTTTCCTTTTAAATGTTCTCCTATACACAATGTTTTCCTCACAACAATCCTGTGAGGTAGATAGGGTAGGTATCATAAACCCATTTTACAGATGGGGAAACTGAGGCACACAGAGGTTATGTGACTTGCCCAAAGTCATAGAACTTATTAGTTGAAATCCTTGGACTAAAACTCGGGTTTCAATTCCTGGGCCAGTGCTTCTTCCTCTAGATCATTCCAATTTCCTCTGGCCTTAGAAGCTATCACGCACAAACTATTTGTAAATAATTAATTTGTTTTATAGTCAGTTTAATTTCCAATATGTTCTAAAAACCAATTCTCTTGTCAAGTACCTACCCACAGGGAAGAAATATGCATATCTGATTTCTATGTATGCAAAAAGCTAAAACATTCTAAATATTTTAAGAGAGAGCAGGGAGGGAGGGGAAGGGGGGAGGAAAAACAGGGGAAGAAGAAAGGGAGGAAGAGGGAGGGGAGAAAGAGAGTGAATACATACACATTGCCCATCAATTATATGGTAGTAAGGATGAATAATCTGAGTCCAGAATTATCTCATAATTTCCTTTTCAGAGAAGTGGCCCCAATTCTATTTATATTATATAAAAGCATTCTGAATGAGAATACCCATTCCATTGGTCTGAAAGCAATTTTGTGATATGGGAGACAGGCAATGGATCAAACATGTTTTTATACAACACTCTTCCCTAAAGCCTTCTTCAGTATAAACAAACCTGTTTCAAAAACCAAACACAATTACCAACCCAATTGCTTTACAGTCTTCTGAAACTTGACATCTTTTTACACGTTTTCTGCAGGATAAAGATTTTTAAGTGTCTAAATGTTTAGAACTTTAAATGCTTTTTAGCAGATACACCAATCTATAAGATTTGAAAGGTTAAATGTCAAGGATCTATTAGTTATATTTTTCGTAATTTTGAAATTCTTAAATTGACAGGCAAAAAATGTTACTGACCTGGCTAGAAATTTTTGACCAAATGCATCAAATTGTACCTATTACTTTCTACATTTCAACAGTGCAAGTTCTTCAAAGGAAGCACCAAACTGGGTCTTAACATTGCCACAATTCAATTATACAACTTTTGAAAGGAACATTTTTTTAAAAACAAAAGCATAGAAAGCGAGCAACATTATATATAATAATATCTTTACTAAATCATCATAGACAAAATAAAAACCATAGTGTTTGCTTTCATGTAATGTTTGGCCAACCCTTCCCTTCCCCCCACCCCCTCAGAACCCAACCCAAATCCACCTTCAACATATGTCACCCATTGCTTTCTGACCACCCCTCCCCCCCCAACAAAACATCCTACAACCAATTTGAGACAAAAAGAAATGTAACATGATCAGAATTTTCAAAACCTGTTCCCTCAATGATTGCTGTGTTATCAGTGTGGGCATGCAGCAAGTTCAGAACTATCACCATGATGCAAATTAAAACATTTTAAGAATTCTGACTGTATACTACGTAACACTAATTCAGAAACAAAAAAGGAAAACAACATCAACATGAAATGCTAGTCTTCATAATAGAAAAGGTTAGAAATAAATTAGCAAAAATAAATTCCCAGTATTAACCTCCAAAGCACATTATAATACAACCCAAATTAACCAACTTAGCCAAGTCAAATGGTCATACTTTTTGCTGGAAAAAAAAACCTCTTTTTTTGGCTGTTAAGACAGGCAAATAAATGTGGAGAAGCAGGCCATACATATTATAAGAGTGTTTAAATAGGGGTGTACTTGAAGTAATTTTCTTTCCCGCAATTGTTCACAAGGTTAAATAGGCAAACAGTCTACTACAGCGTCTCAGGTGAGTCAAATAATTCATCGGATATGCTGTCAAAAGGCTGAGTCTCCATTAGTTTGCATATTTCACGATCGAGCTCTTCTTCTGCATCTTCTGCAGCCACTTTTTTGGTCTGATATAAAGAAAGAGTTTCTAGTTCGAGATCTTCAATGCCTGCTCTGTAGTGTATCATAAGAAGTGTTAAAGCTTGCAGTCTCTCACCTGATTTAGTCAAGGCAGTTGAAAGGAGGGCTTTTTTCTTCGAGTCGGTTGCCTCTTTCTCTTCTCTAGCAATTGAATTGTTGTGTTCCAGCTCCTGGTCAATCTCATTCTGCAGTTTATCTAACATGAATTCTAGCTTCTGGAATCTTTCCTCATTAGGCAATCCCCTATAAAGGTCACGACCAATTTCTTTAACTGCAATGAAGACACTGTCATCTAGGCCTCCTTCTTTCCTTGCCAATTTGATTCCTGTGTTGCCTACCCGCTTGGAAGGACTATTTGGACCACAAATTTCTGTATCACTGCCTTCGTTATCAGAAGTGTTTGGTGTTGGCTTGGGGGAGGGTTCTGCCAATTCAGCAATTTGTTCAGCTGGGCTCCTTCTAACGCTCTGACGCAAGCTTAAGATCCGAGAGCTAGTGTTCCATAAATGCCTTGTGATACCTGTGCTTTTACCGACTGATTTATTAGAAGACATTCCTATCATATTTTCTTGTCCTTCTATCCGAAAGTTTTTCAAGATTCGATCCACTTGCTTCTCAGGTCCTACACAAAATGGAGTTTCAGCAAAGCACTTTTCTTGACATTTTTTGTGGCAAACGTAAGCACAAACTACGCACTGGGAAGCTGCTTTGGTCCAAACTTTCTTCTTACAGTAGTCACACCATGTTGGATTCTGGAATTGAGTGTCTTGGAAACAATGTTTATTTTCTGCAAAATTCATCTGTCCAACAAAACACTCATCTTTATTAGGGGCAGGAAGGTCCTCTATCAAATTGCTTTCCTTTTCCTTCTCTATAAGATTCATGTATTGTTCATATTCTCCTTCTTTCAAATATTTGAAATGTACAGTAATATCACCAAAGCAAAATTTTTCATTGAATCCCTTTTGCATACTCAGATTTCGCAATGCAGTTCTACTAACCATAGCTTTAGGTTTCGGAGGATTCAATCTGAATTTTATAAGATAATCCAAGTTTGAAGTAGCTAAACACTCTAAAGCAATCTCTTCCAATTTTATACTAACATGTCCTAAGCAGATGAGACCACCCACCTTGAAAGGATCTCTGCACCAAAGTGCAACATTCAGGTACTTATGGCATCCTTCTATGTTAAATATGCAAGTTCCCTTCTTTCTTGTCCATTTACCTACTTTATGATGATAAGGAATTTCTGCTGATTCCCATGTGTGGTCATCTGCACTGTCTTTATTAGCACTCTCTGAAACTGGGTCTTTTACCACTTCCTGCTTTAGCAGGGATGTCTTAGATATGGATGTGTCTTCGGTAAGACTAATATTTATTAACTTTTCTGACGGTTTTTCTAATTGTGGAAGAGAAGGTGGTTTCTCTGTTTTTTCAACAGGTGTATCTGATTCTGCCTGGCTTTGAGTATCAGTAGATGATGGAACAGATTTCATTTGTGGCCTTGGTGGCACAGGTGGTTTAAGAGACATCTGTGATGCTTTTGCTGTCGGCTGTGCTAGGTCTGAAGATTCAGAGAGCTTAGGTGTTGCTATTTTGGGTACATCTTTGTTTAGAGAAGTTCGTGTTGTCACGTAACTTGCTGATTTGTGATTTAATATTGGAGAGACAGATCCACTAGGCTTAAGAATCTGTGCTGAATTACGTTTGGGACTCGGACTTACTGATGCAACCTCATCTTTGGACTCATTTTGTACCTTGACATCGCATACCAGATCTTCAAATTCTAAATCTACATCTTTGTTATCAACATCCACTACAAGGCTAGCTGTGTCATCTTCAGGATTTTGTTGATATGAATTTGGCAGAAAACTATTATCTTCCAATGGTGTGAAACTCTCCTGCAGCACTGGTCCTTGATTACTCTGACCGACGGGCCTTTCATAATATACCATCACTCTGTCACCTGCTTGTTTGATGAGCTTTAACACTTGGATTGTAGATGTGATTTTAACTCCTATTTAAGACAGAAACAAAACAAAAAACCTCAGTAAGTTATTGCCATTAGAATCATTTAAATCTGCTGTAAATGTTATAGTCAATTTTTGATAATTTGCACTAAAGGGGGGATGCATGTGTTGGGATAATTAAAGAAAATTTATTTGACTCTGGGTTAGATTTTTCTGAAATCATAGATTTAGTGGCATTGCGTCCAATATCAAAATACAAATAAAGGAAACAGCTGAGAATGTATACTCTTTCAGACCAAAAACACACGCAGAATTATTTTACTTCTTAAAATATACTGAAAGAAAGGGGTAAGTGGCCAAAGGATACAAACAAAAAGTTCTCAAAAGAATTACACACTAGTAACCATCATGTGAAAAGAATGCTCTAAATCACTAATAAGGAAAACACAAATCAAAACATCTCTTGAGGTTTTATTTGACATCCAGAATGTTGGCAAATATCACAAAAGACGGGAATAGTCAGTGTTGGAAAGGCTGTGGGAAGACAATCACACTAACATGCTGTAGTAGAGCTGTGTTGGTACGATCATTTTAGAAAAGATCATGAAATCTAGAGGTAGGATGGTGTAATGGATAGAGAGCTGGTCAACTGCCTAGGTTAAAATCCTACCTCTGACAGATGCTGGTTATATGGCCCCATACAAGTCACTTAAGCTCCCAGTACCCCAGGTAATACTTTAAAACCATAAGTTGAAGGGCAGATGACTTTCTTTGGTAAAATGATTTTTTTTTTAAAACTGGCTATGCCAAGAAAATCATAGGTCTGTTCCAAAAACAGACTAAATTGACCCAGAGACCCCACTGCTAGGCATACACAGGAAGACAAGAGGCGGGAAGAAATGTGTCATAAACTATAACTTTATCTACAGTAGAGCTTTTAGGAGTAGCAAAGAATTGGACACCATGTAGGTGCTGTAGAGAATGGCTAAACAGATGGTGGTACGTAAATATAATGTAATCTGTGTGCTATGAGAAATAATATGAAGAACTGCGAAAAACATAGGAAACTAAGTGAACTTATAAAATAAACAGAACCCCCAGCCCCCCAACATTGACAATGATTACAACAAAGAAAAAAAAAGGAAGAAACTGAATGTGTAATTGTGGTGATCAAGATTGTTCCTTGAAGAGATGGGAAAATATTCCCTTCTCTGAAGATATGAAGGACTGAGGGACAGTGTTGAATATTGCATATATAGTCATACCAGCCTGACTGAGCTCCTGATGGCAAGTTACCATCTGTGCGGTCCAAGAGAAGGTGGTTAGGTAATTGTTGTATGGTATCTGATGTGTAATGTTTGTGTTTTGTGTTTGTGTTATGTGGTTTGAAAGAGTACAAATTCTCAACTGTTTGCTTATTTGTATTTTGATACTGGATATAATGGCACTAAATCTATGATTTCAGAAATTGGTACTTGGTATTTAAGCCAGCACGTAAAAAGTCAAGAAGCTATCCCTCTGGTGGAGGAACACAAAGTACTTCATGGGCTCTGAGAGAGATGAGGACTAACTTACCTGGAAAAAAACCAGTTAACAAGGTATTATGGACTGGATTTAACTTTCAAAACTAGTTTGATGAAAGTAAATATAAAATAAGGTATAGTTTGCTTAAAAAGATAAATTAGTCCCTGCTTGTCATTAGGCCTTACTCTGCTTAGCACCACTGCTTAAACAAAATAATTTATTACTTTTATTGGAAAGAGAAGAGTAGCAGAAAGGTTTTTAAAAATTGGGCATACAGGTACTTGAACATGGCGACACCTTCTTTCTCCTAGCTTTCTGTTGTTTACCCCAGGGTCTCAGGGCTACTCTGAATAGGCCACAGGAATAGAGTATCCCTCTAGCATGTGGGGAATGGAGAGAATTGAATGGGTTTGAATCTTGGCTCTGCCATTCATGACCTAATTAACTTTGAAAGGCATGTCCCTGGATCCCTCTCAACTTATATTTTCTCAAGTGTATACTGAGGGAGTTGGACTTAATGATTCCTGTGTTACAGGATATGGTCACTAGAGCTCTTTAGACAAGTCATATACAAGTTTTAACTTTTGTCAAGTCAAACTGCACACTTTAGGCCTTTAGCAGATGTTTCCATATAAAAATATGGGCTACACTCTCATTCATTAGGTAAAAATTCAAAAAGATGATTAATGGTCACTGAATAAGATTATAAATGAGGAAAATGAGATAATTTCTAAATTAGATAACTTACACTTCCTGATATGAATAACATGGCATTCATTCATTGCTATGGCAAATATAGTATTAGAATGTAAATTCCTTGAGGAAAGGACCAATTTGACTTTATATATTTTCTCAGCAACTAGTATTGAATGTTAAATTTAATAATATTAATAAATAAATGTTAGCTGACTGAATGTTGATCTACATACATATACATGGTATTCCAAGATGACCTATGTGAATGGTTATCCTATTGTACCTCTTCTGCTAACTGGTTTGTCTGGGAACAGGGCTAAGGCCTATAGCCATGAGGTGCTAATCCCATTTATTCTCCTCATAGAAAGATGATTGCCTTATTCTCCCATATAGTAGTAATGGGAGTGGTGGTGGCAGCCAGCAGCAATAGCAATTATGATACCTTGCATTTGCACAGCATTTTTATATTAGTAGTTGGATATATTCTCATTAAGTTTATTGGCAGGAAGAGAGTTATGGGTGGTGGGGTAGGCGTGCCAAGTTGGGAAGAGTGGGTAGGAAGAGAGAGAGGATGGGAGAAAAATGATACTACAGGAGAAAACTGCATAGTCAAAAGTGGATGAGGTGAAAAGATGGGAAGGAAGGGAGTTGTGATAGTGTGAATATCAATCCATTGTCTTAAAAACCTCACTGGTTTAAAAGTTATTTTTCTAAGTCAAAATCATTTAAGTTCACTGTAAAGAACAACGTCAGAAATTACCTCCAATGGCTATAAGTCTGTCTCCCCGCTGAAGATCTGCAAGTGAGGCAGGGGAATTTGGTGCCACAGTCTCTATTACAACATGTCCACCATATCCATCAGATGACTGAACCAGGCGAAGTGTAAGTCCAACACTTTGTAAATTTCCTTTTACTAACTCAGCCTTGATAAAGAGAAAATGTTCAAGAATGAATATTGATACAATAAACTTATTAGTAATAACAATTCATGCTCACACAGCACTCCAACCTTTTGTAGCAGGAAATACAGAGGAATTATCCCCGCTTACAGATGAAGAAACTGGGGCTCTGTAAAGAGCTTTAAATACTTGGAATTTCCAATTGCAACTCCAGTATTTTGAGGCAGGAAATTTATATGAAAGTCTAGAGTGTGTGTGTGTGTGTGTGTGTGTGTGTGTGTGTGTGTGTGTGCGTGTGCGTGTGCGTGTGCGCGCACGCACACAGATTGACTTCAACTGAGAAGGCAGAATTCTGGCTAACAAACACTTCGACAGATGCTTTGGGGTGAGGGGAGAGAGGACTTCACTAGAGCAAGAATAAGCCTTGACCTGGAAGGTAAAATAAGTGGGTCTGGAATAATCTGCACAAACCATCAAATTACTTTTTGATCTAATTACCGTCAATGAACCTTCTTAACCTACAGAAGAGGGGGTTTTGAAAGGCACTTATAAAATGGGTGCCTATTTTCTAAGGGTCTGTAGTGTTGGGGTGTGGGTGTATAAACACACAACATACACAAACACATCTAAATATGTATGTGCATATTTTCTCTTTATGAAAGGTTATCTGGGGTCATGGCTGCCTAGCAATTTAAATTTCAAAGAAGACAAGCTGTGAGAATTATTGAAAAGTATAATGCTCAGTTCTTCCTCGGTGCAGACTGTGTCCTCTCACTCCCCCTGGCACTGACACTCTGACACCACGGTCTGAGGGCTGGGCCCGGCCACTTCACTAGCTATGTGACATCTGGGAGTCTCAGTTTCCTCATCTATAAAATGTGCAAAATACCTGCCTTGCCAACTTTCCAAAGCTGCAGTAAAGATGAAATAAAACAACAGAAGTGAAGTACTTTGAACTACCAATAAGTGGACACTTTTTTCAACTAAAAATAAAAGCTGATAAGAATGGGGTGTGTATGTGTATATGTGCACATGTATATTTAAGGGATGCCTTTAAGTCAAGCAAACACTTAGTGAGATTTTCATTCTCTAAAATGCTCTGCGAATGGGGATTAGGGCTGAGTTTTCTGACGAACTAAAACACAGATGAAATTTCCTTTTGGTTTGTAATCCCGTTGAAAGATTGAGAAGATTTATGGGTCTATTACTGTTTTACCTCATTTCAAGAAGGATATAGTGTAACTGATGGAATCCTTCCACCTCCCCCAACTCCCCCTTAACTGACCGAAGATCCTCCAGGTCTCAAGAGTTGTCATTCTTTAGAAGAGAGTTTCTATTTTAGACTGCCATAAAATTATAAAGCAGGGTAACTGGGCTGAATGCGCCCTGACCTGAAGATACACCCTGAAACTGAGGATGGGGAGAAGCAACTTGTCTGATTCAAATTCATTTTTTTATTCTGTGCTTATTTTAATGTCGTTTTTGTCTTCGTAAATAAAAATTACATGTCTGAGAGGAAACAAGTTCTAATTAATCCTGGTTAATTGAGCTTTTAATTTTAAAATGTGATACATAACTGTTTTGACACAATAAACACTTGCCACACACGTTCAAACAAGCTCACGTACAGAGTACAATCCATCCAAAACAATTCATTAGACATTTAGGTAAAAGAGAGGTGGACAGATTCTTTAATTATGACAGCAGATCAAGATTTTATAGTAAATTAAAGTAAAAGAAATTCTTAAAAAAACAAATCACCTTCTAAAGAAGTAAGTAATTCAGTGTTCCTAGACTAAGAATCAGGAAAACATGAGTTCAAATCTTTTCTTAGAGACTTACCTGTGTGACCCCGGGCAAGTTATTTAACCTCAACTGGAAAAGGGGAATAAAAGTAGCTTGTACTTAATAAGGTTGTTGTGTGGATCAAATGAGGTGAAAAATGTAAAATGTTTTGCATATCTTAAGGTATCACATAAATGTTAATAAGTATTATCATTTTCTTTATTCAATCTAAACAGAACTTTACTTTTTTACTGCATTCTATTTACAATTAAAAAAAAAACACCACCTTTTGCCAATTTCAAATGATACTTGACATAAACTTCAGCTGAAAAACTTCAGGTTTCCAAAGGATTAAGTTTTCCAGAACAATGACTCAGTTTAGAGGAAATATTAAATGAAATTCTGTTTGATCAATTTTTACTAGATACTGCTAAGTGAATTCTCTAATGTAAAACGTGAAAAAGAAATTAGACATATGTGGCAAGCCATTTTTCCAGGACTCTCATAAAGATCTAGACAATGTACTCTAATTAGGGCCTTTTGCTGATGTGCCTAGCAGCTTTGCATAAGGCCAGCTCCCTAGAAACCCTCTGGGGTTACACTTAAAAGGACTTTGTTTGAGACCCTGACTTCAGGCCTTTTGCCCCCAAAACTTCAGACATCTAAAAAGACAAGTCCCTTATTAAATTATCCATCCTGTGTTGGTTCCAAGGTACAACAGACTCAAGACAATGATTACACCTAGACAAACCTAAAGATACTTTGAAGTCTCATCTTTTTTGCATCCTCTTTGTCAATACCTTTAAGAATGTTAATTGACCTGTGGGTGCCCAGAAACCTGACTTAGTTTTATAAAGTTACTTTCAGGAACTACACGGCTTAAGACAATGATAGTAAAACTTGAATCCTTTCATCTTGCTGTATAAAAATCTTGCTTAAAGAATCATTAAATGGAGTTCTTCCCTGAACTACCCACATGGCCTTATCACTTCTCTCTCACATCTCCGATCATGCTTAGTGCTGGACACTAAGTAGCTCCCAACAAACATAGACTATGGACTATACATTATAACCTATAACTATATACACCGTACCATTGTCAGACAAGTTAATTATCTTGATTTTTTTCCATCTTTCATAAGTGAATTCATACATTAATCTAAGAATCAATAACTCTACTACTATCATAATTTTAAAATGGCAAAGAAATTACAGCTGAAGGCTCGGTAACATGACCTCTTTCCATGACAGAAAACATTAGGTTTATGTGACCACCTCCTAAAAGCTGGAGGGCAGGGGGAAAGGCTGACAAATCAAAATAAAACTAATTAAAACCTCTGAAAAATTTTCTGCATTAAAAAGTAAAGTCACATGGTATAGTTCTTAGCTGTTGGTAAGCTCCCCTCATAATCACAAGAGCAGATCAATTACAGGTGGCATGTACCCAAGAGTTTTGTGCTTTTTTACTTTATTCAATTTAACATCTATTTATTAAGCTT
>CM053582.1:503032365-503108002 GCA_028627135.1 Pseudochirops cupreus
CTGGATAACTGGAAGGATGATGGTGTCCTCAGCAGAAATAAAAAAGTCTGAGAGAGTGAAGGGCATATTTCATTGTGGACAAAATGAGCACATGATGCCTTCAGGACATTTAGACAAACATACTAAGTGGGCAACTGGTAATGTGGTATGGAGTTCAGAAGAGAGCTAAGGGCTGGATATACAGACTAGGGAGTCATCTATATACAAATGCCCCACAGGCAACTCAAACTCCATATCCAAAATTGCAATCATTATTTTTTTCCTTTTGCCAAACTCACTTCTCCCCTCAACTTCCCTATTTCTACTGAAGGCTCCACCTTTCCTGTAGTGACCCAGATTCAAGATCTATGGTTAATCTTTTACTCTTCACTTTCATTTATTTCCCCCCCCCCCCCGCCATATGTCATCACTTCCCAAGTCTTAACCATTCTTCCCCCACAATACCTCTTCTCGGTGTCATCTCCTTCTCTACTCAAAATTACAATCACTCCTGTATAGGCTCATTATCTCTTTACTGTTTTGATGACTGCACTAGTTTCCTAATTGGACGGATGGCTTCCAGTTTATCTCCAATCCATTCTCCGTACAGTTGCAAGATTGATATTCCTTTTTTCTTTTTTTTTTGGGAGGGGGGAAGGCAGGGTAATTGGGGTTAAGGGACTTGCCCAAGGTCACATAGCTAGTAAGTATCAAGTGTTTGAGGTCAGATTTGAACTCAGGTCCTCCTGACTCCAGGGCTGATGCCACCTAGACATCACTACGCTATCTAGCTGCCCCAAGACTGATATTCCTAAACTAAGGTCTGAGAATGTTAATCCCCTGGGTTAAGAAACTCCAAGACCATTTTGGTTTTTAGCACAAAGGTAAAATATGAAGTCTAGTTTGTACTTAAAGCCCTCTATAGTCAGACTTTTTTGCCTGTCTTTCCAGGATGATTACCCTCTTACTTTCCTTCATGCACTTGTTCTAGTCAAACTGGCCTGCCTACTGCTCCCTCTCCATCATATCCTGTCTCCTGCCCCTATGCTTTGACTCTATCTGGAATGCTTTCCTTCTTCTCTGCTACCTCTTCAACTCCCTGGCTCAGTCAAAGGCCCAGTTAAAAGTTGCCTCCTATAGAAAGCCTTTCCTATTTTATCAGGTGACAGGGGCAGGTAAGTAGATAGAGCATCAGGCCTGAAGTCAAGAAAGACTCATATTTCTGAGTTCAAATCTGGCCTCAAACACTTATTAGCTGGTGACCGTGAACAAGTCATCTGACCCTGTTTGCCTCAGTCTCCTCATCTGTAAAATGAGCTGGAGAAGGAAATGGCAAACCACTCCAGTATCTCCAAGAACACCCCAAGGTGGGGGGGATCATAAAGAGTTGGACACAACTGAAATGACTGAATGACAAAATTTCATCAGGTGGTAGTGCCACACCACCTGTAATACGTATCTTATATTTACTTCTCTATGTATATGCTGTTTTAGTCAAATAGTAGGATGGGAATTCTGGCTACAGGGGGCTGAGAAATGAATGAGAGGTGGACAGTGGATAGAAAACTGGACACAAAGGCAGGAAGATCCAGGTTCAAATCCTACTTCAAACACTTACTAATTGTGTAATTTCCTCCATCCCTACCTGCAAATCTTCATCTGTAAAATGAAGAAGATTCATCTGATAAACTCTAAAGTTCCTTCTAGCTCTAAATCTAAGATCTTATAACCTCAAATAAAGATGAGCACAAAGGACCCCAAAAGTATAAATATGAAATGAACATAACTGCTTTTGCATTTATATTATTAAACTTAAAGGGAAATATCATTGAAAACAAGATTTACATAAATATTGCACCTTAGTTTAAGTAAACAAGTGAGTAAAAAGTCACTAATCATCTCTTCTCTCTTCCTGTCTCCTGTTTATGTAAAAGACCCTTTTCAACTGTAAACAAACAAACAAACAAAATATTTGTTAAGCACCTACTAAGTATAATGTACTGAGTCAGGTGCTGGGAGATATACAAGGGGGAAAAAAACTATAATCCTTGCCCTTGAAGATCTTAGAATCTATTAGTCTGGCATGTATAAGGTATGGACATACACTCTCAAAATACAAATTAGAATCTAAGAGCATGTGACAAATACTAGAAGTTTAGAAACCAAGGGGCACTTCCAGCTGAGGAAATCAGGTAAAGCTTCCTTTATGGAGTCACCACGTGGGCTGGGTTTGAAGGATGGCTAGAATTTCAGGAAGCAGAGACTGGGGAGGGAAGTAACTGGGGAAATATGGGACACTCTGGGAATGGGGCATTGTAGGAAGGCTTAAGGAAAAAGCACAGATTAAAAAGTATGGGATAAAAAATAGTCAGATTTGCCTGAACTTTACAGTATACTAGGAGAATTAGGAGGAAAGCAGGTTGAAATGAAAAAGCAAGTTAGAGCAAGATTGTGTTGGCTCTAAGCAAAGAGTTTGGACTTCAGTTAACAGACAATGGGAAGCATTCCAAGTTATAATATGTAAAGTAACAAACAAAATTACATGTTTTTAAGAATAAGGACAGTTAACATTTATATAGTGCTATGAAGACTACAGAAGCGTGTGGGAATAGAACAGAAGAGACTAGAGACACAGAAACTGGTTAGGAGACTACAGAGAATGAGGTCTAGATTTACGGTGGTAACAGAAGAAAAGAGATAATGTAGAGACAGAATTCACAGGCTCTAAGGACCAGCCGAATTTGGGGAGAGAAAGAACCAAAGATCACTCTTAAGTTTAGAGCATGAATGCCTTGCAGCAAAATGAAATCATGGACAGAAATAGAGAAGTATGCAAGGTCTGATGGGGGCAGAGTTTGGGGTTTGGGGCAGGGGTAAAGACATGGACTATGGGAGTGATTGTTTAGTTTTAAATAAGATGGGACATCTAGGGAGGGAAAAGCAGTTTAAAAAAAGGTTGGGGTTGGGGTAAAGTAAAAAGTACTCTTTGAAGTAGTTTGACAGTAAAAGGGAAAAGAAGAGACAAAAATGGTAAGTTGAGGAGACAATAGGGTGAAAGGAAAGTTTTTCTTTTTTAAAAAGATATGAGTTCTCAACATGTAGGGAGGGAAGAGAATGACCATTTAAGACAGAACAGTGACTTATGGGACATGATCCTGGAGGAGAAAGAAAGGATGTGACGATGGGCCAAGTGGAAAGGGTTACTTATCCTGATCTAGAAACAGAAACACATTTTTCTCTCAAACAGAAATTGAGATGTAAAGGATAGGTAAGAAGATGGCTTCATGTTCCCAGAGTTCTTTGTAGCTTTAAGGTAGGAATGAACCCAACAATTCAAGTTGGATAGCCTTAATATACTGTAAGGAAAAGTAGGAAGTAAGGTCATCTATGCCCAACAGGAGGAGGTCTTTGGGGAAAACATAAGTAACTGAGGGATTACAACTGCATAGGTAACTGAGGTACAAAATCAGGGTCGGCAGAGAGGGCCAGAGGAAGTCATGTCACAGCAAAGTACAATCAGGTAGTAAACCCATGAGATAAAAAGAGGTGATCCTCAGTAGCACCAGGCCAAGAGAGAAGTGGAGAGAGTAAGATGGCCAACAACAGTGGTGAAGAACTCCTATGGCCACTGTTCCTACCAGTCAGCGTCTGGTACACTGATCCAGCAGTCAATTGTATCTCATTTGGGCATAACTGTCTGCATACATGGATTTTGCTACTGGGCATCTCTAGAATATATTCAATGAGAATAGAAAGTGTGTCCTATAATTATTTTTACCTTCTCAGACAAAGAACAGTTGCCTTTCACTGTGACTCTAATTACCTAACAAGGAAACCCAGAACTGCCTATGAATTTCTACTCTCCAGGGGTGCTTTGAAACAGTCCTTTCTTCTGAACAGTCCAAAACTTTCCTTTGCTAGGATAGAAGAGAAAAGGAGAAAACACGACACATGCTGGGGCTTTTCTTCCTGGTACATGCAAGTCTGACTCCAATCCCAATCCCCTGACGGTTTTCTCCAGTCAAGACATAGTTACCTGAGTAACTCCATTCTGAAGTACCCGCCTGCTTTTCTTTCGAACTCCCCATACGTATAAAAGCTCAATTATATTACTAATGCTAACAATACATAATTAGCTTCACTTCTGTAACTCCTGAGGTTTCCAAAACTGGCTTTCTGCTGGCAGAAACACTTTCGCGAGTCTTTAAAAGTTTTTGCTCTTTTTGAATCTCTGAAAAACGCTTTTTAATATGTTAGAAACTACCCACTGGTTTCCTCACAACTACTCTGCAGCATTCCCAATTCACAAGTCCACATGTGATAGATACATGTCCAGTCAGGAAGCAAACTAATCAAAATAAGCAAGCATTCCAACAAAGCTGTCAAAAATTTCCATCAGTTTCCAATAACCTTCCAAATGAATCTTCCTAAATGAATCCTTTTTTTTTTTTGGTCCAACTATTTCCCATTAGAATGAGAGGCAGCATGCTGTAAAGGAAAGAACATGGCATTTCTTTCTGCCACTTACTACCTGTATGTACTTGGGTAAGCAAGTCAGTTACAGGGCTCTTTCTTCATCTGAAAAATGAGGGTGTTGACTTTGGAGGTCCCTTCTAGTGCCAGATCTATGATCCTAAGACCTGAGTTTGAATACTAGATCAGTAATCTACCTACTTGTGACCTTGGGTAAGTCATTAATCCTTAACTTCTGTGGGACTGCCTTCTTCTAAAACAGTGGTTCTTAACCTTCCTAATGCCATGACCCAGTTCCTCATACAGTTCCTCATGTTGGGGTGACCCCTAACCATAAAATTATTTTCGTTGCTACTTCATAACTGTAATTTTGCTACTCTTATGAATCGTAATGTAAATATCTGATACGCAGGATGTATTTTCATTGTTACAAATTGAACATAACCCACAGGTTGAGAACTACTGTTCTAAAATGAGGAGGTGAGATTAGATGATCTCTAAGGTACCTCCCAACCCCCCAGGCAGCTAGGTGACACAGCTGATAAGAGTACTGGGCCTGAAGTCAGGAAGACTCATCTTCCTGAGTTTAAATTTGGCCTTAGACATTCGCTAGTTGTATGACCCTGGGCAAGCCATTTGCCTCAGTTTCCTCATCCATAAAATAAGCCAGAGAAGAAAATGGTAAAGCACTCCAGTATCTTTGCCCAGAAAACTTCAAATGGAATGTAGTCATACAAGCTCTAAATCTCATGATCCTGAAAGCAAAGGAGGGGAGGAGGAAGGGGAATACCTTCATTCCTGTGAAAGAGACTGGAGTCCAAGAAGTCTTGTATATAGCTAACTGAAATGAGAGGAACTGCCTAACTGAAAACCTGCACAGTTCAACAAATGGAATGTTCAAGGATCAATGGCCAGCAAAGTTGTATTTTCAACTGATGGGGAGTTACAAGTAGGGATATGAAGTTTGGGACTTACTGCATAGAGCTATGTGGGTGTATGTGGAAATAAATCAATTCCAGTGAAATTAATTTACAGAGAGGTCTGGGAAAGAGAGGGAACTGATCCAAGAAACTAACACATAGATAATAGATGATCCATTTAAAAAATTAAAAGTTTTATTTTGTTATGTTAATATGTATTGGGAATTTGAGGTCAGAGTTTTCAATAAAAACGCAAATTTTGAGACAACTATCTTAAGAGAGCCACAAATAAAGACACGAGAAATATTTTTAACTAACCTAAAGATATCAGGAAGCAAAAATAGCTTTACTTAATCCAATCTGTAAAATTTTATTTCTTAAATCTCTACCCTTTGTTTATACATGTTAAAAGACAATGATGTAATAATTTACCAGCTAGCAGCATGAGTATTTTGATATGAAAACAGATAAAAAAATTTTCTATGATCAAATACCTAACTTTATATATATTTGATCTGGTTTTATTGTTGACCTGTCATACAAGTCTACTTCCCATTCAAATAATCATACATATATAATGCAAGCACTTTTCTTGCTATAACAGGGAAAGCCTAAAAATAGCTACTATCTTCATAATATTGGTGTTCTATGACTTTTTATGTGAAATTTTAAAGCGTCCTTAAATGATATCTGCATCTCCCTGAATTCAATCAAGTTAGTAAAATAATTAGACTCAATGGACAAGGAGCCTTGATCAGTAATCTAATCTGTTCCCCCCAGACATAAACTACCCAGGTAGATGCTGCTTTATAAACACTAAATTAATTAAAATTAAATAAAAATATGAGGCTTTCTAAAACTAGAGACAGGTAAAAGAGGGAGTCATTCATTCTATCTATTGTTAAAGATTTAAGAGAAGACTTATCTTAGTCCACTTACAATTACCATGGCTAATTTAAGAAAGGGACATACAATTCCAGGGGCTGGGATTTGTTTAATACACTTGATTGTAACTATGCCTTCCAAAAACAAACAAAAAAGCCACCTGCAAAAAGTTTTTTCTTCATTATCTTGGAATGTTGATCCAAAACAGGTTTTTAAAAGGCTACTTCAGTATTCTTCTCATTCTCTCTGATTTTAAAAGCGAAGTCAAATTAATTTCATCTACTAAACTAAAACTGAAAAGTGATAAAAATGTATAAATCAATGAGTTAGCTCTTCCCCCATTCTTTGTACTTATATCTTATCAGATATTCAGACAAATCTAACTCAAATAAGAGAGTAATTTTTAGAAAATTATTCCTTTTAAGTCAATGAAATACATATTGATGCCTAACTATGGGGATTTTTACTATAATTAGAAGTAATGATAATTTACCTTTGTCACTACTTACCCAGCTGCCTTTTCCATAATTTGTCACTGGCTCAGGGGAAGAGCTCTGAAATAGTCAAGAATTTTTGTTTTAATCCACTAGTTTTGGGTAATGGGGGAAGGAGGATTGGGTCTCTAATTTTACTGGTATAGGGAACTTCCAGTGAGGAAATGCCCTTCACCAAAGATGAACAACTATGTTATAACATGGTCATAGTCACTTACAACATTGAGAAGGTAAGCAACTTATTGTCACACAGTCTGATGTGTGTCAGAGGCAAAATATGAAAGTAGCCAAGTCTTTCTTACTGACTACATTATATATCATCTATATCATATTGCCTCTCATTCTTTATGTTGAATAGCTTAATGACAGGTATCTAACACAAATCTATGAGATAGTTTTAACTTCATTATCAGCACAAAAAAGTTTATACTTGAAAATCATTAAAGGACTATCTTATGGACACAATTCTCTTTATGAATGGTCACTTTTTTACACAGTAGATAACTGGAGAACAATATACAATTGCTTCTGAGCTGTATGATCCCTAGAATTGTGGTCATCCCTCACCAGGCTGCACTCTGGACTTCATGCTTTAGAAATTTCTTTATCTACTTCAGCCCTGAAATCCACAACTCTCACCCATACACCCCCTCCCACTGAGTGGCTCCTCCTAGAGCCTTCATTTGAGGACGGAGCCCAGACCAGCCACCACTTTATTATTCTCCAGGGTACTGAATTTCTCCTCTATGACATCCTTTTATGGTGCTATTTTTCCTTCATCATAGTGTAGACTCCTTGAGGGCAGAAATTATCTTTCTGCTTGTAATCTGATTTGTAGTTTTATCCCTAGGGACTAAGTCAGTAAGTCAGTCAGTGAATAACACTGAGTGCCAGGCACTAGGCTGGACATGGGTAATAACAAAATAACAACACGGCAATGATCCTCGAGTCCGTGGCAGTACTCTCAATAACTGAGATTCTAACAGCACTTTTACATTCTGGACAGTGACACTCTTACGATAAATAATCCTGCAGAGGATATATGTCTAAGCTTCTTATCCTCCCTCGTTACAGAAGAGGCACCTGAGGCTTAAAAAGGCTGCCTTTGCCCAGGGTTACGTCATCAGTAACGAGAAGAGCGAGAATCGGGACAATCTTCTCTAGCTGAGAGCAGGGTAAGCAAGAAAGGTGATTAAAGCACAAATGATCCCGGCGATGCAAAAGGTGAACCAGAAAGGCAGACAGGGTACCACAGGGGCCTAAGAGGAGGTGCCGCCCAAGCTCCACAAGCCCTAAGCTGTTCATTAGCCAATTACTGTTGTTGTTGTTATTCAGTTTCACCCATGTCAGATGCTTTATGATTCTGTGGGACCTCTATCCATGGGATTTTCTTGGCAAAGATAATGGTGCAGTTTGCCATGTCCTTCTCCGGTGTCAAACAGAGGTCAAGTGACTTGCCCAAGGTCACACAGGCAGGAAGTTTCTGAGGCTGGATCTGAACTCAGGTCTTCCTGATTTCAGGCCTAGTGTTCCATCCACTGTGCCACCTAGCTGCCTCAGTTAGCTAATACTATTTCTAAACTTAAACTAAAATTTTTTTCTTATCCGTCACCATGGCAAAAAGCTATGGTGTGTGGGTCTGCTGACGGAAACCTGTTGCCAGGTTTTTTGACAGGCCTGGCAATGTTTGGAGAGGCTTGCTGCTAAGGGAACAGAGAAATGAAATTTTTGCTCAAAGTCATTCTTCAAGACTATCTACTAATTCACATGGCATTTCTCATACTTCTTCATCAGTGGGTTTTGAGGATCAACTCTATCAAGATCCAAGTCTTAGGTAGACAATTATTTAAGAGTTGACGCTTTTAAAGCAAATTATATGAGTATCTTTACAATGACTTTTGACCATAGTTTACATAACGGTACTCATTACCCCTATAGGAGTCTTGGGAGTATTTTGTGATTCAATTTTCTTAGCTGTAAAATGGACTAGATGACCTCTCTGGTCAGTTTTGACCCTAAATCTATTACATTAATGTGTATATTATATATATTATACATATTAATTAACATTAATCTGAAATATAGCAAAAATGATGTTCTTATTCCTCTAGTACAGTGGTTCTCAACTTTCCTAATGCTGTGACCCTTTAATACAGTTCCTTATATTGTAGTGACCCCCAACCATAAAATTATTTTCGTTGCTACTTCATAACTGTAATTTTGCTACTGTTATGAATCGTAATGTAAATATCTGATATGCAGGATGTATTTTCATTGTTACAAACTGAACATAAACCACAGGTTGAGAACCACTGCTCTAGTACAAGTCAACATTTTTATGTGATATGCCTTCTACCAAAATTCTTTCAAGACCCAAGTAAACCATATAATTCAGAAAGAATGTAAACTCCTTGGTGACATGGACTGGTACCACTTTTTGGCGTCCTAGGAAACTACTGTGGTACAATGCTATTACACTCCCAGGAAGTGACAAGAGTCAAGATTCAAACCTAGGTCCTCGTGATCTGCGGCCTAGTCACTAGGCTATGCTACTTCTTCACAGAGACTACTACTATGGCCAACAATAAAAAGCTCAAACCAACAATACTAAATAATGGGGCTATACAGACTAAATTACAACATACTATGAAAACTATGGTGGCAAAATATTTTCTATAACTGAGTGTCAGTATTATTTTTCTAAAATGCTAGAAAAAGAAGAAAACTGTTTAGCAATTTCAAGAAGTGCTGATAGATGTTAACTAAATAGCAATTATATGAGCTGAATAGAAGAGTTAAACACATAAAGTGTGGACAGCCTGCATTTAACTTCACCAATGATGTCAGAAGCAGGTAAAACCATGTCCAATTTCGTGTGCATCTCTCCTAAGGAGAGCAATTTTGTAAAGATGCCAATGTCAGGAGATTGGCGTTGAGTGCTCTTACACACTGACACCCTTTTAGCCTTTATTTGAGCCAACTGTGAGGCTACATTTCAACTTAGCAAAAATGAATTTTTAGACATTGATTTTTATCCCCTCTCTAAATTGACAGCAATTTATACAGCGGATGGGAAGATGATACATTTTAATATCAGTGCTGTATGACTCAGTTTTATCTTTCAAAAAGTTATTGGCAAGATTGGTTTACAAATAAAGACAAAAAGCCAAGAAAGAGTAAATAAGGTTTTCAAAAAAGAAAAAAAAACCAACTACTCTAAATTGGCCAAGCTCGCATTCCAATTTTGAGCAAGGTTTTGCTAAAGACATTAACACGTCATCTTCTAGTTTTCATGATCGGGTAGAGAGGCAGAGAAAGAAAAAGTGATAAAATATATAATCTATAATAGCAACTGACGCGGTGTGTCACACGAGCGGAAACTCGCCACCAAAAGCCAGACCAATACCCTTCTCTCTCAAAGCACACAGGTTCTCTAGCTCAGCAGGTACCTTTAAATAACATTACGGTTTCCAAAGAGCTTGATGAGCGTTACACAAACTACACAGAATCTGTAACTCAGGGATACAGAGCTATGACTCTGTTGGTCTAATGTAGGCCTGCACCTTGTCTGGAACACACGGCCTTAGAGCACCGCCCACAGTAACACAAGCAGCCAGACAAATCAGCCAAGACGCCTTTACTGAGAGCTTACCATGGGACAGGGACTGTGCCAAGTGCTGGGGGTACAAGGAAAGGCAAAAATAGCCTTGCAATAAAACATGAATAACTAGTTCCACACAACATATATCCAGAACAGATGGAAGGTAATCTGAATCGAGAAGGACTAGCAGCTAGGGGGACCAGAAGAGACCTGCAGAGGTAGGGCCTGAACTAAGCTATGAAGCCGAGGCGGGGGAAAGCATTCCCACCATGAAGAAAGACACTCAGTGTAACAGTGTGGAGACAGGAGATGGAGTATCACAGGTGAGGAACAGCAGGTGAGGTCAGTATTACTGGGTTATAGAGGGAGTGAAGGATAAAAAGATGGAAGAGATAAGGAAGGCTCACGTTCCGAAGATCACTAAATGCCAAACAGAGAATTCTCCACTTGATCCAGGAGACACGGTAGCAGGAAGCTTTGATAGTTTGGTGAGTAGAAAGGCGACAGATGTACACTTGAAAAAATATTACTGTGGAACCTGAGCGGAGATTGGATGGGAATGGAGAGAGACATGAGGCAGGGAGACCAATTAGGAAAGTACTGAAGTAGTTCAGGTGACCACCACCTGCACCAGGGTGGTAGTTGTGTGAGAGAAGATGCAAGAGATGCAGTGAAGACAGAAGTGACAACACTTGTCAGCAGACTTAGACGTGTAGAGTCAGTGAAAGTGAAGATCTGAGGTGATAACTAAGTCTGTAGGATGATTGGGAAGATAGTGATGGCCTCAATAGTCATAGGGAAATTGAGAAGAAACAACTGTTTGGGGAAAAGATAATGAACTCTGTCTTAGACATGCTGAGTTTAAGCTCATATTTATACAGTGTTTCCTATGTGCTAGGTGTTGTACTAAGCACTTTACAATTACTACCTCATTTAATCCTCACAACAACTCAGGGAAATAGGTGCTTTATGATCCCTATTTATAGTCAAGGAAGCTGAGGCAAACAGAGGGTGCCCAGGGTCACAAGCTAGTAAATAACTGAGGTAGAATCTGAGCTCAGATCTTCCTGACTCCAGGTCTGGGGCTCTATCCATTGTACCACCAAGCTGCCCTAGATGCCTATAGGACATGCAAGACGTCTAAAAGGTAATTGGTGAGAAGTGTGACTGTATCTCAGGAGAAAGGTGAGAGCTGATTAGAAACACACAACAAACAAGAGAAATCATCTGCAAAGAGAGATGATAATGGAACCTGTGGGAGCTGATGAAAGTATTATAGAGGGTCTAGTACAGAGCCTTGGAGAACACCCACAGTAGTGGGAGTGACATGGATGAAGAAACAGCAAAAGAGAATCAGAACAAGACATAAAACAGATAAGAGGAGAATCAGGGGAGAACAGAGTCATTAAAAACCCAGAAAGGACTGAATATCCAGGAGGAAAGATAATCAATAGAGTCAAATGCTTCAGAGAGACTGGGAGTAAGGAGTGAGGTAGGACCCTTGAACCCAGATTCTTTCTGGCTCCAAAGACAGTTCTCTATTATACCAAGCTGTCTCTCTCTGTAACCTATGGTAAAAAAATAAACATGATGGTGACAATGTTTTCAGGATAACATCACTACCACACAAGCAATCTTAGAAATGCAATGACTGCAATAAATAATAGATCAGATATAGAATTCTCCTGAATAGAGGTGGTGTGCCTAAAACGAATTCTTCTTTCAATGCAAAAAGGTACATAAGCATACTTTTCCCCCCTGGGAAAGAGGTTCCAGACCAAAGGTATTTTTGGTGTAGGAAACTTCCTCTACGAATGCAGATGGGCAAATGTCCTGCAATTTACAGCTGTCTGAGACACTGAAAGTTAGAGAGACTTGCCCAGGGGGCAAAGTCAATATTAATCAAAGGCAAAACTTGAACCCAGGTCATCCTGACTCAAGAGGTCAGCTTTCTGCCCACTACTACATACAAGAAATGTCATGAGTTAGAAAACACATCAATTATGGGTCACACCTAGATTAAGAGTAGTTGAAACAATACTTTCAACTAATTTCAATTGTTGTGAACAGGAAAGCTATCTGTAGGCTAAAAGATAGACTCAAAATGAAACTCAAATAATATGAAACCCACTCTGATTTAAAGTATTTAAGTTGCCTATGTAACCACTGTCTTTCAGCAACTGACAACTATTAAGCAACTATGTGTTAGAGAGATTTTATGCAGGTTATGGCAAGTTTGAAGTCCGTTATCTACTGTATCTAAGCCTTAGACTTTAAGGTCTTCCACTCCAGTCCTACCCCAGTGCCTCATCATAGCATAGAGGGGACCATGAGAGGTCAAAGGTTATGCCATGATGACACAAGCACTGGCACATCCTACTAACTGGAAAAGCTTAAGAGTATATATCTAATGACCATTTTTGTATCAGATGATTGTTTAACTCCATGGCAACTCAGGAGGATGATCTACTTAAATCTAGAGGGTTTGCAGTTCACATTGTTGGCAGAAGCATGAATACCTGCAGAATCTCTATGGCACACATGATGAATTCAATCCACTTATAGTACTTAAAAAAATGTTTTAATTTTTAAATTAAATTTAAATTAAATTAAATGAAGATAATATATTATCTCACTAAAGGACAAATAAATTCCTATACTTTTTCAGCTCACATAGCTCCAAGTCACCGTTTCCCTTTCAACACACCCTGATAACATGAGAGGAAAAACAGAGATATATTATCTAAGCATGACTATACCATACTTAACCCTTAATTCTTTAATCTCTTTCCTGGATTAGAGGACCCAGACAAATGTTCTGGTCTTGTTCTATACAGCACAGAGATAATCTGAGTTGGAGAGAAGGTAGGCTGGGGACTCTAGGGAAACACAGTTAGAAGCCCCTGACTAGCTGATCTGGATTTGGAACAGAGAAATTAGCATTAGACAACCGAAGTTTCAAATTCAAACTAGTGTTTCTGCTAGGCTGACTACAGAGAAGGGAGTCTTGCATAAGGCTTTTCATTCTCAAGCACTAGGATCTTAAGATAGAAAATGGTGAAACAGAAAACCATATTCTTTTCTGACTCAATTTTGGTTTTTATTCTACTAAATATCTCATACTGTAACAGTTCTATTTTCTACTATATTCTGATACAAAGAAAAGAATATTTCAACTATGTTATAGTTTGCTTTTGGAATATAGATATCTCTGTAAATTATACACAAAACTCCTAGAGGGCTCTCTAATCAAAGTAATTAAGAATAACTATGCTCCTAGAGAGATTAACTAAGTTTACCTATTACTTGAAGGTCTGATTATTACTTTTGGGGAGGTGAGAAGAAAGGCAAAAGGCTAACCGATTCTATAGCTACTGAATTTGATACATTAGGAAGAAAAGCAGTTATGATAGCATTATTAAATATTTGAAAACAAGGATTTAGAGTTTAAGAGGATCTTAGAAACAACCTAGGGTCTGAGTCCACTTTACAGATGATTTTTCACCTCTTAAGTAATTATAAATGAAATGTGAAGATTTCCAATGTAGACAACTTTATATCATTAAAAGAGAACTTGATAAGCCCCTCAGATGCCTGAAAATTGGCACTGTGTGCATAATATACATAACAAGAAATTTATTATTCAATGATTATGACTTTGTGGTCATTTCAACTGAATATCCTGTGTCAGATCTATTTGTGTATAGTTATAGGGCACAAGTTGCTGCCAGGCATTAAAACAGTAGCTCACTGTCACTCTCTATTAGATGTAGATATAAACAGTACACCTAAGGTCAGAATTTCATATTATTACCATTCATCACTTGTAAAAGTTTCTGCCATAACTGAAGACCCTTAACTGAATTAGTGTAATACTGAAATTTGCAACACAGGAAGAAAACGCAAGTGTATCTTATATACTCGGCAAATAGTACTGCTTCTGTAGCAACTTTAAATATTTAAACAGAAAAGGGGGGGCAGTGGGAAATCTGTTGCTTTGGAGGGGTTGGAACTTTTGGAACACATTTGGAGGGAAACAGGAACAAAGATTTCCACAAAACTAATAAATAAATCACTGATGTAAAAGCAAAAAGTCTTTACTCATATAAGATAAAGCACTTTAACTTGAAATACCCATGATAAAGGGAAGGAGAAGAACAAAGGAGAGGCAGATATAGCTGGGTCCCAGTCACTAGATAGACCAAGATACAATGGATAACTGGAAGGGCAGAATCAAGCCAGGCCATACCCAATGGGAAGTATCTCAATTTGGTAAAGACAATAAGAACATCCCAAAATGGAGGACAGCTTGTGCAAAGGCAGAAGGTAGGAGACAGACTGACATGTACAGGGAATAGCAAGTACACTAGCTTCCTAAGACAAGGAATGAATGAGGAGTAATGTGAAATCAATCTGAAAAGAGAAACTGGAACAAGACTATGATGGATTGTTAATGCCAAACAGACGAATTCATATTTTATCCAAGAAGCAATAGGGCGCCATTGATGCTTCATGAGCAAGGGATTCACAGTTAAGATTTGTACTTCCAGAAGGCCAAGGGACTATTAATCAATCATTTAATCAATATTTTAAGCAGATTGTTTTCTTCTTTATTGAAACCTTCTAGACAGAATGAATTGGGTTTGGTACAAGGAGTACTTTCTGGATGGAGGAAGAGAGCACAGAAGACACAGGGCACTTGGAACTTGGGGGTGGGGTGGGGGAAAGTCTTAGTAGGTTAAAAAAAAAAAACAAAAACCAGTGCAAACTCTTCTCCATTCACTGCTGATTTGTAAAGGGCTCTGACTATGGAATACCCTATCAACTGACAGACCAGGTACATTTGCTTCATTTTGTTCTGAACTATCTTTAATTTTTTTTCTTTTTTAATCTAACAAAAGAAGGTTCACAGGGTAAAAAAGAAATATAAACAGAAATGACTGAGATGTAAAACCAAGAGTGTGAAGAAAGTAAAGGGAAGAACTAGCACTGGCCATTTAAGAATTTTACCCAGGGTGGCCGGGAGCTCAAGCGACAGGGATTAAAGCTCCCTTTTTCTATTCTACTTGTCACTGGTGTATGCCACAGGGGGGCTAAGAACCAGGAAAGACTTTATTTGTATTCTTATCATGAATTAAAATTAAATGAATTATGAATCTTAAAGGACTGGGGAAGGCAGGGAGCGTACAACATGAGTTGGGAATGATTTAAAATGTTTTTCTAAATACATTCCAAATTCCAAATATGGCATAATCCATATGAATATATTTTTTGAAAATATAATCATCAACTAGGAACTGCAGCATTGGCTCCCCGCAGTTCAAAAGAGAACTGATTAAAAAGCATTAAATAATGCTGAAAGTATACTGTATCATACAAACTCAGCTCTCTCATGGGATCTAAGTAAGAACAATCAAACCATTACTATCTTTACAAAAAACTATGAGGAAAATGATACTCTCTGAATAATTATGCTATAATATACTCATAACATACTCATAATATAGTCATGTTAATACTCATAGTCTTAATTCTATGGTTTCCATTTGTTTTTGACTGAACTAATTTAAACTATGTATGATCTTTATACAGAGATATTGTGATACTTAGAGAGACAGAAGTGATACATCTGTTCTTACCATCTCTCACAATTGCACTGAGCCCTGTGGTTCTATAATATTGAATTTAAGCTAAATTTCTATAGGGTACCAAAATATAGCTAGTTACATGAAGATTTACTGCATATTAAAGAAGTTTGCTACTGCTAATATACCACAAGAGAATAAAAATATTCATATTTTCATTATATAACTTGATTCCTCCCCTCCCCCCAAAACCCTAAGAGTAAAAAATAAACACTAAAATAATACAGTAAAATAAATCTGGAAAAAGTACATTCGTGTGATCTTGGGGTACTGTTCTCTATTTCTTATACCTGCAAATGTAAGCTCCTAAGCTGAATTTTTTTGTTACTAGGAATTCTTCTTCTGGTCATTTTTAAGGGACTAATCTGGCATTTGATTAGTTCATACATATTACACGTTGTACACACTGTTACTGCTTTTTAGCTAAGATGAACATGTCATGAAGTTAGCTAGTCAGCAAAATCAAGCTTGAGGTATCAACTACAAGTTTGGTAACCAACTAGTTTCCTGTTTTTACCAGTTTTCCACTTCTGCCATTTGTTCTTTGACATGCATATAAATTACGTTCCTTTACTGGTGCTTTGAAATTCCACAATACCCATCCTGCTTATGTAAACCAAAACCTATATAATGAAGCTTAGAACTGCTGCTGCTCAGGGTTCACTGCCCTCTGAGTATAATAAATAGCAAGTCCCCTATTTCTGCATCCTTAATTGTATGACTGGTGGTGGTACTTGACAGATCCTGGACAATTTTTGTCAACAGAAACATATCTTTTTTTTTGGTCCTTTAAATTTCATTTTTATTTCAAAAAGGTAGTAGTATTGTGATGATTAAAAAGGTTTCAAGAGATATAGTTTCTGGGTAATTTAATCATCTTACTAATGAGGCCAGCAGATTATTACTACAAATGTGGTCATTTGGCCATCTCTCTTAGACCCCTAACTGCTGTAGAGTTTACATGCCCTTAGAAGAGAAGGCGACTCCAAGGGGTGCCTACTCAACTTTGATTGGTTAATCAAATGGGAGGTGTGCTATCTTGAGGTACTGTGACTTAGGTTACTCAAGTCTTGGTCATAGATATCAATTTCCATATCACTTGTTTTGATAAATAAGGATAATTAATATTTTCCCAGACCTGAGAGAGCAAACATAATAAAGAGGAATACTCCAATTAGCCTAAACTCAGAATTTCTTTTACTGTCTGATTAGATGTCAGCACGGCCAAACCTTTAAGAGAGATTTCCCATAGGTTGGTTTCTAAATGAGGGAAGTAGAAAAGGGGAAAAACCTTGATCCCAATATAATATTTATTAAATATAAGAGAAATATTCATTTCTCACAGTATAAAGTTAGGTGAAAATTTTTAGTCGAACAGCAATTTGACTCATGTCATGTGGTAGTATGTTTGATATAACTAAAACATTTTATTAATTTTGATCTCCAAATCTGAAATGTGAAGGCAGGACCAAAGTTTATTTTAATACTCCTTAAGGAGAAAGAGTTTACTATAAAAACTCTTACGTAAATTAGAGAGTAGAAGGATGTTTAACTTGATCTGGAAACCAAATTAAATACTTTAAGGAGCTTTTATTTGTATACATTTTATGTACTAATTATAAGCCAACTTTATTGAAGCTCAGTTAGGCAAGAATTTATTTTATCTAGGCTTCTGATCTCCCTTTAAACCACTACAAAGTACCATGAATACAACAGGGCATAAAGTATGTTTAAAGTCAAACAAGGCTAAGTTATAGTCTACTTTATTAACTCTCAGAGGGAGAACTTTTAAATGTTCCTTTATTTGCACAGATTTCTTAAACTAAAGATTTTATAAAATGGATACTAATTAGACGGCCATTAAAATGTAATGTGTAAAGATTGAAAGACAGTAAGGAATTAAATTATATGTGTACTTCAACTGAAAGGAATTACAAACTATGATAATAATAATGATGATTTGTTAATACTACTGTATTATTAATAATAGCTTACATTCAAAGTGCTCTAAAAGCACCTTTCCTCCATTAATAACTTTTATCTCATCTTACATCAACAAATACAAGTGCTGAAATATGTAAACAAAAAAAGAAAAATGTGATTGTAGGTAATGGACACCAGTCCAGAAACAAGTAGATTCTTTTAAGATGTGCCTATCTTAAAACATTATAACAAAAATCAAGCCATTTCTATGACCCTCTTGCCTTCGCACTTTTTGCATATATTTGTTCAGGTTTTGTCACTGCTGCTATTGTTTTTGAGTGGTAGTTAATTATGTAAGGTACAAGTTTCATTCAATTTGTTTCAACAAGCATTTCATCAAGTGTTTATTTAGAAGGTGGTACGTGTATCAGGTTCAGTGCTAGATGCTGAAAACACAAAAAACAACCTCCCTCCCCCCAAAACCAAACCAAACCAAAACAACAACAACAAAAAAACCAAAAACCAATCCCTTGCCCTCAAGGACTTAATATTTTACTGACATGTAATATATCACCATTTGTCCAACCATTCCTAAATTATTAAAAAAAATAATTTGTTTCTAGATTTTTTTTCCTGCTACAAATAGTGTCTCTAGGAATATTTTTGTCCACTTATTCCTTTTCCCTCGTCACTAACTTCTGTAGAGAATTATGCTAGAAGAAGGTTGATGCAATGACTGATACAAATAAGAACCTTTGTAGTTTTTCCTGGACAATTCTCTATTAAGGATAAGGATAAAGATAGGATATGAACTTTTCATTTCATTGATATAGGGATCAACCAGGTGAAGAAATTCCCTCTACTACTGGTAGGTAGGCACTTTCTCTGTAACTTACATCTCTCTTAAGAGAGATGCCTAAAACAGTGGTTTCCATTTAAGGCATTCTCAAAAAAAGTTCAAGAGGTTCACAAATATGGACAAAGGCATATGGGTTAAAAATTCTTTAATGGCACCTAAAGTTGACCAATTATGTTTCCTCTGTGACAACTAGCAGGTGCATATTTGAAGTACTATAGTTTTCTTTCCGTAGCCCCTTGGAAACTATCATGATCAAACTTACAATGACATAGGTGTTTGTGCAGCAACTGAATCAAACTCTACTTCTGACAGCACAATATGTTCTCAGTTTCTCAACCTGTCATCAAATTGTTTCCAAACAACTGCAGGAGTTTCGCAGTCAACAAGAGCAACCAGGCTCATCAGATGAAGGATGACTGAACCTGCCCTCATTGGCATTCTATAACACTGCACCAGAGTAACTCCTTCATTGCTCTCTGTTTTTCTATAATTGCATCTCATCTGTTGTGTAAACATAAGATCAAAATGTTATGAATGGTTGTGTTCTTGCAGTACAAAAGTCAGGCTTTCTGAAATTATGGTCACTGGCCATGTACATTAGAAACTATTCTGAAACCATGTTAGACCATTATAAACTTTCTACAGGAAAAAATCTTTTATTTTCTTTCACTGAAGCATTAGGGCTATTTTTTCGTTAAAACACCCTCATTTACGTTGCTGATCTTCTTTTTTGGCAGATATTTCAAATGAACTGGCTGGCAACATTGATCAGTCATTTGGTAGAGTTTCTATGAGATTGTAGCTAGTGTGCCAGTGGTAGAAGAGAAGAAAATTGCATTTGAAAGAGATTCTTTTCTTACAAACATTAGTTTAAATATTTTTTTAAAATAAGCAATATGTGTAATTATTCTTTAGGTACAATTGTCATTTAATAAAGCACCTATCATTAGCCAGTAGAATGGCAGATGTTTTATACTGTAACTAGCTACATAATTTCCTCTGATAGGTTAGGTGGCTAAAAATGAAAATATGAATTTCCAGCTTTCGCTAAAAAAGCTTGTAAAATTCTCCTACCATTTTTATCATAAATTTATGAGTGAGAATTTTTACTTTATTCATGTTCTAAATAAAAATGCTGAAATAAACTCAATGTAGAACCATATTTAAGACTGTCTGGTGTAGAGTTAAATATTTCAAACTTCTTTTTTAAAAGTCCAATATTGGAATTCAGTTTATATGTCATTATAATATTATGTTAAATATCTT
Source organism: Pseudochirops cupreus (assembly GCA_028627135.1). Taxonomy (NCBI): domain Eukaryota; kingdom Metazoa; phylum Chordata; class Mammalia; order Diprotodontia; family Pseudocheiridae; genus Pseudochirops; species Pseudochirops cupreus. The sequence goes on from CM053582.1 coordinate 503,052,411, forward strand.
CCAGGTTGTACTTATTTCATTAAAAATGTTATTTATATTTAATAAGATTTATAAAATAAAGAAATCTAGTAAAGTCTTGTAGACCATAGTTAAAATGAGGTCTTCTTCCTCGATTACTTACTTCTTTTAATTCTTATGGAATGTCCTACATTATTTTAAAATATTCATAATTATTCTATAATTAGGGTGGTATAAGTTTATGCTTGAGTTTTCATAATACATAAAATTAAAATTTATATTTCATAATCACATAATGTAAATTTTAATTTGGGGCTTTTGAGGGCAAAAGCTATTGTAGACATTGTAAGCCCTTAATGAACATTATGAGAAATATATTAAAGTAGCGTGGAAGGTTCACAACATATTTTTTGTTGCTGGCGAAAAGTCTTTAGAGAACAAAAAACAATGGGAACCAATGGCTTAGAGTGTTGAGAGGTTCAGTGACTTCCCCAGGGTCACAGAGTCAGTATTGTCTGAAGGCAGGACATGAATTCTGATTACCCTCAAATTAGGATTATTATCTTTCCCCTCAAATCTCTTCTTTCTAAATTCACTGTTTCTTACAGTGACACTATCACTCACCCGGGCACTGTCATTAGAAACAAGGATGTTATCTCTGATTCTTCCTCTCTCTTCTTTATTTTTGATACCAAGTCCCATGAAGTCTGCCTAGGCAATGTCTCTCACACACCAGTTACCAGTCCTCTACCTAACTACAGGTAGAACAGAACTTTATTACTATCTGCCTGGACAAGGGCAACAGATTCCCAAAAGGTCTCTCCTTCCCCTAATCCATCCTTAATCCAACAGGCAGGATAATGGCATGAGTCAAACTATTGACTTAAGTCAAATCTTAGATTATTTTTTACTTCTTTTTTAAAAAATTTTTATTTTTTGTTTATGGAATAAAATAAGCATTTCCATAATATAATAGATATCATGTAAATTTCTTTTATTTTCCTTTCTCTCCCCACTGCATCCCCAGAGATGGCTATCATTAGACACAAATTGTGTGTGTGTGTGTGTGTGTGTGTGTGTGTGTGTGTGTGTGTGTGTGTGTAAAATCATTCTATACATACTCTATTTATCAGTTCTTGCTCTGGATGCAAATAATATTTTCTTTCATATGTCCTTGGTAGTTAATATGGATATTTACAATGGTCAAAATTACTTAATTCACTCACAGTTGTTCTTAAAACAATACTGCCATTGCTGTTTACTACGTCCTCTTGGTTCTCCTCATTTCGCTCTTCAATATTTTGTGCAAGTCTATCCATGTTTTTCTAAGATCATTAAGCTCATCATTTCTTATAGCACAGTAGTATTCTGTCACAATCATATATAACTTGTTCAGCCATTCCCAAACTGATGGGCATCCCTGTAATTTCCAGTTCTTTGCCACTACAAAGAGAGTTGTTCTCCTTTTTCCCTAATCATCTTTGAAAATAGACCTATTAGTAGTACTGCTAGATCAAAGACTATAGGCAATTTAATAACTCTTTGGGCATAATTCCAGATTGCTCTCCAAAATAGCTGGATCAGTTCACAATTCCACGAACAATGAATTAGTGTCTCAATTTTTCCACATTCCATCCAACATTTGCCACTTTTCCCTTAAATCATTTTAGCCAATCTGATAGGTATAAAAATATCTCAAGGTTGTTTTAATTTGTATTTCTCTGACCAATAATGATTTAAAGTATTTTTTCATACGATTATAAATTGTTTTGATTTCTTCATTAGAAAATTGCCCGTTCATATCCTTTGAATGACTCAGTCTTATAGATGAAGTTCTCTATATATTTGAGCTATGAGACCTTTAGATTATTTTCAATCACATCAACCACATGGATTTGGTTTTACTGACTGGAAAATGATCCAGATGGTTCAAACTTTATATATTTGAAGGAAAAGTTTTACCTACAACATCTAACCTTTTATGACACCTGGGCAACAAAGATTTGAATACAACTGTCTTACCACAAAGGATCTGACGTCCCCCCCGCCATCTGCTACAAATGCCATTTGTCTAGAATACCGATAATCTTAATATTTATTAGACATTTACCTCCCTCCCCTTGCTAGCAAGGAAATAATAACCAAGCATTACCTTGCCACTGTCAAAATTTAGTTCGACTAGATCCCGTCTCACTGCTAAGAGCCCTCAATGAAAACTATATAGAAAGTAACTTCTGATTAACACCAAGACAGGCTGCGTGAAATCTCACACACTCTCACTCTCTCTCTCTCTCTCTCTCTCTCACACACACACACCCCAAAAACTAAATTCTATGTTCCACTTGATGACACTGATGATTAAACCATTAGACCAAGTGTTTATATTACCAGAAAATAGCCATGAGAACAAGTCCACCTTTTTATGTTGACTTCTGATAAGATTCAAACCATGTAATAGCATTCTTTCTCAAAGAGAACACATACTGTATATAATGATTAACTTAGAATAATTTTTTAACCTTTCTAGTTTTTAACTTTTGTTTATTTTAGTTTACATCATTCATTGCCATGAGATTTTGAGTTACAGATTTTCTCCCCATCTTATCCCTACCCACCACCCCAAAACAGTGATCCCATTATATAACCCTCTCCCAATCTGTTCTCTCCCATGTCCTCCCCCATCACCCCTCTGGCTTTCCAGTATGGCAAGATGGATATCCCTACCCCAGTGCCCACATATCTTAATTCCCAGTTGCATGTAATTAGTAATAATAATGATAATACTATATACATATTTTTTAACATTTGATTACAGAACTTTAAATTCTAGATTCTTTCCCTTCTTCCCTTGTCACCCTCTCCCACTTGAAAGACAAGCAATTCTATACAGGCCGTACATGTGTAGTTACGCAGAACATCTCCACAGTGGACATATTGTGAGAGACTGACCATATTTCCCTCCTTCCTGTCCCACACCTCCCCTTGTTCTCTTCTCTACTTTGTCCCTGTGCTTCTAACAACCCTCCCCCCAGCCCCTGAAGTCCAACAGCAAGAGACAGTAAGAAAAACCCCATTTAAAGTAACTGTAGACATTATAAAATATTTGGGAATCTACCTGCCAAAACAAACCCAGTACCTATATGAACACAACTACAAAACACTTTTCACACCAATAAAATCAGATCTAACTAATTGGAAAAACATCAATTGCTCATGGCTGGGTTGAGCTAATAAAATAAAAATGACAATTTACCTAAATTAAATTATATATTTAGTGCCATACCAATCAATCTACCAAAAATTTACTTTATAGAGCTAGAAAAAATAGTGACAAAACTCATTTGGAAGAACAAAAGGTCCAGAACATCAAGGCAATTAACGAAAAGAAATGCTAGGGAAGGTGGCCTAGCCGTACCAGATTTTAATCTGTATTATAAAGCAGCAGTCATCAAAACTACTTGGTACTGGCTGAGGAAGAGAGTAGTAGATCGATGGAAGAGATTGGGTACAAAAGACTCAGTAGTCAATGATTATAGTAATGTACTGTTTGATAAGCCCAAAGACCCCAGTTTTGGGGATAAGAACTCACTATTTGATAAAAATTGCTGGGAAAATTGGAATACAGCATGGCAGAAACTGGGCATAGACCACCATCTAATGCCGTACACCAAAATCAAGTCTAAATAGGTGCATGATCTAGGTATAAAGGCTGAAACTGTAAGTAATCTGGGGAAGCAAGGAATAGTTTACCTGTCAGATTTATGGAGTAGGCAAGACTTTATGACCAAAGAAGAGTTAGAGAGCATTATAAAATGCAAAATGGACAATCTTGATTACATTAGATTGAAAAGTTTCTGTAGAAACAAAGCCAATGTAACCAAGATTAAGTGGGAAGTGGAAAATTGGGAAAGAATTTTTATAACCAGTGTCTCTGATAAAGGCCTCATCTCTAAAATATACAGGGAATTAAGTAAAATCTATAAGAATACAAATCATTCCCCAATTGATAAATGGTCAAAGGATATGAAAAGGCAATTTTCAGAGGTAGAAATGAAAGATACCTATACGCATATGAAAAAATGCTCTAAATCACTATTGATTCAAGAAATGCAAATCAAAACAACTTCAGAGGTACCACATATCTCACCAGTCAAATTGGCTAAGATCACAAAACAGGAAAATGACAAATGCTGGAGAGCATGTGGAAAAATTGGAACACTAATGCATTGTTGGTGGAGCTGTGAACTGATACAACCATTCTAGAGAGCAATCTGGAACTATGCCCAAAGGGCTATAAATAATTGCATACTCTTTGACTCAGTAATACCACTTCTAGGGTTATATCCCAAAGAGATCACAGAAGTGGGAGGAAGACCCATATGTACAAAAATATTTATTGCAGCTCTCTTTGTGGTGGCAAAAAACTAGAAATTAAGGGGGTGCCCATCAATTGGGGAATGGCTAAACAAGTTGTGGTATATGAATGTAATGGACTACTATTGTGCTATAAGAAATGGAGAGGAGATGGACTTCATAATTACCTCGAGAGGCTTATATAAACAGATGCTAAGTGAGAACAGAAGAACCAGGAGAAATTTGTACACAATCACAGATACATCATATGTGTGATGACCAACTTTGATAAACTGGACTCTTCTCAGCAATGCAGAGTTGTAAGACAACTCTACAAGTCTCAGGATGGAAGGAGATGTCTACATTCATAGAAAAATCTAGAAAGAACAGAGCTTAAATGGAGACTGAAACAATCTACATGCTATCATTCTTTTCCATGTATGGTTTTCTTTCTTTTTTCCCACTTTTCACTCCATTGGTTACAGCCCTTCTATACAACCAGACTAATGTCCAATGTGAAAGTATTTGCAGATCCTATACTTGATTGCATGATGCCATTGGGGGGGAGGGGAGAAAATTTGAAACTCAAGGAATTGCGGAACTGAATCTTGTAAACTAAAAGTAAATAAATCAATTTAAAAAAACAAAAAAAATACCTTTTCAAAGTCTGATCTCTAACTGATCATAATCTCTTCCTCCTCTAAACCTTAACTGGGTTTTTGGTCCTGATATAGTAATCACCCCATCACAATTTAGAAAAAGGTTATTTGAATACTTCCCTGTATCTACAAATGCAAGCTCTCCCTTCCATCCTCGTCCATATAAAACCTTGTATTTATTTGTCTCTTTCCTTAAGATTTCTTGTGTATTACGTTGTCAGTTATTACTATAACAACCTTCCCTCATAGCATCACTGTAAGGCAGTGATGTATGTGTCTTTCTATCACCGATGCCTAATGTGAAAGGCACTTAAGTATTTGTTGAATACTGAAATATTCAAAACAAACCTACGAGATGGACAGGCCAGTTAAAAACCCTATTTTACAGATGGGGAAACTAGTGCTTAGTGATATTAAATGATGCAGCCAAAGTTACACAGTAGGAAGTAGGACGATCAGAATTCAAATACAGGTCTCAGATTACTGTGCTTTTCACTAAGCCATAGTGCCTCTCCAAGAAGCAAGAGTAATCTTTTTGAACGGTGGGGACAAGGTCTTTGTACCTAACTACACATCACACTTAAAATGTCTAACACAAGTTCCCTATATACACAAAATAAATACTTGTTGAATTCAAGTTTTGATTATTTAGCAAAAGCTGCTTAATCTTTCAACATTACAAACACCTGAATTTAGAACCAGAGCTCAATTTTTAACCAAAAATTTTAATGATAAAAGGAGAAAAGCTATATAGGATTTGTTAAAGTTCAAGAGCCTTCAATTTATTCATGTAAAAGATTACAGAATATTATATGTGGTTAAAATCTCAGTGCCCCTAATGTATTTGCAAATATTATCAAATTGAACAAGACCAGGGTTTTCATAAAAAGTGACATTTTCCAAAAGCTTTATTTGCTCTAATCCTTCTTTTTCCTTTTGATAGGATTAAGCTTGTAAATGGCAAAACTGTTCAATAAGAACACCAAAATGCTAACTCCAAGGCATTTGGCTTTAGGTAGCTAAATAAGCCCACCAAAATGCCAACTGTGAAGCATTTGGCCTAATGTACTCATAAATGAGTCTCTGAGACACTTCTGATTTTATATTACGGCATAGTGTTTTCTAACAGCTTTTTTCAATGCTATGGATTTGCTGTACATTAAAAGTGACACTAAAAAGAAACCTATTTCACAAAGTTATAGAATCTTGGGGTTGGATAGGACCTCAGTGATCTAATCCCATCTAGGTTCCCAAAAGAAAATGCAATCTATGTACTGGGGTGGCTTTGCTGAATTGTTTTTGTTGTTGTTTTTAATCTTTCATTAAAGGGTAAGTTTCATAGGTAGCAGGAAGAATATATTTAGAAATAAAAATAATATAAAAATAAAAGGCATGTTTCAATAAGAAAAAGGAAAAATAATGTCAAGGGTAAAATTTTTTTTTAAATTTAGGTAATTCTTTGAAATCTGTGATTTAGGTTTAGTACAGATGAAGAGAATTTAAAACGTGCAAATTCTGACTTGGATCGAAAGACTTTACTTTTTAAAATAATTCTAATAGTAAGTCATGTTGACAATGGTGAACTTAAATCTACAGGCATAACAAGCACTGTCTTACCGTCATTATGTACATTCTTAATCAATAGTAATAATACGTTTTTATAATGGTAACCCAGGATTTTTACATATATTAAAGGGTCATTAAAGGGTCCTCGGACTTGAAAATGCTGGGTATCACAGCTAGCTTTTTCATCAAATGCTCTCTATAAAGTGAAGTTTATAATACAAGTGTTCATCTTATAATGCTATTTTCTAACACTTATTTGGATTTGTCATGTGCTCATAGACCCATCAAAAGTTGTAGTATCATATATCAGTAATGTTTTATGATTTCTGCACATAAAGTATTACAAATCACTTCCTTAAGATTATGAAGTCCAGATATGGATGGCATTTGAGGCCTTTGCAGAAACATGTTATTGCTGATATTTTCAGAACTAGATCTAATTAGTAACTTAAGATTCATTTTTCAAATCTAATTTTGACACTTATTAATATCTCAAATAATAGTTTCTGATTATAACAAATGTTGAAAAGATCTCCAAGTATTAAAGTAGTTTATTCATTTTATCTTTGCAAGTAAAATAAAGGAGAATAACAAATGCCTACAGCTGTGGCCAAGTTGTGAAGACTTAAAAAAAAAACCAAAACACCACAGATTTCTCTAGTTAAAACTGTATGCTATTTGTTGAAATTATACATTTCAAGACAAATCCTAAAATTAATTATTTCTCTGAAAAGTGACATCAAATGCTTTGGTTTAAAGGGAGGCTTGACAATTGGGGGAAAGGGGTGAAAAACAGGGAAACGAAGGCTCTAGAGAATGGTAACTAATATAGTGAAGGGTCTTGAGTCAAAGACTTATTAGAATCAGTTGGAGGAACTGGAAAAAGGACAGAGAGGAGTGTGAAAGCCATCTTCTAATATCTGAAGGTTCATAATGAGGAAAAGAGATTAGACTTCTTTTGTTTGGACCAAGAGAACTGAACCAGGACCAAAGGGTGGGAGTTACAAAGAAGGAATGGAAAATATCAGTCAGGAAAATCTTCCTAACAATTAGAGCCAAAAGGAGAGCCCAAAAGTAGAGTGGCCTGCCTCCTCCTCAGAGGTGTTTAGGCAGATGCTGGATGATTGTGTGTATGAAATGAACTAGATGACCACTGAAATAGGTATCTTTCAACTCTTAAATCCTGTGACTCTGCAAAGTGAATCTTCCTAAAATACAGGTTGTAAGTATTATTCCTTTGTTCAAAATCCTTTAATAGCCTCTCACTTACTACTAGCTAAAGCCTTAATTCTCCAAATATAGAATTCTAGGCCCTCCCATGACTGCTCAGTGGTGAAGTACAAAGCTCACTAAAAGAGTAAGGAGACCTGATGTTGTAAGATCATCAATTTAGAGGTGAAAGATATCCTGAGAGAACATCTAACACAAGCTCCTCATTTTATAAAGGCCTAGGGAAGGTTGTGACTTGTCCAAAGTCCCATATGTAGTAAGTAGGTCTGGGATTTGAACACAGGTCCTCTTCTGATTCCAAATTCACTGATTTGAATTTGAGAAAATCCCAACCTCTTTTAGTCTCAGTTTCCTCATGCACATTAACTCTAAGGTCCCAGTTCTGAATTTTTCTGATCAATTCCATGATTCATTCATATATAGGCTCATTAATCCCCCATATTCTTCTCCATTCCTTTCTACCTCACTTTATCTCCTAACATTTAACCTTTTCATGATGGCTAGTAATCTCTTACTCTAATTAACTACAACAGCAAGTCTGTATCACAAATCTGAATGCTGCTTTGTGATGTTTTATATGTAGTCTTGAAGTCATTTAAATCTTTTCTGTTAATATTTTTTTGCATAAATGTATTATGTCCTATTTCCCAAATGAGATTTCAAGCTTCATTAGATCTAGGACCATGTCTTCTATTTCTCTGAATCTCCTCCCTCCCCACAATTCTCCATGTCTTACAAAAAGATATAACAGGTGCCAATACTACAACTAGATCTGCACCCCAAAGAGATCAAAGAAAAGGGAAAAGAAATTACATGTACAAAAATATCTTTTAACAACTCTTTGTGGTAGCAAAGAATTGGAAATTGAAGAGATGACCATCAAATGGGGAATAATGGCTCAACAAGTTGCGGTATATGATTGTGATGGAACACTACTGTGCTGTAAGATACAATGAGCAGAGAGGAGGCAAGATGGTAGAGGAGAGGCACCAGCTCAGTTGAACTCTTCCTCCAAACAACTTTAAAAGAAGTTTCAAATCAAATTCTGGAGCAGCAGAGCCAACAAAAGGTCAGGATGAGACATCTCTCCCGCCTAAGACAACTCAAGAGGCTGGCAGGAGAGATCTAAGACACTGGGATAGGGACTGGCCTAGATTGTAAAGAGATCATAGGAGCACCAGTGGTGGGCGAGAGGCAGCTGTGACAGCAGCAGTAGCAGCAGCAGCAGCAATGGCAGCTTAGGGAGCTCTCAGTCTAGAAACAGTAAGGGAGTCAGACAACTGGACAGAAAGAGAATATAGGGGACCCTCTGCTGCCCATACACAGTTCTGGGTCACAGCTCCAGGGCAGAGAGGAGCATTTGTGGTCAGTCACAAGGGAGCACAGACACTGATTAAAGTCCTAGAGCCAAAAGGAACACTAGCACTTGTAGCTGCAAAGAAGCAGAGGCCCCTTCCTGGGTAAAGACTAGAGCACAGACCAGAACACTGACCACATCACCTTGGAAGCACTGAAAACTTAAAAGATCCACCTCCCCCAACCGAACTAGCTCTGAAAACAGAGACATGGAAAAACCTGAAGCTTGGAACAGTGCCTCTCCACTCCCAGGTGAGCACAATCCAAAACTTTAACATAAAGTTCAAGGTTCAGAAAACAAGCTGAGAAAATAAGCAAACAACAACAACAAAGCTGGACTATAATAAGCTACTGTGCTGAGGAAAACAGCTACAAGCAAAGCTTCAAAGAAAATTATGTTAATTGAAACCAAAAACCCAAGAATAATTCCTGGAAGAGTTAAAGAAATAAAGAGTGGTAGAGAAAAAAATGTGAAAAGAAATGAGAGTGATGAATTAACAGTTTGGAAAAAGAGGTACCAAAAAAAAATACTGAAGAAAACAACACCTTAAAAAACACAAGTAGCCTCCTGATTTAAAAAAAAAAAAAAGCACAAAAATTCACTGAATAAAAGAACTCCTTTAAAAGTAGAACTGGCCAAATGGAAAAGGAGTTTCAAAAATTCATTTCAGAAAAGAACTCCCTAAAATGGAGAATAGCCAAATAGAAAAAGAAGTACAAAAGCCCACTGGGAAAAGTAGAATTCCTCAAAAATCAGAATTGGGTAAGTAGATGCTAAGGACTCCAAGAGACATCAGGAAACAATCAAAGTCAATAGGATGAAAAAATAGGAGAAAATGAAAAATATCTCATCAGAAAACAACTAACCTAGAAAACAGATCAAGAAGAGATAATTTAAGAATTATTGAACTACTTGAAAGCCACATTCAAAAACAGAGCCTAGACATCAAATGTCATGAAATTATAAAGGATATCTTAGATCCAGAGGGTAAAACAGAATTGAAAAGAAGGCATTGATCACTTCCTGAAAGAGATCCCCAAATGAAAACTCCCAGGAATATTATACCTAAATTCCAGAACTCCCAGGTCAAAAAGAAAACATTGCAAGTACACAGAAAAAATATATACATTTGATCAAACAGAGGTCTTTTAAGCATTCCTGATAAAAAAACTAGAGCTGAATAGAAAAGATGACATTCACACAGAAGACTCAAGAGAAGCACAAAAAAAGTAATCACAAAAGAGAAAGAGAAATCATAACGGGTTCAGTAAGGTAAAACTGTTTACATTCCTATATGGGAAGGGGATACATGTAACTCCTAAGATTTTTATCATCATTAGGACAATTAGAAGACATCTAGACAGAGGCTGTGAATGTGAATTATGTTGAGATGATAAAAAAAAAAGGTGAGAAAGAAGAATGCACTGGGAGAAAGGGAAAGGGAGACGTAGAATGGAGAAAATTTTCTCACACAAGAGGCATGAAAGGAAGATCTTTTACAGTAAAGGGGAAATGCAGTGGCAATCAATGTTTGTGTGTATATACATATACACACAATTTACACACATTTCATTGGTGTACTAAAACATGTATATACTTATGCGCGTGCGTGCACACACACACAATAATAACTAAGGTGAGTTTACATTTATCCCAGGTGTAAGTTACTTATTACTAAACTTTAAAATTTACAATAAATATTTACAGCAGCATTTTTGTTGTAGCAAAGAACTGGAAACAAAGTAGATGTCCACTGACTGGAGAGTGGTTACACAAATCATGGTATATGAATATAATGGAATATTACTATGCTGTAAGAAATGTGTTTCAATGAATATAAAGAAATATAGAATATAAAGAAAAATTTATATGATCTGATAAAGTGAAGAAAGTGGAGCCAAGAAAACAGTATATATAATAACTAAAACAATGTGAACAGCAAGAACTACAAAAAAAAAAAATCAAGTGAATGTTGCAAAAGTGTAGCTTGAAAGAAAAAATAAGACATCTTTAAACTATTCCCTACCGATAATCAGAGGTTCACAAATGTGCTCATTGGTCATACTGTGTGTAATGTACCCATTTCTGCAACCATCTGATGTGACTGTTTGGATGTACTGATCAGTTTTGCTGATTTTTTTCCTTGTATTTTTCCTTTTTAAAAATATTATCTGTTATGAAGGATGGTTCTTTGGGAAGGGGAGTGGGAAGAATATTATCAGAAATTTTGATGATTAAAAAAATATATATAATTTTTTAAAAAACCATTCCTCCCAAGTTTCCTCTTCTGAAAGCTACAACATCCCTAGTTCTACAAGGCAATCTTCATATAGCATATGCTCAAGGCTCTTCAACACAATTACTGTCTTCCTCTGGATCTTCTCCAGTTTACCAATATCTATGCTTCCTAAATTGTGGTATCCAGAATGAATACTATACTCCAGAACAGAAAACTGAGGGATTATCATCTCTTTCTTCCTTAGAAGTTATGTCTTTATTAATAAAGCATGAGACTACATTAACTTTCTTGGCTACCCTGTCATACTACTAATTCATGTTGAGTTTGCAGTCCATGAAAGCCCTCAAATTTTATTTCAGACATACTGTTATTTTGTTATCTCACCACATGCCTCCTCTATCTTTTATTTGAAAAACTGATTTTGAAAAACCTGCCTAAGACTTTACATTTATTTCTATTAAATTTCTTCTCATTAGATTTGGCCCAGCATTTTAGCTTGTCAAGATCTTTTTTAAAACTACCATCCAGTATGTTAGCTTTCTCTCCCAACTTTGTGTCATTTTCAAACTGGATAAATGTGTCAACTATGCCTTTATCATTTTTATATAGGTAGCTAGGTGGTTGTAATGATAAGGAAATTTGAAGATCTTCCCTGCCCCTTAATAGGCATAGGGAATTTGAAGATCTTTCCAGTCCCTTAATGGGCCTCACTGGGAGCCCAACAAGAGAAGCTTGCTTAGGGGAGGCTTGTTTTTCAGGAAGGTCCACCTTTTGTTACTTTGTAATTAGGCAGTCGGTCATAACGGTTGTGATGTCCTCTAACCCTGAAGAAGGCTATATATACACTCCCTGAGATGAAATTTTGCTTTGGGGCTCACTTATGGGAAGAGTTCTGTGACTTAACCCAATGAGACTCTGGGCAGCCATTGAGTCCCCCAGCTTTGAAAACCCAGGTGTTGGTGCTTCTCTCTGATCAGACAGCTAGAAGCTCTGTCTGTTGGTCAGCTGAACTGTGTCATTTTCTCTGTCTATATTTTTTGTCTGCTTGTAATTTCTGTTTGTATTTTCAGAAGTTCAGGGTGCTGACTTTTTCCCCTGAATTAAGTGAATGATTTTATATATATATATAGAGAGAGAGAGAGATTTGATTAAAGAAAGATCATTAACCCCTTTTGAGTTGCTTTCCTTTAGAAAAGCAGATCAAAGAACCTGTGTCAGCAGCCATCCTGGGTATGCTAGGGTGCTTGCTGTTACAGTGGATAGAGCACTGGGCCTAGAGTCAGCAAAACCTAAGTTCAAATCCTATCTCAGACGTTTACCATGTGACCCTGGACAAGTCATTTAACCTCTGCTTGCTTCAGTTTCCTCAACTATAAAATGGGGATGATAATAGCAGGGTTGTTATGAAGATCAGATATTTGCATTAAAGACAGTTCTTGGTGTATAGTAGGTGCCATATAAATGCTATCTATCATTATCATCATCATTGTTGTTAATAACTCCAAGTCACTGAAAACAAAAATAATACAAAGGGACAGGCTTCACTATTTATATGAGGAAATGTAAAATGTATGCCTAAGATTCTTATTAGTAATTGGGTAGTCTGAATGGGGTAGACCTGACTATGATGTGATTCTAAAAAGTAAAACTGTTTAGGGAAAGGTAAAAAGAGTAATTATCTTATACAAATGAGGTGCAAGAGGAAGAAGTGACACAGAGGAATTAGATGGGGAGGAGAGCTGGTAGTTGTGGAATCCTACTCTCATTGGGAATGAGTAAAAGAGGGAACAATACATATATACGTATATCTAGAAGGGTATAAAAATCTTCTAAATTCAGAAAGAAATAAAAGGTTAAGGGGATAGGAAGAGGGGAGAGGATAAGGGAGGGATCTTTGGTGGGGAGGTAGGGTTAAGTAATAGGCAGGCAAGGTAGCAGGTAGAAGAGAAGTAGAGGAGTTAGGAGAGATGGAAAATAGGAGATACACACATTAATATCAGGGAAGAAGGAGCAGAGGTAGTAATCATGATCTCAGACAAAGTTAAAGATAAAATAAACTTAAAGAGAAAAATAGGGAAATACACTATATGTCAGTCTAAAATACTATCTAAAATAATTAGACAGTATAAGGTTGGAATATTGCTGTGGTATAGGAAATGATCGGGACTTAGAAAAATGTGGAAAGAATTGGATCTGTGAAGGAAAAGGTTATTCACACTTAGAGAAACAGGACAAACAAGTATAGCATGGTCTTACATAGATACATATGAATGTATATGTCTATATGATGATGATTACAGATATCTAAGTACATGTATGCATGTATAAGTATATACATGCATACATACATGCATGTACACACATTATATGTGTGTGTATATATGTATATATGTGTGTGTATATATATATGTATACACACACATACATACACACACTTAACTATAGCCTCAGGGGAGCGGAAGGGGAGGGGGAAAAAAATTAAAAGGGCACAGCAGAGAACAAAAGAAAACTTACAAGGAAGCAAAGAAAAGATGGACAGCTTGGAACACAATGGGTAGTATTTATTATATAGGCTTTCTTAAAATGGAAATTTATTGCTGTATATTTTGAATCCTCTTTTACATTTTGCTGTGCACATGGCAATGCTTTTTTTTCTTTTCTTATTTTGTATTTAAGCTCACAATGTTTCTTTTTCCTATTGTGTATTTAAGTTTTAATATTTAAGTTTAAAATAAACTAATTTTTTTAAAAAAAGAAAGTCCAAAACCATGCAAAAATCCTTCCAAGCACTATAATGGAGACCTTCCAATCTGATGCTGAACCACTTTCCACAAGAATAAAGGAACATAAAATGCTCTCCTAACTTCTACAGCATTCTCCTAAGCTATTAGTTTAGTAACTCCATCAAAAATGGAAATAGTTTAGTATGGCAAAACCTGTCTTAATAAAGGCTCTTTTTCTGATCACAGTATCTCCTCATTAACCATTTCATTTCTTTAGCAATACATTTTTGAATTTTCCCATGAATCAAAGTCAAGTTCAAGGGACTATAGTATGCAGATTCTATTCTTTTCCCCCTTTTTTGAAAACTGCTACTATATATGCTGTTTTCCAATTCTGTAGCCTTTTTCCGATTTGCTGACATCTTCAACCATGGATCAATCACATCCCTCTCTCCCTGCCGCAGTTATTGATTTCAGCACCAGAAGTAGTAGTTCATCTGGGACAGGGACTCTGAACACAGAAGAGTGCAACTAAGTGCTAAGTTCTCCTCACTGACTAGTCATTATGGCCTGTACTTTCCAATCCAAAGGTTATCGTCATTTAGCAGGGAAAAACAAAAGACAAAACACAAGCAAAATAAGTGTTGAACAGCTCTGACTTCCCCAGTGTCAGTGTTTACTGTCACTGTCTTATTCCTTCCTTGAGTCTCCACATTCATGCAATCTAGTATTTAAGGAAAAAGAAAAAAACAACACCTTTTTGTTGTCCTTAGCTTTGCCAGTCTCAGTTCATTCTGAGATTTGTGACTCTTTACATTATCCTTATGATACCATGCCACCTTATAATACTTTATAGTACCATAGCCTCTTCAGCTATCTGTTCTTGCTTTAATCTTCTGAACACAGTTGGGAGGGAGGGGAGGAGAGAATTTTAGTTGCTAAATACTCTGTACAGAATTTCACTTTCTTTAGTCAATTTCCCTCATTTCTGTTTTTCAAAATTATTTCTCTTTGCTTCTAGGATTTTCATTCTTGGACGATTCTTATACCTTCTAGACTTTCTCCAAAGGATGTTAGGTCTCTGGGGGCCAACCTACCTTTCCTCTGGTTCTACCTATCCTTTGAAATCTAACTATTCCTGACTTTCTTCTCTTCTGTCAGAAATTCCTAAGAGGCAGTGACTACTCTCCCCAAGATTTCCATTATTTTCATCTCAGGAACCATTTCCTCCCTACTGGCAAGAATCAAATCCAGAACTGAATCTCCCTTTGTTGGTTCCTCTACTTTTTAAAAGATGAAATTATCTTTGAAAAATGTCAAGAAACTATTCATTGGGGAAGTTGCTTTTTAAGGAGTAATTTAATTTGATATGAAAATTAAATGTCATTTTGTCTTCATGGAAACCAAGAATTCATGTGGGTTATGATGGGCTTACGTGTTGCTTTGTTTCAGGTAAAAGATGGCAAGATCACCTTCCAAAAACAGCACAGTATTTCATAAGCCCTCTCACTGCGGTTCCAATAAAGGAATTCCTTTTCAATTACTAGTTTAAAATCTGAGATGATCATGTGATATTGATGATGATGATGACTTTTCCTCTATTTGCAAATGATAATTTCTTTTTTAAGATATAATCATGCGCTTAGTGATACTGCCACCAACTGTGAAAAATATGAATCACATTGGAGTTTCATTATAAACGTTAAGAGACCATAAACCTACAGTTTTATAAAATAATTAAAAAGAAATACTTTTTTAAAAAAAGTTCTTCTTTTTTAAAAAAGCTCTCAAAGTAATTTAAGAAACTAAGCATTCTTTTCACCTATACAGTGACAAAATATACATCTAAGGTGTTTTAAAGTTTCTATACAGAATCAATAGTCAATTTACAAACCCAAATCATCACGATATGAGAACTAAATTGGTCTTAACATGAATTTCTTGCTGGACATTTTAAGTACCTCCTCTATTTCAAAGCAATTTCTTCTATTTCCAATATAAAAACCCTGAAGAATTTTTAGAAAGGAAACCACAAGGGAGAGGAGAAAGAGGAAGAGAAAGAATCTGGAAATTAAATTTTTTTAAATGAACATTACAATTTTTTGTTTACATATAATTGAGAAATAAAATAAAATAAAAACTAGCCACAAAAAAGAAACCACATAATTCTGTAAACAATACACAGTCTAATAAACAGTGCTATATTTTGGTTTTAGATGTGGTACTATGAAATATCAAGAAACACATAGGCTATTATAACATAATACACAGATATGTTAAACAGTTCAGAATAATAGCAATTAGCCTACTAGAACAAGGCAATCAATATTGATTACTTTGAGAACTGTCTAATTTAAAATGGATAAAACATAATACTTAAAAGTTTTTTTTTTACAAAGTCTGAAATTCTTACACTATAAGATAATAAAACATGGTGCTATTTGCTACACAAGCAATTAAGAAATGTAAGCCAGTCACTATATTTTTAGGGCCAGTAATCAATTTTTGAGGACCCTGGATGAACAGTTCTTGTCCAATTTCTCCATTTAAAAATAACAACATTACACTATACATTTTGAGAATGAATCTCATATAAGATGATGCTTGTTATATAAGCAAACCAAATAATATGTATTTATATGGTTTGTTATGAATACTCTATCTGCAATACAATAATAACACTGATACATAGATATATAGATATATAGATATAGATAGATATATATAATACATAAAAAACACCTGATACACACTGTCTCATTTGATCCTCATAACAATCCCTAACACTTATTATGTAGTATCTCATTTGATCCTCGTAACAACGCAGTCAAGTAGGTGCTATTATTATCCCAGTTTTACAGATAAGGAAGCTAAGGTTGAAGAGATTAAGTGACTTGCCCAAAGTCACACCTCTAGTAACTATCTGAGGGTAGGTTTGAGGTCTGGTCTTCCTGATTTCACACCCTATGCTCATCCTCTAAACTGTCTCTCTGCTCCTATGTACATGCATCTACATACACAGTCTAAATATGTTTGATACTACTAACAGAATTAAGAGCACAACGGAAAAAGTAATTAACTTGAAGACTGAGTTTGTGATCAATTTATTTTAGTGATCCATAGCAACATTTGACATTAAAAATAGGTCTATATAAAAATATTTTACCATCTTAATAGAACTCCTTTGTTTTTCTTCCCAAACATCACTACTCAACTCAAGTGTGCAATGAACATTTGTTTCTCTTTCATAGGATCCCAAAATCAGTAACCTGCAATATAAAAATGAAAAAATGGGCATGGGTTATTAGAACAGTTATGCTAATTTTTACAAATCTTTCACACAGTCATAAAATACAATACAATAACACAGGCCTATCCTTTATTTCCAGTTCAGGTAAACAGAATGAAAAATTCAAATCAAGTTCTTGTTGCACCCTCTAGTGGAAAAAATACATACAACCAAAATTAGTTCTTACTCTAATAAGTACACATATATAGAAGCTAAATTGGATCAAAATATATTATCTACTTTTATAGCTAAGGCAGTGACTGCAATTAAGGTAAGTCATATCAATCATTCATTCAATAAACATGAACTTATTAAGTGGCCACTGTGTTCCAAGAAAGTACTATGCTGGCCACTGAATATATACAAACGCAAAAAATAAACAGGCCTCCTTTTCCTGAAGTATCGAGGGATTATTTTTCTCACTTTAAAAAAAAATATAAAAAGCAATCAAAAGTGGTTTTTTTTTTGGGGGGGGGGAGGATCCAAATTCTTCATAAAAATAATATCTGGGGTTAGTCCTGTTTGGAAGAATCTTTTGAGTATTAGTGTTCCTTTTAGAATAGGTATGCTTTATTCACACAGAAATTATAGCAGCTCCTGGACTGTGGAGAACTAAAGAAATGCTTACACTTTCATGTCATTCAGGGATACCGTGTATCCTTCATAAGAACTAGAATTTCTGAATTGTAAACTTAACACAATGTAATAATTACCATGTTTTTGGCATTAAAGGAAATAAACAGTATGGAAAACATGAAAACTGCTAATTTCCTTAACTTCTATGCTGTCTTTGAAATCACAATTTGAGAATAATTTGGAATTTGAGATTCAGTGTCTTAGTCTACGTGAATATTTTATTGCTACACAACTATTTGAGGGGATAAAACATATTAGAGAAATAAGAGAAAGTTAGAAAATTTTTTTAAAAGTCCACCATTTTGATGGTATACCTAAATGCTGAAATAGAATAATGACCTAGAATGGAATGAGACGTTAACACTTAATCACAAGGACTCTGTAAAGCTGGTGCTTCAGGTTTTAACATTAAAGTATGATTATCATGGTAGGTTAACTATAACTGGTTTTTCAATAAGCTCACAATAGCCGTTATTTTCCATCTAAATACAAAATACCAGGGATTATGTATCTTCCTTTTTCATTTTACTCACTCAGCTGGGATTTGCTGCCACTCTCTGGTAAAAATAGTTAACTATCAAGTGAATTACATGATGGAGTCTTCTATATATCAGCCAGCTAGAGAAATCATGAAATCATTTGTGGTCTAGCTAACAAAGAATTCATATTAACTTCCAATATAAAAACAAACACTGTTAAAAAAAATTTCTGTAAAATTTACTTTAATCTAGAGAAATTAAATAAAGAGAGGGATGTCTTTTGGTGAGAACCAGATATCCAATTCCTGACAGTCCTTTAAGCCCCAATCCAAATGCCAGTGCCTTTGCGAAATCTTCACTGATTGCCTGACAAAAGTCAATTCCAAAAAGACAATTTATTAAGCACCTACTATGTGTATCAAACACTGTGGACACTAAACAAGAAGTCTATATCTTCAAGGCTCCCATTTTATAGAGTTATAAGTAAATATAAAATAAACAAAGTAAATTAAAAGTGATTTCACTAGGGGAGAAAAAGCTAACAACTGGGCAAGGTAGGTAGGGATTGAAAGGTCAAATTTTAGGAAGTGGCACTTGAGCATAAGCCTAGGGTAGAGGCTGGAGATTCCAACATATATTATGTGATGAGAGGATTCCAGGCATAGGCTCAGTCTATACAGATTCACGGAGGTAAGGGAAGGGAGGTACATACATAAGGGAAGTTAGCCAATGTGACTGGAATACAGAGTCAACACAGGATGGAAAACCATGTGAACTCAAGACAGACTGGAGTCAGATCATGAAAGGCTTTAAATGCTAAAGGGAGGAGTTTGTTTTACCCTGGAGCCTGGGTTCTTAACTTTCTTTGTATCTCAGTCTTCTTTTGCAATCTGGTAAAGCCAATGAATCCCCTTCTCAGAAAAACATTTTTAAATAGTTGAAGATTCAGTTAGAGGTTAGTAAAAATAAAGATACAATGTTTTCCCTATTCAAGTTCACAGTACCTCTCCCAAATCCCTTATCCAGGGATCCTATCTAGGTTAAGAACCTCTACTCCAGGGGAAATAAGGAGCAACAGACCCTTCTGAATTGGGAAATATGGTCAAACCCATGTTTTAGGAATATCCATTTTGCAGCAATGTGGAAGAGAGACCAATTAGGAGGCTATGTGGATGGACAGAAGGGGACAGATCCAAGTAGAACAAAAAAGATTTGGCAGTTAGCTGGAGTCAAGAAAGTAAAGGGCAAAGAAGAGTCAAGGATGATTCTGAGGTTCTGACCCTGGCTGACTGGATGGAGAGTGGTACTTGATAAAATATGGAGAACTTAGAAGAGGTTTAAGTTCTATTTTAGACACAACTTTGAGAAACCTATGGAATATCCAGGACATGTCTAACAAGTGGCTGAACATGTGGGACTACACCCAGAAAATGGATGAAAACTAGATATGAAAGTTTGGGAGTCACCTGCATAAAGATGAAATATGTACTCTCGAAAGCTGAAGAGATCACTTGAGTGTCAATAAGTGAAAACCCAAGACACAGCCCTGGGGTACATTCAGGCAAGGGATGTGGGGCATGACTGAGGAATTGTCAGACAGGTAAGTGGGGGGATCATGATGGAGCAATGTCATGAAAACCCAGTAAGGAAAAAATATCCAGGAAGAGGGGTGATCGACAATGTATAATGCCATAGAGAGGTGAAGGATTAAGAAAAGGCTGCTGGGGTTAGCAACTAAGAGAAATGGTAACCTTGGTAAAGGTAGTTTCAGTCAAGTAGTAGGGTAGAAGGCAGACCCTAAGGAGGTCATCTAAGCCAACCAGTACCTGTACAAGAAACCCTCTCTACAACATTCCTATCAAGTATTCCCCCAGTCTTCACGTGAACACCTCTGGCAAGGGAAAGAAAACTCACTACCTCCTGAATTAGGCCATTCTACTTTAAGGCAGCTCTGTTAGGAAACAGTAGGGGGTTAGGGTAGTGGGCCTGGAGACAGGAAGACCTGGCTTCAAATTCCATGATACTTTACTACCTGTACAACCTTGGGCAAGTCCCTGGGCCTCAGTTTCCTTATTAGCAAAATAACTAGATGAAATTCAAAGCAAAAAAGATGAAAGCAAAATGACACTAGATACTAACTTTAGAATTCCTTTCCCGCTCTGGATCTATGATCATCCAAATGTCAGCAGCCATCATTCTGCAACCTCTTCCTTCTCCTGGCTGCCCTGTGACAAGTAAGCTCTCCTTCCTCTCTATACCTTTCTTACAGAACTTTCAGTTTATCATGTCTTTTTTATGTGGACAAGGACTCTTATTCTTCTCCATATACCTCCAAAGCACTTTGTTCAGTACTTTGCACTCAAATATTTGGAATGAATGCCAGAATTAGCAAAAGATCAAAGTACCAAACAGTATCCTAGCATCTGGCATGAGATGTGTAGAGTATACAATGATGCACTAATTGTAGGGTCTCCTGGACAGTGGAACCCTGTCAATGAGCCTATGAAATCCAGATTAAAACTTGGGTAGAGGTACATGAGCTTATGAGAAAACCCGTGGTGCAGGGACATATATATTGAGCACATCATGGAGGTAAGGCAATACACAGGAGTGTGTGTGAAACATATACGTGTGTGTATGTGTGTGTACAGTGGTTTTTTATGTATGTGTGTGTGTGTAGAGAGAGCGGATAGATAGATAGAGTGGTTGTTGTCCTGCGTTCTCAATGAGGACCAAAATGACATCACTATGCTTAAGTTAAGTTTCAATGTGGCCAACTGGCCAATCAGATCAATATGAGTTCAGAATGCTCTACCACAGGTCAGGCACAAATAGTCTGTGTGAACATCTGGGGTAGAGTCTCCAAACTTGCACATCATGTGTTTCCTTCGAGTTGTTTCAATTCTGCGCTACACTATCACTCACTTCTATTACACTATCACCATGTCAGGTCCCTATCAACTAATTCCCAATTCCTAAAAATCTCCTAACTGACCTCTTCCAGGTTCTATTCTACATCTAATTTATGTTAAACATCTACTATCAGATGATTTTTTTTTCTACCTGATCATACCACTTCACTATTCAAACTCTTCTTTGGTTTCCCCTAGTCTACTAAAAAACTTTGCATTCAAAGACATCTATGCGACCTCACCCCAAATAACCTTTCTAACACAAACCTACTACTTCAGCTAGAGTGATATACTGTGTTTCATATGAGCCCTAAGTATTCCTGTTGTTTCTAAATCTTTACTTAGCCCATTGTTCATTTTATGCAATAACTTTCTCTTACCATATTCACATCCCACCTAACCTTCAAGACCTAGTTCAAATCTAATCTGGAACATCCCTGATTATGCAGCTCAATAATCTCTCTCTCCTATGAAAGCCTATAGAAATGCTCTTTGAACAATTCTTTGGGCATTTATCCCCTTGTACTACTAATCTTTTGGTCTGCATGTATTTTATCTTGTCTGAACTAGATTTTAAGTCCTTTATAGGCAACTAACAATATGCCTTGTGTTGGTGAAGCAGATGCTCAATGAATATTTAAGGAATGAATTATTAATTGGGGAGGCGGAAGGTGAATATCCTCCCAAGAAAACTTTGCATCAATATAGTACAATACAATAAACATTTGTTAAGTGCCTACTATGTGTCAGGCACTAAATCTACAGTATAAACATATTCAAAATGTTTAAGTTTAATTTTATAAGTGTGTTAAGTCCAAATACACTATAAGCCAACATCACACTGAGAACAGCAACATTTCTAGGCATGGTATTTAAAAATACAAAACCTTAACTCTCAGAGTGGCTAGGTGGCACACTGAATAAAGCAGAAGCCCTCAGGGGGACCTGAGTTCAAATCTAGCCCCAGACTAGTGGTGAGACCTTGGGCAAGTCACTTAACCCCAATTGCCCTGCCTTCCCCCCTCCAAAAAAGCAAATCAAACATACAAACAAAAAAGCCTCCTTAATTCTGTACCCTAAGTCCTTTTATTAGGTCTGGCACATACCAGGTATGGACTGCTGCTCGACAAAGGAAAAATGCAAGCTGCAGTCCATCATTACAGTCAAATGCAAATAGAGAAACAATCATAAAACCAAGAAACACTTATTTTGAAATATAACATGGGAAGATTAGCAAACTAAAACTGATGAATTTTAAACTGGGAACTCTTGTAGAAAGCAGCTTTCAATCAAAATCAATGTGGTTAATGGAGAATAATTTGACTGCATCCTAGAAAAATTTTAAAGAGGGCAATTCCAAAATACTTCAGCATGCTGGTATAATTCATCTTCAAGTACAAGTAAACCGGACCCATAGGACTGGACGGGATTTGAAGACAACTACTAATGCGTATCAAAATGTGTGAACTTCTATTATTTTTAAATAGAGTATTTAGAAGACTATAAAAGACGCCAAAACTTTTCTAGGTAACCTCACTACATGTCAAATGTCCAGGCCTAAACCAGACTAAAAGGTAACTGGGAAATATTTTTTAAAAACTAACAAAAATGCAACAAAACATAATGTTAATTGTGATTTTCTAAGTCAACATGTGGTCCCTGGGGATCTGTTTCAACTTGAGTTTGAAACTACTGATCTTTGGTTTTTAAACAACTTGCACTGTCACCTTTTCTCTTTTCTAGCTTTGTTTTTTACCTAACAAACCAGTGGCCTGGACATGCTCTACAGCTGACTCAGGAACAAAGAAACATCTTCTAATTTAATTAGAAGGCTCTCCAAATCAAAACTGCTCATGACTAAAATCAACTTTACTGTTCTTTTTCTTACAGTAGAAAAATCTGAATCCTCACTATTAGCTACATATTTCATACTACATGCATACCAAGAGATACCTAGAAAGTTAAATTATTTAACAAATAAATTACCAGCTTAACTGGGTCTTTGAAAAATATACACTTTGAAATAAAGATGTAAAATTTTAGAACCAAAATTTTTAGTGTTATGTGCAAGCCCCTAAATATTATCTAAAAACAAATATTTATCCAGCTAAGGCTGCAGAGTGGATAAGAGTGCTAGCCTTGAAGCCAGGAAAATTTAAGATCAAAACCTATCACAGACAA
The DNA here is from genome assembly GCA_028627135.1 of Pseudochirops cupreus. Lineage (NCBI taxonomy): Eukaryota > Metazoa > Chordata > Mammalia > Diprotodontia > Pseudocheiridae > Pseudochirops > Pseudochirops cupreus. Next base: position 503,075,993 of record CM053582.1, read on the forward strand.
TTCTTGCCTGTGTTCACTTTGGGCAAGTCACTTCAGCTCTCTGCACTTCAGTTTCCTCATCTGCAAAATGTGGATAATGGAAACATCTACGCTTCAGTGTGGTTGTGCCAATAAAATTAAAATATATGTAAAGTACTCTGTAAACTTTAAAGCATTATATAAATGACAGTAGCAGTACTAGTAGCAGCAGTAGTAACAGTAGCAGCAGGAGTACTATCATGATTAATATATATTTGTTTTTAAATCACCCTTTTGGAATCCTGAAGAAAGAAGAAACTGAGGAGCCCTAGCATTACAGTGTTGGCTGATATGATTACTTGGTTATCTCTTTAGTCATGGTAACCCATGAAACAAAGAACGGAAAAAAAATGGCCCTTCTTTCTCTTGAAGGCGTTATTAAGAGATAGATAAGTTATGTTTCCTAAGAATCTGTGCATTTTAAAAGATGACTTCAGAGAGAATGGCTGCTCTTCTTTCTTCCCAGACGGCCCATAGACGTATAAAACAGTCTGTGATAAAAATGCGGCAGTGACTGTCCAGCGCGGCTGTTTTAAGCGGCGCACATACAGACGTGCTGCCGACGCAGAAGTCACTCCGGAACCAGATGGCGATTTGCAGTCAGATGACCAATTTGCTACATTAAAAATAAAAATTAATACAGAGCTCAAAAAGAAAAAGTTGAATAAAAATATGGAGAGCAATGAAAACAACTCTAATCTACTAAACCAAGCTACACACTACAAAAAGTAGGGAACAAATAACGAAAAAGACTGACACCTAAAAGAGGATGTTCAGAAGTTTCATAAGCATCTATCAACTGTCAGAATTAAGGAGACTCCAAAAAAAATCTAGAACGTCCGTCCTCCATCAGGAAATACCTATTAAGTATGGAGAAAAGGCAGCCAAGATTTGGACAATTTTAGAATATAAATTCATTAGCAAAAATCTCATGTAATAAGATTACAAGGAGGGAAGACAACACCCGGAGACATGTCATTTTACCTTTGGACAGTAAATATTGTTAGGAAGATTTTCCTGACATCAAACAAATTTACCTCTGGCATTTTCCCTCAATGCCAAGAGAAAGTGATCAAGGTCCTAGCAATTTTGGTGGGCCTTTATGTTAAACATATGGGAGGACATTAACAGAGGTCGCAGAGCATGAACAGGGACAGACTGGTTGTAACCTGCACTGTTACACAGAATGACTACAAAGCTGATGTGACGGATCCATTGCAGTGTTGGACTACTTGTTCAGTCATTTCACTTAAGCCTTACTCTTCATAACCCTACTGGGGTTTTCTTGGCAGAGATGTCAGATAGCTCATTTTATAGATGAGGAGACTGAGGCAAACAGGATTAAGTGATTTACCCAGCATCACATAGCTAGGAAGTGCCTGAGGTCAAGTATGAACTTGGGTCTGTCTCTAGGCCCAGCACTCTTATCCACTGCACTATCTCGCTGCCCTCTAGTTGGAGTACTGCCAGACATCAAACAATATTACAAAACAATCACCAAAACTTGGCTGGAAATTAGAAAAGAAAAATTAGTTTAGATTACATTCGATCTACAAAACTAAAAAATAAACAGAACAATGCTCAATAGACCCAACACTACAAACTAGGGAGAAGGGCTTCTTCTTCAACCAACCTAAAAAGCAATATGGCAGAAAACTGGTTTAGACCATCAACTTCCACAACATACCGCAAAAAGCTCCAAATGAATAAACAATCTAAACATAAAAGTCATATTACAGATAAAAAAATGTTTCATTCAAAAGAAAAAAAAAGGACAGATCAACATTCCATAATGTGTATATTCAAATCATTTATTTTCATCAGTGATATTTTTGACAACAAAGTTATATATATAATATATATATATCAGAAGTAAAACATAACTCATGTAATACTGCTTATTTGTCCTATGGAATGGAATGTCCCCACAAATAAACATGACACATTATGGAAGCTTATTTTCAGAGAAGCTAGGTTCAAATCCCAACTGTTATTTTAACTCCACGTGTGATGCTGCAGAAGTTACTTAAAATGGCCATATCTTGGTTTTCCTGCATGTGGAAAAAAGGAGTTGGACTATATGACATCTAACAGTCCTTCTCTGGGGTAGGTAGGTGATGCAGTGAATAAAGCACCAGCCCTGAAATAAGAAGGACATCAGTTCAAATCAGACCTCAGACAATTACTAACGGTGTGACCCTGGGCAAGTCACATAAACTCAACTGCCTCAAAAAAAAGGCACACACAAAGAAACAAAAATAATCCTTCTTGCATTTGTCCTAGGATCCTAAAACTAAATATATAACGGAGGCTTTATAACATTATCAGTTCTACCCTCTTTACACCAACATAAGGTAGTTTACTGTTACGTATTCATGGAGAAGAAAAATTAATTTAGTTGTGGCCAGTCAAAACAGGGAAAGGTATTAGACAAATCTCAAATATAAGGTATGTCTCAACCGATTTAAACTAATAGGTTTTTTAAAAATATGTCTTCTTTTAATGTTTTTATTAAATGTTTTTAGTTTTTTACATACTCATTCATAGTTTTCCCCAGTATTCCTCCCTCTTCTCCCAGGGAACTATTCCATATAATGGAAAAAGAGGGAAAAATTGCCACAATCATTTGATACATTGAAAAAGTCTGAAACATGTAATGAACAATACTTGTGGACCTCCCAGCTCCATAAACAAGTTAGTGGTGTCCTCTCATATCCCTTCCTTTGAGTCATGCTTGATTTTTATCATCTTGCTACTACATTCACTTTTTTTTTTTGGCATGATTATTCTTTCCATTTATTACTGTTGTAGTCACTGGAAGTTTTCTTGGTTCTGCTTACTTCACTGTGCATCAGTTCATGCAGATCTCTCCATGCTTCTCTGTATTCATCACAGTCCATCATTTCTTACAAAACGGTAGCACTCCACTGTTGTTCCATCATTTTTAGTCATGTCTGACTCTTCATGACTCTATTTGGGACTTTCTTGGCAAATATATTGGAATGGCTTGCCATTTCCTTCTCCAGCTCATTCCAGATGAGGCAACTAAGACAGGGTTAAGTGACTTGCCCAGAGTCACCTAGCTAATAAGTGTCTCTGGCCAGATTTGAACTCAGAAGTTAAGTCTTTCTGACTCCAGGCCCAACATCCCATCCACTGTACCACCTAGCTACTCACAATAATCCATTATATTCTTATATCATAATTTGTTTAGCTATTCCCCAGTCAGTGGGCATCTGTTTTGCTTTAATTTTTTACTATCATAAAAAAGTTCTGCAATAAATATTTTGGGTGTATATGGGGACTTTCTTCTTATCAATGGCTTTCTTGGGACAGAAGCCTAGTAATGGGAGACTTTGAGTCAAAGGGTATGGACATTTTAATCACTTATTTATGTAATTCCAAATTGCTTTAGAAAATGGCTGTACTAATTCAGAGCTCAACCAACAATGTATTAGTGTGCCTATCAACCCACAATCCTTCCAACTTCCAATGTTTACTGCCATTTTGGGGTCGTTTTTGCCAATTTGCAGGGTGGGAGATGAAAAACCTTCACGCTTATTATAATTCGCATTTCTCTAATTATCAGTGATTTGGAGCATTCTTTCATGTGGTTGTGAATACCATGCAATTCTTCTTTCAAGAACTATTTGTTCATATCCTTTGACCACTCATCTATTGCAGGTAAACTAATTTTTAACATATCACATAGAAGTTTAAAAAAAATTTCTATGAAGAAAATAATCTACATTTTCCTAAACCAATTATTATTTGCTATCAATTTTTAAAATGTTAAAATTGTAAGCACTCTATTGTGACTTAACTTTTCAATGGTTAAATGCTTTATAATTTCACCATCCCTCTACTGATGCTGATATCAAAGCCTCTGTATCTTGGTAGATGGGTCTTAAACAGTGGTCATATTCAAATAAAAATATATCCCTGCAGCTACATACTGATTTGGAAAACCACAAATTAATATTTTACATTGTACTGTATTTTTATCTATTTTGACAAACCTCTCTCAATTACATTTTAATCTGCTTGGGTCTTGACTTTGACAGCATTGTTTGTGAAGACCGGCTATGGCACATTACCATCCAGATGATAAACCTTTCTGAACTGGCTAGGCTGGTTGTCTACATACAATCTGTCAACTGAGCATTTGCTATAATAGTTAAAATGGGAAAAGTGCCTATTTTAAAACACTCAAAATTCCAATTCTCCCCAGCAACTCAATGTGGGTCTAGCCTCCAGAAAGCAACATTATAATAGCTATATCAAAGCACAACTCATTAGCATTCAGTTGAAAAGACTTACACTACTGCTCATATTTGAAAGGATAAAAACAAGTTTAAAACCAGTTTTGGCTACAACAAGCATGAGAAAATGTTTATCTGTGACACTCACTTGTACTATTAAATTTGGGACAGTGGATTATTTTCTTTGGCTACCTATTTTTATGTTTCTTCCAATGCCAAAATCTGTTCTCAACTTGTAAAAACAACTTAGAGAGCCTGAGTACCATGCACAGAAATACACTGTAAAATTGCTGCTAATAAAAAGATTCAATTGACTTTCACAGGATATATAATAAATGCATTGGGAGCTAGATAAAAATATGGAAATATAAATTATCGGCTCTACATTTTATTCAAGATCAGTTTCTAAAAATCACAAAATGAGACATTCATAGAAAACCCCATGATAATAAAAGTAAATCTATCTATGCACCATTCTAACAAACTTGGTAATTTTTAAACAGGTCTTCGTTCAAAGAGGAGATGATGAATTATGAAAATGTATGTTTAAAAATTAATAACCCAGGAAACTATAGTCCATTCATTATAGAAAGTTAATTCAAAATAAGAGTATCCACCTTCCAAGTCTTTCCATGGTTCTTTTTCAAAATGTAATTGATTTTTGCTAATAGAAAAATTAGTCATTACAGCTTTACTCAGTAAACATATTACTTGGAATAATATTAAAGATGCTCTTTCACTTAAATCTTGTAAGAATTTAGCATTGTATTTTGAAATTGTAGCATATACTCACATCTAGTCCAAGAATTACAGTTCTGAACAAATGAAAAAGTATTTACTAATTGCTTACTAGTTGGTCCCTAATATGTGCTAGGCACACGTTACAAAGGCATATATACAAAGAAAGGCCAGGAAACAGACCTGTAGCTCACAATATAAAGGGGGAGACAAGGTGCACACAGCTAAATACAAACAAGATATAGAGAGGATAAATTAAGAGTTAGACCAGAGAGAAAGCACTAGGATTAAGGCAGACTGGAAAAGGCTTCCTGAAGATGAGACTTTCACTAGTACTTGAAGGAAGCCAACGGGACCTGAAAATGGAAGTGAGGAAGGTGCACATTCCAAACACAGATGACAGTTGGTGAAAATGCACAGAACCAGGAGATGGAAGGCCGTGTAGAAGGAGAAGCAAGAAGGCTGGTGTCACGAGATCACAAAGCACATCAGACTGGAAGGGGGGGGGGGGCAGATTAGGAAAGGCTTTGAATACCAAACAGAGGATTTTACATCAGATCCGGGAAGTGGCAATAACAACAATAGTAAGGACAGCAACAATAACACTGACAAAGCTTTAAGGTTTGCAAAGTGCTTTATAAATGTCATCTCACTTGACGCTCACAGCCCTGAGAGGGAGACTCTTATTACTAACCTCTATCTTACAGGTGACACAACTTAAGCAGACAGCAGTTAAGTGACTTGTCCAGGGTCAGACCACTGGTAAGGGTCTGAGGCTGGCTCTCAACTCAGTTCTTCCTCACTCCAGGTCCGGTACTCTCTCCACTGTACCACCCATCTGCATAAGAGTAGTAAGGAACCATAGGAATTTACTGAATAACATGCTAACGAGCTCAGATTTGCTCTTTAGAAAGACCCTTTTGACAGCTGACTGGAGGATGGACTTGAGCAAGCTATTACAACAGTCCAGATGCAAGGTTACGGGGGCCCACGTCAAGGTGGTAGAAGCGTTAAAAGAAAGGAGGTATACACGCGATGTTTTGAATGTGGAATCAACAAGCCTTGGATATAGGGGATGAGGGAGAGTGAGAAGTTGAAGATAACACTAGGCTGCAAGCCTGGTGCCCTTCACTGTATTAGGGAAGGTAAAGGTAGTAAGAGGAAAAGGTTCTGGAGGAAAAAGGGGTGGGAAAAATGATTTGATTTTGGAAATATTGAGTTTAAGATGGCTAAGAGACAACCAAATACAGATGTCCAATAGGCACTTGGAGATGTAACACTGAAGGTTAGGACAGAAGTTAGGGCTAGATAAGTAGGTCTGTGAATCACTTTCATAAAGATAACAGAATCCCTGGGAGCTGACGAGATCACCAAGTGAAACAGTATGAACAGGAGAGGAGAGGTGTCAGCTCCTCAGACACTAAAACTATTTTGTATAGGTATGATATAGCCATAGCCAACTAGATGGCACAGTGGATAGAGCCCCAGGCCTGAAGTCAAGAAGACTCATCTTCCTGAGTTCAAATCTGGTCTCAGATAATTATTAGCTATGTGACTCTGGGCAAGTCACTTAAACCTGTTCGCCTCAGTTTCCTCTCTGTAAAATGAGCTGGAGAAGGAAATAGCAAACCATTCCCAAATCTCTGCCAAGAAAACCCTCAACAAGGTCACAAAGAATCAGACATGACTGAAACGACTGAACAACAATGTAAAATCCATTTACAGCCAATTAAATAAAGAGTATCTGTCAGAAAGTATTATGAGAGTACATTTTAAAAAATTGAATTTGTAACACTGAAAAAGCTGAGAAAGGATATTTTACCCAGACTAATAAAATGACTTCTTTACTTGCCCGTTTCAAGTGATTTAAAGGAGAAAGGGTCTTCCATTGGTTAGTGGATTAAGAGTGACAACACAGATCTAATTCTAGATAAGAACACCACTACCTTTTCCCATTCTGGTAATGGACAGGATATTGACCCATCTAAGGGTAACCTAACCTTCTCCTTCAAACACTAGAAGAGGTAGTACTAGGGATCCATTCCACAGGAAAACCCCCTATTCATTTTGCATTTTCCATGTAAGTATTTGTGAGAACCCAATTAATTCTTCTAAGATAGTAGTCTGGGAGGAAGGGGATAGAGACCTGGTTATTCAACTATTACTAATGTTAACTCAGAATTGTATTGTTACATTATCCTGATTTTCTCTTTTGCGTTTCTAAAAATGTTACTTAAAATTGACTTGGAGCAGAAATATGTCAGAGGGCATGTCCATTTTAGATAGCTCTCTAAGTCAGAAATGACTTGGAATTAGATTAATCTTAAATTAAATAAAATTATTTCTAGAAGACCAGTGCTTAAATGGAGAGCACAGTATTTTTTTCTTTGATAATATCCAGAGCTTACTCTGTGCTCCTGATGATGGATAAAAAGGAATATACTATTGCATATGTATCCAAGCTCTGCTATTATGCCAGGGGCCAAAGGGGGAAAAAAAGGTAAAATTCAAAGCTGAAGCCATTTATTTTTCCTTCTAGGTCTTCTGACACTAACAGAACCAAGTAGAAAATGACATCCACATATTAATGGGATAACTATCACAAAGTACAGATGTAATACCCAAAATCACATATGAGATTGGGTGTGGGGGGGGCATTAGAGTAATAAAAACAACAAAAGCTAGCATTAACAAGCAAATGTGAGTCTGCATTTGAACTCAGGTCTTTCTGCATTTGAACTCAAGTCTTCCTGAATGCAAGTCCATCACTCTTCCTACTACATCCACCACACCACCTAGCTGCCTCCTTTCTTCCGCCTATTTAAAGGTCTCTTTCTTCGGTAAATCACACTGAAATAATTTTCTCCTGGTTTTTATCTCACCAAAAGGTTAAGAGGATGCAAGTTTCCAACTTTCTAAATACAATGCCACCTCTCAAATAATAAGCTTAGTACCCTTCAATAGGTTTTCCTAAGAGTTTTTATTGCTAATAATGATAAGAAAACAGCCAAAGATTAAAATTAGGAATCAAAAGTAGAGAGCTACACAGTTAGAGGAAATCTTGCCTGCTTGGGTGAAGAGGGCCCTAGACTCGACCAAAAAGAAAAAGATGTAAACAAAATCCGCCACCCTGAACATACAGTGACATCCTTTCTTTTCATTTTTATTCCCAGTCTTTTAAGCTTTCAATTCCTTTTTTTATTCTTGAGGCTATTTCAAAGTCAGCAAAATGATTTTATGTTCATCTTCTTCTGATGAAAAGCGTGCTGCGCCTGAAGTCAAAGAAGCAGCATCGAAATTCTGACTCTAGTACTTAGCAATTATGTGACCCTGGGCAGCCCATTTCACCCCACTAAACCTCATCTGATCATCTACAGAATCAAGACTAAAGAACTTCTGAGGTCCCTTCTAACTCTAAGTCTATGGCTCTATGGTCTTGGAATTTTGTTGAGAGGAAGAAAAAAAATACCAAGTCAAACCTCTCTGGCCAGCTTTAAAAGCCAAAAGTGATCTGAAACATCTCTTAAGTTCTAAGGCAAGTAAAGTTGCTATTAAATATTTAATTTAAACTTTATACTGGTGACTATATTAATTTTAAGCAACTTATGATGCAACAGATTATTTTCATGCATTGCATGTATTATATACAAGTAAATTAGTAATAGTTACTACTTATGATAGATTTATTCAATTTATTATTACAATAATAATAGACTTATTATCACAATAGACTCATTCAACAAAGAACTGTGAGAGCTACAAAGATTAAAAAAGACAACCCCTAACAATAAGGAATTGTAATGGTAATGTAAATGGGAAGATCTTTCCCATCTATTAATAGGCGGATGTGAACTGCTTAAGTCACATGGAAGCCTAAGACACATGAGTTTGAGTCACATGAAGCCTGTGGTAGGAGGAGCTTACTGAATGGGTGGAGCAGGAAGGGTGGAACAAAGTTCAGAGGAAGTTGGTCACAGCAGTAAGAGTTGAGGGAGAGAGAGGAAGCAGGTAGAGAGCTGTGAGTGTTCATTTGTGGGAATGCTCTAATAGGGAGAAGGCTTAGGGATGGCAGTGCCCCCTGCATTGTTATTAAGTTAGATTTCTTTGCTGCTATGATGGATTTGGCTTTCTGGTGTATGAATAAATGTTTTGGTTTTGTCTTCCATGTGGAAAGTCTGTTATATTTTACAATTCAGAATTACACCAGCATACGTGTAGCTGCTGTAGGCACTGTGAATATTGCACTGCTGTTACAGGAATTTGTAACCAGTAAGAGAATTAAAAAACATGACAATGAGTAACACGATTTAAGAGAGAAAAAGCAGGGGGGAGGGAGAGGGAGAAGGAGGTATACAGGTACAAACTATAAGAAATGCAAAGTAATGTGGAAATTGATTCTGGCTAGGATGATCAGGGAAGGAATGAAAATGCCATGTGAACTAGATCTCCAAGGATGGAGAAAATCTCAACAGGCATAAGTGGGAGGTACATACAACATGCCAGTTAGGGATGTCTCTTCCTGAGGCAGATATTGAGTATTAGAATAAAAGTTATAACACTTTTTGGGCATTATTTTCCCTTCTAATGGTACCAAATATTCACAAGTTCAATAGACAGCTAAAGATCTGCTATATTACTTAAACTCAGATAAAGAATCAGAGCTATATTTAAAGAAAGGGAGGGATAAAAGGGAATTTATCCTCCATTCTCAAAAAAATTCTCCTAGTCATTCCCATTTTCTAATGGGAGTTATCAACATCTCTCTCCATATTCAATTTTTTTTAAAAGGCAAACACTTTATTATGAACACAAGGGCTGGGGGGGGAGGGTGGTCTAAAGGAGAGGGTAGGCTGTCTTGGTCTTGGTCTTGCTGTTTGGGCGGAGAGGCCTCAGCACTGGCCCAAAGCACGGCCCCTGGGGTGAGGTACAGCCAATGCTGCAACAGGTGCCCAGCTGCTGTTGTGACAGCCCTGTCTTTGCCTCATTCCAATGGGAGAGACCTGAAGACCATGTACCTCTTGGCATCAGAATAGGCACTAGGGTCCATAGGATTCAACTCTTCATCCTTCCAGCTGGCTTTCTTGCCCTTGGGATACAGGGCCAACTCTTCCCTATGGTGGTAATGATGTTCCTTCATCTCCTCTCTTTCCAGCTTTTCACAGCCACAGTCTAGCTTATCTTCTGGATTCAAATTACTTCTGAGTTTCCTGGCTGTCTTGGTGATCACAGAGCTGGGATCATGGGAGTTCAGCCAGGACACAAGATCTGTCTCCAAGTTCCAATAATAAGGAAGGCTACAGACTGGGTTGAACACCTTGTACCAGTTAGGCAGCAGGCCCTAGATCCTGGTGCCCTCATAGTCCACAAGGTCATTGTCATAGTCCTCAGCGATGATCTCTTCCTCTGGCTTGGGCTTCTTGTGTTTACGGATGCCACACGTGGCCAGGCAGGACTGCAGAGCTACAGGGAGTAGCATGGCAAGGTCTCGCGACCAGCATGCATCTGGGGCGATCCAGGGAGCTTGATGGCCCTGCCCACTCAGACCCAGTGGAACTGGGGTGGCACAGAGCGGCCAGTGCTCATCTATGTTCTAGGGGGTCCATATTCAATTTTAACAAGCTACCTCTACTTGAATGTTTCCTTTTTAATAAATATATAGTAGAACACCTGACTAAATCTTTCTTGTTTTAAGACCTGTCTTCAACTCTAAGAAATCAAGCAGTTCTACCTGGTATCAATCTTCCTACATCTTTTTTTGTAACAAAGGGTTTAAATGAGTCTTTGGATTGATGTAGGTTTTCTCTACTCTGCTAGCCAGCATTCAGTTTAAAGGTAAATTCCTATAGTGGGGGATTCAATAAACACAGTAAATTTAGTATTAAGGAACTTAATCCCCAAGGATTCCAGCAGCTCCTCCTACCACAGGCTTCATGTGACTCAAGCAGGTCACATGGGCCTATTAATGGATGGGAAAAATCTTTCCATTTACATTACCATTACAATTCCTTGATGTTAAAGGTTGTCTTTCTTGAATGAGACTATTGTGATAATAAATCTATTATTACTGTAATAATAAACTGAATAAATCCATCATAAGCAGTAACTTTATTACTAAAATTACTTGTATATAACACATATGCAATGTATAAAAATAATCTATTGCATCACAATATGTGGACAAGTCCTTAACCTATTTTAAAGGACACCTTGGGGTTTGGAGCTATTAGATGAAAGGTAGATGATGCCAGACAAGACAAAACCTCTTGTGATTGGTCCAGAAGATCACGTCACTCCTCTTGGAGGATATCCTGAGGGACACAGAGAAGGACAGCTGTCCTCTCACCCAGCCACAGTGACTGAGCAAATGGTGACTCTCTTTCTTTTGTGGTTATTCTTTCCTGATCTTAGGTAAAAAAATATTCTGAAATGAGTGTCCAGGTGAGACGGTGAGTTTGGGAGATTTAGAGGTCTCACTGGCAAGAGCAAGCAGTAGCAGTGGCTCTGGTAGTGGTAGAGTGTAATAACAGAAGCAGCACCTGCTGACAGATGCAGAAAGATACTCCCCCAAAGACAGTGGCAGTTTCAGAGAGAGACCCTTCATGGCCTAGAGAGGCACTGGCTGTGAACTCTCAAGGGGCCCAGCAGAGAGCCCTTCTGAGAAAAGAGAAAAGGACTTCCTGAGCTAGAAGCTCAGAGGTGCCCCTTTGCCACATTTGCTCCCTCTGCGTGTGCCCAGTATCTCTGAACTTTAGTAATTCTCCCCAGGAAGGAACAGGAGGGAAGTATGCAGGAAACACTGAGTATGAAATGTTCTTACTGTAACCACCTTAGTAAATTTCTTTGCTAAATGCTAATTCAAGCTACTGGTTGAGTAACAATAAGATACACAACAGATAGGGTTGGCACACCAGAGAGTAAGGAGCAACCACCCCTCTGGGGACTCTAATGAACATGGGTACAGGTAAGGCAAAGTAACCTTCAATGAGGCTGTTCCACGTGGAGGCTTCATCTGAGATAACCTTGATGACATTAACATTTAAAACAACCCACTAGAGAGATTCACCTGGAACTCTTGTATACCATAGCTTTATGTAATCCATTAGAAAAAACTGGCATTTTTCCTCTTCTTTTAGATTGCTGTTGGTCAGTCTGTTTTCCCAGCGTATTCCCTTAAAACTGACATCAGTTCTTTTAAGATAACTTTTGTCTGAATGTTAATGTATTGAAATCTGCCCAACATAATCTAACTATTCCAAGTAATATATCCAGTACACTGTAATAGCTAATGCATGTTTTTTTTTCTTTTTCTCTTAAGATGATCTAAGCTTTGCTTGATAGACCAGAGAGAGCATTTAATAAGTGCTTCCTACAAGTCCACCATTATGCTAAATGCTGGGGATACACATAAAAGCAAACAAAATATCACTTGCCCTCAAGACGCTTATATTCAAATAAAAGAAAACACATTAAAGGAATTCTAAGAGAGGAGAGGAGAGGGGAATCATTTAGGAAGTATTGGGAAGACCAGGTAGAGAGCAAGATTAGACAAAAACTCACCTTTCAGAGCTTACCTATAAAACTTAAGATATAGAGAAATCAATTCCAAGTACTTAATCTCTTTTGCAGTTTACCTGATCTCTTTTTTTTTTTTTAAACTAAGCCTACTCAGCCTAGTGAGAGGGATGAGTATGGACCTCTACTGTAATTTTCCAAGTGACACAGGAATTCTCAGAGAAACTGTGGGTACCCTATATTGTTTTAGGGGGCCCAGAGGATTTGGGTGTGTTCCAGCTATGATGGGACACCTAGAGAAATTTTGTCCACACCTCTACTTTGACTCCTCATGTTTCTGAGATAGATCCCTGGATAAATTTTGGGTGCTCAATGTTGTTTCAAAGACTCAAGGGAATTTTTTAGGATAAAGTACCATATCATGGGCAAGGTGAGCCTATTCAGAAGCAGCAGTGATTCCATCACTGATAGCTTGCCATGGAATGAATTTCATGAGGACCACACAAGGAATAAAAACATTGTAGTTTATTAAGTTATTAAGCCCATTCTCCCCAGGGAGGGAATGAGGGGCATGGTGAGCATAGGGAACATAAGGGACAAGGTGAGCATGGGGAATATGTGCCCCTGGATTGAAAAACGTTTTGCACCAAGTGTTCTTGCTATACTTTATCACTAAATCACTTTTCTAAAAGTGACAGAAGTTGTAAAGATTTCTTCTCTATATAAGGAAAACACTTCTTAACAATTAGAGCTGGGGCGGCTAGGTGGCACAGTGAATAGAGCACCAGCCCTGGAGTCAAGAGGACCTGAGGTCAAATCCAACCTCAGATACTTAACACTTACTAGCCCTGTGACCTTGGGAAAGTCACTTAACCCCAACAGCCCTGCCGTTCCCCCTGCAAAAAGGAAAAACAAAATAAAGCAAAAAGAAACAATCAGAGCTGTCCAAAAGTAGAACGGGCTTTCTGAGATAGAAAGTTTCCTTTGTTTTCCCCCCTAGAATATTTTTAATATATTTAAACAATAACATCCAACAGATGTCAGTTTCTCTCCTGGATCAGTATTTTCAAAAAGCAGTTGTGATTTCAGATGCATCAAGGATAATGTTTCTCAATCCCTAATCCTAGCTATTAGTTCCCAATATCTATTCCAGAATATTTGAAATTATTTTTCAAAAAAATTTGTGGTACCCCCCTCACCAAATCAAATAACAATAATTAGTATTCACTAATATTAGTTTGGCAGGAGGTGATCTCAAACTGTACCAATAGGATTTCATAACATAAAATTCTTCCTTAGAAGTATTTTCTTTTCAGATCCTATTTTCTGGGATATCACTTATAACTTTTATAAAAGAATTACTTTAATATGAGATGAAATTTAGGATTACAGCAATATAATAGATAAAGCAGCATAAATTAACACAAAATAGGGTAAGTATAGATATTACTTAAATATTATTTACCTCACTTCTCTTGGCTGAAATTCAGCAATGACAGAAAAACATACCTGCTACATTCTATTAGGGTAATTTTAAGGCGGCCTTCTTTAAGTCCAAATTGTTGTATGTATAATTGATGTTCATTTTCTTCTTTTGTGGTTTGAAATGGGAAAAACGGCTTGAATCTGATAAAAATTAAAAAGAAAAAAAAGGTTTAAGTTTCTGGTTTACAAAAACTTTGGGAATTACATAAAATATGCTAACATAATCACCTGCAATAAAAGGACAGACAATCCACTCTCTCTTTAGGTCATGTTAATATATTATTTTTATTTTCAACTGGGCCAACATTAACTCCAGAACTCTAAAACATGTATCTCATGTTGGAAAACATTTACCTTTCCAAATCCAAACAATCAATACTAAAGCCGAAAAAAGAACAGAGATAGGCTTTCTCCTAATTCCATATTCCATGTCAAAATACCATGCTATCTCTTGGGAATACCTAAAAGCTCTCAAAAGTCCTGCAGATTAATATCATATTAGCTTTAATATATCTAAGAATTAGTAACTTCTGGTGAAATTCTAAGCTATGTATGCTAGAAAACCTAAATCTAATCTATATAGGGAAAAGAGAAGAGGGGCATGGGACATTAGTCAACTACATCAAGCATAGAGCACTGGTGCTGAACACATTCCTCTCTCATCATTCTCTTCTCTATAAAGAGGAAACAGGAAGTATAGTTAAGAAAAAGAATAAGATTACAAAATGAATGGAAATACAAAATTAACAATCATAATTATGAATGTCAATGGGATGAACTCACCCATAAAATGGAACACAATCCACCAATATTTTCTGTATAAGAAACAGATTTAAAAGATATTCACAGAGTTAAAATGAGGGTCTTGAGCAGTGGTTCTTAACCTTCCTAATGCCGCGACCCTTTAATACAGTTCCTCATGTTGTGGTGACCCCCAACCATAAAATTATTTTTGTTGCTACTTCATAACTGTAATTTTGCTACTGTTATCAATTATAATGTAAATATCTGATTTGCAGGATGTATTTTCATTGTTACAAACTGAACATAACCCACAGGTTGAGAACCACTGGTCTAGAGTAAAATCCATTATGGTTCAGCTGAACTCAAAATGGCAGGGGTAGCAATTATGATCTCAGACAAGGCAACAGCAATATAGACTTGATTAAGAGATAAACAAAGAAACATACCAAAATGTACAAAAGATAATGAATTAATACCACATAAAACACACATATACAAATATGGATCAAATGGCAAAGCATCTAAGTACTTAAAGAAAAAGCTGAGTGAATTACATAGAGAAATAGACAGTAAAACTATAATAGCAGTAATACTGGTACTAGTACTGGTACTCATCATTTGGTACTATTTAAGAAATTAGAAAGGTAGATGAGTAGAACACACTAAATACACAAAGTTCATAAGAAAATCAACACAGTAGCCTAGTATTTGAGGATTTGAGGCTTGACAGATCCAAAGACCTTAGCTACCAAGATAAAAACTTACTATTCAACAAAAACTCTTGGGAACTTTTGAAAGCAATCTGGCAGAAAGTAGACACAGATCAACATCTCACCACATATATCAAAATTACCTCCAAATGAATTTATGACTTGACACAAAGTGTGACATCATAAACAAATTAGAGGTATAAAGAAGAAATTATTTTTTCAGAGAAGGGTCTATTTTCTGGTATATGAGAAACTGACTGAAATTTATAAGCAATTTCCCAACTGGCAAATGATCAAAGGATGCAAATAATTTCCCAAGGAAGAAATTTAAGCTATCAATAGCCAAAATCAAGCTGTCAACAGGCATGACAAAATGTGCCCAAATGACTAATAATTAGAAAAATGCAAATTAAAACAATTCTGAGGTCCCACCTCACACCCAACATCTTAGCAAAATTGACAAGAACTACAAGAAAATAGGCACATGAACGTACTGTTGGGAGACCTGTGAATTGGTACTGCCATTCTGGAAAGAAATTTGGAACTGCACTGCAAAAGTTACTGCCAAACTGTGTACAATCTTTTTGACCCAGCAATGACCACTGGGCTTATATCCCAGAGATCATATAGAGGGAAAAGATCCCTATATACAAAAAAATACTTATAGTGGCTCTTTTTGTGTTGGCAAAGCACTAGAAGCTAAGAAGGTACTCATCAATTAGAGAATGGCTGAACAAATTATGGCATATGAAATTAATAGAATACCACTCTGATGTAATAAATGATGAAGCGGGAGAAGAAAATTCAGTGTATTGGTGCATACCTGTAATTCCTGCTGAAAGAGAGGCTTAAGCTGGTAAATCACTTGAGTTTGGTACTTCTGAGCTACAGTAGGGCCAAAGTCATTTGGGTTTCCAAAGTTCAGCACTAATATAATGAGTCTTAGGTAATAAAAACCTCAAGAATGCCTATGGAGGGGCAATGATAAACTAAATCGTAAGGAAGCTTAGAATTATAGTCCAATGCACAAATGAAGCAACATGGTAATGCTTCTAAGATGTGCATGCTAAGCATAACTCTAAAATTAGGGGTTGATGTGGAGATAAGCTTCAGGAATACATATTTGTTTCCAGATTTGTTATCCTACTTCTATATTTGTTATAGCCCTAAGGCATTCTATGATTCTTACATCTTTAAAGTTGACTAATCTTAAGAATAAGAATTAAACATTAAGTAGTCTGCTGGCTGGAATCAACTGAGATACGAAATGTTAAACATCTTTAAAATCAATTGGTGGAAGGGTTATACACCTGTAGGCTATAGAGGGTTATGTGGAAATTTGAGCTGTCGCAATTCTAATGCCTTTTTACTTGTGGTTCATGACCTAGACATCAAGAAAGTTTTACACTAGTACCGAATTCCTACAGAAAGATCCTTATCCTTCATAAGAAAAGTATGTGTGAGAAATAGCTGATGCCACTAGAAGCTTTAGTCTCTCTCCATAAGGAATTAGAATTAAGCAGTGGTCCTGGTGTTAGAGAATCTGAGTTCAAATCCTACCAGTGGCATTTATTACTGGGCAAGTAAGTCACAATCTCCTTGGAACTCAGTTTCTTCATTTGCAAAATTAGGGAGCTGAATTAAGTGGTCTCTAGAGTTCCTTCCTGCTCCATACTTACAAAAACCCTGGGGTCTACTGAATTTTAGCAAAATCTAATCTAGTTGCATTCTTTATTCTTAAAATATTTAAGGAGAAGAAATTCTCTAAGAAACATTAGGGGGTGAGAAGGAGAAAAGAAGAGCAAATGATGAAATGAACCATTGTTTCATATTTCTGCTCAGCATAGCATGAAATACACTAATAGGGAACTTGCATGATTACCTGTAACTAACCATAAAATAAAAGAAATGACAAAATAATGAGTAAATGGACCACACGCAGAAACGGCTATAGGATAGCTCAAATCTGCCCACAGACTATAGACCATATGGAACAAAAAGAGAGATGGAGTTAAAAAGAACCAGTAGAGGAAATTGTGAAATTGATTAGGTCTTTAGAAGCAAGACTTTGAAAGTACAAATAACATAATTAATTGTAAAACTAAGTAGACTGAGGCAGTAAATCTCAATCTTTCAAAAATTCTATCCTGGTGGACAGCAAATTTTAAGTAATGCTGTAATGTTCATGGAAGTAATAACAAGTTGTATGTGTTTTCTTAAATCTACATTTGTCAATAATTTGTAGCCTTCTTTCCATTTGTTATGATTAACAAAGTTTATTAGCTGACTCGAAAAGAATATTGTATGTATATTCTTAATTCCCAGCATAATTCTTGACATATAGTAGGTGCTTAATAAATGCTTATTGATAAACTGATAAAATCTTAGTATGTTTGGCAAAATTCTTCCTAATATAAAACAATCTTCTAAAATGTCACCAACTTTTCTATAAAATTCCAAGACACAGTCAAGCCCCTTCACATAGGAATAAAAAAAAGGGAATGTGTCTCCTTAGGGTAAGCACTACTTAACAGACTTCATGTTCCCTCACCTAGATCCAAGTTCCACCAATATCCAAATTTTCCTCTAAAGATGGGAAGAAAAAGAAAAACTTAATGGAAGCATCTCACATAGACTTGTCTTTCTTCTGTGTCCTAGGCAGACAAATTCACAGGTGCAACTGGACTAGATTTTTTTCAAAGATGCCTTCCTATCTTATATATGAAGATTCCGTGTTTCTAATTTCTTATACCCCATTTGGAACTTCTTTGATCTTCACTAACTTTATATTTGTCTGCCTGTTACTCAAACTTTAACTGATAATCACTTTAATTACTTTATTTGTTTTCTTTCCCTTTCCCCCAACCTAATAAACAAATTCCTACTAGGGTGTCAGAAAGATGGCTAAATAGCAAGACACACTGTACAGTAAGTCTTCCCACCCTCCACGCCCCGCAAAAAAACCCTCCTCGAAACACACCTAGAAAATGCACATAATCCTGATTAGGAAATTCCAAGAAAAAGTCGAGAATTATTTTTCCAGCTTAGGTTGGCAGAAGGAGACGAGAGGGGCAATGTGGACATTGGGGACCGAGTCTGGTAAGTAAGAACTACTGGTGGAGCATTCCAGTCCAGGATTAGGCTGTACAACAAAGCTAGTCAAGGTCTCAGCATCAATACTGGAGCACTATGATGGGGAAAGGTCCCAAGTAGAAGTTTTGTCTTTTGAGTACCCAGTTCCTAAGCACAGATTCAGAATAACCAAGGCAGAGAATTATACCACTCTTCCTTCACCTCTACCCAGTCACAGGTTCTGGAGTCTGTTATCAAGAGAGGAGCAGGTTGAGAAGCAAGCAACAGCTATGGAACTCAAACCCCAAGACCAGTTTCAGAAAAACCTGGGAAGACTTATATGAACTGATAGAGAATAATTCCAACAAAATCAAGAGAGCAATTTATGCAGGGCAAAGACTTAGGAACTCTGATTAGTGTCTAATTTTCAACCATGCTACCTACCTCTTAAAAGGTGAAAGACCCAGTTCAGAATGACTCACACACATGCATATATGTATATGTATATATATTTACACATACATGTGTATATTATACACTGGAATGCACAGGGGTTCTGTTTGTCTTTTGTTTTCAATGGGGGGGGACGGGGACGGACAGATGGGATTTGGGGTAAACAAGTGATATGGCAAATTTTTGCTGATTAAAATAATATATAATTTTTTTTTGCAAAGAACAAATTCTTATTTCTAACAAGGTGCTGTGATGACCTGACCTTCATAGGAACTGCTGCAAAGTGAAATGAGCAGAGCCAAACAAACAATATATATGACTACAACAATATTAAAAAAGGCACTACAACAACAAAACAACTGAAAATGAAAGTTGCAAAATCATAATGAACAAGGTTGGCACCAAAGTGCTATGAAAAAACCCCAACCTGCCACATTCATCAGAAACACTGCATATACTGTCATTTTAAAAAATTTATCGACTGATTTTGCTGATTTTTTTTCCTCTTCTTCCTCCCTCCCCCCCCCCATTTTCTTTTTGAATAATTTGTTACATTCTCAAGGAGGGAAAGGATGCAGCAGAAAACTTAAGCAATATAGAAATAAAAGATACTAATAAAAATTATCTGAAAAAAAAACTAGGTTGCTTTTTGTCTTAATAGACTGCATCACATCTAGAGATCACTAAAGAATTGGACTTAACAATTTTCCATCTTAAATGATGCTATAGAGTGAAACAGCTCAAAACCTGTGATCTCATCAGCAGGGTACTATCTGTACCAATGCAGATAGTAACCCATCCATGCCTTCTTGTCCTACGTAACACTTACCCCTGCTCTTTCTTAAATCTACCATGCAGGATCAACCAAGTTATGTTGGAGATCTTTCTCTGGTTGTTAATGTTTTGTGGATACTAGTACATTTAGCTATTATTCTATACTCCCTTGTTCTTAAATAAAAGATCCATCTCTTAAGGTATTTGTGGTTGTCATCAGTTAATTGCTGCAGCCTACTGCAAATCTTACCAAGTCCCCTGGAATACTCATGTGATTCTTCAAATGTCATGTGTTCCATTATTCCAACCATACAGTATCAATGAGAGACCATCAATGCTAAACAGACAGGCTTCAGAGATGGATAAATGTTGGACTAGCTGGTTGTTAAGATTCCTTCCAACTCTGAGATGCTAAAATTTTGTGTTATAGGCAACTTTCCAATCCCAGAATCTCGACTCCAAATCTAGTACACGCTCCATGATACTTGAACTAATGTATGTTTTGGGAACCTACAGTATAATCAAGGTTATCAAGAACCCACAAGGAACTAGTCATTTTTGAGAACAAAGTGTAAGAAATGGGGTTCAGTTACTCCCTGGTAGGTTTAGAGGGTTAGCCTAAGCGTGCTACTGCAGCTCACTACTAACATACCATGTGGAGTGCCATTCCCTTATGAAACAAAACTTAAATCAGAGTAAACAAAGGAAAGCTTTATTACAATTCACACCTTACAGAAGGCAAAATGAGCTTTTAATTGGTTTAATAATTCCTAGTCCCTCCCTTCAGATTTGGGCTTGGTCTCAGGTTACAATCCTCCTAAGCCCATCTACCATACCTTACTCCTTCACATTTCCCTCCTCTTGAAAATGGGTTCTATGTTCTGAAAATGGAGGGATAATCCATGCATATGCGTGTAAGTTAATATGCTGGAACGTTATTGGGCACGTGCAGTAGTTGGGTTTCAGTGACTGGCTCATGAATCTTCAAGTTCAAGCCATGCTGCACGTTTCACTCTCTTTAATGCCCTTGAGTTAGGAGGTCCAGCCCATCAGGGTGTACTTGTTTGCCCACATCGCACTCCCCAGCAAACTCCTGGCATGATAATATCTGTGGGAGGAGCAGGACTCCTTATAGTACTAAATTCTTTATTTCACAAAAGCTTCTGACAGCACCAGTCCCGTTACTAATTTTAATCAACTGGTAGATGTCTGTCATACAACATACTTCCCAACTTTCCTAAATAATGCTGCACATAATTTAACTTCTTGATTACTCAAGAATCAGCAACAACTAGGATCTTCAACTACTCCTATACATAAGCAATAGAAGTGTCTTAAATCTTCACAATTATTATGCTGTCTATAAAATATTCAAAATCATTACATATTATATATACCACACTTTATTGAGGTAGCTATTCATCCTCCAAAATTAGATCACTGGATCATCTTCCATCTATCTCTTATTCTTGGGTTCCTGTTTTTCTGTCAGAAATCTGCAGTTCACTGCCCTGTCATTGTTTTAAAATAGATCACCAGCCACCCTCTTCAGCTTCCTTTTTCCTTGTGCTTTGTTTTTCTTCATGTTTCTCCCACTCCTCAGCTTTTGCAGAAAGCTTTGGCCTTCTGTAGACCCAACAAGGTAACAATGATCCTCTCCTACCAGGATGTAAGCCTGTCATAACTAGCAGTTGTGTAACGTATGATTTTTCAGATATTCCAGCTTTTCTCACGTTACATGTGTCTTAAGTGTCGATAAAACAAGAGTCCTGACTATTCTTCCTCCTTCCAACCCTCTAAATCCCACTTTCAGAACAGAAATCGTGGTTGCTCAAAGCTGGATTCTATTTAATCAAGTACTTACTTACTAGAATATATTTTTCTTTTAATTGTGCCCTGGGGTGGCTAGGTGGCACAGTGAATAGAACACCAGCCCTGGAATCAAGAGGACCTGAGTTCAAATCTAACCTCAGACACTTAACACTTAATAACTGTGTGACCTTGGGCAAGTCACTTAATCCCAATTGCACTCCAAAAAAAAAAAAAAAAGCAAAAAGCAAAAAAAAAAATTGTGCCCTTTGTGACAAAATCAACTTCTAAGTACAAAGAAACAAAAATGCCAGTGACAGTAATATCTAGGAGGAACACTTCTCTGCTAGTTGCTATATGGCATTACAGATAGATACAGAGGCAGAGAAAGACTTGCTAAACAATGTGACCCTTGGCTAGCCATTTAATCTCTCTGCCTCAGTCTCCACATTTGTAAAATGGGAGTAATAACAGCCATAGAGTACTTACCTAGTAATTCCAAAGATCAAATTAAAAAGTATATAAAGCATTTTGCAAACTTTAAAGTGCTATACATAGTTGCAATTGTCATCATTATCATCATCACTATTATTACATAATTAACGTGGGGCTAATCATTCCAAAATCACATATATGAAAAGCATAGATACTTCTGTTTATGAAATTTTTATTGTGGCTGATGAAATCCACTTCTAAGAGAAAGATTCTGCCCTCTGAATTCCACAGAGGGGGAAAAAAAAAAAAGACTTCTCAATATACCAGCAGAGCTAATAGAACTGAAGTCTGCTTTCTTCCTCCTCTGTCCATAAACTTAACCTCTGCTGTAATCTAAATTAGATTTCACCTGGGTCACTCTCATTGAAGCCCATAACATGGTGCTGTCCTATAAGCAAAAACTGCAAAGACTAATAAAAACTGGACAAATAAAAACCAAATTCCCAAATGTCTCATAATTTCTCTAAGTAATTTCTGTCACACTGAAGGATGACAAGAGTCAAGAATTTCATAACAGAATACTTTAACGTCATCTGACTCCAACATGAGTTAATGACAGCTGATACCCTGTATGCACTGAGCTAAGTGATCAAATAAGATGAGCTGTTGAGAGAAGAAAAAGAATTTTCTCTATGTGTCCCATAAGCTTCTCATGTATCTCTAGATTCATCACACTTACAATATGAAGGTCCCCTTTTTGAACCTTTTACATGTCTAATTTAATTCCTCAAATTCCTGACTCTCAGTCACTACCCCAGTTGCCAAAAAAATGGCCATAACCCAAACTCATTCCTCAACTCCGCAACTCTATCAACATTCACATAAACAACAGACTTCTATCTACTAAGTCAAACAATATTGGGTACAAACAATGCCACAAGGCTTTAATTGGGCCTGTATATATCTAATATTAAAGCTGACTTGTTTAAATAAAAGCCCCCTTCATATTTAACCAAATTCGGGAAAAGTCATACGAAACTTTCATGGCCTCCTATATCTAGTTATGAAGGTAGAATCAAATAGGTTAATTTACCCATCCCAAAGAATCCCTTAAAATCTTCTAACTATCCAGTGAACTTCCCCCCCTTTTAAAATTTTCATTAAAACTGTCACCTAACCTATACTGGATTAAAAGAGATGAGAGAGATAAGAGAATGAGAGAGAGAGAGAGAGAAACGTACAAAAATATTTATAGCAGCTCTTTTTGTGGTGGTAAAGAATGGGAATCTGAGAGGATGCCCATCCACTGGAGAATAGCTGAAAAATGTCTGATATATGATTGTGATAGAATATTATTGTGCTATGAGAAATGACAAGTGAGTTGATTTCAGAAAATCCTGGAAAGACTTACATGAATTGATGCAAAGTGAAGTGAGCAGAACCAGGAGAATACTGTACATAGTAACAGCAATATCGTATGATGAACAACTGTGAATGATTTATTCTCAGCAATACAATAATCTATGACAATCCCAAAGAACTCATGATGAAAAATGCCATTGAGTCTGAATATAGACCAAAGCATACTATTTTTCATTTTCTTTTGAGCTTTCTTCCACAAAATGAATAATATGGAAATGTGCTTTACATGATTGCGTATGTATAACCTATATTAGACTGCTTACCTTCTCAGGGAAAGGAGGGAGGTAGGGACAGAATTTGGAACTCAAAACTTTTTTTTTTAATGTTAAAAATTGGTTTTACATGTAATTGGGGAAAAATAAAATATTATTAAAAAAAAAAACCCTGTTACCTAGTCTTTTAAGACAAAATAGTTTTTTTCTCCATACCAGAAAAAGCATGATCAGGAAAACTTTTGAGATAAATCATTTATATCAGAGAAGATAAAGAAGCTTCATGATTTATAGTTAGTTATGTCTTTACTATACAACCTCTCTTCCTTGATCAGGGTGAAGTGGTGGTCAATGTTGGTACACAAGTACACTTTCAATTTTAATCTTCATTATTAACATTTCTACCATTATCTTAACTCTAGATAATCAACAAAACATAAAATTAATGTCTGGTTTGTAGTGTTTGTCAAATTCATGAGGTGTAAATGCTCACTGAAAATTTAATGATCAGTTATTGTTGATACCACGGTGAAAAGAAACTGAATGACACACACACACACACACACGCACGCACGCACACAAGCACACATGAGTGCGCGCGGGATGAGGTGGAAAAACTGAACCTTAGAAAGAGTGAATGACTTATACAAGGTCATACCAAGGAAATGAACAGTAAAGCTAGGAATGGAACAGAGATATCCTGTCTTTGACCCATGGTCCATGGCAACAGACCAGATTCTGCTTCCAGAGAAAACGGTATCCCAAAGGTCTCACAATTAAATACCATGTTTGCTTTAATACATCTCAGATCATTAGTAAATTTTTAAAATTAAGTATTATTTTTTCAATTAACAAAAACTGCCCTAGCTTTCTCTTGCCCCAAATTCTCTCCCACTGAAAAGAAAAACAAAGCCCTGGTATATGGTCATGGGCTGTATGTGGGTGGGTTTACACATATATATCTCTGCACTGAGTCTTTCACCTCTCTACCAGGAGGTAGATAGCGTATTTCATCATTAGTCCTCTGGAATCATGGTTGGTTATGATGATCAGAATTCCTAAGTCTTTCAAAGTTGTTTGCTTTTCCCCCTTTGTTGTCATATAAATTGCTCTCCTGGTTCAATTTATGTTACTCTGCATGAGTTCCTATTAGTCTTCCCAGGTTTCTCTAAAACTGCTCCATCATCTCTTATTTCACAATAGTATTCTATCACATTTTTATAACATAACTTACTTATTCATTCTCCAATTTACGGACATTCACTCAGATTCCCATTCTTTACCAACTCAAAAAGAGCTGCTATAAAAATTAATGTGTATCCTTAGACTTTGTTTTGCTCAGGACTAATTCCCCTCCTCCTCTGCCCCCTCAATTTACCCTCCCTTAATCCCTTCTTCCTTTTCCTACTTTTCTTTTAAATGAAATGTATTTCTGTACCCAACTATCTGTGTATTCTTTCCTCCTTTCACCAGTTTAGATGAGAGTGAACTTTTCCTCTCCTACTTCTTCCTTGTCCCTATAAAACTTCTCCTTGGGCACCCTGATTATGCAAGATAATTTTCCCTAACCTTTTACCTCCCTCACTGCTCAATTGTGTTTTTCTTCATCTCTCTTTCCATTCTTTTGTTAAGATCATCAGGATATAACAAAAACCCTCCTAGGTAGAAGACAAGCCTTATCTTATTAGCATCCTTCTGTAATATCTGATAACAATAGTACTCAGAATTATATGTAAATCCTCTTCCCTATATTAGAATATAAGCAATTTATCCTTTTTGATTCAATGACCATTGATTATGTTCACTGTTCAATTTTTCTCTTTACTCCTACGTTTGAATTTCAAAGTTGCTATACAGTTCTAGGAATGCTTAGAAGTTCTCTATTTCATTAAATTTCCATTCTTCCTTATGTTCAGTTTTGCTAGACAAGTCATTCTATACTGTATTCCAAGCCCTCTGCTCCTTTATAGTACAGAGATGGCTGATACACTGTATGTGATCCTGACTGTGGCTCTGGTACTTGAATTCTTTCTAGATGCTTGCAGTATTTTTTTTCTTTTGGATTAAGATTTGGATTATAATGTTCCTAGGAATTTTTATTTGTGGGGGTAATTGGAGAAGTCCTTGTATTTCTACTTTGTCCTCTGGTTCTAAGAGATCTGGGCAATTTTAAGATTTCCTGAAATATGATATTTAGGGGGAAGGGTCACAATGATTTTCAGCAAGTCCAATGATTTAAGATTTTTTCCTCAATCCAGGTTGGCTGTTTTTCCTATTTCATATATGACATTTTCTTCCATTTTGTTAGGTCTTTTGATTTTGATTTAATATTTCTTGTTATCTCATGGAGTCACTGGCTTCTCTTTTTTTTTTTTTTTTTGCTTTTTGGAGGAGGGAAAGCAGGGCAATTGAGGTTAAGTAACTTGCCCAAAGTCACAAGACTAGTAAGTGTTAAGTGTGTGAGGTCAAATTTGAACTCAGGTCCTCCTAACTCCAGGGCCAGTGCTCTATTCACTATGCCACCTAGCCACCCCAAGTCACTGGCTTCTACTTAGTTCATGCTAATTTTGGGGGAGATTATTATTAATTCTTTCTTCCATAATTCTTTTTTGTTCTATTTTTTTTCACCTAGTGCTCTTATTTCACTGACAAAACCATTTTTAAACTCTTTTGTTTTAAAACTCTTATTTCATCTTTCCAGGAATTACAGATGAATTTGTAGCTAGCCATTTTTCCCTTTGAGGTTTTGCTTGTAGAAGTTTGGGAGTAATTCTATACTTCTGGGTTTGTGTCTTGAATATCATCAAAAGAACTTCTAGTGGTGGGATTCTTTTTTTTTTTTAATTTACTCCCTTCTTTTAGCCTACGTTCCTGACTTCAGACATGATGTTAGGGTTGGATACTGGGCAATTCTGGAAGGATGATCTGGGTTGACCCTGTTGGTGTTTTCTTTGGGTTATCTGAGTGTCGTATTGGTCTAGGTTCCCAGGAATAGCTCAGGCTGGAGGACTGCAAACTTTCAATGCTCCCAAAGAGCATTGGGCAAAGTCTGATGGCTGACCCCTGGCCTGAGCTCTCCAATTTCCTGATCTGGGTTTGGATCTTAATAACAGTAGACTGCTACTCAGTCAGTTGGAATGTTTTCTAGTACAGAGTGATAGAACCAGGGTTTTCTCTTGGTCTGGGATTCCTGATCTGTTTATTCCTCTTTATTCCTCAAACTGGGCCAGAAGTAGAAAGTAAGAGCCACACCTCTTCTTGTGATCTGAGCTCCATAACTGCTGCTTGCTTCTGAATTCCTTCTCCTCTGTAGTTAGATCACCACTTTTACCCCAAGAATGCCACCACTGGGTTTAGGTGCTCTCCTTAGTTAGCCCTACAACTACCAAGAACTCAGTAGTGAGTGACAAAACTACAAGCTGGCACCTGTTCCTGTACCCGGCATGAGGTCCTGGTGCATAGCCTTTTCCCTAAGCTGGAGGTGTTTTATACCCAAAATACTTTGACATGGGGCATCTCTAGTATTCACCAATCTCTTTGTCTCCCAATGCTAACCTGGTCTGGCAAAATGACTCACTGTGACTTTTTTTTGGACTTCCCCATCAAGATTCAATTCACTTTTTTTTTTAGATCTGTTTGGAGGAGTTGAGGGCAGGAGGGTGAGCTCATTTAACTTTTTACTGCTACTCTACCACCATACTCATGCAAATGAAGTTGACTACAACAGAATTGCTCTTACATCAAATCAAACCTTGAAGAAAAAAATTTTTTAATAAATTTATCTGCTCATTGAACTAAATACAGAATCAATATCCACATCATTCTCAACAAAAGCTGCTAGCACTACCTAGTAAATATTCAAACAACGCT
Source organism: Pseudochirops cupreus (assembly GCA_028627135.1). Lineage (NCBI taxonomy): Eukaryota > Metazoa > Chordata > Mammalia > Diprotodontia > Pseudocheiridae > Pseudochirops > Pseudochirops cupreus. The sequence continues at coordinate 503,103,509 of CM053582.1, forward strand.
GAATGCAAAAGATAGAAACTTTGTACATAAACAGAAGTTCGTTATTTACTAGATAGTGCATTCTTCTTGGGATGCAAGTACCTAAAAAATCAACCAACAGTAAAACACACACAACATACATTACTTTAATATTTAGCACTTAGGCATGAAATCTGTCATTGGAGAAACATTTTGTTTTATGGTTTTGATGTAGGTTTTTTGAAACCATATTTCTAGAACATCTTGTTTTATTGCACTGACTTTACTAACTCCCTAAGTATGGTTAAAGGATAGCCAGTTAGGACTAGGGATAATTTTGCTTCGATCTTTTTTCATTAAAGTATATTCAAACCACTAAGTATTTTAGCACTCCACCCACATTATTAATTCCATTCCCCTTACAATAAAAGAGATTACTCCTAAGCATAAGCTTTCATGTGCTAATGGAAAAAACATAAGACATATTTCTCTATACTAGAATCCTTCTTTCACAAAAATGATGATAAAGTGTTTTATAAACATTAAAGCATTATATAAATACAAGCCATTGGCTGTAGTTGTAGTACCAGATTCTATATCTAGAAGATACAGAACGTAGTAATCTCCAAAGAACTGAACTGAACTGGCCATCACACAGAGAAATGGAGAAGCACAGTGGCTTTAAATAGGCTGCACCAGACTAAAAATGAACTTCAAAGAACAAGCGTAAAAGATGTCTCTATGAAAATCTCCTTTCCTTAGTTTCCTTTGTTGGTTCACCAGTTATATGAATTGTGCCCCTTAACACAAGGCTCGGTCCTAGAACCCCTTCTCTTCCCTACCTATACTCTATTAGTGACCTCATCAGTTCCCATGGGTTCAATTTTCATCTCTATGCACATGACTCTCAGATTTCTATTTCCAGTCATTGTTCTAAGTGCTAGTGCCACATCTCCACCATCTAGTGAACGATGCAAACTGGATATCCCATCGTCATTCCAAAATCAACAGTCTACAAGAGAACCTTTACCCCTCAAACAATCCTTCTATCAGGTTGTCCAGGTCTGCATCTTTGGCAATCTTACCACTTTTACCTCCACAATTTCTCCACTCCTTTTTCTCTACACACAGCCACTATAAAGCCTTCCTCTCAACTACTGCAATAGTTCTTCCTTCCACATTGAGGGGGTCAGGGGTGTGGCACCCCCACAATCTTGAAAATGTGCACAAATTTTTTAGTCCTCTCTTAGTACCAGAGAATAAGTCTAAATTATTATGGTATTAAAAGGTAAAATATGCTGATATCATACAATACTACATATTTATTTTATGCATTTCTGAGTTCTCAAACTTTTCCCTTATATCATCTGTAGCTTCTACAAAACTGCCCCCAAATCCCAATTTAATTTCTTATGCCAACCCAAACAGTGATATATCAAAACCGTGATAGGGAAAGTCACAATGTAGAAGGGGTAACTGTAGTCTCCTCACTGCTCTCCCTTCCTCAAATCTCTCTCATCTCCAATCTATTCTCCAAAGAGCTGTCAAAGTGATGTTCTTAAAGCCCAGCTCTCACTGTTATACTCTCCTACTCTACCTGTAATTACTCCCTATTGTCTGCAGGATCAAATATAAACTCCTCGGCTTGTCATTTAAAGCCCCAATTTACCTTTCCAGCTTTATTACACATTACTCACTTTCTGTGGACCACCCCCACCCCCGCCAAGGAAAGTGATCAGAAACTCTGCTGCATAAGGTAAAAATGGGCTACAGGGACGTAACCTTTGGTATTAGCAAGCTGGAGCGAGGACCCTACCTGCTGACCAATGAAGAAAACACCTAGAAACAAGAGACATGGGCTAGTGGGGGCAGTTCTCTGCTACAGACTTACTGCCAATCATCTATAAAATCAACAGAGATCCAAAGAAAAAATTTATCAAATGTCTCTTCTCCTCACTTTCCCTCTCGCTTTCAATAGATAGTAACTGAAGGCTCCCTATCAATTATTAGCTGGTACTAAGCTATTAATCACTTTGCTGAAAATGACTGATTCTGTCCTTGTCTAATAATGGTGCTTAAACCTCCAACCTTACTTGAAAGAAAAGACAGCTTCTCTTTCTCTTTTTTAAAGCTGATAGTAGAATTTACATCAAACTTACATTCAGTACCACAAATAGGATATTTCAAACATGGGGCTAATTTCATAAAATACGACTAGGATAAGTAACATGAAGATGACCCTAAAAAAAACTCAGCTAAAGGAGCTTGTGGGAAACAGAGACCTTGGAACACAGCAAGGTACCCCACAAATCTTAACTTGGAGGACAGCAGCCAGAGGGAGAAAGCAGAAGTCACCTAAAAGCTTCCTATTAAAAAAAAATCAATCTTGCTATTCAGTGCTGCCTTTAATTGTTTCTGTACTGCTGAAGGAATACAAACATTGTCATAGTACCTGTCCTCTAAATTTCAGCACTTTAAGAACACCAGGCACCATGCCCGAGTTAAGAATTGGTTGGTTTTCCTCTCTGTTGATTAATTTTGTTTAATACAACAAGCATTTATTAATAAACTAAATGATGCATCTACATTGGTGAAAAAATCCGTTAAAATATTTTCCTATTTTGCCAAAAATTGGGTCACTAAAATTATCCAACCCTACCAATAAAAATCCTACTAAATTTGATGAATATAGGCAAAATAACAGGTGAATATCTAATTAATGATTGCACTATACTAATTTTAGTCAAGTTTATAACAGTAATTTTTTGTATTGTGTCTACTTTTTGGTACAGGGAGGTACCTTGAATAATCAGTTATGCATACTATATTTATGCCACAAAGCATTACATATGTCAGATATTGAGAAATTTGGTTTAAATTAATAACCTACATCATATTCCTCAAATTCAAATTAGAGATACGACCTGAATAGTAAAGACCATACCATTAAAATATTAGAAGAAAAATATCTTTCAATGCTATGGGGAGATGAATTCTTAACCAAATAAGGCATACAGGCAATTTTTAAAAAATAGGTAACTGCGATGACATCAGGCTGAAAGGCTTTTGCACAAACAAAATGAACTTATCTGTGATAAGAATGGCAATGGTCAACTAGATCTTCTTATCAAATATTATCAATATGGGTTTGGATTCCAAAATACATAAACAATTGAAACACATGAAATAAAAAATGATTCCCAAATACACAAGTGGTCAGAGGACACGAACAAACAACTGTTAAAAGAATAACTGCAAACTAATAATCACGTAAGGGGATGCTCCAAATCATAATAATAAGAGAAATGCAAATCTAAACCATCCTGAATCTTTATCTCATATCCAGCATAAACTGGCAAAGATGACAAAGGATAGAAATAGCCAATGTTGGAAGGAACGTGGAAATACAGGCTCATTAATGCATTGTTGGTTAATCTGTAAGCATGTACAAATCTTCTGGAAAACAATTTTAAATTATGCAAATAAAATGACTAAAATGTCCATTCCCTTTGACATAGAGATTCCATTGCTATACCTCAAGGAGGTCACTAACAAAAAGTAAAGACTGATATACACCAAAATGGTGGTACTTTGTACGGTAGTAAAGAACCAGAAACAAAGTAAAGGTCCATCAACTGAGAAATGGCTAAATAAATTGTGGTACATGAATGGAATATTACCATATTGTAACAAGTGACAAACATGATGAACAAGGAGAAGAATGGAAAGACTTAAACAAAGTAAAGGAAACAGGGTGAGGAAAACAGTACACACATCAACTATGACAAAAAGGAAAGAACCACAAAACTAAAAATGAATGCTGAAAACTTAGAAAAACTGGGCTTGGCTCCAAAAAAGAGACCTAAGACACCTACCCCAAATCATGTACAGGGGTAAGAAGTCCCTGAGTATGAAGCCCTATATATGATATCACATGGGGGTGGAGGAGAAAAGGATCTTTCAGTTTTATTTTTTTCCTCTTATTTTTCATTTAAAAAAAATCTTTATAAGGGATAGCTCTCTGATAAGAAGAAGGCTACCAAGAGGAAATCAAGACAATGTAAAAGCAACAATCGATAAAAACTATTTTTAGAAATGCAAGCTATTATTATTTGAGAGGGTTTAGAATAGTACTATATTGTTTTAAATTATTTTATGACATTTTAGTCAGTTAGGATTTCTCTGGAGCCAAGTAAGAAATAAAAATATAACACAGATCTTCTGGGAAAACACAATTCATTTTTACAACAATCCTCATCCCCTTCCCTTAGCAACTGTTTCTTTTAACCCACAATATAAATCCAGAGTGCATAACTGTATAAATGTTATATTCTGTTTCCAAATATTTAGATTCCATAATTTTAATGCAAATTCAAACATCTTAAAATAAGAAATTCAAGCCTATGCAAACAAGAATAAAACATAATTTATTATACATAGTAGAAATGTAAAATCATACTCTGGAAAGGTAAATATTATTGAAAATTAATAGAACAGGGGGGGCGGAGCCAAGATGGCGGCGTAGAAGCAGCAACA